>CAUJRU010000197.1:0-1251192 GCA_963277665.1 Viscum album
GCTAATTGGAAACTCATCCCTATCGGTAAGGGATATTTTCATCTCTTACTAAAATTGTAAGATAAACTGGATAGAGTCTGATGATTAGGCAACCTAGAACTCAAGCTGGGTGTCATGACCCATCCTCGGGGCCCATGCCGTGACTACCCCAAGCCTGCCTTCTATAGGCTAGGGGCTGACGACTAGCACCAAAGGCGTAAATCCCGATAAAAGGGAAGGAATTACATTTATATAAGAAAACAAAAACAACAGAGTATGGAAGATGAAGTAAACAATAAGTAAACTGAGTACAAAAGTATGTGCTGGAAGTAAATGGTCCATTATACAAACCCAACTGAAAGTACAGTACAACTGAGAAAAGAAAGTACAACAACTGAAAAGTAAAGCAGCAACCACCATGTCGTCCTCTGGAAACCCCACCTGAAGGGTGGGTACAGATGGTCTCCTCTCCTCGAATCCGTCTGTCTGCACCGTGTACGTCTCGCCTGATAGTCCATCTCCAGGTACCATCCCACTCCATAAGCATCAAACATGATCAGTGTTGTCCTTCGTCTGCAACCAACACAACATAGTGTGGACATGACCCGTGAAGGGGTGAGTATACGATACTTAATAGGGACCCCGAGACCCCCGATGGTCTCCCAGAATCCACAAAGGTTAAACCACAAAGGAAAGATACAAACATGAAGTATCAAACAACTTTAAATAGGTATATGCCCATACATATACCTAAGTTATCAATTCTAATTTGGCTCCGACTCACGAGCCTAAATACAACCCAATCCACACAGGAAAGCACAACCCAATCCACACAGGAAAGCAAGTCAATCATAATGATGTTATTGATTGAAAGTCAAGACTCAGCTCACATAGGTATACTACTCACGAAGAGGGGTGGAGATGATTAGATGTAGCCTCTGAATCATCTCCTCTGTCGAACCCATGTAGGATCCAAGTACAGAAGTCGTCATTGCCGAACCCACGTAGGATCCAAGTACAGTAACCATCGCTACCGAACCCATGTAGGATCCTAGTACAGTCGTCATCACTACCGAACCCACGGAGGATCCAAGTACAGTCGTCATCACTGCCAAACCCACGTATGATCCATGTACAGTCATCATCCCTACCGAACCCACGTAGGATCCAAGTACAGTCACCATCGTTGTCGTAGTCGCAGCCAACTCTAGGGTTCCCGCACACAGCACGCTCGATTCCAGGAGGATCCACTCCACGAGCCAAGAGGTCAATACATCAACTGTCACGAAGTCCAAAGTTTATTTATCACAATTTTCTGTCTCGTCAATAGGAACTCAACGCGATATATGGTGCGTCAATCGGACGCCCGGTCTGAGAGTTATTGGCTTTTCCATCCTAGGGCCCCGGTTGGTTTCTAAGATAAAAACAACCCGACCGTAATCCAACTGCATCCAAAACTCGAGTGGATTAAGCCAAAATAACCATATCACTAAGCGGAAAACAACATGATTGACGGTATGTCATTCAGATGTTCGATCGTTAAGTTATAAGCATTTCTGCTCCAAGGGCCCGATTGGTTTCGGGTTCAAACCAACCCGGACATAACCAAACTTCACTGAAACCTCAAGTGTAATATAAATAAATGACATTCTTGATACAAGGATCCCATAACAACTGACGGTGCATCGATCAGAGGTCTGTATCCCAAGATATGGGTGTTTGAACGAACCTGGCCCGAAAATAGGGGGTTTGGGCCCGATCCGACCCAGCCCAATACCCCCTTGGTCGGCCCGAACTGGGTTGACCCGACTCGGGTCCGGGTCTGGCCCGATTGGACGAGGCCCAGCCCAGCTAGCGCAGCCTGGCCTGTGGCTGGTGCAGCCCGGCCTGGCTGGGCGCGGCCGGCCCAGCCCGTGCGGCCTGTAGTTGCGGCTCAGTGCTGGCCGAGCGTAATGATAACATTGAAAAGTAAAGGGTATTCATACATGTTTCATTTTCCTCACTTATAAAAGGCAGACACTTACACAACTTCATAACTAACCTATCCATTAAAATTTATTTATAAAACACATAAATTGTTTTATTCATAGAACCATGTCCCACTTACGTGTGCTTAAGTTTCCCATTTTAAGCTTAATTCCTCTATTTAGAATTACATTTCTAAAGAAAATTGAAGCCCTAAATATAAGTTTTAACTATTCATTACTATTTTCTTGATAATAATCATATTATAAACAACTAAAAACACATTAATATACAAAAATTGGTTTAATTAATAAATAATGATTTTATTATATTAACATAACTACCCTTTTTTATTAATTTTTATCTGCTATGAAAAAAGAACATATATAATGCATATGTGCGGACTACTACCTACACAGAACACCATCTTCCATTTTTCATACAACCTATCATGGTTGGTTTTAATGATTAAAGAGATATATAAATATAATATATATAATATTACTATTATTTTTGGCAATAAAATTGTCATATACCTTAATTACCTCTCATTGATTGAGAAATTAAATCATTAACCTTATATTATGCGGACTACCATCTCCATGAAATAACACATCCTATTTTTGTTCCAGTTTCAGTAATTTATATTAAAAATATATTAAATTAGCTTTATAACATTGAAATAATATATTTAATTTCATTATGATCCTGAAAATAAGTTATTATGTCTAAATTAAACTAATTTCATATTCACAATCGTCCATTAATTATAGTATGTTCATACTAGGATGATCTATTGACCTACATGATATATGATATAAAAAATAACATAGATAAATATAATAACCTAATTAATTTTAAAATATTCTATAAATAAGAACATATATATTTAATTTTTATTTTAAATGGTGATACTGAAACTCATTCATTAAGATACCACTGCTCATTTGTTAAAAAACATATAATCATGGTCTTTAATTGTTTTATCTTCAAGGATCATAAAAAAATCACATTGAATGAAATTATATCATTATAAAAGATTATAAATAATTCATTAAAGAATATTTAATGATATAATAATGATAATCATTTGGGTAATAATGAATATCGATAATGAAACTAGTTCAAAATGATCAACATTAATCACACTCGATATTGAGAATAGATAATAAAAAATTAATATGAACATAATGAATTATTTTTAATTAGTAGAATAAATCATAATAGTTATGAAAAAGTTTCTGAAATATTTAAATACAATTTTTATTTCATATAGGAGGATAGACCAGATTCTAGGAAATCATGATAAAATTTAAGTGTTTCAGTCCCAATCACCCTTCGTTGAGATGTGTTTTGATATCATGATCCAATATTAATTTATTTGGTGTAACTAATAATCCTTGACATCTAATATCCTAAATTATTTTTTATCTTTGAAATAAAAATTTCATTCATGATCTTCCTTGATTTGGTCAATGAATGATATATTACTAAAATATAATGGGTTTTTTCATAACTCAATTTGGTTTTTTATTTATAATGTTTCTCCTTTAGTTTAATATTGTATTCTCAATTATTTATTAGTAAATAAGAATTTATTCAAGTCATCCATACAAATGAATTCTCTTCATTCTTTAAAATCATTAAATTTTAAGAATAAATCGCATCCTCTTAAATGATTGTTTTTTTTATCCATGCTCATGATTTAATCTTCCCTATAATGTTTTCACATAATATTTGGAATAACAAGAAAGTTTCATATCATATTTCATTCATAATTTTTCTTACCCTAATATAAAAATATTTTTTTATTTTTTCATGATGTGGGATTTCAATAAATATATTAAATATGGTTTTCTTTAACATCATAATACAATATTTATCTTTAACTATAATATTACTCAAGATAAAAATTTATGTCACTATTAAGTATATATTAATTATGTTTCTTTTAAAAGTAATTTTTTTGATATATTTCAATTCATCTATTTGAAAAATACCTTTGAAAATTACCCCTAACATCATGCACTATGATGATTTAAATTTTTTTTTCTAAAAAACTTTTTCCTTTTTTATCCTTTTAAAATTTTATTTTAAAAATAAATTATTATCATGGGATTGATGTTTCCTGATCTACACTTTTATTTATATGATTATATTGTCTTTTTTAGGAATTTATTTCATGGTATCAAATGACCCAAATCTTAATCACTTGTGTTCTACTATTTGAAGCATTCTTTATGATAGTTTTTTTTCGATCTATGTCAACATCCTTCAATGTTTATTTTTTTATCTAGGGATATATTACTTTCAAATATGAACCTTATTTTTCTATATAGTTTATGGTCATGTTTTTGTAAATAATATTGAAACCCATTTATTTATTAGTTTAATTTTAATTTTATCAGAAAATAATTGTTTCCCTGTATACTACATGTATGATTCTACATATTATGAAGTTATAGGTGGTTCAAAAAAAAACATATCCTCATAATAAACATAGTAAAACATTATGTTCAATGAGATTTTATGTATGTGATTTGGGAGTGAACCCAGTCTACTATGTGAAATTATACACTATGTGATGATGGCATTAGGATTAAACCTTTACTTATTATAAATATGTCATGTAATGTGGTCAATGAAATCATAGTATTATATGATCCCTTAATACATGAATATTTACACTAAATCTTCACTTAATGATTCTTAGCTTATGATCCATATTTTTATTTTTTATAATTTCTATGTTTTAGGCTCGTGTTTATTATTTAAATTCTTATACCCATATGATTATCTTATTCTCAACTATGATCTTTGATATTTATCACTTATGATTAATATTAATGAGTGTTTGATATCACACATTAATACACTTCATTTTCATTATGTCAGGTAATATATGTGTGATGTATTGAAGATTATCTTGTGTAGAAACATTGTGGGATATATTGAATAATTTTTTCTGATTATATAATTGATGATATATTGGAAAAAAATTTATTAGATAAAAAAAGAATGGGTCTTGTTAGTTAATTTTTTTATTAATTATATATATCTCTAAACCAAAAATAATCATGAGTATGTATTGTAATGAAATATTTTCATTAATTCATGTAATTAGATGATCATGTCGGTGGGATTCTATATCTAAATAGATTTATCTAAATCTACTATGTTCTGCTACTTATATAAAATATCAAATCCATGTACACATATATTCCCCACAACCAATGTAGATGAAGTAGGGAATGTGTTTGAGAACACTTTGGATGGCATTATGTATAGTATTTGAATGGATTATAAAACATATTTCACAAACTTTATTTGTATAGTAACTTGTTATATTTCATATTTCAACTTTATGATTACAATCCTATGTTATTATGTCTCTACCTCTAAGGATTGTAGTGGTAAAGTCATTGTCGTCACCTCAAAATCCTTAAAGGTCTAAGATCATGAGATATCAAGGATTATTATTTTTACGTCACCTTATGGGGTCTATAAGTTTACTTGAAAAATTAACTAGACATTTTCTTTTAGGAATCATGGGGAGGACACATATGAGCATTATAATTCACATCACATGAGATAAATCCATGACCATTGAATTCTAGACCAACTCAGAAAAATTATTCTATGTGATATGATCCTCATGTATGGGGGGGGGGTAATTTACCCAAGTTATATAGAGCGTCAATTTCTAGGAGAGTCGACTAAACATTCATTGAAGATATTTGGGGTTTTAATAACATATTGATAGGATATTTAACTCACATAGTATCTAGAATGGTCAAGATATCTTAAGAAACTATGAAATATTTAATAATTGTGAGTTTTGGATCAAGGGTGCTATGCACTAAAATTCTTGAACAAGGGTATCTAGAAATGGAGTTATCTCTACCTATTTGGATTATATCTAGATGAAACACTACTAGAGGTGATTCTGGTTGGATTGAACCCTCTAAGGAAACCCCAGAGTTGCTGGTGTAGGTGGAACACCTTGATATTCCTGTGAATTTTCTATGAAGGGGAAGGTGGAATCAGTTTTTTTGAGGGTTGAATTCATAATAATTTATCATGATAAAGAGAGGTGATTTCCCAATATAGGTTCAATGTTTTCAAGGGAACTATTGTGTTTCCATAATAATAAAATTATCCTTATCTATCACATGGGTGGGAATGATTCTATATTCATTGTAATGGTGGATGATGGAGATAATTATCCTCCTCTGGGTCACTTACATCAATTAAAGGGGATATGGTAACCTAGTGGAGACAAAATTCTATTTTCTATTGTGATGGGGTGAGTATTTAAAAAAATCTATAATAGAGGCTAAAATTATAGCATGAGAATAGTTATCAATAATTTTTTATGTGGGTATTATAGAAACCCATACAATTAAAAAATTTATATTACATCATTATTAGATTAATATTCATTATATATCATAATGATACACATTATAATTTAATATAACTATTTCCTTTCAAAACATGGATACATAATCATCTCATTCATAATAGATATAAACCATCTTTCGCTGGTTCTTCATAACTAGAACCCTTCATATAAATATAATATTGAATACCTTTATTCATAACATAGGGAAATTAAATATGGTAAAAGGTGATCTTATATGGTCAATAAGGGTAAAATAGAAACAAAAAATGAATCACATCGCTTCAAAGTGATTGTAGTCCACATATATGCAAGGGAGATACTATAATTTTATAATTAATTAAAATTAAAGAAAGTATATGTGATATTTAGATTACATAAGTATAATTATTTCATAATTATAATGTATAATATTTAAACCCATCATTCTAACCATCAAATGAATATGGTGATGGAAAATGAATTGTATCTTTATATATAGATTGTACGTTGCATATATGCACAAGCAATACATTCACTTAAAATTTGAAGGTAAAGAGGGTGAAAACATGAGATTTAATTATAATAATAACATTTATTTATATTTAGTATAATGATGTTATTATTTTATGATAGATAAAATATATTTAGAGGAGGTAAATAAAAAGTAAATAAGCAATTTATAACAACCCCACTCTTTATTTCAAATTAATACATGATCTGTAATATAAAATTACACTTAATAGAACCTTGATGACCGAGAAGTATAATATCTTTAATAATTAGGTACATTACATAACAACTTATAACATAGGATACGACAACATTATTTAAAACATCATTGAAATTATCATAAAATTCCATCAAATTTCAAACTACAAGGGATAACCTGAGGACATGCATAAGAAAGGGGTGTGATATAAATCCCATTAAGGTTATTAATGTGATAAAATATGAAGATAAAAACACATGTATGAAAATAGGCATATTAATTGGGAATAAAAGGATTATGAATCATAAACATGAATAATGAGACATGACATAGCATGATAATCATATAGGTAACATGGGAAATAATATAACAACTTAAAACACTACATCATAAACCTAGGTCAAGGATAACTACCAAGACATGACAATGAAAAAAGTAATATATATGAATAATGTTCACTCCCTATCCCAATATGATGTATCATGATAGTAAGCATTATGCAATTCATTGAAGGGATTTATAATTTCAGGAGCACTCGTCACATTTATTTAATTCTCATGCTTATGTGAGCCACATAGATCATATGAAATGGATTATTTCATCATCATAATTTATTCTATGACCAAAGAGTGTGTAATAAATATATTTAATTCCCATTTAAAAGAGGTATATGTATATATAGGTGAATACCCTTGATAGAAAATGGGTATGGTATTCATGACAAAAAAAATTCCATGAAAAAATCACGATGATATTTCTGCAGCATAATAACATCACTAAAAATATAATCAAATGGGTTGATGAGAGATAAACGTGTCTCTCATCATTTGGAAATAAATTTTAAAGTAATAGTGTTATGAAAAGACATATCCAAACATTAGTAATTGGAATTATAAGGTGTGACATAATATTGAAACTTAAATAAATAGAAGAAAGAAAATAACCCTTACGTTGAGAGTGTGATACCAAAATATTAAAAGGGGATTATTAAGAGATTGAGGGAACCATAGGAGGATTATAGAGATGGTATATAAGATTAAGGAAGTTATAAAAGGATTTTTATTGAAGAGTAATGAGATTTTGGGTGGGATTATAAAAGAAAAGAGTGAGGAATTCTTTAATATGTCACAAACATTGGTTTTTGAATCTATATAATAAAACAACAAAAACCTAAAACTATCCCATTTTTTTAACATGGTGTCATATAAAGGGAAGTGTTTTTAATAATTTTATTATAAAAATAGATGAACCAAAAAAATAATTCCTTTTCTTATGTGGAGGTGATTCATACTCTTAAAGAAATTAATTTAAAATCATAAAATATATTATAAGTTTTGGAGGATTAATAAAGGATTTATAAAATTAATAAGACAAATTTAAAATCACATTAATATAAGGGTAAAATATATATTTGTCCTAGGATACCAATTATAGTATTTATTAAATCATTTTTTATCCATTATGATGTCATAAAACACACCAGATATTTAGACGGTATTTAATTTTCACCTGAAAATTTGACAATCTCTAAAAATTATGAAAAATTCATCATTGGATAATTTCAAAATTCTAATTCCAAAAAAATATTAATCATATACATATATATAATTTTATGAATATAATTATTTTAACTTTTAAAATAATAACCTCTATTTATTGAGAAATTTTAGGTTTTTTTTTGAAAATAACAGTTTTTGATCCCTTATAAAAATTACTTTTGACATCATAAAAATTATATGATAATTAATATTTAATAGAAATAATTTAATAATAATATTTAATTAATTTATTATTTATTTTAAAAAATATATTATTTCATCAAAATAAATTCCTTAATTGAATTCTAAAATCACCCAAAAAATACTATTCATATTCTGTAGTATCAAAATAAAAAACATTTATATTGTCATGAAACTATATTCATTATTCTATAAAAAATAATTCATATAATAAATTTTCAAGGGTGTTGATACATATTCCTTTAATTCACCAATAAAATATTAATGAGTAATATGCGCAATAGTTATACTTTCTTGGGGTGGTTCATCGAACATTGTTTGGACCATGATATTGATGAGCTTGAACTTCTACCGTAAATGGTTTCTCTCGTGTGTAAATTTTTGTATCTCGACTTGGGATTGGTCAAGGGAAAATCCAAGTTATTGAATCTTCCACATAATCTCTAATAAATGAGATTTATAGGGTACAATTATTCTAGTTGAGGCCATCACATCCTTTTTCAGTGCCAATTCAATTATTAAAACCCTATATTTATACTAATCATGTGATAAATATTCAAGGGATATATTATAAATTGTAATGAATATTAATTATATTTTAAATCCAATTAGTTATAACTGAGGAAGTTCATGTGTTCTCTTTATCCATATTACAAAATAATAAATTTAATTAAATCACAAGAAGAATTTTATTTATAACTATTGGGGTCATTGAAATATTCCCCCATTAAGAATGTCACCCTAAAATGTTTCTTTTCCAAAATTAAATTAGTTAAGATAAATATATTTTGTCACCTTCTCTAGTTCCCACATCTGTTCTTCAAACTTTTGGTTTCTCCCCAAAAATTTGATAGGGTGTGTTATCTTATTTCACTGACTACTCCTCATATGATAAGACATTATCCAACAATACCCCCTCTCGATTGAGTACATGTGAGGGGTCAAGTATGTACTTTATCTAGAGGGATTCATGAAATACATAATGTACTTGAGATTGTTTTTGTGGGAGTTATACTCAATAGGCCACAAATCTGATATGATCAAGGATCTTAGAGGGGTTGATGTATCTCAGACTATGAATTCATTTCTTCCTAAACATCACCACTTTATTTCATGGAGATATGCAGAGAATTACCATGTCTTTAACATCTATATATAAGTCTCACTGATTATTTTTTCATAAATATTTTGTTGACTTAGAGAAGCCTTAATTTGATACCAAATACTCTTGACCTTTTCCACTATTTCCTCGACCATTTCAATACATATTTGTTTTCGTCCACCAACTTCATCCCAACATGCAGGTGTTATGCACCTCTTCAATTTTAAATGGTAACAAGTTTTAATATAAGATAAATAATAAATCATAAATTTAAGGAGGATAAAATTATAGACCATGTATTATACTAATTTAACTATTTAGTTATATTTATAATTTTTAATTTATTTAATAAAATATTATTTTTATAAAATATCATTAATTTCAATTTTAACACTATTCATTTAATTTGACATAAAAGACACATAGAAAAAGATCTATTTGGAATACAATTCATTTAAATAAATTTAATATCTCATATTAATCAATAAAATTAATGGAACACTATAAATCACTCAAATTTTATTAATTTTAATTTTTTTTAAATAATTGATTTTACTTTTCTAATAATCGAATAAATAATACATCAGAGATAAATAATAATTTAAGGTATGAATATAATTTCTAAAAATTAAAAATAAATTTATATCATAAAAATAATTTCATAAATCACTAATTGGACATTTATATTCATACATATCTTGATTTTGTGCCTTTTACAAAACATAATAGATATCTAAATCTAAGAGAGTTATATTGTGTATATTTTTTTAATTTAAATATTATATTTTTCATTTTCATGGAAAACTGTACATCAAATAAAAAAATCAGTATTAAAATGATAAGGTTCAACTTACCATCATTCTATAATAATAAATATGTAATATTATGTCCTTATCACTAATTTTTAACATATATTAATCTAATTTTCATATTACTATTTAGATAATTTTTACAATGATTAATATTATTATTAACCAGAAATAAAAGGATAATATTTACAATATTTTAACCACATGATGCCAAATATTGTATCCATTTAGACATATTCAATACCTAAATAAAACCCTCAAATGTGGTGTGCATGACTTTGAACTCATGATAAACCTCAATATTATAGCCCTGTGATGGAATATATTACTCTTAATATAGCCTCACATGAAAACATCATAATATCCAAATTTATGTAATACTTTACTCTCAAACCAACTCTAATAGCCCATAAACCACACTACCAGATGCAGTGATAAAATATTAAACATTGAATTTA
Organism: Viscum album; assembly: GCA_963277665.1. Taxonomy (NCBI): domain Eukaryota; kingdom Viridiplantae; phylum Streptophyta; class Magnoliopsida; order Santalales; family Viscaceae; genus Viscum; species Viscum album. Next base: position 11,146 of record CAUJRU010000197.1, read on the forward strand.
TGGATTTGATTCCAATTATTGTTACTGAAATTATTTTTCATCCAATCCATAGAGGATAAAAAGTAAACTTTAGATCACATCCATTATCAAGGACCCTTTAGGTATAAAGTTGTATATAAAAAGGAAAAACTTCTACATAAACAATATCCATGTCATTAAATGATAAATTATACCACTTAACCCAAATTTTCTTATTTTACATTAATTCATCATCATCATCCATATAAAATTTGTACTAGACATAATTCATAAAACATTATTTCATTATATCATGGGGAAAAGGAAACATAAGAAAGGTGAGATCAAATGCTCATTAAGGTTATACCAAAGCATTAACATGTGATTTCATCAATGAATATAAGAAGTGTATAAGGGTATTATGACATAATAATAGTGCATGATAGAATCATAAAATAACTCATACCCATCAATATGTAAATCATCAATCAAGAAGCATAATATATAGCTTTAAAAATGGAATGAGATATAAGAATAAATAATTATGAGCCATGAGATAACAATATTGATCAAAGAAAATATTATAAACCCATGGAAATAAGAGATAAAAATTATTGTTATCTTGAGGCATAATTCTCTATGAACACTTATAATACCTTATGAAACCCTTACAATTGGAATAACCACACGACCATATTCCAATATAATTTTTTGGATAACATAATCATTAACCCTAAATTTAAGCAAAATTGAATTTAATCCATCATATAAGATATAATATCCTCTCCCTTTACTATCTATGAAACCCCATCACAAAAGATATAATAGTCTCACCTGATGCAATCTGGGCCGCCCCATCGTATAAGCAGTAACAGGTTCACCGGACACTGTTTGAACCACCCAGTCCACTATGTTGTGTATGTAAGAAAACATGAATAAATTATGTGGATTATTTATCTTAAAAAATAATAGAAACCATCATTATTCCTTTTATATATAAAATAATACAAGAAAAGAAAACCGGATTCATATCAATCTCTTTAAATATTGATTAACCTATGAAAAATTACTAAGTTTCATAACATTCTCTTCGAAAAAATATAAATCCATCAAGAGAAAGACGAAGGATGATTTCAATATCGTATATACCCATTGAAGTAAGAATAAAATGGTTTTTAATATTGATGAATTGAAATACCATTAAAATATCATTAAGTACATTCTTGAGGAAAATAGACTTTCCATTTTTAAAATCACTTTTTAAAATATAACATATTTTTAAAATCCTTTTCTTTGAAAACCAAATTTAATATATATGATTGTCATGAATATTTGGGAAATAAATTATTTAAAAATATCCTTAAAAACATGAAAATTAATATTCAATGAAATAGTGCTCATTATAGTGGGTAGTTCGATACATTCCATACTAGTTAAGAAGAACTTTTATTTTTCACTATAAAAGGATTAGAAAAGTACCATATTAGAAAAATGAAAATAATAATCATTTCAAATAATTTTTTAAAATAGTGAAAAATGGATTGAGAAAAAGTATTTAATAAATATTTTTTTAAAACGTTCAAAAAAATTTGAAAAAAATTTCCGAAAACCTGGGTTTCAATGAAAACAAATTTCTTACAGAAGGGAGAAATACATTAAGGATTTCTTAAAAACATTTTATCAACAAATTTAATTACCAATGTGTGGAAAAATGGTATTATTGAAAGAATATATCATAAATTAACATATTATAAAATATGTAATGTTTTTTCATGATATATTTATCATAATATATCATCATTGGAAGCATAATCATAAATAATCATGATAAATGATGATATTGTAACATAATATTTTTACCAGTTTTGTAACATTGAATCGTAATCACAAAGAAATAATAAAATTAATTAAAACATATAAAATCTTTATAATATTTATATTAAGGATATAAAATTTTAATGTGCTTGTATTTATACCTCATAGAATATATAGGTGTATACCATAACATGCATCTCAATGAGCGAAAATTTAGACAAATAAACCCTTATAAATTTGGTATCATTGAAACTATGGACCCCAAGAAATAGAGATCCTAAAATGGATTTGTAAATCCACCAAAATTTAAGTTTACAATTAATAAAATACATTCATGGGTAGTATACTAACAACAAAAAATTAATGAATATGTAATATATCTCACAGAAATAAAAGTGAGACGAGAAAAAATATTACCTCACACTTTCTTTTGGTCGGAGATGATTTAACATTATGTATAGTGCATTCAGTCATGTTATTAACGTATTATAGAATAAAATTTGTATTTAAAATATCATATAATCTCATTTTATAATTTTTTATCACATATTTTTTAATAATATTTTTTTATTTTCATTGTTTCTAATGTCAATTAACTTGTTTTCTCATTATTTTTTTATGAATGTCTCAGTTATTTTTAATATAACACAGCTTTATCATATATAAAATTATAATACTGAAATTATTTTAATATTTATACAATAATTATATTTTAAAAAAAATCATGAAGTACAATTTGAAAAAATGTAGTATGTTACGATCCTAGAGATAGTAGGGAATACATACACATTAGTAACATTTCTATTTTTCAATGATCATTATTAAAAATATGTAAGTAATATTTTATAATTATAGAAATATATTAATATAATATATATAATATTATTTATTTAAATATACAAATATATTTCATCTATGTGGTGTGTAGATAAAAATAGAGTCTGGTTGCTTTGTGATGGCCGTAGTCCACACGCACACGAATGAGGTTGTTATCTTTTTAGTATAAAATATTAAATAATATATTAAAATTACAAATTAAAAATTATTCATTAATATTAGTATTATATCATATAAATAAAATTTATTAATTATCTACAAACTTATTTCCTTCCATGTAAATAGTTACTCAAAAATGAATCACATTGCTCTGTGAGGTGGTAGTCCACCGTACACACGTGCAACATTATTTTATCCCATATAGAATGGAAAGTAATTTTTTTATATATTATATAATTAAATAAGAGGTAAAATTAATTTCTTAATATTATATATATGCTTTATATCAATCAGAATTCCTAACCGTGAGAGGTTGTAATGGAAAAAACAAATGGCATCGGTTTGTGAGGCGGTATTCCATCGTACAATCGAATGAAGATTTAGTATCCCATTTTATATAATAGGAGAAGTATTAAAGTTAATAAATTAATAGAATATCATATAATTATATTGGATAAATATATATATTATATAATAATGGTTAAATAATAATTTAACAAGGTGGATGAATAAATAAAATAAAAATGCTTATTGAAGAGCCCTGCCTCTTCTTCGGGTATCCCACTAAAGTTAGTACAAAAAGCCTTCCAAGGTTTTCTTTCTATCCAAAAAAGTATTCCATTATGAGGGTAAGGATGTTGGGAAATAATTTTGGTAAGTATTTTCAAAACCAAATAAGTTCGAAGGTGTGAATTTGGGATCAGAGGGAGTGGCCTCTTACAAGTGGGGTAGATAACACACTTGGAATTTTTAAAAAGAATTGAATGCTCCCAAAATTTTCATATCTCACAATAGTCCAAAAAAATTTAAATATTATTAGTGGTAAAATGGTAGAAATATTCTCATAAAATAATTTTTATACAATTATATATTGAGTTTCTGATAATATTTTTAGTTTAACCCCCCAGTAAAAAAGTTTTCACCTTAACCGTGGTAATTATTTTTTACTGTTTTCACTATTTATTTCAGTGAAAAATTTTGGTTGAAATTATTATAATATATAAATTACTATCATTTATAATATGAAATAAAATTTTAGAAAATCAATTCTGAGAAGTGAAAATTTTAATATAAAATTAATCACTCAGACGTGATGAAAAAGAAGGCTTTTAAAGTGTTAATGTTAAAAAACATACAATGTTTTTATATCTAAATTAAACATGAAAATAATTCCAATGAGATATATTGGATTAATTAATATAAAATTGATATAATATTACATTAAAACCAAATTAAAATATATTTTAACATTATAAATTATTCAAAAGAAAAATAAATTTTTAATTAAAATCCATAATTTTTCCCAATTCATAAAAAAATGTAACATTTCAGAAAAGTCTCAAAAATTTACCCTAAAATAATTTTGATATTATGATTTAAAAAATGAATTTAAATTTTTATATAAATTTTCAAAAAAAATTAAATTTTTGTTTTAAATTATGTGTGAAAATCGTGACAAATCAATCTTTTAGAAATGTTTTTTAGAAAACATTTATTTTTCATCTAAAGGAATCTAAGTTTATTTCTATTCAATAGAAAAACTTTTTTTTCTTAATTTATTTAGTTATATTTATAACCTCTAATATAAACACTAGTGTTTCATGGTTATAAATATCTTTAGTTATTTAAGCTTGTCGTTGCATGTTGAATACGATATCAAACATAAAAATATCAGGGTTTTGTCTACAGAAATTCATACAAAAGAATAATTTTTTTAAAAAAGTATATTTCAATTTATTGGGGACTTATATTCTAATATAATTTCATTTTTTCATTTTATTTACACTTTCAAGCATATTTTTTTTCTTTTAAAAAACTCATGTTTTTACATGTCATTTGTTATTTACATTATAAAGGTATCACACTTTTTATAAAGTTTAGGGGTAATTTCATCAACCCATAACAGGAAAAATCATTAATCAAATAAAAACATGCCTCATCAGAAAATTTTAATTATTAAATCCAATGAAAACTTTTATGTATTCATAAGGCATATAAATCTTCCGTAGGGGATACCGATGATTAACTTTTATTAATTAAAGCATTTATTTTAAAAAGAAAAGAAAATGTCTTATTTGGGATTTCAAATATCTTTCAGAAACCACAAAAAACCATTTTTTATTTTTATACCCATATACACTTACACAAATAAATATATACATATATTTCATTTCATAAAGTAATATATTCTTATGGGATTTTTTACACACGCATACATATATATTTATATATGCATACCTATATATATGTATAGAAAAAGTATATATATATATATATATATCCATATTCACACACACACATATATTATATTTAAATTTATGTTTAAAAATAACACAACCTTTTTAAAAATATTTTGAACTTGGGGGAACCCCACATTTAAATCCAAAATCTCTCTCTAAAAATTTAAATTATTATTCAAATCACGTTAAAGTGTTCACTATATTACCCCATGATAAAAAGAACAAAAATAGTATAATAATCTCATAAATTAAATTATACATCTCATAAATATTCACATAATCCATGGACTGAAAGGTTCAATGTCTTGAAGATTAATTACAGAATCATTTTATTTTAACCAACTTATAAAAAAGTTTCTATTATTTTTACCATCAAGATCCTTTCATATACATCATAGATGATGTAATAATATTCATAAAATATGGAATGAAAACATAAAAAAGGGGATATATGAAACAAAAATTAAGGGAAATGACATATCATAATTTATTAGATCATGAGCATGAGTAGAATACGTGGAAAACATTAAAATCTAAATAATAGTTCGTTAGAAATTTTCTAATAATCTCAAAATGTGATGGAGTAACATAAGATAATAAAATTATCATTTAGAAAACATAAAAGATAAAGCTTGTAACATTTGAACATGAAATAATGTGGGAGATATTTTAAAAGGCATAATCACGAAACTTGGAATTTCTTACAAATTACATGCATCATGAAAAATTGGAAAAACTTGGTAAAGAACATGGAAATGAGTCACAACAAGATAAATATTGAAACATAGAATGTTGAAATAGTGGGTTACTTATACACAACTATTCCATGCTTTTGATTTCTATATCGTGTATACAGTTAGCTATGCATGATGTCATCTTACCATTATAGAGTAGACTTTTATGCATCCATTATTTAAATGATAATATCAAAAGATTAATTGTCATATCCAAAGGTTATAACAGTTTCCAGGATATAATGAGTACCTCAAGATGCTATGAAATTAATCTTAAATATATGTTCTGTGGTCGAGATACATCTTACCGACTGGACACAATAGATGTTTGAATATCAGGGGATGTGGGCTCATAAGCATTGAGACTTATTCTCATGAAGTTATCACTTGGTGATCTCTAGTAGTGAGATCATGAGGACTGACCCTCCAATAAGAACACAACATTTTTTGGGTGTCATCGGATGTTCCTATCTACGATCATGTGTAATGGTCTCCAAAATTGAGATCATTACCAATGTATGTCATTTGATTGTGTACTTTGATGCAAGAAAAAAACCATGGCAGTGAAGACGTGGTGAGGTAGTTTGTGTTGGGTGCATTATTGGTGGCATGGAATTGGTTGAATGGTCAAGAAGGAATTTGTCACATCTGGGTTAAGGAATTAAGATATCTTAGGACATTTTTATAAGTATGAAAGTACCTCTATAAGACCCTGGCCATGGTAGTCAAGGGTAAATCCATCCTGTTAAATCAACAAACAATAAATAAATATAAGGGCGATGACATGATAGTGCATCCTGCTTTATGAGATAATACTGACAAAGAGATTATATTACACAATGCGTGTTCATATGTTGGTTTTCACTGTTATGACAATCCTTATCTCTTCAAGGGCCATGATGGGTTGCTAGATCTTGCTCTTGGTGTGTGAATACTACTCAATGCTGTCAAGATAATGTCCTAGAGGGTCACACACAAAAGTGTATTCAAGAATCTACCCTATTCAGTAGAATATGTGTTTTGTATATGGTGGAACCCACCACTGGGGTTCTGAATTTTTCTAAGAAAAAATGATCACTAATGCAATAAATAAATTAATATTATTTGAGTTTAGTGTAATGAGTATTGAATTTATTTATTAAATGTATTTACAAGATTTAAGTAAATAAAGGAAAAATATTAATTGATGAATATTATATTATTCAAGGTTCGATTAATATTTATGGGAATGACGAGTCAAGTTAATGACTTATTTATTATCATGTAATATATTTTAATATATTAAAAGTGATTAATAATAATATTTATGACTCAAATAAGTAGTTATAATATGTCGTTAGTAGTGCGTTGATTATTTAGGGGGTTGGGTTGGAATTTTCGGGTAATTCAATTACACTATAAATATAAGAGGAGAGGAGATTGCTAGATACTATTCATGGAACTTCTCTCTCCTCTCCTCTCTCCCATGAGTTAGAGAGAGATGCTCTAGATCCAAGGAGAATGGATGAAGAACTCTCTCAGGTATCACTTGTGAAGCAATGTAGTGATTATTGGAGCATAGAATCCATCGTTGTAATTCCACGATAGCACCCGAATTATGATGAACACCGCTCCCACGGATTTCTTGAAGTATGTGTGGATGATCTAGATATGTTTGATGTCAAATTCTTCGAGCATCGATCTCCAACGATGAACAGACATCGTATGCGACTTCAGAAATAAACTAGGTATTTTAATGTTTATTTTTTTTGCTTAAAATATTTCATGTGTGGCCATAGTCTAAGGTCGTGCTGCTATTCACTGACGTCGACATGTTCACATCGATTTTCAGTGGAAATTTTTCAAAAACCCACCTGTTTGGGGCTTCTGCTGCATGCCCGGTTCCAAAAAGTAGAATCAGAGTGATGTGTGTCGAATTTAAACCAAACTAATTAAATTTTGATTAAAATATGAAGATGTCATCATTACGGTCCTAACACAGCAAATTGAATTTGAATCTGACATCGAATGAACCATCTATGGTCATCCGATGATTATAATCAATGTTAAATCGGTTGTTTCTTAAGTGATCACCGGGTGAACATCCAGCTACCAGAATATTATTCTTTGGTGAACCATAATGATGATGTTGATTATTATTATTATAATTTAATTATAATAATAATAGTTTGATTATAATAATAATTTTATTTTTATAATATTCTATTATAATAATATTTTATTATTATATGTTTTATAATTTCTATTTTAAATATAGACTAGAGAAATCAATCAAAAAAATAAGAGGGGATACCTGCTTTGCAGGTCTCCAAAAACATAAAAAAATTTGAAGAACCATAAAAGTATGCCGTGAAAAGAGAAAAAAGGGAAAGGAGGGGGCACCACCTAGAAAAAAAGGGGTGACCTGCATGTGTAGGTTGAGAAAAAAGGTCTGGTTTTAGGGTCGAGCAGCCCTCCCGTCTCCCATGCGTGGTGGCCTTGAGGGTTGTCTCCTCTTATTCCCTATGGAACCATCATTGCACCAATCTCACACTAGACCCAGCGGACACCCCACATAAACCTGGTGCCTCCACTCTTTGCACCATCCGACCAACCTAAGTCCGCCACCGACATCACGCTGCAGAGCACCAGAGGAAAACCTCTACCCAAGCGCCCCAGTCTGCTGGTCTCGCTCCCCGTGGAGCATCCAAGTGCGTCGGCTCACTGGATCACACCAGGGGAGGCAATGACCACCCCTCCCACCGGCATCCTCCCTTCCGCAACGACACAATGGGCCACCCCAGCAGAACCCCAAGCCCTGCCTCGAACCGCCTCCCTCCCTACGGAGTAACCAGCGCCATCCAAGGTGCATTCCAGCGCCGCCCCACCAGTTCTTGCCTCCGAAAAAGCCAACTAGCATGTCACCATGTGACCACTCACTATAATAGGTGACTCCAGCTTCACAGTGCGGTTTTAGGCTTGAGGTAATCCTCTATGAGTCCCTAGAGACTCAAGATGACCCGAATTGTGACCAGGTTGGTCTGACTATCTAGGAACGGGCATGGTCAAAATTTCTTAGTCTAGAAATCCCTTATACGGGGTCGACATAGCCCGAGATGGGCCTACATAGGTTCTCCCTAACCCACACCAGCCCTGCCCAGGGTTTATGGGGCTCAGGTAATTTTATTTGAATCCAAAATTAATTTAATTAATTAATTTAATTTTGGTTCAGAATTAAATTTATTAAATATTAATTTTGGTATATATTTTATGCGGTGTAATTAATTTAATTTGTGTTTGATTAATTATTTAATTAATTTATTTTTTAGTTTTAAAATTAAATTAATTAATCAAACCAAACAACTTTAAATTGAATTAAAAACAAGAGTGAAGTTTTTAATTCAATTAAATTCCCTCATAATTTAGTTTAATGAAAGTTTAATTTTTAATCTACATTTATTTAATATACGCGAGTTTAATGAATATATGACTGACCATGAGCCTTAGACCTTCCAATATTTGTCTGGTGTTGTTTATTTTATTTATTTATTTAATTATTACTTGCCGATTTGTAATAATTTGTTTAATTAAATAAATTGATGATCTGTGTGTCGTCTCAAGTGTCATTATTTGTATAAGGGTATATTCACCCATTCTCAGAGTTCTAATTTTATACCCCGAGACCCCCTCACCTACGTGTGAGTACAATTGTATAATGACCAGATGACTAGTGATGCACTTCACGCCAAGTAACGACGACGCACCAGACAGGAGTTGGATGCATTGGATGAGCAGATGTTGCTATTCAAGTTGAAAGTCACGTGACTAAAGGTACTTACCACCAGGGTTTTTGTTGGTCCATTATTCACCCAACAGATCAACCATTATAACCGACTCATGACTAGGTGTTCATTTTTTTCATGGTTTATCATTTTGTGCATGTTTAGTTTATTGCACGATCACATAGTATAATAATAAAAAAACATGCAAGAAAAAAATAAACATGTGACGCGATGATTTTTCTATTTCATGCATTTTTAGTTGTTAGTGTGATCACATAGTACGTGCTTATAAAAATAGAATATGATTTCTTTTATCGCATAAAAAATAATAAAACCCTCAAAAATATATTATGTCATAACCGCCTTCCGTCATTCAAATTTGAAAAAAACCGACTGTTTGAGGTGCCGATCATTCCATAGCTGAGGGTGCCTCTTACTATCAGGGGGTCTTTATAAGAATGAAGGGTTCACTTAACATAAATTGTATCAAAGAAATAGCCATATCTGGCTTGTTTTAATTTTATAGGCAAGCATTGAGTAAATCAAGTTCCGATTTTAAGAAGCCGAGACTTCACTCAATAGATCAAGGAGTTGCAAGTTAAAGCGGTTGGGAAACCAAAAGCCCACCAAAAATCATCAAGTAGTGGTGTATCCATATCTTTTAGACTATGAGGGGTGGTTCTGGGATCCTTTCCACTAGAATACTATAATGATAGAGAATTACGATTCTAGCAAAGAGGGTTCATAGAATTTGATAAAATAGTGGGAGACATTAGATGATTTATGTAATTAATCAAAATGTATAAACCGGTAGTCAAAATAAAATACAGTAATTTGATAAGATTCCTTTTTTTAGAAAATCTAAATAACTACCACAAGTTTAAAAAACTATAATATTACATTGGACAAAGTAAATTTCCACACTGACATAAGTATCAATGAACAGTACAGTCGCATGTGCATAGTGCTATGATATAGGAAACTCATGGTTCCAGTGTCCTTAATACTATTAATTACCTGAATAAGTGAAGGTGAAACTGCTTATAGGAGACTACTTTATAAAGCATAGGGTAGTTAAATCATTATTCATTCATCAACGTTTGGTGTCATTTTCATTTTCTACACTAGGACATGGATGATATAACGTGAAGTCTCATCTTTGAGATGTTTTCAAGGAGAAAGTGAATCAATGATACGAATAAGGTGATATTACACCGACATGTTTAAATTGAAATATTTATCATGATATTTAATTGGATACCTTTCTCATATCATTTTCTCCCCTTTACTCAAGTTTTTTTAAGTTACAAAATAAAAAAGTATTGAGTAAATGCTTCATTACCATTCCAGGTAAGGTTCACCAAGTGAATAAGAATTCAAATACAGTTTTATATTTAATTCTTATGGAGAATAAATTGAAAGGAAATGTGGAAAGGTCAAAGGAATTTAATGCCAAGGACAAATTCACAACGTCCTTCAATTAATGAGGTATTAACAAAGGTTATTTTTATTCCATATTATAAAATAAATCAATGGAATTTTAAAAGAAATAAACTGATTTAAAGAAGAACGTTTCCGCTTCTACATCAGGTATATTCATCAATGTAATGTTTCATTTTACTACTTGGGTATTTAATTCTATATGATTTTTATATATGTGTATTTAAATACAGTTACCATGTTAGTATAGATATATTACTAAATGTTAGGTGTATTCTCCAAGTGGTTGTGAAATGGTGATACTTAGGCCAGTGGTGAGAAGTACACAACTTATTAATTACCAAGTGAAAGGTTCATGTTGAACTATTATTGAGTATAACCAAAAACATTAATATCATGTTTCCTTTAACACAAGGAGACATTCTTTCAGGTTCTGGAATAAATGTTGTTTTGGTAAACAAAATCACTAGTTCTGTAATACATGAATCATAGGCAATTAGTGATGAATATAAACGTAAGACTTATACCTAGTTGTGACAAGATAATTCTTTGTCAAGTAATACTAAATGTGAACGTCATTAATATACCAAGTATGATATTTAGTCTTGGCACAACTAAATACTTTTGGTATTATCAACGCCTTTAGTTTGGACAAAGATGCCTTTTAAAAATAACAGCATGTCACAATGCTTTTTGAAATAGTCTAACAAGTAAGCGTAAACTATTCTAAGTATAAGATAGAGGTATATTTAATTTATAAGATTATTTTATGTAATTAAGGAAGAATAAAGTGAAGTATATGCTTGGTCTAGAGATATGAGTTGCTTTGGGTTGGAATACTGAAGAATATCTTGACCAAGCATTCATCAATCATGATAATGTAGTTTGGAGTAATTCCTAAACACACATTACCTTATCGACATCATGACATAGAAGTTAATGAGGAGGATTGATAATGAAGTCTTACATATCAGCATTGATCAAAAAACATGTAGAGTGGAGAAATTACTAAATGCATAGGTTATACATCAAAATTTTGATGTAAGTAATATCAATGTTTCACTAGCAGAATCTTACATTATATTTCATGAAATAATTTGCAAATAACACTGATATCCCACAACCATATCCCAAATATAATGAAAAATGGATATCATACGATTCATAGTATGATGTAAACCCATTATGTCATAAAGACTTGTGTTTGGATTCAAAGATTTTGTTAGCACATAAATAAACTTGCGTTATGTAAAACACATTGTGCATTTAGTGTAATAATCATAATAGTTGTTTAGGATGTTACATAAATCCCTATGATAGAAATTAGGTAGTCAAGAAATATAATACACTTCTATATAAGGGTTAAAATATCTATTAGAGATGGTGGGAGCTATATTGACTTAAGTTTAGTCAAAGATCAAGATGAACAAGTAGTTGGCATAGGAACTAGTTCCACAATTTCATGTAGAACAAATTACGTTCCATAGACACATACTACGTAGGACGGATAAAACCACAGTGATGGTTTTTATATTCACCACAGTCAGTGATCTATTATTAATTGTGAATAATATTTCCTACATGTAAGTATTATACGGAAATTAGCTAAAATTGATAAGACTAACTAAAATTCAATTAATGGATTCCATGTATCAAAGTGCAAAGGGGATTATTATTATGAATACTGCAGTGGGTATTCAAGTGAGTTGATACATGGATGGTACAAGTGTAGTACCAATAAGGATCGATTTTCTTGACCAGGTCATTATGCCTAAATTCGTTATAATTTTACTTATCATATCTAATTGAATGATCAGATTATTTTTCATTGGATTTCATGACCATCAATCGTGGACGATGTCTGTACAATGCAACCAGAAAGGGATGGTCACATCACAAAATTCTAATAATGGTTGCAAGTTACTTAAATATGGTCTAGGATTAAAGTAAGTAGCATGATCATAGAATATACATTTGAAACAAATGATTCCCATGTGTCTACCAGTGGTTAGTGGGAGATCCGATTGTTTCCAAGAAGAAGTATGTTTAGTAACATATAAAAAACAGACATTGGTCTCACAATTAGTTAAGACCAAGAAGAAATTTATTCTCCAGTGATTGAATTAAAGTAGCAACCAAATTTCTTGGGAATAGGATTTTCTGGGGTAGATCTATAGGTTTCTTGGTCTTAGTCAATCATATATATAGTGACATTGTATTGAAAAATACAAGTTTGAACAATTCAAGAGATAGATTATTGCCTATGTCACATGACATAATCTATTTAGGTCGACATGTCCAATACATGGAAAGAGATAAATGTGGTGATTTTAAATCCATAGGTTAAAGATATGGATCAATCACGTATGCCATGATATGTACAAGAACCGATATTTACAAGGTATATTTTACAGTAGGATAATATCAGTTTTATCCAGGAGCACTGTTAGGGATGCAGTCAGAACTATCTAATTGTACTTTGGAAAGTAAAAAAGATAAGTACCTGGTAAATGGAGAAGAAGGATACTAATTTTTGGGGATAAAAACTAGTCTTCCATATATCAATAGAATATACTATCATATTTCAGCTAACGAAAATAAGCAATTAAATCTCATATCAGCTAGTGATAGCCATACCTACAAGACCAAGTACATTGAAACTTCTAAGGTGGCTAAGAAGTAGTTGAATGAAATGATTTGTTCTAGTTATTGGAATCTCACATAGTGAGAAAAGTATTATCATAATGTAAATTATGATATTCTTACTAGAAAAGATGTTAGGTTATGATGGTGGATAAGTGAGATATACTCAAGATACCATCTCTTGAGTAGTTTTACTCAAGGAGACAAGGCCGTGATAGCAGAATTGCCATGCATCAGAACCGTGGTAGGCCCAGTAGATAATGACATTACTTAGAAAAAACATGATGTTAATCATGTGAGTAGCTAACAAGTTTGGTTAGCAAGTTGGCTCTAGTGAAAGTGGGAGTGTTGAAATAGTGGGTGCCCTCGACCTAACTATTTAGTGCTTTTAATTACCATATCGTGTATACATTTAGATTTACATGATTTTATCTTACCATTATAGTGTAGAATTTTTTGAGTTCACTATTTAAATGGTAATGTACAAAGATTAATTGTCGTATCAAAAGGTTATAGCAGTTCCTAGGCTATAATGAGAACCTCAGGATACTATGAATTTAATATTAAATATATGTTATATGGTCTAAATACATCTTACTAACCTGAAAAAGTAGATTTTTGAATATCAGGTGCTGGGGGATCATAAGCATTGATACTTATTCTATTGAAGTTCGCACTTGGTGATCTCCTATAGTGAGATCATGAGGACTGACCCTCCAATAGGAACACCACATGCTTTGGGTGTAATTAGATTTTCCTATCTTTGATCATGTGTAATGGTCTCCAAACCTGAGATAATTACCGATGTATGTCATTTGATTGTGTACTTTGATGCAAGATGAGAACCATGGAAAGGAAGTGGTGGCGAGGTAGTTTGTGTTGGGTGTGTTATTGGTGGCATGACATTGGTTGAATAATCAAGAAAGGATTTGTAGCTTCTAGGTTAAGGAAGTATCATATCTCAGGCCATGTTGATAAGGATGGTAGTACCTTTATAAGACCATGTCCATGGCAGTCAAGGGTAAATTCTTCCAGTTAAATCAACAAACAATAAAAGAAGACAAGGGCAATGACATAAGAGTGATTCCTGCTTTATGAGATATTACATACAAAGAGATTATATTACACTGTGCGTGTTCATAGGTTAGTTGTCACTACTGTGACAGTCCTTATCTCTTTAGGGGCCATGATGGGTTGCTAGATCCTGCTCTTGGTCTGTGAATACTATTCACTTCTATCGAGATAAGGGCCTAGAGGGTCACACAGAAAATTGTATTCAAGAATATTCCCTATTCATTAGATTAAGAGTTTTGGACATGGTGTGACTCACCACTAGGGTTCGGGATTTGTCCAAAGAAAAACGATCAATAAATCAATAAATAAATTTATGTTATTCAAGTTTAGAATAACAAGTATTGAATTTATTTATTAAATATATTTATGATTTTTAAGTAAATACATAAAAAATATTAATTGGAAAATATTAAATTATTCAAGGTTCAATTAATATTTATCGGAATGATGAGTATAAATAATGACTTAATTAATTTCACGTAATATATTTTAATATATTACAAGTGAGTGATAATAATATTTATGACTCAGATAAGTAGTAATAACATGTCATTAGTAGTGCGTTGATTATTCGGGGGATGGGTTGTAATTTTTGGGAAATTAAATGACACTATAAATATAAGAGGAGAGGAGATTGTTAGATAATATTCATGATTCTTATCTCTCCTCTCCTCTATCCCATGAGTTAGAGAGAGATGCTCTAGATCCAAGAAGCATGGATCAAGCACTCTCGTAGGTATTGTTTGTGAAGCAATGCAATGATTGTTAGAGCGTCGAAGGCATCATCGTAATTCCACACTAACACCCATATTACGACGAACAGTGCTCCCATAGATTTCTTGAAGTGCATGTGAAATATCTAGATGAGTTTGATGTCAGATTCTTTGAGTAGTGATCACCAACAATGAGTAGACATCATGCATGACTTAGGAATTAAACCAGGTATTTTACTATTTATTTTTGTGATTAAAATCCTTCACGCGTGGTCCTCAGCTAAGACCAAACTGCTGTTCATCGACATCGACAAGTTTACATCGATCATTGGTATAATATATTTAAAAACCCACCTATTTTAGGATTCTATTGCATGCCTATTTCTAATAAGGAATGTCTATAAGAATAGGAAAAAAATGTTTGAGAAAACCCAATATTAACATATATATGAGAACAAACTCATTATGTCTATACTTGTAAATGTTAGCAAACCCATCTTGAACATGTCTATGTGAAAAAACTCTATACATAAACACTTACCTATATCATCTGATGTAAGATTAAATAATTCCATTGGAGGGTGTTATAGGACTTCACCCTCTATCATCTATACATATGTGTTCCACTTAAAAAAATCATCATTATAACAAAAATAATCCATAGAAAAAAATGGGTTCCCTAAACATATCACATACCATGATCTTAATAAATCATAGGATATCAAAATATCATTTCAAAAATTTATTCACTACATAAAACATTATAAGATTATCAGAACACCACTTCATGGGAGTTAAACCTTAGAATAAAAATTGTAGTTAAAATACAAAAGTTTACCCAAATTATTTTTAATCATAGTTATAAAAGATAATGTGTAAATAATTATTCAATTTTTTTTGTAAATGGTAAGAGAATAATTTTTGACAAGGTTATTATAAATTGTTACAAAATAAAATCGTTTATAATATTTAATTTTTTTAAAAGGATAAGTTAAAGTTTGTTGAAAACATTACTTTTAAAAGAATCATTAATAATGAAGTATTAAAAATATGTAATTATTTCAAAAAGTTTAAGTGTATATAAATTTATAATGTTTACATTTGGGAATAAAATTTAATAATGGAATCATGGAAAACTACAAAATATTTATCAAAATAATATTTTTACTGGATGATAAATCCTTTTATTTTTATGGATATCAAAAATGATTAAACATTTTGAAAAATTCTTTTTGAAAGTCCAAATAATTAAAATGATAGTGAAACCATTGTTTTATAGTTAATAATGCTTAATAAAAGGATAATTAGACATAAAAAACATTGAATTTAAAAAATTGAAAGGATAACAAAAGAATGATGTAAAAAAATAGACATAGAAGAAAAAACTATTAAATGAAATGGTAATAATTCATAACCTATTTTCACTCTAAAAGACTATAGATTCATCAAGGAATAATAAATTTGTATAGACCATGATTTAATTAGAAAATATTATGTAAATAAACCTTAACATATTTATAGGTTATAATATATCACTCTTGAATGATTATAGAAAAATAAGAGTTATTATGACCTAACAAAAGGATTTAACTCATTAATCACACTTACAACCTTTATAACATTTGAATAAAAACCCACGAGACATATGGGTTTTTAAAAATTCATTTAATATAAATAAATATAACAAAATATTTATATAAAGTTCCATTAGGTTAAATTTATACCATTGAAAGAGAAAATATGATGTATAGCTTAATCATGTCCGATGGGATTCAAATTTGAGAAATAGGAACACATACCTTTTTACATACATAGTCAGATGCACTCTAACCTCATATAAAAAACATTAGTATACAATTTCATTAATACTTTAATATTGATAAATATTTATTATTTACATTTATAATCATTTTCTATGAGTGTATTAGTTATTTTTTAACTATCTTCCAACATTAGGAATTACTAATTTTTTCCTTGTGTAGAAGATTCATAGGAGCAACATCATTATTAATTATTAATATAAATATTATAATAAAAATTTATTTAATGATTATATATTATATGAATTATACAAATTAATTATGTATAAATATACTTTCATGATTACTATTTTCTTAATATTAGAAGGAAAAATCGGCACCAAATATTTTTTGGTGAATTTTATCCAATGAAATGGGTTCTCTTAATTAATGTGTTAAATATTATTGTATCCATCAAATAAAAAAAATTAATTATTTATATATTTATATCATATAATATATTATTTTTTTTCATCATAATACATTATTTAATTTGATATCATTGTTTAATAAGTTGGTCAAACCCACCAAATCACGAATAAACATTGATTATTGATGACTATGAGGTGATTTGGTTTCAGGATCACTACACAAGAAGAATAACGATGTCTTTTAGTTTTTATTTGTGTGATATATATGAATTATAAAAAAACATGAATATTAAGTAATGGATAAGTAAATATTACATAATATTACCTAAATATTTACCTCTTAGTACAATTGTTTTAAACGATTGAAATAATGATAATTATTTGTTAACCATATCATTTATAACTTCTCCAATTTTTTATAATAGAAACATAATGATATAATAAACATTATATTATATCTTTACATATATTCTCATTCATTTCCTTGTAAAGTGGTGATGAAATTAAGAATCTAAATCAATCATGCCATGGAGACAGTAGTCCAAAAATATGCATGGTGGACAATTTTGTCTTCTGTATAATGGGGAAAATGAGTAATATGGTTTGTCCTTTAAAAATCTAGAATATCTACTTAATATAATATTTATATATTATATTCCCTATTAATAACATCTCTGTAAGTTGTTTAAGGAAACTGAATAACTTTACATTATGGGGAAGGTTGTACTCATAACACACGATTCACAAATCTGTTTTTCTTAATGAAAATGGGATGGTGGTTAATGATATTACCATTATTATAAAAACACATCATTATAATAATTATATTTCTATTACCATTATAATATTTTATAACTTAATTTAGATAATATGGGAATCTCAAAAATAAATATAAAAGAGAAGGTGAGGTTAGGATCTTAAACCTCTCTTCTTGGATTATCTCCTTTTTGATGGGGATTAAAACCTTAAGGCTTGGTCTTTTGAGAAGACCATAATATCATTATGATGTATAGGAGATGATAGAATATTTTTTAGAATATTTTTGGTGGATATTTGTAGTTTTTTTCTTATGGTAAGTGAGGAGAGGAGTGACACTTTTATAAGTGAAAAGACGTGGAAATTTTTTAAATACCCAATACTATTCAATAATAGGAATAAAATCTCATACCAAGGCCCTAAAAAAATTGATAAATCAAATATTATAGGGAATATAAAGTTTATACACACCTCCATCCCTTCAAAACCTATTTTAAATAGGTTATTCCCTTTACTATAAGGTTACTCTCATGTACCATTTTTATTTTTCACTATTGTTATTAGTTTTACCTAGGAACATTATCTTTTAAGACTAAAAATAAAATGATACTTATTAGATAATTTGGTGCTAAAAATTTTAAATAATAAAACCAATTTATAAAATAAATATCTAATGTCCATTGAAATATAATATTAACTGAAACACAGGTAAGGCCTAAAACCATATTTTTTAAAGTTTACCTTTATGAAAAAAGATTTAGAATTAGGTTAGAATTATCAATTACATAAATACAAAATAATTTAAAATTATAATTATAATTATAATTTTATTTCTTTAAGAATACATGATATCAAGAAAATTATTTCATCCAATTATAAGTAATTTTAAAAAATAAAAAAAATCATTAAAACAATACGTAAATGTTCAAAATGTTCAATAGGGGATTATAAATTTAAAATAGAATTTTAAAATATATTATTCTAGTTTATAATTTATAATGTATAGGATTTTTTTAAAAAATTAATTATATTCATATAATAAAATAATTTCAAAAAATTAATAATAATAATAAAATCAATATTTCAATTATTCACCTGAAAATTAATTATTTATGAAAATCCACAATAATTTATCTTATGCTAATATGACCATGATAAATCCAAAAATTATGTTTTTTTTTCAAATTAAATTTAAAAAATATAATATTTTATTATTTAATAAAAAATCCAAATTATTGCAGAAAACTACACATATTGAAAAATTTATTTTTAAAAGAAGTTATTTAATATAAAGAAAATAGATTTTTTTGAAAATAACCATTTAAATATTAAATAATCTAAATTTTTTACCTTATAATGGTAAGAAATATTAGTGGTCTTTCATATTATTGTTTATTATGGCTATATTAATAATTTATTCTTAATATACTATTGTTTTTTTACATTTGTTGTAGCATGTGACAGAAGTTATACAAAATAGTATATATTTTAAATGGTTTAAAATCTCAAATCATTACATTCTATGAACTTAAATACATTAAACCATCACTATTTAATTATCATTTACCTACTATAAAATCTAAAGTTGGTGAAAATATTGACATGCATCGAGATATTACCTATAATGAGTCCTTATAAACATAGAGATGACTAGAAAATACTTATTTTTCACAGACCATTTTCAGTGAAATTTATCTGATTACTAGTTATTAAGAAAAACATGAACGATTCAATTTTCTTCATTAATTTTTCATATCTTTCCTTACACTAATAGGTGATCACTATTGATTTTTAATGTGTTTTCACTATTTTGGAAACTAATTTCGATTAGAATTGATGATATCCTTAAATTTTTTAAAATAATTTTTTTAGAGTAGGATATTTCGACTTTTAAAATACTTATTTCAACAAACATAATAATTGTAAAACTAAATGGTTTATTAAAATATAAATTACTATGGGTTGTGACTTTATGTTCCAAAAGAACACCATAGATAAAATAGGGTTAATAAAACTAAAATAGATCTACTAATTCAGAGTGGAGAGTAACGAAAACCTAATTATTATCACCATAATTATCGATAATAATAGTATAAGTTATTCCTTGATCAATAGAAATTGGATGTTTTGGATTCCTACCATCCTCTGAAATCAAAGGAATAGGGAATTGAATTGGATAATTCCCAAGTTATGAACACATAATACATTAAATTATTTGATGTTTAGAAAGATGAGTTCAATATTCTTTCCTCATGTTTAAGAAACCCCATATTTTCTCTCAATAGTTTTATGTCTAATGGCTTCCATTACGACAAGTAAATAAACTTATAGTCCTCTTAAAAAATTAACGTGGTTCTTATCCCTGCAATTTTTACATATTTGAAATTGAGTATTTTTTTCTTCATTTTGTTCATTATTTTATCATTCCTAAGATTTCATATTTCTCTTATTTGGTGCGATTGGGACTTAAACTATGTTTATATTGTTAATTATATTTTGTGATACCTTTTTTGGAATACTAACAAGGTTTCTCATTCCATATTCAATTATGACTGGTTTTTCATTGAGGTAATATTTATATTGTCACCATCCTAATTGAAACTTCTAGTTCCATCCATTAGTGAAATGAAAAGGTTTTCATGGTTGAGATAAAATTAACTATAAAGGGGAATAATAATATTAAAAAAAGTAATTGAACCTTAAAAATTTCTTTTCTTTTACGTTTTCTCATAGGCTTGTAGTTCCTTCAGTGAAACCTATTTTAATCATAGATTGACTTAGACTACTTTTAGATCTATTTCCTTATTGTTCTAAACCTAATCCCTAAATGTAACAATGAAATAAATCCATTATAGTGGTTAACAAATATAACATCATCAACCAACATATATCCCCCTAGAGCACAAAACAAGGTGCACAGTTAGGGATCTTTTCCATACACTAGGTGATGATCATGCTGATACTCAATCTATCCTTTTATGGGTTATTACCCCTAGGTAATTCTATGTAAAATCTTATATCTACATTTTTTATCCAGAGATGGATTTATCTCTAGGTAAAACCATATACTAAAAAAATCAGTAATATTTTTGGATAGCATACTGTACATAGGATTATCTATAAAGATATTATTAATATTCACTAACCCTAAATCCTAAGGTAACTAAAATTGTATCCAAAAATAACTAAACTAATATATAAAATAACTAAACCTTTCATAATAAAAGATATATAAAACCAATATAAGCATCATATAAATAATTCAAAAATATGATAGTTTAAATAATACCTCCCTCAAACAATCTTATTCCCCATAGATTTAAATGATTTTTGTCTTGGAGATTTTCTACATAAATATATTATTTTACAACACATGAAAACTTTTCAACATAATAATGGTACTATACACCCTTTCCTAGACATCTCGAATGATTTAATACTCATCATAACATGGGGAATTGAAATCGAAAAAAGGGATGGGATTAAAGGCACGTTAATGGAAAAGATATATCATAAAGTATTTTATCATAATCATAAGGATAATATTTTGAAAACATAAATATCTATATAATATAATAGAAAACCATGTATTATCATCATGAAACA
The DNA here is from genome assembly GCA_963277665.1 of Viscum album. Classification (NCBI taxonomy): domain Eukaryota; kingdom Viridiplantae; phylum Streptophyta; class Magnoliopsida; order Santalales; family Viscaceae; genus Viscum; species Viscum album. Next base: position 33,052 of record CAUJRU010000197.1, read on the forward strand.
TGATGGGAAGAGGTGAGATCATAAAATGATCATTATTAAATAATTAAAGATAAAATGTATAATGTGTGAACATTAGAAATGGTGAATGATATTTAAAATGGAATAATCCTAAAAAATGGAATTTGAAAAAAAAATACAGCTTGAAATGTAGGATTACATGATAAAACATAGAAAGGTATCATAACTTGGTAAAAATAAAAATATGACACATACATAATAATTGGAAAAAATATATGGGGAAAACCATTATTCCTAAGCCTATGTGATCAAAATCGAACCGTATATGCCTAAAATTGGGAGAAAACCCATCTTTACCATGCCTATGTAAGCATACAGATTATGTCCATGCATTTCTATCCCATGAAATACATGATTTAAAAATGAATTTTAAGGAGTTATTTGACCCCAACAATAAACATTGATACATATGTTAACCATTTAAGAACAATCATCATCATAACATAAATAACCCATGGAAAAATTGTGGGTTTCATAAAAATTTCATAATATATAATAAAAAAGAATCATAGGATAAAAAATATCATTTTTTAAAAAGATTAATAACATAATAACATATATATGATGATAAATACCTCACTTCATAGTTGAAATACCATGGAGGAATAATTGAAGTGAAAATAAAAATGTTTTTAGAAATCCTTTTTAAACATTGCTATAAATGAGAATATGTAACAAACATTCATAAAAAAAATTCATAGTGGAAGGAGGACAATTTTTAAAAAACTCATTATAGAGATTTAAAAATAAAATAACCATTGAAAGGGAATGTGTTTTCAAAAATTTGAAGTGAATATAATTTGAAAACATTAATTTTAAATGCATCTTTAATAATGAAGACTTGAAAATAAATAATGTTTCCCAAAGTGGGGAGTGAATATAAATTTATATAATTTAATTTTAAAAGTAATTATTACAAATGGGAAATTTTAAAAATTCATAAACTATTTCGTCACTTGACTCAACACTCTCTCATGTTTCTATATCAGGTTGGTAATGAGACCTCAAGTGTACCTCCCCATATGCTAGAGGCTATCGACTAGCATAGTGGATGTAATGAATATAGTGGGAATTATACCCCCTGGTATAGAGATACAATACAGTGGAAATAAAAATTATTGACATATATCAGAGTAATTAAAAAATAGTGGAATTCGTAAAATATATAACTTAAAATAAAGGATGAAACAATAAACTTAATAATAAAAACCTATTTAATGAAAGTATGGAATGTATATACTATCAAATTGAATGTAATACAGATAAAATACCATGCTAACATAATAAAATCTAAAGAATCTCTATCTGGAACCCCAAGTCAGTCTCATCTACAATCTATAACCCATACTGTAATAAATAATAAACTAAAATGTACCATTCCATTTCCTAAACCTACATCCATGTAATCATCTTATGTTCCAAATAGATTCCGTAATAGGGTGTGAGTAAAACTATATAGGTCAACACCCCATTTTTAAACAAAACTAGTATAATAAAAGTGCATGTAATAAATTGGTATAAACATTTATTAATTAATAAATCAATATAATACAATAATTAAACTGCTTCTCCACTAAGAAAGAATATCTTGAAGCATGCAGAACAACCAAGGCATCCATTAACAAAACTCCATGGTATAATCACATAACCAAATAGAGCCCTATGTATAATTATATCAACACCTCTCTATATAATTATTACAACATGAAATTGTTCTAGGCCCTCTATGTAAGAATTACAACATAAAAATGGGACAAAATTTCTATATAAGCATTATAGAATGAATTATATCCAATCCCACTATATAAGAATTACAATATTAAACTGTTCAAATCCAATATATAATAATTATAACATGAAACTATTCCAAAACATCTGTATAAGAATTATAATATGAAATTGGTCCAAGAATTGTATATATGAATTACAACATAAATCACAATATTAGTCATAATATCAAGTATATCACAACATCATATCATAACCATCAAAGGTCAATTATATAAATTAACATTTTCCTTTCAAATTCACATTCATTTTACATCATATTTTGCACTTGGAATTTAATCACTTATCCATAAACAAGGTGAATATATATTAAGTAATCACCTGAGGTCTAACATCATGCTAACAAATAATTTAAGTCATTTTCCAATTCATTGTTATTCATGGGTTCAATCACCCAACGAGTTTTAGAAATCTAGGTTGCAACACCATTTGATCCAAAGGGATCCATGAAATAATGAAACATAAGATTTATCATTACACAATATTAAATTAATTAAGGAACAAGTTAGTTATTCAAAATCACCCAATATTATACATACATAAACAACAAAAATAGACAATGCATTTTGGTTTTATAGAACCTACCCTTAAATAGAGATAAAAAAAGATTTCAATATAAAACCCCAACAAGAATGAAGAAGAAAAATATTTTTTGAAGAAACCCACCACATAAGATCAAGAAGAACAACTGTTTCCAAAATGGTAAACCCATGATAATGAGGAACATGTGGGAGAGAAGGGAAAATAAATGAAAAAAACTAACTTCAGATTCATTACATGATTGGGATGCCTAGATGGAAGGAAGGCCTTCCAAAATTGCACAGAAAATGAATAGGGTTCGAGAGATGAGCAGTTACACCTAGATAGAATAAAATTACTAACGCATCATAGATTTAAAAATTCTAAGGCTGAAAAATATGTGGAGTGAAAACATTTCATGATGTTTATTCCTAAAATTATTAGTTACATTGAAAAATGAGTCACAACATGTGAAAAACCCTATATTGAACATTACATTATTTGAACCGGTTTCACAACGTGTATTAATTTCACATCACGAACCTATTTAATAACATCTTCTGAGTAACAGTTTCACATCTTATAACATTTATAAAGTGTGTAAATAACAAGTTGTGAACATTAATGGAAGCTTCTAAAAAAGTGTAAAAACCACTGTGGAAAAACTTAAAACTCATGGGAAATCCTTGTAATCCCTTTTAACAAATTTATATGTTGAATTCAATAATTGAAAAAATTATAAATCCTTGAAATTTAGATTATTTTACCCAAATTTTGATCACTATACTCAAAAGGAACTCAACCACCAAGGTTCAAAGAAGAATAAAAACACAAAAAAAATAGGATGAAAGAAAAGATCATAATTGTATGTACCTAGAAAAAATTAATTGAACTCACATCCTCCCCACTATATAAAATATTGCCCCATATTTTCCAAAATCATCATTATGGGGTCAAAAATAAAAAGTATGTCTATTATTATTATAGATCAGATTCACACTCCCAAGCCTACTCCTAAACATGACCATGTTGCCAATGCACTCAAACAAGAGGTATTGTCTTTCCCCAGAGATACTTGTCACTATAATCCACAATAGATATCAGTTTCTTCATAAAGGATGAATCTAAACCAACTGAAACATCATCTATATGGACCACATGTGAAGGTTTAAGATAATATACTTGAAGCTATAACATGTGAAACACGTCTTGGATGGAATTCTTGCTCTGTGGAAGGGATAAAAGGTATTCCAATATACCAACCCTTTATAAGATCTTATAAAACCTAATAAAAATAGGCACCAACATTCCTAGTTCCCTGATATCTTGTTTCCCTAACCAAGGAAACACCTAAAGGAAAACATAGTGACCTACTCAAACTTAATAGGCCATCTCCACTAATCAGAATAGGATTACCTCATGCTCTATAAAATACCCAATTTCCTCTTGATCAAATGAACTTGCTTAGAAATCTCTAACAGAAGACTAGGTCCATTAAGCACTAACCCACCTTACCCTAAAAAGTGGTGAACAACATGACCTACCAAATAGTGTCACAAAAGTTTTCATTTAGATTGATGTGAAAAATAAGTTATTATAAGAAAAATCCAAGAGTACTAAATTATACTCCCACAAAACACCAAAATCTAAAACATGTTCTTCAAAAATATTCTCTAGAATTGAAATATTACACTCACATATAATTTTTTTTCTAATAACGAATGGTTTTACTCATAAGTACCTATGATCCCATATCCTTCAAAATACCTTTCCAGAACTATGAAATAAAACAATTATCTATATAAGGAATTATACTCATAAAAACACTATAAAAACAAACTAAATATGACAAGAATAGACTATAGATTTAATTAATTTTGAATACCTCCCTAATAAGAACAAAGTAGACTAAATTTTTCACTTGATCTATGATAACCCTTAATGCATAATTCTTATAGGGTGTCCGAGGAAATCATTTCACAAAATCCCAAGTGATGTCATCCAATTTCATATCTGAAACCGGTAGAGTCAAAAACATCAATATTGGCCTTTGATGCCCTTTTTCCAAATTTTTAAATGTGAAACAAATCACCACAATTCCCATAACCTCATTCTTCATTCTTATCCTCTAATACCATCTATATAGATCATGATTCATATTTTCAAACCTCATATATAGTGCCCATATAGAAGCATGAAACAATCTCATTATCTACTCATGCAAGATCGTAGGAACCAAAACTCATCCATGAAAAAAGAAGAAAATGATTATTTTTAAGACACCATCCAACTATAGGGTCCCCACCATATAATTTTTTAATTTGAGCTAATCCATCTTGATCAGATAACTACTATTTCTTAATCTAGTCCAAAAAACATGGGTATAAAAAGTGTTAATTCCATAGATACCTTTCCCTAGGACTCATGAACATATAGGTGCATCTCTATAATGAGATCTTTCATCCAAAACTAGTCATAAGAATATCACACTACATTTGAATTCATATTATAGCTTAGGGATTCGGTAACAATGTTTACCTTATCAATTGTGGAAGACAACATGAAGTTGAATGAATACTGGTACTTAAGCTATATCCTTTGATGAAGGATCAGGTGTCACTGAGAAAAGATGTACCTGAGTATCTTATGGTATGTGTACAAAATAAAACTCTCAACCATAAGACAATGTATCTAATATATCAGGGAATTTACCACCATAGATAAATCTAAAATTTGAGTAAGATAATTCCTATCTTGAATTCTTAACTATCTAGAGCCATTAGAAACCACTCAGTCCTTTTGCATTAGAAATACTCTATGTAAAACTCTATGTGTGTCACATTATATGATATATGTTTTAAATAGAACATGAAAATTTTAAATAGGTGTCGAGTTCAATCCTCAGTTAGTATCTTGAAATACTCTCCCATAAGCATCAGACCAAACCGACTTTATTAATTTTTTGTTCAGCCCAAATATTGGTGCTTCCAGATAGAATAATTCCAAGATTAAGAACTGGTAATAACCCAATAAACCCAAAAAATACTCATAATTTCAAATAAATTCATATGTATCCCCCAACATACAACTACTAAAACCTTCTCAGGGTCCACTGACACTCTAGCCTCTAATTTTAAATGTCCCAATAAGTAATATTTACAAATAGAGAAACTGTATTTGGTATGTTTGGATTAAATCTGATTCTCTTCTAATGTACTCAAGATGATTCTAAGATATTCACATGATCATAAACTAACTGGGTGTAAAATATTATTTCATCGACAAAGACCACCATAAACTAGTCCAAAAAAGGATAAATGATCTAATTCATAAAGTCCATGAATACCACCTATGCTTTTATTAAACCAAACAAAATTACCAAAAACTCATATAATTTGTACCTACTCCTACAAGTATTTTGTGTAGGATCGAAATAATGTTTTAGATGCACAATATACAAAAGGGGGGGGGGGGGGGTGAATTGTATACTTTAAAAATTCCTTTGGAACCTTTAAAGTTAGTTACGAATAATTATGTTTTCCTTAAGAAAAGGAAAGGGCTAAGTTTAACAAAGTTTAAACTAAGAAAATTCACAACACCTCTAACACCAAATGAAAACTTGGAATAAGGAATGAAGTTATAAACGTCAAGTCCTATGAACTTTCTTAAAACAGGAAAGAGATTCCGAAAATAGGTTCCGGAAATATGGTTCCGGAAATTGAAACTTAACAAAAGATTACAATATGAGATTCTACCTTAAAGCATATAGAATCTAAATGAAACAGAGTACAAGTAAGGAAGTATAATAAAGTTATACTTTCCTTAAAATACAATATGCAACGAAAATAAACAAGTATTAAAACTACAAGTAACAAGATATAAGTCTTTTAACCCAAAGAGAAGGGTATCCAACAACCTTTGATAAAGGTCCCTTGATTTATACTTTCAAGAAAGTCTGTCTTACCCACACCAGGGTAAGCCCTCGATACGAAGATCGGAGTCTCTATCTTGCTATCCCCGCAAGCCGTCAACTTCAAGGTAGTTGGCAACCTCTGTCTTCCTTAGCAAGGAAGCCCTCGAACTTCAAGGTAGTCGGTACCTCTGTCTTCCTATCCCCGGAAGTCCTCGAATGTAACCACCAACACTCGGAGTCGCACGAAGCTTTGAGAGTTAATAAGAGCCTCTCTCTCTAGAAATCAATTCAACAGCATGTGTGAATAATGTCGAAAGAGTTGTACTTCATCGCTCTCAAGCTCTTTCAAATGAGCTCTTATTTATAGGTAAGGTCGGCCTCCTTTCCAACGGTCAAATTTTCCTTAAAAATCGAAGGGACCTGTACACGTGTAACTTAACCAATGGTTAGTTTATAACAGAATAAACGACATCGTTTTATAACAAAACAAGTGTAACAGAAAGTACGACATCGTTTTAAGTCTTAACTAAAAAGTTCGGAGTGAAGAAAAAATATTAAAGAGTAGAAAAATTATTAAAGCGTAAGCAAAATGAAAGTTCGGAGTCTAACCAAAAATATTTTTTGGATTCTAAATAAATTCGGAGTGTATAAAACAAATATGATCAGATTCTATTTAATAGGTAAATTTGGAATGAGAATTCAGGATGAGAATTTGTCATCAGAATTCATAATTAGAATTCGTCCTCAGAATTCGTAATGAGAATTTGTCATCAAAAATCGTAATGAGAATTCGTATCCAGAATTCAGAGTAGAACTTTATTATAGTTCTCATCTAGAATTTGGAACCTAAAACAGAATGCTTCATATCAAAGTTTCAAACGATTCCAAGAATATAAAAATGAATCCGAATCTTATACTTAAGAAATATATGGATGAAAATATGATAAGGATAATTTTTCTTACAAAAGCAGTTTTCCTTATAAAAGAAATTTTTCTTATAAAAGCGATTTTCCTTATAAAAACGATTTTACTTATAAAAGCAATTTTCCTTATAAAAGCAATTTTCCTTATAAAAGCGATTTTCCTTAAGATAAGGTGTTTTTTGATTTTCAAAACAAGAAGGAATGGAAAAGTCATAAGGCAAACCTTATTGACTCAATAATCTCCCCATTCTTGGAAAGCACAAACATCCTTACGAAAAAGAAGTTCTAAGAAGAAAGAAAACATTAAGACTTATCTCCCTTTGCTTTAAGGATATTGATGAATACGAATAACTCCCCTTAGGCTTTGAAACTCTTAGGATCGTATTCTAGATTTCCGGAATGATATTTCATTACGAATAAGAAAGTCTTATTTAATGAAAAACTCCCCCTTAGATAAACTCTATAAGAGTTTGTTTTCTTTCTCACCCTTTGTTAAGATTCTTTTTCCCTTTATTAGGGTTATTTTCCTTCTCCCCCTTTGTGATTTTCAAAAATAATTTGAGGGAATGGAAAATATAACAAAGTACCTGAAAAAATAGTAGCACCAACAAAAGAAACGCACAAGCACAATTTTCATTAAGTTGGAAAGATCAACAACAAAGAAGATTAGATACAACAAAAGATCGGATCTGTCTATTTTGGATCTTTTTTCTTCTCCATTAGACCCTTAAGAATAGTCTTTATCTTCTTCAAGTCTTTATGGTCTTCCTCGGATTGTTTCTCTAACACAACAATTCTTGCACTTTGATCTTCAATATTTTCTTCCTGGGCTTGAATCTTTTCTTCATGAGCTTTAAGCTTTTCTTTCTGAGCCTTCAACTTTTCTTCAAACTCAATACGATGATCCCTTTCATACTTCCAGTTTTGAGAAACAAAATTCAGCTTCCCATTCAGATCTCTGACTTCCTGAATCCGGAAATTCTTTTCATCTGTCAACTTTTCTTCAAAAGATGAAGTAAGTTCATTTATCTTCCTGTCTTCTGTCTCAAAAGCATCCTTCACATTATCTTGGAATTCATCAAAGAGTCTCATATCTTCTACAGTTTTCCTCGAACAATTTGTCATCCTCTTGCAATATCTTCTATGGGCTTCATAGCCGACAAAGAAAGTTTTGAACTGAGCCTCAATCTCAACACATTTGTCCATAACCATGGATACAGAGTTTGTTTTCTGATTCAAAGCTTGTTAGAGCATCTGGCATCTTGAATCAATACTTAAAAAAGTCGGAATAGTACCCACCAACTTCTTTAAAGATTGAACAACAAAGTCATGCCCCAATGAAGATGACTCCGAATCCGAGACTTTTCTTGGAGAATTTTATTCTTCAAAATGCTCAACTTTATTTTTAGAAGAATCACCAACTTCTATTTTCTTTACAACCACTGAGCTCGGGGTATCAACAACAAGTTTTTTCCCATGTCCTTTTTCGGAATAGAGTCTTGTTCTGGAGTTCTTTTTTCATTGTCAGATACTTGAATAACATTGTTATCATCATCAACAACTTTCTGAGCAACATCCTCTAAATTTTCCATTTGAGCAATATCATGTAGAAGTTGTTCTTCCTCTGTATGATAAGATACTTCTTCTTCTCCTTTCTCCTCATCCTTCCCTGGAGTGACTAACTTAGCAGACTCATCTTCTGAGGTTAGGAGCGACAAATGTTCCGAAGGTGTCCCCTTATAATCATCTACTTGATTCAAAACATCTCTGGTCTCACCACTACCTTCAGAAAATTCTTCTTCCTCTTCCACTTGCTCTATCTGCTCAACTTCCTCAATAGGATTATCAACTGCTTCTTCTGGAGCGTTAAAGTTTCTTCCTGGAGTCTCAGGTAGAGATTCCAAAGAAAAAGATCTCGGAACATGAATGTTTCCGGAGGCCATATTAGTAAACTTTAACAAAGTCTGAACCACCTCAGCTTCAGACATCTTCTTCTTAAGCTTCTTTTCTTTCGCTTGTTTTTTTAACTCATTCGCAGTTCTTTCCTTGAAGCCCTTAGCCTCCACAGGATCCAAGCCAAACTGAGGCTCCCCTTGCACTATCTTATCTTTGATTTCCCTTCACTTAGAAACTACCTCATCATGGTAATATTTCTTCTTCTTCAGTTTAGGAGGTGCGGAATGAACTTCCTTAGATTTGGGATTCTCTACTTCAACTTCAACTTCTTTCAAATTTCTCTTCCTCACTGGCTTAGAGGATTCAGGTTCAGCAACTTTCAGAACTGTTTCTTCTTGATCAGGTAAATCAACGAACAGACCAGTCTCTTGTCAAAGGCAACATACATCCTTTTGAGAGTACCATCACTCACCAACATAATCTTGCAAACTCTCGGCTTAGACTTGCAAGCCTCATTAAAAGACTCAAGTCACCGAAATATCAACTTTGAGAGGATTTCTAGATACATTATGATCTAAGCTCTCAAATTCCCTTTCTTAACATTCTCAAGGGTAATAAGAATGTGTTTCATCAGATTAAACTTCCTCAAATTTTTCAGAAAATCTTGGATGTAGATCTCACTCTTATTCAAACTATCTTTGTCACCCTTTCTTGGTACGATAAGGCCTTGTACCCATAACTCTAGAATCCGGAAATTTGTAGACAGAGAAGAAATCTTCAGAGCCTTATCATCTGACAGTCCGAGAGTTTCCAAAGCCTTTTCCTTGTTGAAACTTCCTTTTGAATCCGGAAAAACATGATAAATAAACTCAGCTTCTCCTTCATTGTTCAGCACTACCAAGCTGGCTGCCTTGGCATAAGAAAGCTTATAAGTCTTGCCATAAGACATAAACGATAATTTGTCCCTGCCATCTTCCTTATAGAAGGAAACTGTCTCATAGAATTCTATAAGAAAATCCAAAAAAACTTCATCTTGATTTCCGGGCTTAGACACAAAAACATCTTCCCATCCATTAAGCTTAATGTTCTTGGATATAAGAGAATCATACTTGTTGAAGAAATCAGTATGGACCAACCTTTATCTATATACTAACCACTTTGAAATCGGCTTAGAGGAAGATATGTCTTGAGAAGCTACTTCCACAGACATTCGGATCTGAGGACCTCTGAGAATTTCGGAACGGGGATTTCTGAAGTTCAGAACGGCCTTAAAACAGAGAGGCAGAGCTTCGGGATGCTGGAGCTTGAAAACCGATGTGGGACAACCATTTGGAGTCCCCTTTATTTAGGCAACGAGAAGACGGTTCAACTTCCTTAGTTGATAGAACGGTTGTGACAAGATGAGATCAGATCTGACGGTTGAAAACTAATTCTCAAGAAAACTTGAATCCGATCTTTTGCGGTTTTTATTAAAACAAATATTTAAGAAAACTATAATCCAATAACAAAATATAAGAAAATGTCAGCAAGTAAAATATGACTACGAAAACTTGAGTAAGGAAATCATACCTTTCAGATTAGCTTAGGAGGATTATTCGTAATTGGTAACAATAAAAAAAAACTTCAAGAAAACGCAAAACTCACTACGAAAAACAAACTCAGTACGAAAAACTCAGCATGAAAAATATTATAAGGATTCCAGTATGAAAATTTCATTACAAAAGTTAAAAAGAATGAGAAACTCATTATGAAAGTCTTGGTACGAAAATCTCGTTATGGAAATACCAGTACGAAATGTTCCATTCCGGAAGTGTTATATACAAGCACATTCATTCTAGAAATTTCAATTCCGGAAATTCCCATTCCGGAATTTTAGTTCTAAAATGTTTGAAAAACTAACTTTGAAAAATTTAGTTACTCTAACAATCAAATGTACCCCCCTATGAAAATGAGTTTATTACTGTAAGGATATTTATTTCAACAAAAAGTTAATTAAGAAAGATTACCTTACGGTTATCATTCTTAACTTCTGTTTAATGTATTCAAATCTATCAGAAGGCAAGGATTTTGTGAAAATATCAGCAAGTTGATCTTGTGTTCTGATAAACTAAAGAATGATATCTCCTTTTAGTGTGTGATCCCTAAGAAAGTGATGCCTAATATCTATGTGTTTTTCACGTGAGTGATGTGCAGGGTTTTTACTAAGGGAAATGGCACTTGTGTTATCACACAAAATTTTAGTTTTAGTAAAACTCAAGCCATAGTCTGTGAGTGTGTGTTGCATCCACAACACTTGAGCACAACAACTTCCAGCTGCTACATATTCAGCTTCAGCAGTGGAGAGTGCTATAGAATGTTTCTTCTTGCAGGACCAAGAAACTAATGAATCTCTTAATAAATGAAAAGTTTCGGATGTACTTTTTCTATCCATTCTATATCCACCAAAGTCAGAATCAGAAAAGTTTTTTAGAACAAAATCATGTACAGAAGTATAAAATAATCCTAGATCCATGGTTCCCTTAAGGTAGCAAAACATTCTTTTTACTACCTTTAAGTGACATTCCTTAGGATTGGATTGATATCTTGCACATAAGCATTCTGAGAACATTAAGTCTGGTCGACTAGCTGTTAAGTAAAGTAAACTTCTTATCATACCTCTAAAAGATGTTTGATCTACAGGTTTTCCAGCTTCATCAAGATCTAAAGAGTTTAAGGCACCAATAGGAGTACTTATACTCTTAGTGTTGTCATAACCATACTTTTTAAGAAGATCTTTAATATACTTATGTTGAGATATGTAGGTTCCTTCTGGTTTTTGAGAAATTTGAAAACCAAGGAAAAAAGTTAACTCACCCATCATACTCATTTCGAACTCAGATTTCATTAGACTTGCAAAAGAGTCGGTTAAAGATTGCTAAGTTGAACCAAATATGATGTCATCAATATAAATTTGAACAATCAAAACATTTTTCTTATCTTTCTTTATAAAAAGGGTTGGATCTGCATTTCCCTTAACATAGTTGTTTTGAAGCAAAAATCTAGTGAGTCTATCATACCATGCTCGTGGGGCTTGTTTAAGCCCATACAGAGCTTTGGTAAGTCTAAAAACATAATCAGGATGTTTTGTATCTTCAAAGCCAGGAGGTTGTTCAACAAACACTTCCTCTTGGACATAACTGTTAAGAAATGCACATTTCACATCCATTTGAAAAAGTTTGAAATTAAAGAAAGCTGCAAAGGCAAGTAGAATACGAATAGATTCAAGTCTAGCTACTGGAGCATAGGTTTCTTCATAGTCTATTCCCTCTTGCTGATTATAGCCTTTAGCAACAAGTCTAGCTTTATTTCTTACTATGACTCCATTTTCATCACATTTATTTCTGAAAACCCATTTTACTCCAATAACCGAAGTTTCCTTAGGTCTTTCAACTAAAGTCCAGAATTTATTCCTTTCAAATTCATTTAGTTCATCTTGCATGGCTTTGATCCAATCATCATCACCTAAAGCTTCATCAGTGCTTCTAGGTTTTAATTGGGAAATAAATGCTAGATGTTCTACTTCATTTCTTAAGGAACTTCTAGTCCTTACAGGTTGATTTACATCACCAATGATACTATCACTGTGATGATTCTTAAGAAACACCTGATTTGGGTTTTGAAAATCATGTTCATCAACATAGGGTAGAAAGTCTTCTGGGGTAAATGTCTCAGAAGTATCTTCTTGAACATTTTCCTTATCAGAAGGATCTTCTATCAAAGGTTGATAATCAGTTTTTGAAAACACATATGAGGATTTAGGTTGGGATGGTTTAAAAAAAAGGATCAGATTCATCAAATTTTACTTGTACTGTTTCTTCAACAGTACAAGTATTTTTATTAAAAACTCTATAAGCCTTAGAAGTTGTGGAATAACCTAAGAAAATTCCTTCATCATATTTTGGTGCGAATTTATGTAAGTTATCTTTAGTATTCAAAATGAATACTTTGCAACCAAAAAACTTGAAGTAGGATAGTCTTGGTTTTCTACCATTCCATAATTCATAAGGTGTTTTATTAAGAAAAGGTCTAATCAGAACTCGATTTATAGTATAGCAAGTAGTACTTACAGCTTCAGCCCAGAAATGTCTAGCTATAGAATATTCACTCAACATGGTTATAGTTATCTCTTGAATAATTCTATTTCTTCTCTCAACTACACCATTTTGTTGAGGAGTTCTAGGTGCTGAAAAAATGTGAGTAATACCTTTTCTACAACAAAAAGTTTCAAAATCAGAATTTTGAAATTCTCCTCCATGATCACTATGAATAGTTTTCAATGGAAGGTTTTTGTCATTTTTAACTTTAGCTATAAAAATTTTGAAATAAGAAAAATCTTCAGACTTCTTTGCTAGAAAATAAACCCAAGTAAATCTAGTGTAATCATCAACTAGAACAAACACATAGTATTTGCCTCCAATACTTCTAGTTTGTGTTGGACCAAAAAGATCCATGTGCACTAACTACAATGCATCAGTTGTTGAGACTTCACCGATTAATTTAAAACTAGATTTATGTTGCTTTCCATATTGAAAAGGATTACAAAATTTAGAAGAATCAAATCTAAGCTCTGGTAGATCCTTAACTAGTTTCTTTTTAGAGAGTTTACATAAGTTTCTAAGGTTACAGTGACCTAGTCTTCTATTACATAACTAGGAGTGATCTTCTATTGCACTTAGGCAAGGTAAATCTTGGCTCCTGAGGTCTTCTAGGTTCAAAGTGTAAACATTCTCTTACCTATTGGCTGAGAGAATAAATTCTTCCTTGGAATTGTGAACTAAGCACTTATCATTCCTAAAATTCACAAGATAACCTTCATCACATAACTGAATTATGCTAATGAGGTTGTGCTTAAGACCCTTAACAAAAAGAACATTTGAAATCAAGGTTTTACCAAGAAGAACAATATTACCAATACCAACAATCTCTCCCTTATCATTATCTCCGAAAGTTACCTTTCCTCCTTTCATTTTGATAATCTTTTCAAAATAGCTTTTGTTACCAGTCATGTGTCGGGAACATCCACTATCCATGTACCATGTATTGTTGCTGGTACTCTCTTTATTTTCCTGAAATCTAGAAAAGAATTATACTTTCAGAATCCAGACTTGTTTGGATCTAAGATTTCCAGATAACAAAATTTTAGGAACCCACATCTTCTTAGTAAAGTAAGATTTGTGAAATCCTAGAGATTGAGTTTTGTTTAAGGAACAATTCTTTGCCCAGTGACCACCACATTGACACTTAGTACAAAATGGGTCACTTTTAGGAACAAAATAATTGTTACTGAAAATTGGTTTTGCATGGGTATAACCAAATCCGGATTTATTTCTTAAAAGTCATATTTGGGAATATATTTTATCAAAATTTTCCTTACCATGGGTAACGTTTGATAAAAACTTATTTAAGGAAAAAATTTCAGACTTGAGTTTTATAACCATGTTTTTATCCTCAAAATAATTAGTTTTAGAACTAGGGCTAGGCTCGAAAACATTTTTCTTAGAAATTACTTTTTCTAACTCTTTAGAAAGTTTGTTCTTCTCAGAACTTACTTCCTCAAGATTTTTTGAAATACTTTCAAAATCAGCATTTTTCCTATCAAGATCTTTAGAAAGACCTGATATCTCTTTTGTAAGAATAGAATTCCTAGAGTTTTCCTTATCAAGTTTCTTATTGAGTTTAGAATTCTCAATCTCAAGAAGTTCAGCAAACCTAGAGACTTCTTCATAAGTAGGTAAAGTATTTTCTTCATCAGAAGAGGATTCTTCATCAGAAGAGTTATAATACTTACTATCATTAGAATTTAAAGAAACATTGGTCAATAATTCAGCATTTCGCACCTTAGCCATAAAACAATGATTATCAATAGGTAATCTGGCTATAAGACCTAGATTCTTCTGTCCTGAAGATTCGTAATCAGAAGATTCATCTAAAGAATCACCACCACTGGCACTCCAGATGTCACTATCTTTCAGAACTTTCTTAGCTTTGGCTTTATAATACTTCTTTATGTTCCTATCTGAATGCCTTTCTTTCCTTTATTTCTTTTTGAGAAAAGGGAAATCTGGTCTAATATATCCACCTCTCTTGCATTCATAACAAGTAACTTCTCTATCTTTCTTATCTTTCCTGTCCTTTTTCTTATACTTGGATTGGAAATTTCTCTGACCAGCTATCTTGTTAATCCTTCGATAAAGATCTGCTAATTCGTTTTCAGAGATTTCACTTTCACTAGAATCTGATTGAACAACTGTCTTCTTAGACATGGATCTGGTTACTCTCTCAGGAGTCTTGGCTTTGATATGATTTGATGTTGTTGTAAAAGCAATAGTACCGTTTACATTTTTCTTTTTGATGTTGTCAGCATCTCTCTTTATTCTGGTTTCATGTTGGAGAAGAGTTCCAAATAACTCATCAAGAGAAATTTGAGTGACCTTCCTGTTCTCATCTATAGCAGTTCTTTTTGATTCCCACTCATTGGGCATGATATCAATTATCTTATCCAAAAGTGCTTCATCATCTAAACCTTTCTCTCCCATAGACTGTAAACTATTGACAATAGTCATAAACCTCTGTTGAACCGTACATATTGGTTCACCATAAGGAAAATTGAAGCCATGATATTCAGCTCTAAGCATAGCTCTTCTAGTTTCAATCACTTTAGAAGTTCCAAAGTGTATAACCTCTAACTTCTTCTAGATACAATTAGATGCTTCACAAGAAGAAATTTAGCTATATATATTTCTAGTAATTAAACAAATTAAATTATTGTGTACCTTATAATTGAGTTGATACTCTTGCTTTTCCTGGTTAGTAAAAGTTCTAACTTCTTTATCAGGAATTTTATAACCTCCAGTAAGCATAAAAAAGTTGTCCACTCCGGTATTGATAAAAAAAGTCTTCATTCGATCTCTCCATTACTCATAATCATTACCACCAAAGATTGGTGGTCTTGTAGGGTTTAGATTATCAATGGAACCAACATTAATTCCTTCCATACTTAAAATAACCTTCGACACACTAACTTGTTAGAAAAAAATTTCGTAATAACAAAGTTCGGAATGAGAAAGTTCGGAATGAGAAAGTGAGCAAGAAAAACTTATACGTGAGTACAAGTATTTTAGAGACCTCCTCTAATACCAATTGTAGGATCGAAATAATGTTGTAGATGCTCAATATACAAGAGGGGGTGAATTGTATACTTTAAAAATTCCTTTGGAACCTTTAAAGTTAGTTATGAATAACTATGTTTTCATTAAGAAAAGGAAAGGGATAAGTTTAACAAAGTTTAAACTAAGAAAATTCACAACACCTCTAACACCAAATGAAAACTTGGAATAAGGAATGAAGTTATAAACTTCAAGTCCTATGGACTTTCTTAAAACCGGAAAGAGATTCCGAAATTAGGTTCCAGAAATATGGTTCCGGAAATTGAAACTTAACAAAAGATTAAAATATGAGATTCTACCTTAAAGCGTATAGAATCTAAATGAAACAGAGTACAAGTAAGGAAGTATAAGAAAGTTATACTTTCCTTACAATACAATATCCAATGAAAATAAACAAGTAGTAAAACTAAAAGTAACAAGATATAAGTATTTTAACCCAAAGAGAAGGGTATCCAACAACCTTGGATAAAGGTCCCTTGATTTATACTTTCAAGCAAGTCTATCTTACCCACACCATGGTAAGCCCTTGATACGAAGATCGGAGTCTCTGTCTTTCTATCCCCGCAAGCCCTCAACTTCAAGGTAGTTGGAAACCTCTGTCTTCCTCAGCAAGGAAGCCCTCAAACTTCAAGGTAGTCGGTACCTCTGTCTTCCTATCCCTGGAAGTCCTCGATTGTAACCACCAACACTCGGAGTTGCACGAAGCTTTGAGAGTTAATAAGAGCCTCTCTCTCTAGAAATCACTTCAACAGCATGTGTGAACAATGTCAAAAGAGTTGTACTTCATCAGTCTTGAGCTCTTTCAAATGATCTCCTATTTATAGGTAAGGTCAGCCTCCTTTCCAACGGTCAAATTTTCCTTAAAAATCGGAGGGACCTGTACACGTGTAACTTAACCAATGGTTAGTTTATAACAGAATAGATGACATCGTTTTATAAAAAAACAAGTGTAACAGAAAGTACGACATCGTTTTAAGTCTTAACTAAAAAGTTCAGAGTGAAGATTCGGAGCGAAGAAAAAATATTAAAGAGTAGACAAATTATAAAATCGTAAGCAAAATGAAAGTTCGGAGTCTAACCAAAAATAATTTTCGGAGTCTAAATAAATTCGGAGTGTATAAAACAAAGATGATCAGATTCTGTTTAATAGGTAAATTCGGAATGAGAATTTGGAATGAGAATTTGTCATCAGAATTCGTAATGAGAATTCGTCATCAGAATTCGTAATGAGAATTCTTCATCAAAAATCGTAATGAGAATTCATATCCAGAATTCGGAGTAGAACATTATTACAGTTCTCATCCAGAATTCAGAACCTAAAACAGAATGCTTCATATCAAAGTTTCAAATGATTCCGAGAATATATAAATGAATCAGAATCTTATACTTAAGAAAAATATGGATGAAAATATGATAAGGATAATTTTTCTTACAAAATCAGTTTTCCTTATAAAAGCAATTTTCCTTATAAAAGTGATTTTCCTTATAAAAGCGATTTTCCTTATAAAATCAATTTTCCTTAGAAAAGCAATTTTCTTTATAAAAGAGATTTTCCTTAAGATAAGGTGTTTGTGATTTTCAAAACAAGAAGGAATGGAAAAGTCATAAGGTAAAACTTATTGACTCAACAGTTTAAGGTATATACAATTTTCATACCCACAAATGGTGATACCCTGATCACAATTCTATTTTCTAGAAGATCATATAACCTCTCAACTAATCAAAGAGATCATTGATTATTGAAAGGTGATACCGATTCTTGACCATCATCTCATTTAATCTTTGATAATCCACACATTAATAAAATCTCCCCTACTACTTCTTGGAGAAAAGCACTAAGGAACCACATTGTGACATACTAGGACATATGAAAACATTAGTCTCTAGATACTAAAACTAAACTTTGAACTTTTAAATCTCTAATAGTTCCATCATATATGGTGGAACTGAAACTGGACCTACCCCTAGAACTAACTTGGCCATGAACTAGATATCTAAATCTAGAGGTAATCCTTAGAAATCATCAAAAAAAATCCTGAAAATAGTCTACTTATAAGGCCCAAGCCTTAAACCTTACTTAATCTTGAGTTATTACAAGATTACACATTGAGGATATTTTCAGGTTTAGAGTTTTAGAGAATTAGATCATAAAACATGCATTAAATTCCACATCTAAACAAAGTGGTTACATAAAATATAGTATTCATTTTCCCCATCAATGGAAACATATTTAAAATAAAACATGGATTATTTCTTGAAACTTCTTTGACACAATCATCATATCATGTACCATTCCCTTGACATGTGAAAAAAATTTCAAAAATTTGGGATGAGCATAAAAAGATCAGTATGGGTTATAAAAAGTATGGAAAGGAAACATGAGTACATATATACATAATAATGAAATCATACATTACCCATAAAACATAAACACTTTAACATACCTCATAAAATCATGAATAAATCATATAAATCATAAGACATAAAGGTAACTTGAGGAATTCATAACATTCTTACGTAGGGAGTAACCCTCTTGGTTACGTTTGGAATACCCATCACAGTATACTCCATAAATCTCTTCGGAGAAACCTTAACGTTTAACTCCTTCATGCTACCCAATGTATTGGAGAGCTATATCGGGCTCACCCGCCCTTAGTTTATCACGGAACCACCCGTATTCATAACAATGCACAAGAATCATAGAACATAACTTAAGTATAAATGAAAGATAACATTACCACGTTACAATAACAATATAACATTTTAAGATATTGAAATAATGAATCCATTCTAAAGACCATTTTCAAAACCATTTAAAACATTTAATAAAGAGATTTTTAAATCAAAGTGTCCCATACCAGATTGGAGCTTTTAACATTTTAAACCATTAATATCCATATAAATAAATCCTTAAAACCATTTTGAAAACCTGGATATTAATGAGAAATATTTATAAGAATAAATCATTAAAACATTTAATACGATATTTTAGTTAAAGGGTTTTTAACAAAATGAGAGACACCTGAATACAATAATTGAGGAATAAAATTTAATCAAAACTTTATAATATCCTAAGAATAAAGGGATTCATGATATAATATTCCAAAGGACAG
The DNA here is from genome assembly GCA_963277665.1 of Viscum album. Lineage (NCBI taxonomy): Eukaryota > Viridiplantae > Streptophyta > Magnoliopsida > Santalales > Viscaceae > Viscum > Viscum album. The sequence goes on from CAUJRU010000197.1 coordinate 52,427, forward strand.
TATATAAACCATATAAGAGTGAACTGATCCATAACAACAATGAAGTCTCAATAGAAATGTAAAATGAGATGAAATCCATTATAAAGAAGGTATCCTTAAATTAAGGATAAATCAATCTCATAATTATGTGTGACAAATATAAATACACCCAATATAAGTGGATATTAAGTGTAAAATAATAAAAGGTCATTCAAACATATTAAAAGGATGACATATTCAATAACTACATGTTGAACCCAAAGAAATTAAAATTTGGTTAAGTAGTTCCCTTGACAGCCTAACGGCGTCACATCAAATTTTAGAAAAAGAGTTTATGAGAGAGATAAAGGGTATATCATCACTTGGACATAAAATTTATGGTAATAAGGATATATAAGAACATATCCCCACATAATAATATGAAAATTAAAAGACAACAAAAGAATTCTTTTAAAAAGAGGAGGGTGAAAGGTTCCCTTACCGATTTGGGTAACCATCGAAACGTACACCCCATGAAATAAGGACTACACAAAATTGATGTAAATACTAATAAACTAAAGTATGTTACACAAATAGTAGAATAATGGACAGTACATACCCCACTCAAAAGGAAATATTGGCAAATGTAGCATGAATCTCAAGAAAACACAAAGTGAGATAAAAAGACCCTTACGAAATTTCGGCAGCCTAATGGTGCCAATTAAAACTTCAAAAAATGGATTTATGAGATCAAATTGGGTCTCTCATAATATGAACATAAAAATTATAGAATTAGGAATATAAAATAACATCCCTAAACATAAGAAATATGAGCTTAAAAGAAATGACATAAAAGAGAGTACTTAAAAAGGAAGAGAGAGGTAGGATCCCTTACCTCGGGTCCGACTTGACTTGATCGTTCTTTAACATCCTGAATAATAAACTTGAGTTAATTTATACTTGATTAAGAAACTTTTTCATGTTCATTATTCATTTTATTTCACTTATTACCATGCTATGAACACTATGTAATTATTTAAGTTAATAATGGTCGTTTTGTAGATCATTGATACTTGAGTAAAAAATAAACTCTTTATAATTACAAGTTGTTCTTGTGCTAAAATATATATTATATCCAGAATTATATTCATTATTTTTATATCATATATATCATATATATCCATTATATACATGCATTTATAATATTACATAACATTTTGAGGTAAGAAATGAAATGCACCGTTCATGGAGACAGTAAGCCGTACGTACGCATGAACGCTACTTCCATTTCTATTTCTTATTTAATGGAATTAAAACATAATGATACATAATAGTATTATAATTACAGTATGGTATCATATATAATATCATTAAATCTATCCTTTATACATAGAACATATGGTATTAACGAATCAAATCACTTTGAAGGGGCGGTAGTCCACACTTCCTAAAATGAAGATATCGCGTTTAACCATAATGGAAACCATAAAGGTATGCCATAAATGAAAAATACAGAAGCTTAAGTAAAAAATAAACATATTATATATCATATATAAATATAGTGACATCTTAATGGCCACATTTTAGGGTGTTAAAAGAATATTGAACAATCATCATTTCGTGAGGCAGAAATTCACCATCCACAGAAACAGTATGTTCTTTAACCATTATATGTAGGTGTGTGTAAGTGTAGATCAAATAATTATTATAAAAACATCCTAGTATATTTAAGATACTTGAGTTGTTACAAAATAAATGAATAAAATGAGTTTAGGGGGTTGGAGAAGCAAAATAAAACAAAAGAACACAAGTGAAGACATTACCTTAAAATCGGGTAACTCTCTTTGATTTGAGCTCAAAGGCTTCTTTGGGAAGACTTCTGACAAAAGTGAGTCTTCTAGGAGTAATAGAGGGATGTGGAGAGATAAAATGAGAAGGGTTTGTCCGAGCCAAAGGCTTGAGAGGTTTGGGTAAGGTGGTAGAGGTTGGGGCCTTTTATAAGAGGAGAGGAGGGGCATTCTTGGAAAGGTATCAAATGTTACTTTATTTTCAAATGCGTTTCGGATTTTAAAGGTACCACATTGATGTATTTCGAGGATAAGGTGGTAAGGGTTCAAAATATACTCATAAAATAGGTCTTTGACAAGTGTAAGTTATAGTTTTTACATTATCTTTTCATTTTATTTAAATCCTTTATTAATGAGGTAATCGCTGCATCATCATGATGTCATAAATAATTTAATTTATTTAATGTCTAAAAATTACAAGAAAATAATATGATGTAGGAAATCTTTTTAGATTTCCAATGACTATTTATAGTCTAATATATAATTTATATAGACAAAATTAATTTTTTTTACTCACGTGATACATTCTTTGTAATATTTAACTTTCTTTAAAAATAAAAAGATAAAAAGTCATTATCAGTCAAAAGTGATTTCATGGGGTCCCCAAGTCTGGAACAAATAATCCCATGGTCGGACATGATACAAACAGTAGTATTAGGACACATGTTGGGGTCATTTGTTATTATTATGATATTATTTTATTATCCTTAACTACTCGATTACTAATTAATCAAGATAATTAAAGATAATTACCGTCGTTACTATTCATAATGTCCAAAAACAAAAGAATTTTGATTAAATAATTTGGACCATATGATTCCAAATATATAATACATTCTACCAAATTAAAAACACATAAATTTCAATAATTAATTTAAAAATAATTCCCGTTGTCAAAACAAATAGCGGGTTTTTTTGAAACAATATCTATGAAAAGTTTTGCATTAGTTTATGCCCAATTACAAAGTGAAATTGATCCTAATGACCACCATTGGATTAAATGGTAAAAATATATTCAAATTACACTTTAAGACTAATTAAAAAGATAATATAACCATATAATTAAATTAGATGAAAAAACAGTTTTGATGTAAAATGCAGTATTTTTCACTATTCATTTAAAAAAATGAACATTGTCAGAAAAATACCGAATATTTATCCAATGTAAATTTAAATGTCCCAATCATAAATAATATGTTTATTTTGACAAATATATCTTATAAAATTTCCAAAAGTTAGGTTTAAAAAAGGTTTGCTATCAAAAGGCGGTAAAACAATCTTTTAAAAATATTAGAGTATTTATTCTTAAAATTGGATTCATTTGGATTTTAAGCCTATAACATTTATTGGATAAATGTAAAAATATTTAACAAAAATATGTAATCATTTTGTAGTTATTTTTTTCATTCCCTCCATTATAATGTATAGGCATTAATTATTATAATATTATTATATTATTAGTGTGAAACGTAAGATTTCAAAGAAACTCGTTGTTGTGTATTGGGTACGTCATCGAGCATAGCATTCCCTTTAAAGTAATATTAAAATTTATTCAAAAATATTGATAAACCTTAGAATTTAATATTATTTATTTACCTAGGATGTTACATCCTTCCCCCCTTTTGGGAATTGTGTCCTCTCAATTTCAAAATTGGGCTTGGAATCTTCATTGAAAGTCCCACATCAGAATAAGAGTCAGTAAAACTATCACTTTAAAAGAAAGGGAGAGAAGTACAAAGGTCACCTAAGTTAACCCATACTAGGATTCCAAGTAGGAAAATATGGATATGGAGGAGAAAACAAAGGGTCATGTTCTGATGGGGAGTGATAGAAAACATGTATAGGAGAAAGTTAACCACAAGAAAATCACAAACTTGTGATGGGTTAAACAGTATTCGATTACCCAGTAGGAAAAGTTAACAGAAAACATTTTTGTTTTAAGTTACTTTTCATTGAGTAATTTATTTTTGATCTTAACTAAATCATAATAAAACATACTTACTTGTCACGTAGACTTTCAACTTTTACTATATTCCTTAATCAAACTCATATTTTCTCTAAAAGACGAGTATTTAGGAAGACTTGTTTGCATTAAGAGTACTATAATAAACTTATTGAGAATCACCTAATCCACAAAAGAGAACTATATATTTCCCATGTCTTTATATCTAAACCAAAACCAAACAAAAAAGTTTAGTATGAGATCAGATAATACCCAAAAAGGATTTTTTTTTACAAAATGAAAAACTACTCCTAATCTATAAAATTTGTCAAAAAAAACCCAAAGTTCAACAAAGACCATTAAATAAACATCTATCTATAAAATTCTACATGGTAAACCAAACTAATATTTAAACCCAAATCTCTGAAGGATTTAATCACATAGTCTCCTAAGATAAATTTGAACATTTTTCTCCAAAATAACATCAGTTACTCTTACAGTCTCATACTGAAAAGTAATTAACCTAACCACATATCCTCCATGATAGGCTAATAATTTCCATTGATAACCAAAAATAAACTTACCCTTAATTCATAAAATCATCTAACTAAAAAAATAATTCAAAATAACCAGGGACTTCACGTAGTCCAGTGGTAGGCGATAAATACCAGTTACACTTTGGTTGTGGGTTCAATTCCCACAGCTTCGTCTGACGCGACGGGTTGTCACACGGTCTGTGTGTTGTCCTTTTTCCAAAACTATATAATTCTTAAAACATCCCCAAAAAAAGAGATAAAATATTCAAAAAAATATCCATAACATATTTTAACCACAAATGTTATCAAATAACTGCCATTTTGCAACCCAAAATGTATTAACCAGTAATTGCCTCAAATTCAAGGATCATATAAACCCAAATGGTTCTTTATAACTATATCCACAAAATAAAGGATAATTATTCCTTGAATAAAATTTTCGTATATCAAACATTAGGGTTACTATAAAAAGTCTTCTAATGTAACCCCATCATTAAAAGAGACTTAAAACATCTAAGAATTTCACCATCCTAAAATCTACCATAACTCTTGAATCCCTTATATGATGAATTCTTACTCATAAAAAATTATTCATGATCCATTATCCATTCCTTTTCAAATTATTCTGAAATACTTCTTTCCTAAAAACTAAATCATGAATCATATCCTAAGATTCCAATAATAGGAAAACATATGTTAAGAAATAATCCATACCTTTCATTCTTCAATGTCAGTTTCTTTATCCTCAATCAGAATGGCATTAGGTATTGGTAAATGAATATTTGTATGATCTTGGTGACCCCATTCCCGAAACTTCTTTGTAGGACATGTGTTTTCATAATGACCATGCACACCACATTTAAAACATTCAATTGATCCTTCAGAAAGAACTTCTTTCCCTTTCCTAGAGTAAACTAGATGCTTCCTTTTTCCATGGAAGGCTCTTGCTTTATGACCTTCATTTCCACATATATAGCATCTTTATGTCCCTTTGAAACATTTTCCTATGTGTTTCTTTCCACATATTTGACACACAGGTTTTTGAACATACTTACCTTTATGATTATTACCTGAACTTCCATAGGGATTTGTTTCTCGCATATAAGATGCCTTATAAAAATCACTAAGGTTCAGGTGGTCAATCATTACTCCATATAGTTGGTTGAGGATAACCACAAGAGTTCTCATTGTAGATCCCATATCATTCAGTTGTTCTTTCATAAAACCATCATAGTTTTCTTCAAATCCGCTGTTACTTTGGTGCCTCCTAGATCCAGCCATTTACTAAAACCAAAAAGGTCAGTGTGAGTATATCAGTAAAATCATCAAATAATAAAGAGGAAGATAAACACCAATATATACTTATCTAAGTTATCTCAAACTCATTATAACTTAAAAAACAATGACTCCATCTAATATACTAACCATTGTGGTTATACACAACTTGTCACTTTTTCTTAAACAACACTCTAACCTCTAAAGTTATCTAAACCGACCTCTAATACCAACTATAAGGCCCCAGCCTTAAACCTTACTTAATCTTGAGTTATTAAAAGATTACACATTGAGGATCTTTTTAGGTTTAGAGTTTTAGACAATTATATCATAAAACTTGCATTACATTCCACATCTAAACAAAGTGGTTACGTAAAATATAGTATTCATTTTTCCCATCAATGAAAACATATTTAAAATAAAACATGGATTCTTTCTTGACACTTCCTTGAAACTATCATCATATCATGTACCATTCCCTTGACTTGTGAAAAACATTTCAAAAACTTGGGATGAGCATAAAAATCTCAGTATGGGTTATAAAAAGTATGGAAAGGAAACATTAGTACATATATACATAATAATGAAATCATACACTACCCATAAAACATAAACACTTTAACATACCTCATAAAATCATGAATAAATCATATAAATCATAAGACATAAAGGTAACTTGATGCATTCATAACATTCTTACATAGGGAGTAACCCTCTTGGTTATGTTTGGAATACCCATCACAATATACTCCCTAAATCTCTTCGGATAAACCTTAACGTTTAACTCCTTCACGTTACCCAATGCATTAGAGAGCTATATCGGGATCAACCACCCTTAGTTTATCACGGAACCACCCGTATTCATAACAATTCCCAAGAATCATAGCACATAACTTAAGAAAAAAGGAAAGATAACATTCCCACATTGCAATAACAATATAACATTTTAAGATATTGAAATAATGAATCCATTCTAAAAACCATTTTCAAAACCATTTAAAAACTTTAATAAAGAGATTTTTAAATCAAAGTGTCCCATACCACATTGAAGCTTTTAACATTTTAAACCATTAATATCCATATAAATAAATACTTAAAACCATTTTGAAAACCTGGATATTAATGAGAAATATTTATAAGAATAAATCATTAAAACATTTAAAACGATATTTTAGTTAAAGGGTTTTTAACAAAATGAGAGACACTTGAATACAATAATTGAAGAATAAAATTTAATCAAAACTTTATAATATCATGAGAATAAAGGGATTCATGATATAATATTCCAAAGGATAGTATATACACCATATAATAGTGAACTGGTGCATAACAACAATGAAGTCTCAATAGAAATGTAAAATGAGATGAAATCCATTATAAAAAAGGTATCCTTAAATTAAGGATAAATCAATCTCATGATTATGTGTGAAAAATATAAATACACCCAATATAAGTGTATATTAAGTGTAAAATAATAAAAGGTCATTCACACATATTCAAAGGATGTAATATTCAATAACTACATGTTGAACCCAAAGAAATTGAAATAGGGTTAAGAAGTTCCCTTGACAGCCTGACGGCGTCACATCAAATTTTAGAAAGAGTTGATGAGAGAGATAAAGGGTATCTCATCACTTGGACATAAAATTTACGGCAATAAGGATATATAAGAACATATCCCCACATAATAAGATGAAAATTAAAAGACATAACAAAATAAGTCTTTTAAAAAGAGGAGGGTGAAAGGTTCCCTTACCGATTTGGGTAACTTTCGAAACGTGCACCCCATGAAAGAAGGACTATACAACATTGATGTAAATACTCATAAACGAAAGTATGTTACACAAAGAGTAGAATAATGGACAGTACATACACCACTAAAAAGGAAATATTGGAAAATGTAGCATGAATCTCACGAAAACACAAAGTGAGATAAAAAGACCCTTACGAAATTTCGGTAGCCTAATGGTGACAATTAAAACTTCCAAAAATGGATTTATGAGATAAAATAGGGTCTCTAATAATATGAACATAAAAATTACAGAATGACGAATATAAAATAACATCCCCAAACATAAGAAAGATGAGCTTAAAAGAAATTACATAAAAGAGAGTACTTAAAAAGGAAGAGAGAGGTAGGATCCCTTACCTCGGGTCCGACTTGACTCGATCGTTCTTTAACCTCCTGAATAATAAACTTGAGTTAATTTATACTTGATTAAGAACATTTTTCAAGTTCATTATTCCTTTTATATCACTTATTACCATGCTATGAACACTATGTAATTATTTAAGTTAATAATGGTCGTTTTGTAGATCATTGCTACTTGAGTAAAAAAGAAACTCTAAATAATTACAAGTTGTTCTTGTGATAAAATATATATTATATCCAGAATTATATTAATTATTTATATATCATATATATCATATATATCCATTATATACATGCATTTATAATATTACATAACATTTAGAGGTAAGAAATGAAATGCACTGTTCATGGAGACGGTAAGCCGTACGTACGAATGAACGCTACTTCCATTTATATTTCTTATTTAATGGAATTAAAAAATAATGATACATAATAGTATTACAATTACAGTATGGTATCATATATAATATCAATAAATCTATCCTTTATACATAGCACATATGGTATTAACAAATCAAATCACTTTGAGAGGGCGGTAGTCCGCACTTCCAAAAATAAAGATATCGCGTTTCACCATAATGGAAACGATAAAGGTATGCCATAAATGAAAAATACAGAAGATTAAGTAAAACATAAACATATTATATATCATATATAAATATAGTGACATCTTAATGGACACCTTTGAGGGTGTTAAAAGAATATTGAACAATCATCATTTCGTGAGGCAGAAATTCACCATCCACAGAAATAGTATGTTCTTTAACCATTAGATGTAGGTGTGTGTAAGTGTAGATCGAATCCTTATTATAAAAAAATTATATTATATTTAATATAGTTGATTTGTTACAAAATAAATTAATAAAAAGAGTTTAGGGGGTTGGAGAAGAAAAATAAAACAAAAGAACACAACTGAAGACATTACCTTAAAATCGGGTAACTCTCTTTGATTTGAGCTCAAAGGCTTCCTTGGGAAGGCTTATGACCAAAGTGAGGATTCTAGGAGTAATAGAGGGATTTGGAGAGACAAAATTATCAGGTTTTGGCCGAGACAAAGGCTTGAGAGGTGTGGGTAAGGTGGTAGAGGTGGGGGCCTTTTATAAGAGGAGAGGAGGGGCACTCTTGGAAATGTATCAAATGTTACTTTATTTTCAAATGAGTTTCGGATTTTAAAGGTACCACATTGATGTATTTCGAGGATAAGGTGGTCAGTGTTCAAAATATACTCATAAAATAGGTCTTTTACAAGTGTAAGTTATAGTTTTTACATTATCTTTTCATTTTATTTAAATCCTTTATTAATGAGGTAATCGCTGCATCATCATGATGTCATAAATAATTTAATTTATTTAATGTCTAAAAATTACAATAAAATAATATGATGTAGGAAATCTTTTTAGCTTTCCAATGACTATTTATAGTCTAATAGATCATTTATATAGAAAAAACTAATTTTTTTTACTCACGTGATACATTCTTTGTTATATTTATCTTTCTTTAAAAATAAAAAGATAAAAAGTCATTATCACACAAAAGTGATTCCATAGGGTCCCCAAGTTTGGCACAAGGCATCCCATGTCCGGCCATGACACAAACAGTAGTATTAGGACACATGTTGGGGTCATTTTTTTATTATTATGATATTATTTTATTATCCTTAACTACCCAATTACTAATTAATCAAGATAATTAAAGATAATTACCGTCGTTACTATTCATAATGTCCAAAAACAAAAGAGTCTTGATTACATAATTTGGAACTTTTGATTCCAAATATTTAATCCATTTTACCAAATTACAAACACAGAAATTTCAATAATTAATTTAAAAATAATTCCCATTGTCAAAACAAATAGCGAGTTTTTTTGAAACACTATATATGAAAAGTTTGGCATTAGTTTATGCCCAATTCCAAAGTGAAATTAATCCTAATGACCACCATTGGATTAAATGGTAAAAATATATTCAAATTACACTTTAAGACCAATTAAAAAGATAATCTAACCATATAATTAAATTATATGAAAAAACAGTTTTGATGTAAAATGCAGTATTTTTCACTATTCATTTACAAAAATGAACATTGTCAGAAAAATACCAAAAATTTATCCAATGTAAATTTAAATGTCCCAATCATAAATAATATGTTTATTTTGACAAATAGATCTTATAAAATTGTCAAAAGTTAGGTTTAAAAAAGGTTCGCCATCAATAGGCGGTAAAACAATCTTTTAAAAATATTGGAGTATTTATTCTTAAAATTGGATTCATTTGGATTTTAAGCCTCTAACATTTATTGGATAAATGTAAAAATATTTAACAAACATATGTAATCATTTTTTAGTTATTTCTGTTCATTCCCTCCATTACAATGGATAGGCGTTAATTATTATAATATTATTATATTATTTGTGTGCAACGTAAGATTTCAAAGAAACTTGTTGTTGCGTATTGGGTACGCCATAGAGAATAAAATTCCCTTTAAAGTAATATTAACATTTATTCAAAAATATTGATAAAACTTAGAATGTAATATTATTTATTTACCTAGGATGTTACACTACTAATGGATAATAAGTATCATGCTTTATTCCTCAATAACCATGAACATGGATTTCTTTTGAGCCATGAGACAATCAAATATTCCCTAAATATGTACATCATGACTAGCCTGATGATCACACTCACCCTAATGAACACATTTATCTTCTTCTTAAGATTGAAAGGTAACTCTCCTATTATAATAGTCGATATGATTTTGGTATATAACTGACCAATAGATACAAAAAATTAAAACTAAAACCTATCATTTACAACACTAAAATTTCCCAAAAGAAACAATAACCAACAATTTATAGAGAAAATGCCTTGAAATGTATGTTATTCTCTTACCACACTCCTAAAAGTGTTTCAATGCACAATACAAAATCCAATATTTCTACAATGAAGCCCAATCCACCTAAAAAAAGATAAGATAAAAAGTAATGTATTTATTATATAAAAAACAATATATAAGAAAGGTTAGTTGATATAATAATTTTACCTCTAGATGTAGAAGGACCTATATAAAAAATAGCTAGGGTAGAAAGCATGGAATTCCGATTACACTACCCTTTACCCTGGGCTCCAGTTTGACTTCCCTAGTTTATTCCCTTTTCATTCTAATACCACTCCTACACTAGGTTTCCCCGTTCCCTGCCTTGCCTAGAACTTCATGGGGAACTCCAACTACCTATCTACTAAGGGGTAGTTGAGTCCTTACCAGACACTAATACATGTCCTATTACACTTCCAATTTTTTACTAAATTATTCCCCTACAAAACCCATTACTGTTTACCTAGCCTACTGTAATCATGGAACTATAATGAAGGGTAAGGAAGATATGGCTTGTGGAAAAACATTACACACTAACCACACTATAATAGAGTGGGAACTTGAGATGGATTCCCACTATCCTAGATATTATACACACTGTTTCTTTAGTGATAACTATTATTGCATCACATCTTTCCACCATAATAAGCGCTCAAAGTTTTATGTACTGAAAACTTTGGGCCTATTTTTGGGGCATATATTAGATTCCCTTTCATGATGAGTACTTTATTCATCACATATGATGATATACTAATGAGGAATATGTCATATATGACATAATCTCATAGTAAATTGAATCTTAATAATATCTCACCCTAGAGATATCATTAAAATCTATAGATGGTGAAAAAAATTAAATGTTAGTGAAATGTAAAACATAGTCCATCATTGACATGATTTATATGTTAGGTGCATAAACTCACAAAACTTTTCATCCCTCAATGTCTATGGATAGATGTGGATAAAATTTAATTCCTCGATGTCCTTCATGAAAAATCTTCTTTCTACCTATATTTCTCTGACAGTTTTGACCAATTCTTTTCTAGTCCATGAAACATGTATATATCAAGCTACACCCTCTTATATGTGGGTGATTCTATGTGATTATTGATCTTATGGAATGACTCAATACAAAACCTAGAAACATGGGGCCTATTTCCTCAGTGAACATATGCATATAATGCAGTTGAAACTCTGTCTTCATGTCAAAAAATAAAGGAATAATGCTAATTGTCTCCCTTTCCCTAGATCACTTTACCCTTAGAAAGATTCTTTGAAGATAACACCCTTCTGATCCTCAGGGAAAATAGGAAGCACCAGCTCAGCTATGTTAGGAGCATGATTATTAACACCATAATGAACCTCAATTTCAATATGACTAAGATTCATTTTCTATAAATAAACACATTCATTTGATTAATATATAAAACAAGGTCAACCTCAATAAGTGATAACAATAAAGAAAAATTGGATCAAGGTATCTATAAAAAATGATTAATTATTTTTTATAATGACATTAGAGTTCAATTATTATATTTTCCTTTATCATATATAACATTATTCTCACTTCACAGATCATATAAGAAATATATCAAAGCAACAAATATGTACCCCTCTTAAAAAAATCATGTCAAGATGTATCCTTATGTGCCTATCAAGATTCATGCATACCCATATCTTTCCATACTATGAAATGAGTATAAATCTCAAGAAAAAACAACATCACATAGCACATGAATCCCCTAATGTGTACTAACATCAACTACATCAAGTGAACGTCATGACAACAATCCCATCTCAGAGCACTCTAATTTCCCTCTATACATAGGTTAGTTACTCCCATGAACAAGCTCATTACCTTGTCCCAACACATCCAAGTCTCATTTATAACTTTCATAAATAATAAGGAAATATAAAATAAAAACATAATCATCTCTTATACCACAATGTAACATCCCTCAATTGACCAATTTCTTAAATGAACAAATTAGGTTTCTTAAGGGACTACATGGGTGCCTCCCCATTATCTATTGGATTCTGACTAGAAGTGGGGGTGTAATGATTATAGTGGAGAAAATATATCCTCTAGTATAGAATTAAAATAAATAAGAAATAAAAATTAATGATAATTATTAGAGTAATTAAAAAATACTAGAAACTGTACAACATACAAGTGGAATTTAAAGGAATAACCAATGATACAAATAATAGAAAACCATGTAATGACAGTAAGGAATGTATATAATGTCAAAATGAATGTAATAAGTATAAAATAATATGAATACACAACAAGTTAAAAATATTCTTAGTCCTGAACCCCAATTCTGTCCCATATCCTAGCTACATACCATACAAGAAGCAATAATTAACTACAAGTTCCATTTCCATTATCCAAAAATGCATCCGTGTAATTTTATCAGGTGCCAAATTATAGCTTGAATAAGGTGTTAGTAAAACTCTGTATGGTGAAACCATCATGTATAAAAAAATCTAGTCTGATAAAATTTCATAAAATGAATAAATAACCATGCATATTAATTAATAAACTTATATAATACCATAATAAAACTACTTCATCACCATGTTGTAATATATTAGAGCATGTATCACAACCATGAAAACCATAATCACATGTCCATGGTATAATCCTATAACTAGGTAGATCCTTTTCTATAATGATTTCAGAAATTAGTAAAACCCCTGCATATATTCATTACAACAAGAAACTAAGACAAACACACAATATATTTATTATAACATAAAAACTCTTCCAACCCCACTATATAATCATTCCAACATGAAACTAGGCCAAAACCACTATATAATAATTACATCATCAAACTTGTCCAAAACCACTCTATAATCATTATAGCACGGAATTGGTCTAGGATCTCTATGTACAATTTATAACATGGATAAAAACACTATTCATAACATTAATGATACCACAATATCATATAATATGACTCAATGGTTAATTAATAAAATTATGATTTGTATTTAATTTAAGAATTATTTTTATATCAAATTATTACTAAGAATTTTAATAAAAACTTTTCCATTACCAAGACAAATGTTTATAAATAAATCACTTATGGTATCATGTCATGATAAACATACATTAAATCATTATCCAATTCATTATTATTCAAGGGTTCACTAACCCAACTCGTAGCCACAATCTAGGTAAAAACACCATTATATCTAGACGGATCCATAAAATTATCCAACACACTATTTATGATCACCCATTATTCAATTAATTAAGGTCCACATTACGTTGTAATAGTAACAAAATATAGTACATACTAAAACAATAGAAACAAACCATATAGTTTAGTTTCATACCACCTATATTTAATCAGTGATCAATGTAAATGTTTTCAACAGGGAATGAAAAAAATTAAGGAGTAGAAGATCTTAAGAATAATCAGATCATAGAAGATCATGATCAACACCAGTTTCCACCTTAATAAAAACATTACTCCATGATAACCAGAAAATAGAAATAGATAATGGAAAACTGAATTGAAATAACTAACTGGGTATTGATCACTTGATTGAGGCATTTGAAATTGATTAAGGCACTCAAAAATCACATGGATATAACCTAGTGTTCAAGATAGGATATGATTCATGTAGATGTAATGAAATTACATATGCATCATGTCTTCACAACTACTAAGGTAGAGAAATACATGGTGTGTAATCCTATTGTGTAATGTATCTCCCAAATCACAAGTAATGTTGAAAAAATCATCACCTCAGGTGCAAAAATCCCTGATCTAACATTTCATGATGTGAACCAGGTTCATGATTCAAATTCATTTCATGTTTTGAACCAATTTGACACCATCTTTCTAGTGAGAGTTACACATCAGGCGACATTTATAAGGCGTGTAATGGTCATGCATGCTACTTTAATCCCAAATTCTATAAAAGATTTCAAACCACCTACACCACCTTATAAACTAACTAAAAACACTCATAATACAATTTTAACACATTTATACATGGAATCAATTATTTCAAAAACCATACATCTAAGAATATCTGGTCATTTACCTAACTTTTTCTCTCCATCCTCAAAAAATTACTTAACAACAAAGGTTCAAAGAAGAATAATAAACACAAAAAATAGGATTAATGAAAAAAAATCAAAGAGGTATATACTTAAAAATATGGGGAATCTTACATAATTTTTTAAAAAATAATATTTGGAGTTGATGATAATACACTATTTTTATAAATGATAGAAAAAACTTTTTTAAAAAAATTAAATAACCTTTTTGAAAATCGAAATAAATAGTAATACGGTGAAAAATTTGTTTATAACAGAATAAAGTGAAATAAAAGGATCATTAATGATTAAAAAAATTTATTTTCCACTAGGGAAAGGATAATGTTAATTTTATGTAAAAACTTGGACATGAATGAATAATATATTAAAATAATTGGGAATTATTCTTAACAAAATTTCATTTGAATGAAATAATAGAACCATCAAGGAAGAATAATTTTGTGTGGATCATTATTTTACTATAAAATAAGTTTGAAATAAAAAATAGAATCTTAATTTTTTATATTAGATTAATCAATAAATATTAAAATCAAAGAAGAGTGATTATTACCAAAGGAAAGTATTGAAGGCATAAAAAACCAATAAAACTTTTTAAACATTTTTATCAATACCCCATGATAGGTAAAACATTTAAAAAACATGAAATATCATGAAATATTATAAAATATTTATAAAAAAATATAGTAGGGAAATATTTACACCATTGAAAAGGAAACATGGTGTATAACTTAAACATGTATCAATGGATTCAAATTTGATGCAAAGAAACCCTTCCCTTATTTCCCTGCTTATTTGGATGTGCATAAACCACTATGAAAAAATTTAACTATCATAATATATTATTTAATTACTAAATTAATACATAAAACTATTTATAGTTCCCATTTAGAATCATTTTTTCATGTATGTTAGCTTTTTTCCTATTTTCTCATATCTAGTGTTTATAGTTTGTTATTTGTGTATGTTTCATAGGATAAGTGTCATTATTTGTTCTTCTTAAAAATTTAATAATTTAAAAATTCACTAGTTTTACAATAATGAATCACTTATAATTATTTATCTAGACTAAATTTCCTTTCATGTATATATTAGTCATTATTTGAGAAGGTGAAATTGGAAAAAAATATTACTCTATGATTTTCAACATATGAATTATATTTTTAAAATTAAAGAGAAAAATATAGATGTATATTTTTTTAAAAAAAATTATTTACATATTTATATCATATTACAATAGAAATTGTGTTTTAATCATTATCCATGATAAAATTTCATATCAATTTTAAATTATGTGGTAAAATTTATCCAATTATTAAAATGATGTGATTATTGATGATTATGAGGTGGTTTACATTTACTACTAATATGAATAAATGATAATTCTAAAATTTAGTTTTTATTAATGTGACACATAATATTTATTTGGAAATAATAATAATAAGTATTATATATAATAATATTAACTAATTTTAATCAATGACTTTCCTCTTAACTTGTTTGTTTTCAATAATTGAATTCATGATAATCATTTGTTGATCATATCATTAAAAGTTTATCCAAATTCTTAAACTACAAACTTAATTATATAATAAATATAATATTTATCAATTAAATAAATTCTTATTTCCATCTATATAAATATGCGAGGAAATGAAAAAATGGAAATAAATCGTCCTATGGTGGCGGTAGTCCACATGTATACATAGATGAAAATTTCCTTTTATATAGAACATAGAAAAGAAGTATTGTAGTTTATGATTTCATAATATTAGATAAATCACTAATATAATAATAATATTTTTAATTAACTATTATTTCTTAAAATTTTGGTTCATGAATGAAAATGAAAAGATGTTTTTCTATGGGGGTGGTAGTCCTCACAAAACATAATTCATTTATTCATTACCCTTAATGAAAGTGGGGAGGGTGGTTAATTATTATAAAATAATTATAATAAATTTTATATATAAAAAATAATCTTAGGTTATCAATATGATATGGTAAAATAATTATATAATAATGGATGATCATAACGAAATAGAAATGAGATGGCGAGGTTAGGAACTTATAACTCTCATATCAGATTATCTCTATTATAAAGTGGATTAAACGTAAAAAGGATAGAATTTTATTTATAAAAATACCCCATTGATATTAAAATGATAATGGATTTGTTTACTTTGGATATTTTTGGTAGAAAATTTGGGTTTCTAGTGTGAGGATACGGGAGGGGAGGGTGCCTCTATAATAAGTTAAAAGGAGTGGGATTTTTGTAAATAATAAAACACAATTCAATATTAATGAGTCACTCTCAAACCAAGTGACACAAAAATTAATAAATAATATATTTTAGGCATGATAAGGACTATTAAAACACAAAAATTAAAACTAAACAAATTTTAAACATGTTATACCCTAACCTATAACATTATACACTTTTACTAATTTAGTTTTCACCATGGTAACTAGTTTTTACCTGCAAATTTATATTTTTTTATAAACTATAAATGATTTCTATTAAATATTATAGACCCAATTATTCAAAAAATTTAATCAAATATATAATATAAAAACATTTTTGTAGGAAATTAATTTTAACATAAGCCCAAAAAACGTGAAAATATTTTTTTGAAGTATTTTATTTTTCATCATAAATATTTTGGATTATGATCTAGTTTTAAATTCCATTGATCACATGGAGTTTAATATAATTATTGTACTAAAAAGTTTATTTATTTAAAAATAATATAAATTATTAACATAATTTCATTATGTTATCATTATTTTAAAAATAATCAAAAAATATATTCATTAAAATGCTATAAAAATTTCCAAATTATTGTGCATGAGATTAACAATTAAAAATTGTATTTTCAAATAAAATATTATAATTTATAATATATTTTTTAATATTAAAAAATGATTCATAAATGTTTAATTTTTTCCTATAATATAATAATTTATAAAATATGATGGCATTAGGAAAATGGGTATTTCCATTATTCCCTTGAGAATTAATTATTTCTAAAAAGTCACAAAAAACAATCCTAGGCCATTATGACCATAATAAATAAAAAAATGAATTTTATTTTTTCAGATTCAATTTATGAAGTGAAATAATTAATTTGTGAAATAAAATAAATAAATATAATGGAAAACTATAAATATTGAAAACTAAAATTTTAAAATAAAATAGAAATATAATGAAACTTGATTTATTGAAAATAGCCTTTTTAAAATTAACTCATAATAAATAATTACCTTAAAAATGTAATGAATATTAATGGTTTAACATATTAGATTTTATTTTGGACTTATTTTTAATTACCTTTTATGTTTGTGTGGTTTTTTACCTTGGGTATAGCTTGTGACATGGACATAGTATATATTTTAGAGGGTAAAAAATCATGGTTTTTTAAAATCAATGAATAATTGGTTTTTAAACCTAGTCAAAATAGAGTTTCAAAAAAGTTGAATTATGTTATAATCATTAAATATAATTTTAAATCAAGTGGAACATGATTTCCACTTCAAATACCCCCTAAATAAAATTATTTTTATCGTATGATATTTGAATAGGTTAATTAAAAATTAAATCAATCATGGTTCAATAATTCATCGAATTATAATGATGGTTATTCGACCAAGAACTCACTACCATTGAGAATGGTTGTGGTATTCCACCAAAAAGAGGTCCAACACACCCTAGTTAACATAGAGGAAACAAAGAATAAAAAAACCCACATTAAAATTTAAACCAATTATGAGAAATAAGAAAAGTCCTAATTGGAATATTACAGATCCATTTCCTTTATAAAAAATCATAATAAAAAACCTCAAATTGATCCACACATTCCCTAGAAGTCAAAAATAAAAAAAGGAACACCCCCATGTGTATTGGGGTTGAGCCAATCCTCACACAATAAAGTGGTTAAAGGAAAATCATATGAGAAATGGATGGGGTGAAATAATATGGTAATAGAAATCACTTACAATGATTTACCCTCATAATTTGATGAAGATCCACCCTTTGTTATAGATGGTGGGAATGGTGTGACCCTCCTTGTTGCTATGCACTATGAACATGGGGATGGAGGAGGGGAAGGCATGAGGGAGAGGTGAGGGTGGATTAAATTTATATTTTTTTATATTAATGTAATTTAACTTATTTTTATTTTTTTATAATATTATTTTTCTTTACTAAAAGATTTTGCAACACATACGGTTACCTGACAATTTATCTAAACTATATATCCCTCATTTGTCAAAATAAGGAACAAAAAAAATAAATGGACCACATGTTAAAAATAATCAGGTTCTAACTATGAAAAATGGATCTTTTATGAATTATAGGGCAACATATGATTATACTACCCATACATGATAACCGTATGCCATGCACCCAATTACAAAAAATTTAAAATTTTTAGCAGGTTCCAACCAAAAATCATCTCCAAGAATAAAAATAAAAAATTAAATAAATTAATAAAAAAATATGGTGTGACATATATTACCCACATAACTCATCTTAATTTAATTGGGAATAAAAATATAATAAAGGTGTCATCATAGACACTCTATAAGGGTACGTTTATGGGATAACCATTTTTGATCATATGTGAGTATAAAATGGATATATTGGAATTATGATATAATCTAGGTTCATAACATGGTATAATTATTCAAGTAAACAATAGACAATAAATAATTATCAATAAGGGAAAACATTAAATGGGTCATTGAGGATTACACCATAATAATCTAAGGAAACTATATCATCATAGAAATATATGACTGAAAAGAACATGGAATAAAAAAAATTTCATAAGGTATTATAGTAGGAAATTCAACCTTTAATGGTCATACATATACTAGGACACAAAAATAAAGAGACCTGAGGAAGTATTCATGATTCATAGAGTATAGTAGAAACATGCTCCATAATCAGAAGCATTGTAAATCATAATATTGGGAATATATACAATCATAATAATATATGGATTAGTTTGTGAACATAGATTATCCCAATCATGTAGACACATTATTTTGTGAACATAACTTATTATAATCATTTATATTCATTATTTTCCGATCATAGATTATCAAAATAATTTTTTATTATAGATTATTTCAATCATATTCATATATTATTTTGGGAAGTTATCTAATCACAATCTTCTATATTCATTAGTTTGTGATAATTTATTTTTAAAATATGTACACAAATTATTTTGTGAACATATCTTATCATATTCATGTTAATAAAAGTTTTTTTGAACGAAAATAATCACAATCATACACATTAATTATCTCATGATATATAAAGATTTACCTAATAAACTAAATGGATGTATTAGAACTAACAATTATATATTGAGAAAATATAAACTTGGGTTCCATAATAAAATGAATATATTTATAATTCTATAATATTTTAATTAACTCATGAGTAAAAATCACATGTCATATTATTCTCAACAAAACACGCTCATCAAACAGCCAAATAATGATAGTGGATATTATTATTATGTAATATCCCTATTAATTAATTCAAATATTAAATGATATAGACATAGATTAATTTTTTTAATTTCCTTAAGAAAATAGATTTTAAATATTGGGAATAAATATACTTTTTTGGGATAACCATTATTTTAAATGAAATATTTTACCAAATAAGATGAATAATAAGTTTATTTATAAAACATGTAAATTTTAGAAGATATTTTTTTTATTAAATGCAAAGATGATGTTGGGGAATTGAATTCGTAAATATAATGTTAAAAATAATGACTCATTCTAAACATTTTTAATCAAGTCATATTTAGTATGAAATTAATTTTATGGAATACATATAAAAAATTATTCCAAAAAAAGTATTAAATAATTTATATAAAATAAAAATTTACCTTATGACATCATAGAATCATATATTCAAACATCTAATAAAATCTTTATAGAATATAGAAATGAAGAAGAATGACTCGGGATAAAAAATAAGAGACAATTTTGACAGCACATACATGTATCAATCGAGTTGAGTTGTGATAGAAAAGGAGGGATGATGGTAAAAATAAATTTAAATACCATTAATAGTCATATGAGAAGAAAATATATGGGGTTTTAGAGATATGGAATGTGGAAATTTGTTGTATTGAAATTTAATTCCAAAAAATAAGGATTTGAAAAAAACATTGAAAAAAGAAACCGTTATGACATTAATAACATTTTAATGAAATGATTTTAAAAGTAAATACATGAAAATGATTTCAAAACACCATGAATGAAATGAAATATAAAATACAATATTTTTATGGTGAACTTTATAAACCAGATAAATAATTATGGTAGTGGACCTAGGATATATCTTAGTGAATGAAAATTTGGATGATAAACTTGTACCTTTAGTCTGGACATCCTTGAGAATGATTTGAAATAATATATATTTAACATATTGATATTAATAAATTTTTAAAACCTTATCCATATATATTATCTTTTTAAATATTCAATTATAATAATTCATTACACGTATATTAGTTAGCCATTTTATATTTTCATCATCAGATGTTAGTAAGTAAAAATTTTGTACATATTTTGTATTGGTGATAATGATAATCATAAATGATAAAACTTTAATAATTAATAGACTATAAATGGTATTTTTATATTATCTATATTATTTTTTATGAATTTCAATGTCTGTAGAGTAGGAGTTCTGGTATGATTCTCTATACTAAACCTGATAATGTTCATTTTTTGTAATTTTTAAAGAAAATATTTTTTATTAATAATAAGATAAATGTTTCTATATACATTATATAATAGGATAAAAATAATTTTTTTACATATTTATATAAAATATTAAAAATAAATAATTTTCCATTATTATACATAGTTAAAATTAATATCACAATCCATATTGGTGGTTAAACAAACTCAATAAAGAACATGTTACAATCACTAAATGAGTATGTTTGTGAATTTATTTTATTATAATCTAATAATTAAATAATTATAATGTTAAAATTTAGATATTTTTAAAGTAAAAAACTAGAAAATATTCAATTTTTATGAATAAAATAGAAAATAAATTATTTGTTAATGGATAAAATTGACATTAAATATTTTAATCTTCTCTTAGAGAGACTTTTGGAAATGAAGAATTTGTGACTCATTATTATGACTATAGGTTATCAAATGTTGGAGAGAACATTAAAATATTTAAATTGGATTGACGTTAAATATAGAACCATATAAAAAGATTATTATTATATTTTTAAAGGATTGGTCTCTATAGTAGAGCTTTATTGACATTTTCACAATTAATCTTTCCCTAAAAAATAAAGAATGTATTTACTCATGAAAAAATGAATCCAAATAGGAAAAATACATGATATAAGTTGATGTGGGTACAAAAATACCTAATATACACATTTAATTATTTTTTATATTTTTTTTGTCTTTATCCCTTAATTTTACCACATTCTCCCGTTTTACCCTTACCGAGGTAACTCCATTTTTTTGACTTTGTAATATATTTTTATTCCAAAAACTGATATTGAAATTTTTAATAGATTTTAATATGATATTTCAAAATGTCAAATCCATTTTATTTGATTCATTTTATAAAGCAGAAGAAAATTATTTTTAATATAAAAAAATATAACGTATTAAACATATTTTTAATGAAATTTAATACTAATATTGAAAATGAATTTATTTTTATTCCAATAAATTTACTAAAAATTATATAAATATTTTGCATAAATTGTTGGTAGTTTCCTTCATATCTTGTATGAATTATTTTTTAATCAACTTCAACTATTTTAAATGAAAATAACAAACATTATAAATGGTAGACATATAGTTCAATGGAAGACAACCTCTCCCAAAACTGGGGGTGTTCAATCCCCCCCACCATTATATAAATTACATCCTTGAAATTTTAATTTTCTATTACTAATGAAAATTAAAATGGTTATTATAATATTGAAATAACTCTATATATAATTTATGATGTGATCTGATCCTCACCCTCTCAGTCAGGATTAAGAAACTATTCTTTAAAAAAACTATTACAGAACAATACCCTTCTTGATTGGGTTTAAATACTCATATTTTTGTAGAAAAATCTAATGTAATTCCAAATACATGTTTTCAATGATTTATCACTATAGGTTTTATTAGGATAGAAAAATAGATTTATCTATCCCAATAATTTATATGACCATTATATTAAGAGATTGAATTTCATCCCAAAATCATATGAAATTTGAAAAAAGGGATAATGATGAAGTTCTGAGAATACACATTCCAGTTGAGTTATATCATAACATGTTTATATATATAGAAATAAATCCACACACCACTTGGGAATTTCACTAATAATTTAGTTTCTATTTTCCAAGGTAGAAACCTTATACCCTAGAAAATATTTTAGAAATAAATTAGTGGGTAAAACCTGAATCACATAATAAATTTATTGTTCTTTAGTGGATGATGAGTATAATTCCACCTATCATATTTGTGACCCCTATTAGTAGTTTTTGTCATATAATTATTCTTATTGTCCAATGTCTTACGAGGTTACTATAGTTTATTATCCTAATTATATATTGGGTTGTGAAATAAATTTATATAATATTTAAATTCGTTTCATTATATGAATTGATGTGTGGGTGGTGAATTGGGTTGAGATTTTATTCCAACCATTGCATTAGTTATTATCTTCACATAACTTCATCATTTATTCACTCAATAGCTAACCTATCTATACATAAAATATTTATTTCATTTAGTCAATTTCTAGGTGCTTCTCCCCTCATTCTTTGAATGCAGGAGAGAGAATTTTCTTTTCTCCCTTATGATATATCATTCCAGTTTCAATGAATATCTATTTTAGATTTATTATTTTTAAAATAACAAGTACAACATGAGTCTTAAATTTATATTTCCACATTATGTGCACATCAAAAAAACTATTTAAGTCTAAAAAAAATACTTTATGGATAAATTTTTCTAAATAATTAATTTTTATCCTCTAATGAAACTATTGATATTCTTTTTGGGGTTTATTTTTAAACATAATGTATACCATGAATGTCTTAGATTTTTTTTCCATAGTTTCTAATGGATTCATTCACCATTTTCTTCATCCTGATAAATTTACTATCTATTTTAATAAAAATATTTCATGTGTGTAAATTTATCAAATAATTTATCATTATAATGTAATTCTTTATTGAGTATATTTCCTCATTCTACCTAATAATATTTATTTGTATCCTTCATTTATTAGATTCACTTTATTAAAGTTATCCACCTATATAAACATTTTCAACATTTGATAAGTAGAGAATATATAATATTTTTTAATATAAATATCACTAATTAGTGGATATGATTTTGTAGTAATGGTCACTAGTATTTGTTGAGTGGAGGAATATATAACATAATTATCTATTTTTGGTATTTTTTATATTTCTACATAGTTCAAGTTATTTTTTTATAACAACGACAAAACTTCTTTGAGGCTATTTACTCTATCTCATATCCCATTTGGTTCATTGTTGGGTCATTTATTACACTATTCACCATACTTATTATAAACTCAATTAATCTGACATTAATTAGTTGACTAAAACATAAAATATTATTATGATTCTAAATAAATAATTATATGATAATGTATTTATATACTATATAAAATCCATCAAATGAAATCCTAAATCATGAAACCATCATTTCATACACCTAATTTTTTAGTTTATCTTATTTTTGGTTAAACAAAGACTGATTTATGGATTATAACCTTATTAGTCACAACCTAAACCCTTAAAATAAAATAATTTTTTTTTGATACTGACTGATAGACTATTGATCCACCCCCAAAAATCTAATGATAAAAATATATATCAAATAATTACTATGATACCAACTTAAATGACCTTAAATAAATACTTCCTTTTAAATATCCTTTTAATATTAAAATTCACACATAAAAGAAATGATTCAGTTTTATTGGATATTATCTACATAAATGACTTATTTCATGTTGTTTTCCAAATTTCTAACACAGATTTCATTCCCCATGATACCTTTCTATATATATTACCCATTAAACTCCTATTGGTTTTCTGGGGAACTAAAACATAAGAAATGGGTGAGATCAAATGCTAAGGAAGGTTAAATATAAGGGAGAACCATAAATAATCACATGTATAGAATTAACATATTGTAATTAGTTTATAATAAGGATTTATAACTTAAGAGATTTATACAAAATAAACGATATAACAAAAATTATTCTCAATGAGGGAAAGACCTGTAAGTGGGTCATAAAGGATTATATTTTCCATATGTGATAGAAAATGATAATTGTGAAAAATATGAATTAAAATAACACCGAATCATATAATTTGACCACATATTATGATAATAGGATATATAACAAAAAAGGGTCAAACATATTCCAGGGCATAAAAATATGGAGGCATGTAATAGTAATAATATTCCATGTAGAATAACGTATAAATTGGTTATAAACATTAGGTTTTAAATTCATAACATTTGAAAATTATATTATTCAAATATTTTCCATTCAAGAAATTAATTTGAATAAATAAATGTTCTATTAGATATAATCTTTAAAATGATGGATTTGGGACCCCTTTTTATGAATAGTAGTTAAAAAATGTGGGATATGAATCTATGAGAAGAAAATGAGAACATGTACAAGGTGGAACCCAAGTCAAAGAGTGGGTTTTTTTGGTGTAGAAGAGAAGTCATTTTATTAGTGATCTTAAGTGGTATTTTTGAAAATATCTATCCTATAATGAATAAGAAATGAAAATGTTTCTAGAAAATGGGTCCAAATTGAAATTATAATTGAGATTGTAATCGGGGATTCCTATAAACCCTTAATGTAGATATTTATGTTAATTTTGTGTGATATTTTTGGTATGTTTCCCTTAATTTAACCTCATTACTTCATTTTACTATTAACATGATTACTTATTTTTTTCCTTGGTAACTTATTATTTTTCATAAAAATAAAATTAACCATATTTAATGAGGTGAATATGATTATTCTAGTAAAAAAACAAATTTATTTTTTAATCTTTAATGGTGATAAAAATTAACATTAATATAAGAACACAAGATGCATAAAAATATTTTTTTTTGAAAATAGTTTTTTAGCATAAAAATGACTGTATTATTATTTCTTTTTCATTTAATAAATATAATATGAGTTTTAATTTTTTGAATAATATATATTACCATTATATTCCATTAATATTATTTTATCAAGTCTTTTTTAACATTAAATAATTTTATATTTAGTGATAACTAAATAATAGTCAATAAATGATTGTTTATTAATTTATTATATATATATATATATATATTTTAAATTTTATACTTTAAATATGAAAATAATGATTGGGAAAAAATAAAAATTAATATATCTTAAAAACATTTTTTTAAATAAAATATTTTATTATCCACGAATTTATAAATTAATATTCCCTATAGTTAATTAATTATTTCTTATATTATATTAATTTATTTTTATAATTGTTAGTTGAATTAAATTAATAAATTTTATTTATATCATTCATTAAAATAAATTGAAATTATTCTTAACAAAATTTCATTTGAATGAAATAATAGTACCGTAAAGGAAGAATACTTTTGTGTGGATCATTATTTTACTATAAAATAAGTTTGAAATAAAAAATAGAATCTTAATTTTTTATATTAGATTAATCATTAAATATTAAAATCAAATATGAGTGACTATTACCAAAGGAGTGTATTGAAGGCATAAAAACCCAATAAAACTTTTTAAAAATTGGTATCAATACCCCATGATAGGTAAAACATTTAAAAACATGAAATATCATGAAATATTTTAAAATATTTATAAAAAAATATAGTAGGGAAATATTTACACCATTGAAAAGGAAACATGGTGTATAAATTAAACATGTCTCAAGGGATTCAAATTTGATGCAAAGAAACCATTCCCTTGTTTCCCTACTTAGTTGGATGTGTATAAACCACTATTAAAAATATTTAACTATCATAATATATTATTTAATTACTAAATTAATACTTAAAACTATTTATAGTTCCCATTTAGAATCATTTTTTCCTGTATGTTAGTTATTTTTTCCTACTTTATCACATATAGTGTTTATAGTTTTTTTATTTGTGTATGTTTCATAGGATAAGTGTCATTATTTTTTCTTATTAAAAATTTAATAATATAAAAATTCATTAATTTTACAATAATGATTCAATTATAATTATTTATGAAGACTAAATTTCCTTTCATGTTTACATTAGTTATTATTTGAGAAGGTGAAATTGGAAAAAAATATTACTCTATGATTTTCAACGTATAAATTATATTTTAATAATTAAAGAGAAAAATATTGATGTATGTTTTTTTTAAAAAATTATTTACATATTTATATCATATTACAATAGAAATTATTTTTTAATCATTATCCATGATAAAATTTCATATCAATTTTCAATTATGTGTTAATATTTATGAAATCATTAAAATGATGCGATTATTGATGATTATGAGGTAATTCAGATTTAATGTTAATATGAAAGAATGATTATTCTAAAATTTAGTGTTTATTAATGTGAAACATAATATTTATTTGGGAATAATAATAATAAGTAATATATATAATAATATTAAATAATTTTAATCAATGACTTTCCTCTTAGCTTGCTTTTTTTCAATGATTGAATTTATGATAATCATTTGTTGATCATAACATTAATAGTTTATCCAAATTCATAAAATAAAAACTTAATCATATCATAAATATAATATTTATCAATTAAATAAATTCTCATTTTCATCCATATAATGAAGTTAGGAAATGAAAAAATTGAAATAAATTGTTCTATGGAGGCGGTAGTCCACACGTATACATGGTTGATGATTTCATTTTATATAGAACATAGAAAATAAGTTATTTAGTTTATGATTTCATAATATTAGATAAATCACTATTATAATAATAATATTTTTAATTAAATATTATTTTGTAAAATTTTGGATGGAGAATGAAAATGAAAAAATGTTTTTCTCTGGGGGTGGTAGTCCTCACAAAACATGATTCATTTTTTCATTTTCCTTAATGAAAATGGGGAGGGTGGTTAATTATTATACAAAAATTATAACAAAATTTCTACATAAAAAATAATATTAGGTTATCATTATAATATCGTAAAAGAATAATATAATAACAGATGATCATAACGAAATAGAAATGAGATGGTGAGGTTAGGAACTTATAACTCTCATATAAGATTATCTCCTTTATAAAGTGAATTAAATGTAAAAAGGATATAATTTTATTTATAAAAATTCCCCATTAATATTAAAATTATAATGGATTTGTTTACTTTGGATATTTTGGGTAGAAAATTTGGGTTT
The DNA here is from genome assembly GCA_963277665.1 of Viscum album. Lineage (NCBI taxonomy): Eukaryota > Viridiplantae > Streptophyta > Magnoliopsida > Santalales > Viscaceae > Viscum > Viscum album. Next base: position 80,564 of record CAUJRU010000197.1, read on the forward strand.
TTATTGTGAGGATAAGGGAGGGGAGGGTGCCTCTATAATAAGTGAAAAAGCGTGGGATTTTTGTAAATAATGAAACACAATTAAATATTAATGAGTCACTCTAAAACCAAGTGACACCAAAATTAATAAATAATATATTTTAGGGATGATAAGTACTATTAAAACACAAAAATTAAAACTACACACATTTTAAACATCTTATACCCTTTACCTATAACATTATTCACTTTTACTAATTTAGTTTTCACCATGGTAACTAGTTTTTACCTGCTAATTTATAATTTTTTATAAACTATAAATGATGCCTATTAAATATTATAAACCCAATTATTCAAAATATTTAATCAAATATATAATATAAAAACATTTTTTAGGAAATTAATTTTAACATAAGCCCACAAAACGTGCAAATATTTTTTTGAAGAATTTTATTTTTTATCATAAATATTTTGGATTATGATCTAGTTTTCAATTCCATTGATCCCATGGATTTTAATATAATTATTATACTAAAAAGTTTATTTATTTAAAAATAATATAAATTATTAACATAATTTATTTATATTATAATTATTTTAAAAACAATCAAAAAATATATTCATTAAAATGCTATAAAAAATTTAAAATTATTGGGCATGAGATTATAAATTAAAAATTGTATTTCCAAATAAAATATTAGAATTTATAATATATATTTTAATATTAAAAAATTATACATAAATGTTCAATGTTTTCATATAATATAATAATTTCTAAAATATGGTGGCGTTAGGAAAATGGGTATTTCCACTATTCCCTTGAGAATTAATTGTTTCTAAAAAGTCACAAAAAAACAATCCTAGGCCATTATGACCATAATAAATACAAAATTGAATTTTATTTTTTCAAATTCAATTTTTAACATGAAACAATTAATTTTTGAAATAAAATAAATAAATATTGTGGAAAACTATAAATATTGAAAACTAAATTTTTAAAATAAAAAAGAAATATAATGAAACATTATTTATTGAAAATATCATTTTTAAAATTAACTCATAATAAATAATTACCTTCAAAATGTAATGAATATTAATGGTTTAACATATTAGATTTTATTTTGTACTTATTTTTAATTACCTTTTATGTTTTTGTGGTTTTTTACCTTGGGTATTGCTTGTGACATGAACATAGTATATATTTTAGAGGGTAAAAAATCATGGTTTGTTAAAATCAAAGAATAATCGGTTTGTAAACATAGTCATAATAGAGTTTCAAAAAATTTGAATTATGTTATAATCATTAAATATAAATTTAAACCAAGTGGAACATGATTTATACTTCAAATACCCCCTAAATAAAATTATTTTTATCATATGATATTTGAATAGGGTAATTAAAAATTAAATCAATAATGGTTCAATAATTCATATAATTATAATGATGGTTATTCGACCAAGAACTCACTACCTTTGAGAATGTTTGTGGTATTCCGCCAAAAATAGGTCAAACACACCCTAGTTAACATAGAGGAAACAAATAATAAAAAAACCCATATTAAAATTTAAACCAAATACGAGAAATAAGAAAAGAATTAATAGGAATATTACAGATCCATTTCCTTTATCAAACATCATAATAGAAAACCTCAAATTGATCCACACATTCCCTAGAATTCAAAAATCAACAAAAAATAACACCCCCATGTGTATTGTGGTTCAGCCAATCCACACACAATAAAGCAGGGAATGGAAAATCATATGAGAAATGGATGGGGTGAAATCATATGGTAATGGAAATCACTTCTAACGATTTACCCTCATAATTGGATGAAGATCCACCCTTTGTTGTATAATGTGGGAATAGTGTGAACCTCCCTGTTTCTACACACTATAAATAAGGGGATGGAGGAGGGGAAGGAATGAAGGATAGGTGAGGGTGGATTACATTTAGATTTTTTTATATTAATGTAATTTAACTTATTTGTATTGTTTTTATAATATTATTTTTCTTTTCTAAAAAATTGGGTGACACATATGGTTACCGAACAATTTATCTAAACTATATATCCCTCATTCATTAGAATAAGGAACAAATAAAAATTGGACCACATGTTAAAAATAATAATGTTCTAACCATGAAAAATGGATGTTTAATGAATTATAGGTCAACATATGATTATACTACCCATACATGTTAACTGTGTGCCATGCACCCAATTACAAAAAAATTAAATTTTTAAGCAGGTTCCAACCAAAACTCATCTCCAAGAATAAAAATAAAAAATTAAATAAATTAATAAATAAATATGGTGTAACATATATTACCCACATAATTCATCTTAATTTAATTGGGAATAAAAATATAATAAAGGTGTCATCATAGACACTATATAAGGGTATGTTTATGGGATAAACATTTTTGATCATATGTGAGTATAAAATGGATATATTGGAATGAGGATATAATCTAGGTTCATAACATAGTATAATTATTCAAATGAATAATAGAAAATAAATAATTATCAATAAGGGAAAAAATTTAATGGGTCATTGAGGATTACACCATCAGAATCTAAGGGAACTATATCATCAAAGAAATATATGACTAAAAAGAACATGGAATATAAAAAATTCCATTAGGTATTATAGTATAAAATTCATCCTTTAATGGTCATACATATACTAGGACACAAAAATAAAGTGACCTAAGGAAGTATTCATGATTCATAGAGTATAGTAGAAACATGATCCATAATCAGAAGCATTGTAAATAATAATATTGGGAATATATACAATCACAATAATATATGCATTATGTTGTGAACATAGATTTTCCCAATCATGTGGAAACATTATTTTATGAATATAACTTATTATAATCTTTTATATTCATTATTTTCTGATCATAAATTATCACAATAATTTTCCTGAATTAAATTTTTATTATAGATTATTTCAATCATCTCCATACATTATTTTGGGAAATTATCTAATCACACTCTTCTATATTCATTAGTTTGTGATCATTTCTTTTAAAAATACGTACACGAATTATTTTGTGAACATATATTATCATATTCATGTTAATAAAAGTGTTTTTGACCAAAAATAATCACAATCATACACATTAAGTATCTCATGATATATAAATATTTACCTAATAAACTACAAGGATGTATTAGAACTAATAATTATATATTGAGAAAATATAAACTATAGTTCCATAATTAAATGAATAGATTTATAATTATATAATATATTAATTAACTTATGAGTAAAAATCACATGTCATATTAATTTCAACAAAACACACTCATCAAACATCAAAATAATTATAGTGGATATTATTATTATGGAATATCCCTATGAAGTAATTCAAATATTAAATGATATTGTCATAGATGAAAAAATTTTAATTTCTTTAAGAAAATAGATTTTAAATATTGGGAATAAATATACTTTTTTGGGATAACCATTATTTTAAATAAAATATTTTACCAAATAATATGAATAATAAGTTTATTTATAAAACATGTAAATTTTAGAAGATAAATTTTTTAATCAAATGTAAAGATGATGTTGTGGAATCAAATTTTTAAAGATAATGTTAAAAATAATGACTCATTCCAAACATTTTTAAGCAAGTCATATTTAGTATAAAATTAATTCTATGGAATACATAAAAAAATTGTTAAATCTTTTATATAAAATAAAAAATTTACCTTATAACATCATAGAATCATATATTCAAACAGCTAAGAAAATATTTATAGAATATTGAAATAGAGAAGAATGAATCAGGATAAAAATAAGAGACAATTTTGACACCACATACATGTATCTATCGAGTTGAATTGTGATAGAAAAGGAGGGATAATGGTAAAAATAAATTTAAATCCCATTAATAGTCATATGAGAAGAAAATATATGGGGTTTTATAGATATGGAATATGGAATTTCTTTTGATTGAAATTTAATCCCAAAAAATAAGGATTTGAAAAAAAGAACATTGAAAAAAGAAACCGTTATGACATTAATAACATTTTAATGAAATGATTTTAAAAGAAAATACATGAAAATGATTTCAAAATCCCATGAATGAAATGAAATACACAATAAAATATTTTTATGGTGTACCATATAAACCACATAAATAATGATTTTATTGGATTTTGGACATATCTAAGTGAATGAAAATTTGGATGATAAACCCCTACCTTTAGTCTGTACATCCTTGAGAATGGTTTGAAATAATATATATTAAACATATTGATATTAATAACTTTTTTAGATCCTTATCCACATATATTATCTTTTTAAATATTGAATTATAATAATTCATTACACGTATATTAGTTAGCCATTTTATATTTTCATCATCAGATGTTAGTAAGTAAAAATTTTGTACATATTTTGTATTGGTGATAATGATAATCATTACTAAAAAAAATTTAATAATTAATAGACTATAAATGGTATTTTATATCAGTTTTATTATTTTTTATGAATTTCCATGTCTGCAGAGTAGGATTTTTGGTATGATTCTCTATACTGAAACTGATAATGTTCATTTTTAGTAATTTTTAATGAAAACAATTCATATTAATAACAAGATAAACATTTTTATATACATTATATAACAAGATACAAATAGTTTTTTTATATATTGATATAAAATATTAAAATTAAGTAATTTTCCATTGTTATACATAGTTAATAATAATATCACAATCCATATTGGTGGTTAAACAGACCCAAGAAAGAACATGTTAAAATCAATAAATGAGTATGATTGTGAATTTATTTTATTATAATATAATAATTAAGTAATTATAATGTTAAAATTTAGATATTTTTAAAGTAAAAAACTATAAAATATGAAATTTTTATGAATAATATAAAAAATAAATTATTTTTAATGGATAAAATTGACATTAAATATTTTAATCTTCTTTTAGAGATACTTTTGGAAATGAAGAATTTGTGACTCCTTATTATGACTATAGGTTATCAAATATTGGAGAGAAAATTAAAATATTTAAATTAGATTGATGTTAAATATAGAACCATATAAAAAGAGTATTATTATAGTTTTAAAGGATTGGTCTTTATAGTTTAGATTTATTGACATTTTCACAAATAATCATTCCCTAAAAAATAAGGAATGTATTTACCCAGGGAAAAATAAACCCAAATATGATAAATACTTGATATAAGTTGAGGTCGGTACATAAATCCCTAATATACACATTTAATTTTTTCTTATTTTTTTTGTCTTTATACCTTAATTTTACCACATTTTCCTATTTTACCCTTATCTAGGTAACTATATTTTTTTGACTTTGTAATATATGTTTATTCCAAAAACTGATATTGAAATTTTTACTAGATATTAATATGATATTTCAAAATGTCAAATCTATTTTATTTGATTCATTTTATGAAGTATAAGAAAATTATTTTTAATATAAAAATATATAACATATTGAAACATATTTTTAAGGAAATTTAATATTAATATTGAATATGAATTTATTTTTATTCCAAGAAATTTAATAAAAATTATATAAATATTTTTGAATAAATTGATGGTAGTTTCATTAATATATTGTATGAATTATTTTTTAATCAACTTAAACTATTTTAAATGAAAATAAAAAACATTATAAATGATAGACATATAGTTCAATGGAAGAGAACCTCTCCCAAAACTGGGGGTGTTCAATCCCCCCCACCATTATATAAAATATATCCTTGAAATTTTAATTTTCTATTACTAATGAAAAGTAAAATGGTTATTATATTATAGAAATAACTCTGTATATAATTTATGATGTGATCTGATCCTCACCCTCTCAGTCAAGATTAAGAAACTATTATTTAAAAAAAACTATTACTGAACAATACCCTTCCTAATTAGGTATAAATACTCATATTTTTGGAGAAAAATATTATGTAATTTCAAAGTCAGGTTTTCAATTATTTATCACTATAGGTTTTATTAGGATATAAAAATATATTTATCTGTCCCAATAATTGATACAACCATTATATTAAGATATTGAATTTCATCCCAAAATCATATGAAATTTGAAAAAAGGGATAATGATAAAGTTCCAAGAATACACAATCCAATTGAGTTATATCATAAAATATTTTTATATACAGAAATAAATCCACACACCACTTGGGAATTTCACTAATAATATAGTTTTAATTTTCCAAGGTAGAAACTTTATACCATAGAAAATATTTTAGAAATGAAGTAGTGGGTAAAACCTGAATCACATAATACATTTATTGTTCTTTATTGGATGATGAGTATAATTTCACCTATCATATTTGTGACCCCTATTAGTAGTTTTTATTATATAAGTATTCTTATTGTCCAATGACTTAAAAGGTTACCAAATTTTATTATCCTTATTATATATTGGGTTGTGAAATTAATTTATATAATATTTAAATTCCTTTCATTATATGAACTGATGTGTGGGTGGTGAATTCGGTTGAGATTTTATTCCAACCATTTCATTAGTTATTATCTTCACATAACTTCATCATTTATCCACTAAATAGCTAACCTATCTATACATAAAATATTTATTTCATTTCGTCAATTTCTAGGTGCTTCTCCCCTCATTCTTTGAATGTAGAAGACATAATTTTCTTTTCTCCCTTATGATTTATCATCCAAGTATCCATGAATATATATTTTAGACTTATTATTTTAAAAATTACAAGGACAACATGAGTCTTAAATTTATATTTCCACATTATGTGCATATAAAAAAACTATTTAAGTTTAAAAAATACCTTATGGGTAATTTTTTCCAAATAAATTATTTTTAACCTCTAATGAAACTATTGATATTCTTTCTGGGGTTCATTTTTAAACATAAAATATACCATGAATGTCTTAGTATTTTTTCCATAGGTTCTAATGGATTCATTCACCATTTTATTTATCTCAATGAATTTACTATCTATTTTAAAAAAAATATTCATGTGTGTAAATTTATCAAATAATTTATCATTATATTGTAATTTTTTATTGAGTATATTTCCTCATTTTACCTAATAATAATTATTTGTATCCTCTATTTATTAGATTAACTTTCCTAAAGTTATCCAACTATAAATACATTATCAATATTTGAGATGTAGAGAATATAAAATATTTTTTTTAATATAAATATCACTAATTAGTGGATATGATTATGTAGTAATGGTTTCTAGTATTTGATAAGTGGAAGACTATATAACATAATTATTTATTTTTTATATTTTTTATATTTGTACGTAGTTCAAATTATTTTTTATAACAACGAAAAAACTTCTTTGAGTCTATTTACTCTATCTCATATCCCATTTGGTTCCTTGTTGGATCATTCATTGAACTATTCACCATACTCATTATAAACTCAATTAATCGTACATTAATTATTTGACTAAAACACAAAATATTGTTATGATTCTAAATAAATAATTATATGATAATGTATTTACATACTATAGAAAATCCATCAAATGACATCCAAAATCATAAAACCATCATTTCATACACCTAAGTTTTTTAGTTTATCTTATTTTTGGTTAACCAAAGACTGATTTATGGTTTATAACCTTATTATTCATAACCTAAACCTTTAAAATAAAATAAAACTTATTTTTATACTTACTGATAAACTATTGATCCACCCCCAAAATCTAATGATAAAAATATATATCAAATAATTACTATGATAACAACTTAAATGACCTTAAATAAATACTTCCTTTTAAATATCCTTTCAATATTAAAATTCACACATAAAAGAAATGTTTTAGTTTCATTGGATATTATCTACATAAATGACTTATTTCATGTTATTTTCCAATTTTATGATACAAATTTCATTCCCCATGATACCTTTCTATATATATTACCCATTAAACTCTTCTTGATTTTATGGGGAACTAAAACATAAGAAATGGGTGAGATCAGATGCTAAGGAAGGGTAAATATAAGGGATAACCATAAATAATCAAATATATTGAATTAACATATTGTAATTAGTTTATAATAAGGATTCATAACTTAAGAGATTTATACAAAATAAATCATATAACATAAATTATTATCAATGAGGGAAAGACCTGTAAGTGGGTCATAAAGGATTATATTGTCCATATGTGATAGAAAATGATAATTGGGAAACAAATATGAATTAAAAAAACACCGAATCATATAATTTGACCACATGTTATGATAATAGGATATATAACAAAAAAGGGTCAAACATATTCCATGGTATAAAAATGTGGAGGCATGTAATAGTAATAATAATCCATGTAGCATAACATATAAATTGGTTATAAAAATTAGGTTTTAAATTCAAAACATTTAAAAAATAGATTCTTCAAATATTTTACATTCAAGAAATTACATTGAATAAATAAATTTTCTATTAGATATCCTCTTGAAAATGTTGGATTTGGGACTCCTTATGAATAGTAGTTAAAAAATGTGGGATATGAATCTATGAGAGGAAAATGGGAACTTTTCCAAGGTGGAACCTAAGTCAAAGAGTGGGTTTTTTGGGGTAGAGGAGAGTCCTTTTATTAGTGATCTTAAGTGGTATTTTTGAAAATACCTATCCTATAATGAATAAGAAATGAATATGTTTCTAGAAAATGGGTCCAAAGTGGAATTATAATTGAGATTGTAATTGGGGATTCCTATAATCCCTTCATGTAGATATTTATGTTAATTTTGTGTGATATTTTAGGTATGTTTCCCTTAATTTGACCTCATTACTTTATTTTACTGTTAACATGGTTACTTATTTTTTTCCTTGCTAACTTATTTTTTTTTTCATAAAAATAAAATTAACCATATTTAATGAGTTGAATATGATTAGTCTAGTAAAAAACCCCTTTATTTTTTTTCAACCTTTAATGGTAATAAAAATCACCTTTAATATAAGAACACAAGATATATAAAAATAATTTTTATTAAAATAGTTTTTTAGGATAAAAATGGCTGTATTATTATTCATTTTCATTTAATAAATATAATATGAGTTTTAATTTTTTGGATAATATATATTACCATTAGATTCCATTAATATTATTTTATAAAGTATTTTTTAACATTAAATAATTTTATATTTAGTAATAACTAAATAATAGTCAATAAATGAATGTTTATTAATTTATTTTTTTTATATATTTTTTAAATTTTATACTATAAATATGAAAATAATGATTCATAAAAAATAAACATTAATATATCATAAAAACCATGTTTTTAAATAAAATATTTTATTATCCATGAATTGATAAATTAATATTTTATATAGTTAATTAATTATTTCTTATATTGTATTAATTTATTTTTATAATTGTTAATTGAATTGAATTAATAAATTTTATTTATATCATTCCTTAAATTAAATAAATTTAAAATATATATTTAATTTATAAGAATTATTTCTTTAAAATGGAGGATATTTTCACAAATGAATTAGTGACTTTTTATTATATATTAAAATAATTTGTATAATATAAATTAAGTTTTCTATAATATATATATATATATATGATAAATATTTTAACAATCATTATATATGTTAACTACATATAATAATATTCAAACTGGTAACTTATTTATTAATATTATACCCAATCGCTATGTACCCCTTTATAACAGCTATATAATAGCTATATTACCCTTATTTACATCTAACAAATTTACACCATTATTTATTATAAAATCAATTTTTTCATTCCTCTAAATTTAAATTAGGACTAGTAATGATACTTTCTCCTTTAATTTTGTCTTCTCTCTTTATAATTTTAGATCAATATGTAGATATTATCAAGGGTAAAGATGATCCATGATATTTCTTAGTTGATAATTTTTTTTAATTTTTTTGTTGACATGTTTCTTAACGCACTACTATGGGATTTAATAAAAAATTTAAGGTTGTAATATATCATATATTATACATGGTTTCATGTAATTTTATTTCAATGATTGATTATAAATAATTAAAGTGTTATTTTTTTATTTATATCTTTTCTTACATATATTCTACACATTTTAAATTCGTTAAAAAGAATTAAAAATTATTTATGAATGGTATAAATATAGTTAAAATAAAAAAACTATTATTAAATCCTATTGTGTTAAATCTATTATGAACGAACATTCAACTTCCCATAGTGGAAGTTTAAGAACAAACAATTTTCATTTCATTGTGATATTCTAAAATAAATCCTTATAAATTTTTTATGTTTAGAATAAAATGTACTTGAAAAAAATTAGACTAATTTGAAAATAAAATTTAAAAAATTTATAATTGTGATAATGTTCATCCATTGGGTTGTATATACAACATAGTAATAAATATGATTGTGTTTATAGAAGATATATCAGTGGATGAAAATTGAACAGAGAAATTATTATATTAATTTTATTCTTTTTTGATCAAGCCTCAACCCCTTTTATAAAAATGTATGGTTTTATTATTTTTTTTGAAAAAATTATTCAATATTAATTAATTCATACTATGAATTATAAATTATTGTTACCCATAAATTATATTTTTATAATTAAAATTAATTTTCTGGGGTTAATCTTTTAATTTTTCACAGATTATTTTCTTTATAGATTATGGAACTTTCTCCATAATCATGTGTTCATCACCACATGAATGGTCATGGAGATTATATAGGTTTTTTAGTATTTTTTGTTAATTTTCTTCAATAAAGTGAATTTATTTTATTAATTAATATATATATATATACTACCGTTCCAAAATATAGATATATCTTAAATTCACCATTATCAAATCATATTACCAGTATTTAAGTTAACTTAATCATTGATAATGGTAAAAGTATTAGGTCATTAATCTATGTAGTAAGACTAACAGAAACAAGATCTTGTTATAACTAGTGAATGAGTATGGGAAGAGAGTTATATTATTATAATATCATTTAAAAAATCATAATATGGTTAATAATACATTTTTAGTGTGTTGAATGATATTTAGTTAGAGAGAATATGTGAATTTAAATGAATTAAATAAAAAAACTTATTACATTTATAGAATTTTTTATTCTTTTGATGTCTCCAGAATGAAGGACATAGGCATCATTATTATGAAAAATGTCATCCAACATGGGTGAGTAATTTAAGAGAGTAAACATTTTCATGGACTAAAAATAGTAATTTAGGATAAATATGTCTTGGATTTGGTGTAAAAGGATCTATTTATAGGAAATATAGATAGAAATTTCATCTAAAAAATGATTTTGGTAAATTGAAAATATTGAATCAATGGGCATTAGAGAAGTTGGGTTATGAAATAAAAGTGAGATTCTATTATTGAGACTCACTCCTATAAAATAAACTATATAATTAATTTGAAAAATTTTAATTTTAATAAATCTTATCCATGAAATTTTTACCAATTTAAAACTATTTTTATATTTTTATATTATTTACCATGATTATTTTTTTTCTTAAATTATAATTTTATTCCGCTTATATGATTTAAATATTCTGATTCAAAATTTTTATTCAATTTTATCAAAATAAATATATATATTTTAGAGAAAATAATGTCAATTTTAAAATTTTGGAACTCCCTTTTAGGTAATATGGGAGATAAACTCATGATCATGTTTTGAAATATATTATATCTTATTTCTCAAATAATGTAAAAATTTTTCAAAAAAAATGTTTTTCTACAAAATGAGTATTTGAATTTTTTTTTGAAATTTTATTATTTTGAAAGGTTGTTTTATTATATGTTTAAATTGTGTCTTACCTTGGTGATATTGGTGTTTTAGTTTTATAACATGGTTATGATTTATTTATTTTATTTGATTTGGTAAGAAAGAATGGGCCATGTTTTTATTTGTTTCAATTTAGAGGATTCTTCCAATAAAGTACTAAATTAAAAGTAGAATGTCTCTCTTATGATTGATCGTTGGGGTTACTGACCTCATCACTAGGTGTAAGATTTTTAGCTATTTTTTTCATAGAATCTAAACAGAGTGGTAGTAAAAAAGTATATTTTACCAATGGGACTTCATCACAGTGCATGAGAATTAAACAAGTGTGTAAATTATTATTATAACTTATTTTATTTCCTCTTTATTTAGTCATTAGTGAATCTATTAAAGATAATTTCTATTGGGAGATATTGTTTCATACTATAGACATGATATATTGAATTTTTATAAGTATTGTATTGTTGAGTAGTTTATAGATTTTTTTAGAAATAATTGAGATACATGTGATAATTTATGTTTTGTACTTTGACACGGTCTATTTAGAAAATGTGAGATTTTATGGTGAATTCTATAGATTTTATTCATAAGGTACCTTTTTTGGTTTCCCTTTTATAAGATGTGATTGTTTTTTTGTTAAGGCCTCATTGGTTTTTTATGATCATTTTCATTAATCATGGTTTGGATCATGGAATGAGATATCATCTAATATATTGAACATGAGGAAAAATTTGGTATGTTTTGGGCTAGTTGAGATGTGTGAATTATTTCCATTAAACCATAACTAATAATGGGGTGGATTTATTTTTTGGGCTCACTGTGGGATAGTGTTCTATGGGGGATGACTTAAGATATATTTCCTTTCATATATTGAATATTGATTAGAGCCCATTCTTTTTATAATGATCCATATTTAATAATTTATACATATCATACATCTTCAATTTTTAGGATGATAATATATTGCTGAACCTTATACATCAGTAATTGGGTATCCTTGATGATTTCTTGTTATTTTTGGATGTTTTTTGTTTCCATTGAGATAATTTTCATGAAATTTTATTATTTTGGTGATATCCAATGTATATATATTTACCATTTATTATAAATTTTTTATGAATTATTAATGGTGGGGATACCTATATTGGTCTTCAAAACCATTAAAATCATTAATAGTAATTCATGGATGGGTTTATTCTTGCAAGCATTTAATGATATTTGAGGATTGGAATTTTTCATGATAAGAGGTCTTTTTTGTGTCTATTCATTTTCGTATAACCAACATTGTAATTACCAACCCACCCACATCATGTCATGAGGTTTAATTGGGTTTTATTTCTATTTCTTCAACATTTGATACAATAATTTTTGGGGAAATTTTGTAATGGTGAGGAGTATTGTGATGCCCCTAATTAATTATTTTGATTAATATTATTTACTTTTTAATTATTCTTATGATCCTTGGTGATTTTGATTTTTAGGTTTTTTAGAAAGTTCTACGGAGTCATAATATGGGACCTCATTATGAAAAAATATGGGTTATGGTTACTATGGCTATAAAGACCCCAACTCCAGTAGCCAAATTCCAGGGGTTACTTTATTAAATTGGAACTAGATACTAGTGAACACATCCTAAAGGACATAATTGTTTATTAATCTTTGAAAACATGATACATACATTAATGTCACATTAAATATGAAAATAAAATAAAATAAAACATAGTATTTTATGGTATAACACCATTATTAGCATATCTTATATATCTATCATAATACTATTCCTTGAATATAAGGGAAAGAAAACACAATAATGGGGTGAGGTCAGAAGCTCGATAAAGTTATGTGTACATTAAAATATAACAGAAATAAAAAAAATAATAAAATATGGAATGATAAATATCGAGAAACACATTTCATCAAACCAAAAACACAAGAAGGAAGAATAATATGGAAGAAATAAATAATGATCAAATAATTCCATATAAATAATAACATGATCTTGAAACATATAATTGGATATCATAACTAATAAAATAATCACATAAACCTAAATAAAAAACTTCATAATGAGGTAATTCATATTTTTGTACAGTATACACATATCTTCAAACCCACATTCTATGGTAGCTAATATAAATTTGTAATAACTATACCAAATACCTGAGCGAGTTTTTCTCTTGAGACCTACCAATTCATCGAGGGGCTATAACCGGCCCCAAAAATTACATACAAATTATAATTAATTCTTTTATGAAGGTGGTAAAACATAATATTTTTAATAATTTATGTTGAAAAACTATGATATGAAATGCCAATACATACCCCAATAAATACACATAATCCCAAATCATCTTCTGTTACAGAGTTAATGGTATAAAAATAGTATATCCCAATAAAAATAATCATAAACCATCTAGAGACTAATATTTATGGTATCATTACAACATATATCTACTCGAGAATAAATAAAATGGGGTTATATATTATTGATGACATGAAATTCTATAAAAATATCATTAAAATTATAGTTGATGAAAATACACTTTTCAATTTCAAAAAAATAAAAAAATAAAAAGTTCTATAATATTAGGAGAAACATTTTATTTTAAAATATCCATGAAAAATTTAAAATAAACATAAATTAAATTAGTGGTCATGATGGTGGTTAATTCTATATATTCATTATAAGTAAAAAAGCATTCCTTCCATTCTGTTATAAAAATATAAAAAAGGTACCTTAGTCAGAGAACAACAGATTCAATTGAATATGTTCTATAAACATAAAAAATTGGGTAAAATTTCCATTAATGAGTAATTTTTATAATGTTGAAAACAATATTTATTTTTTTAAAAAAACAAGGATATTGTAACACCCCAAGCTTCCATGGTACACTCCTCTTTGAATAATAGAGCAGCGTGTGTTGTACGCAACCTCGAGTTCTAACACACAGCGACCAATAAAAGTAGCAGTTATGAATAGTAATAACCACTTTTTGAAATTATATATATTTTACATTTCATAAATGGACTTCATTTTTGGATTTTTAATATCGAAATTATCCTATGTTGAATTTTTGGTATATTTCCGAGAACTTCCAATTTTTTTATGAATAGTGAAAAATACTTAAAAACAACTTTTTTAATCAAAATAATTTATAGTGATAAATTATACTATTGAGTGGTTTTAAAGTATAATTATAATATATTTTTACTATTTTATCCAATCGTGGTCATTAGAATTAATTTAACATTGAAATTGGACATAAACAATTGTCAATCTTTTGATATATATTGTTTCTTAAAAACACGCTATTTGTTGTGATAGCGGGAATTAATTATAAAATTTATTAATTCAACTTATATGTTTGGGATTTTTTAAAATAGATATCATTTTTGAATTCGGAATATCAATTATAGCTTAAGGTGAAATTTTGGCATTGTTCTGAAAAACTTCAATTTTTGATGAATAGTGAAACCACTAAGTGGTAGTTAAAAAACTGATTTTTTGTTTAAATGAAACATTACCAATTCTGTGATTTGATTTCCAAAAATCTGACATACATGGTTCTCATTAGGAAGTACAATGTGGTTCAATGGGATTAAAATAATTTTTTGGTGAATAGTAACGTTGAAGTTTAATTAATCGCGATTAAAGGTAATTAGTGAAATTTAAGGTAAAAATAGTATTATAAAAATATGGAATGACCTTTAAACTTGTCCTAACACTATTTGATGTGTCATGGCCGACCAAGACAATCCATGGGTCAACTTGGGGACCCCATGGAGCCAATTTGGTAGGAAAAGGACATAAATAACTTTTTATTTAATGTTAAAATAAAAAGGTCACAAACAAGAGTTGTTTTACTAAAACAATGTTTAAATGGGGTTATACAAGTCATATATTTGACTATAAATATTCATTAGAAAGATAAAATTATTTCCAACATAATTATAGTTTTTTTATAATTTTTAGACATTAAATAAATTAAATTATTTATGACACCATGATGATGCAGTGATTACCTCATTAATTAACGATTTAAATAAAATGAAACGATAATGTAAAATACAAGGCTTAAACTTGTCCAAAGCCTATTGGATGGGTAGATTTCTAACCCTTATCACCTTATACTAGAATTATAGAAGTGTGGGACCTTTAGAATCCGAAAATCATTATATAATAAAGTAACATTTCATTACTTTCCAAAAGTGCCCCTCCTCTCCACTTATAAAAGGCCCCTACCATTACCACCTTACTCACACTTTCAAAGCCTTTTGGCTAGACCAGACTCTACCCAAATACTCTCCCAACTTCCCTCCCTTACTCCTAGAAGCCTCACTTTGGGCAGAAGTCTTCCCAAGGAAGCCTTTGGCTCAAATCAAAAAGAGTTACCCGATTTTAAGGTAATGTCTTTTATAATGTTGTTTTGTTTTATTTTGCTTCTCCAACCCCTTAAATCTTTTTATTCCTTTATTTTGTAACAAAAAAAGTATCTAAAATATACTAGGATGTTGTTATGATAAGGATTTGGTTTACACTTACACACACCTTCGTCTAATGGTTAAAGAACATACTGTTTCTGTGGGTGGCGAAATACTGCCTCACGAAACGATGATTGTTCAATATTCTTTTAACACCTCTAATGGTGGCAACTTTGATGACACTATTTTCATATATTATAAATATATATTTTGTTTATGGTTTCCTTATGCTTCTATATTTCACATTTATGGCATACTTTATGATTTCCATTATTGGTAAACGCGATAATTTCATTTTAGGAAGTGCGGACTACCGCCCCCTCAAAGTGATTTGAATCGTTAATGCCATATATGGGATGTATAAAGGATGAAGTAAATGATATTTTATATGATATTATAATGTAATTATAATACACCTTTATACTATTATGATTTAATTCCATTAAATATGAAATATAAATGAAAGTAGCGTTCATGTGTACGTACGGCTTACCGTCTCCATGAACGGTGCATTTCATTTCTTACCTCTAAATGTTATGTAATATTAGAAATGAATGTATATACTGGATATATATGATATATATGATATCTACATCATGAATATAATTCTGGATATAATGGATATTTCACCACATGAACAACTTGTAATTATAAGAAGTTTATTTTTGACTCAAGTACCTAAGATCGACAAAACGACCGTTATAAACTTAAATAATTACATAATGTTAATGACATGGTAATAAGTGATATAAAAGGAATAATGAACTTGAAAAAGGTTCTTAAGAAGGTAGAGATTAACTCTAGTTTATTATTCAGGAGATCAAAGAACGGTCGAGTCAAGTCGGACACGGGGTAAGGGAACTTCTTAACCCAATTTCCATTCTTTGGGTTAATCTCCTACTTTCAAATTATGTCACGATATTATTATGTAATATCTTGTATTTATACTTTCTTTATGTGTACATATAGTGAATACACATAATAGATCTATGTTATTTTAAAAATGATCTTTTTAAATACTTCGTCTCAATCTCCTTTCATTGAGGCATATTTTGTTTTATACACAACTTTCTTTTATACGGTGTATAAACCCCTTTGACTTTTACGTTTATTCAAAATGAATATTTTTTATATGAAGCGTTTTAATAAATGAAAAAAGGGAATGTTTTTCTTTCTGTACATATGCAGCGACAATGACTTCTCCGCCGCCGTGACCATTATTTGAGTTTTGGCTTCCTCTACAAGCCATCAATTTTTTCTAATGAAAAATAAATACCAAGTTTTAACTTTCATTTATTTTGGTATCAAAAATGGTTTTGATAATGTATTAATATATCAATGTGTTGTGTTGATATCTTGTGATTTAAACGTGGAAATTTTATGTTTCCTTTATGCATGTTTTATGTGATACAATTATGTTATGGTTTATGATATGTTTAAACCTGTTCATATGAGGAATGCATTGGACTTAATAAGTGACGGGTGGAGCCCGCTATAGCTCCTCGATGCATCGGTAGGTCTCATGAGACAAACTAGTGTCTTGGCATGAGGCCTTGACAAAATCTTATTTGTGGTCTTGGCACGAGGCCTTGGCTACATGGTTATGATAGTCTGGCATTATGCATTCCAACATTATGAAAGTGGTTATTGATATTTCATGTGATTATTCGACCAGTAGAATATCCATGTGAAGAACTAAATGACATTATCTCATTTTACTTTTGCCATATTATGTTGAAGTTCAAGTTTAAAAGGCTTTTATTTTAGTTATACATTGACTTAAATGTTTATGTTTATTGATGAAAGCTTCCTCTATATTGTTATCCTTACTGAGCATCTGAGCTCACCCCTTTCAATGTTTTAATATTTTCCAGGATGTGAAGAAGTATTTTATGAATGACCTGCAGGGATAGTCAGAAGAGTATATGAGTTTGGACTATGAAGACTTTGTTATTGTAGTTTTTCACTTTGTGATGTAATATAACATTTTTGAATGTATCTAGTGTTTCCAAGGCTACTAAACTAATCGTTCTTTCGAGACTTGATATTTCGTGATCATGCCAATGTTATGAAGTAATGCACCGACTCTGGGTAGCTGGGGTCGGGGCGTTATAGTTGGTATCAGAGGAAGTTTAGTACTAACCTTGGAAGCTATATTTAGATAAACTATGATTAGAGAACATAGCACAAAGATATACTTTAAGGATTAGTATATAAGAACTTCCAAGAATTTTGGTATTATAGAGATTTTTTGAGTTTTCCGAGTAATACATCCCTGTCTGGATACGAGCAGGTAGAGGCGGCTCTAGCATAGATGTACCTAGGGGTAAAACCCGAAAACACCGCTTTGAGCTAGACTCGAACGAGAACTGGTGCACGACCATGGGCCTTGCTGAACTCTTGGTTACGACACTCCCGAGTGATATACTTAGGATAATTCTCATTTTCTTTACAAACCACTATGAAGGGTTATGAGTATATACTTCCTCAAAGAAAACTTTTTTTATGATTATGGATTATATCCATAAATAGTTCAATCAGTGTTAAGTGTTTTACAAGTATGGAATTATGTATTTTGATTCATAAACTAATCTAGTTTATGCCATTGTTTAGAAATGGCGCCTAGTGGAAGGAATGGAAACCGTATCAATGCACGCACTCCATGTAGGGATTGCCCTCCTGCTCAAGATAATTATTGTGGAGTTTGAGATAAAACTGGTGCTGATCAACTTATTACCATACCGGGACAACTCACTCAGGTTATGAATAATAACCTTACTCGTATGGAGCACCCTGATCCGCAACGTAGAGGATCAATGTTAGACCGCTTCATGAGGCAACAACCAACAACATTTAATGGGGGTACAAATCCATTAGTAGCTGAGCAATGGATAAACTCCTTAAAGAAAATATTCCATGCCTTGGGGAGTAGCGAAAGGGAAAAGGTTGTCATGGCAGTCTACCGCCTCACTGGAGATGCTGATCAATGGTGGTCATTGATTCAAAATACAAAGGAAGATGAAGAAGTATCGAGTATGGAATGGAGAGAGTTAAAAGATCTTTTCTTAGAAAAATACTTTCCACATGACCATCGAGCAGATATGGAAAGACAATTTCTGAGTCTGAGACAAAAGGAGGATGAGAATGTCGCAAAGTATGAGGCCAACTTTACAAGGTTAGCGAGGTATTCTGCAGATTATATACGTAACCCAAGAAGTAAGATTGATCGTTTCTTTGATGGGTTAAAACCATTTCTATGTCGAGCTTTAGTATCACAATCTTTCTCAACATACGAAGATATTGTCTCATGTTCTATCAAGATGGAAAAGGAATTCTCTAGGTCTCATGACTTTAAAGAAAGGAAAGAAAAGAAGAGAACGGTGGAACAAGAGATGGATAAAGGGAAAAAGGTAAAGAAGGATTTTCCATTATGTGATAATTTGGGGAAGAATCACCCCGGTGCTTGCCTAAAAGGAATGAGAGTTTGTTATAAATGTGGAGAAAAAGGTCACTAGGCTCGTGATTGCAAGGGAAAGAAAGAGGCTATCAATGTTGAATGCTACAATTGTAGAGAAATGGGGAATTATGCAAATGAATGTCCTAAGCGTCAGGGAAACTTACCTCAGAAAAGGCCAAGGTATCAAGGCCAATCTTATGTTGTGACTACAGTTGAAGCAGAATAATTAATGTATTGGTGCTTTTGGACTCATCGGTTATATTCTGGTTATTGGAATAATGTGATATATATATAAGGATTGTACTACAGTACTTGTTTATTTCATTAACGTTTTAATATGATGAAGGTAATCATATTTTTGTATGTGACAATAAGATAAACTTGACCTTGTTTGAGGAATCTGATGATACAATTGATTTTGGAATTTAGAGACCTTTTAGAGAAAGTCTGGACAAACGTATTTTGGATAACTATAAAGGTTGGAATGGATTAAGTTGATCATTGGATAGTATTTTTTAAGGTTAAAACATTTATGAAGATTATTTTTGCAATATTATAATACTATAGTTTTAGGAAAAGGACAACCTATAGGGTGGGGCATAACCCATCGCGTCAGACAAAGATGCAAGAATCAAACCCACAACCATAGTGCGACAAGCCTTTATTACCTACCACTAGCCTACAAGAAGTCCCTGGTTATTACAAAATAGTTTTCCTAATTTAAATGGTCTGTGTTAATATTTTTAACTTTGTACGATTAGGATAAATATAATATTTTTATCTATTACCTTTTGGAGTGAAAGATGGGTTCGTGGTAAAAATTTATTAAAGAATGAAAGCCTACATGACAAGTAAGTATATTTCATTACATTCTTAGTAAATCTCCTAAATAAATTCCTCAACTTTATAAAAGGTAACTTAAAAAAAAACATTGCCGGTTAACTTTTCCAACTCGGGATTCAATGACCGTTTAACCAATCACAAGTTTGTGATTTTCTTTTGGTTAACTTTCTCCTAATCCAGTTTTCTACAACTCTCCATCAGACCTTGATGGTTTGTTTTTCTTCCATATCCATATTTTCATAGAATCCTAGTATGGGCTATCTCGGGTGACCTTTGTACTTATCTTTCTTTCTTTTAAAGTTATATTTTTATTAACCTTATTTCTGATGTGGGTTTTCCACAAAGGTATTTTATATTTTCAAACTTTTATTTTAAAAGAAAAATTTCAAATTGTGAGGATGCAATTTATTGAAGTAGGGGAGAATGTAACACCCCAAGCTTCCATGGTACGCTCCTCTTTGAATAATAGAGCAGCGTGTGTTGTACGCAACCTCAAGTTCTAACACACCGCGACCAATAAAAGTAGCAATTATGAATAGTAATAACCACTTTTTGAAATTATATATATTTTACATTTCAAAATGGACTTCATTTTTGGATTTTTAATATCGAAATTAGCCTATGTTGAATTTTTGGTATTTTTCTGAGAACTTCCAATTTTTTTATGAATAGTGAAAAATACTTAAAAACAACTTTTTTAATCAAAATAATTTATAGTGATAACTTATAATATTGAGTGGTTTTAAAGTATAATTATAATATATTTTTACTATTTTATCTAATGGTGGTCATTAGAATTAATTTAAAATTGAAATTGGACATAAATAATTGTCAATCTTTTGATATATATTATTTCTTAAAAACACGCTATTTGTTGTGACAGTGGGAATTAATTATAAAATTAATTAATTCAACTTATATGTTTGGAATTTTTTAAAATAGACATCATTTTTGAATTCGGAATATCAATTATAGCTTCAGGTGAAATTTTGGCATTGTTCTGAAAAACTTCAATTTTTGATGAATAGTGAAACCACTAAGTGGTATTTAAAAAACTGATTTTTTGTTTAAATGAAACATTACCACTTCTGTGATTTGATTTTCTAAAATCCGACATACATGGTTGTCATTAGGAAGTAAAATGTGGTTCAATGGGATTAAAATAATTTTTTGGTGAATAGTAACTTTTAAGTTTAATTAATCGCGATTAAAGGTAATTAGTGAAATTTAAGGTAAAAATTGTATTATAAAATTATGGAATGACCTTTAAACTTGTCCTACCACTATTGTATGTGTCATGGCCGACCAATAAAATCCATGGGTCAACTTGGGGACCCCATGGAGCCACTTTGGTAGGAAAATGACATAAATAACTTTTTATTTAATGTTAAAATAAAAAGGTCACAAACAAGAGTTGTTTTACTAAAACAATTTTTAAATGAGGTTATACAAGTCATATTTTTGACTATAAATATTCATTAGAAAGATAAAAATATTTCCTACATAATTATAGTTTTTTATAATTTTTAGACATTAAATAAATTAAATTATGTATGACACCATGATGATGTAGCGATTACCTCATTAATTAACGATTTAAATAAAATGAAAAGATAATGTAAAATACAAGGCTAACACTTGTCCAAAGCCTATTGGATGGGTATATTTAGAACACTTATAACCTTATCCTCGAATTATAGAAGTGTGGGACCTTTAGAATCCGAAAATCATTATATAATAAAGTAACATTTCATTACTTTCCAAAAGTGCCCCTCCTCTCCACTTATAAAAGGCCCCTACCACTACCACCTTACTCACACTTTAAAAGAATTTTGGCTAGTCCAAACTCTGCCCAAATACTCTCCCAACTTCCCTCTATTACTCCTAGAAGCCTCACCTTGGGAAGAAGTCTTCCCAAGGAAGCCTTTGGCTCAAATCAAAAAGAGTTACTCGATTTTAAGGTATTGTCTTCTCTAATGTTGTTTTGTTTTATTTTGCTTCTCCAACCCCTTAACTCTTTTTATTCCTTTCTTTGGTAACAACAAAAATATCTAAAATATAATAGGATTTTGTTATGATAAGTATTTGGTTTACACTTACACACACCTTCGTTCAATGGTTAAAGAACATACTGTTTTTGTGGGTGGCAAAATACTGCCTCACGAAACGATGATTGTTCAATATTCTTTTAACACCTCTAATGGTGGCCATTTTGATGACAATATTTTTATATATGATATATATATTATGTTTATGTTTTCCTTATGCTTCTGTATTTCTCATTTATGGCATACTTTATGATTTCCATTATGGGTAAACACGATAATTTCATTTTAGGAAGTGCGGACTACCGCCCCCTCAAAGTGATTTGAATCGTTAATGCCATATGTGGGATGTATAAAGGATGGAGTAAATGATATTTTATATGATATTATACTGGAATTATAATACAACTTTATACTATTATGATTTCATTCCATTAAATACGAAATAGAAATGAAAGTAACGTTCATGCGTACGTACGACTTACCGTCTCCATGAACGGTGCATTTCATTTCTTACCTCTAAATGTTATGTAATATTATAAATGAATGTATATACTGGATATATATGATATATATGATATCTAAATCATGAATATAATTCTGGATATAATGGATATTTCACCACATGAACAACTTGTAATTATAAGAAATTTATTTTTGACTCAAGTACCTAAGATCGACAAAACGACCGTTATAAACTTAAATAATTACATAATGTTAATGACATGGTAATAAGTGATATAAAAGGAATAATTAACTTAAAAAACGTTCTTAAGAAGGTATAGATTAACTCTAGTTTATTATTCATGAGATCAAAGAATGGTCGAGTCAAGTCGGACACGAGGTAAGGGAACTTCTTAACCCAATTTCCATTCTTTGGGTTAATCTCCTACTTTCAAATTATGTCATGATATTATTATGTCCTATCTTGTATTTATACATTCTTTATGTGTAAATATAGTGAATACACATAATAGATCTATGTTATTTTAAAAATGATCTTTGTAAAGACTTCGTCTCAATCTCCTTTCATTGAGGCATATTTTGTTTTATACACAACTTTCTTTTATACGGTGTATAAACCCCTTTGACTTTTACGTTTATTCAAAAGGAATCTTTTTTATATGAAGCATTTTACTAAATGACAAAAGGGAATGTTTTTCTTTCCGTACATATGCAGCGACTACGACTTCTCCGCCGCCGTGACCATTATTTGAGTTTCGGCTTCCTCTACAAGCCATCACTTTTTTTCTAATGAAAAATAAATACCAAGTTTTAACTTTCATTTATTTTGGTATCAAAAATGGTTTTGATAATGTATTAATATATCAATGTGTTGTGTTGATATCTTGTGATTGAAACGTGGAAATGTTATGTTTCCTTTATGCATGTTATATGTGATACAATTATGTTATGGTTTATGATATGTTTAAACCTGTTCATATGAGGAATGCATTGGACTTAATAAGTGACGGGTGGAGCCCGCTATAGCTCCTCGATGCATCGGTAGGTCTCATGAGACAAACTAGTGTCTTGGAACGAGGCCTTGACAAAATCTTATTTGTGGTCTTGGCACGAGTCCTAGGTTATGTAGTTATGATAGTCTGGCATTATGAATTCCAACATTATGAAAGTGGTTATTAATATTTCATGTGATTATTCGACCAGGAGAATATCCATGTGAAGAAGTAAATGACATTATCTCATTTTACTTTTTCCATATTATGTTGAAGTTCAAGTTTCAAAGGCTTTTATTTTAGTTATACATTGCCTTAAATGTTTATGTTTATTGATGAAAGCTTCCTCTATATTGTTATCCTTACTGAGCATATGTGCTCACCCCTTTCAATGTTTTAATATTTTCTAGGATGTGAAGAAGTATTTTATGAATGAACTACAGTGATAGTCAGAAGAGGATATGAGTGTGGACTATGAAGACTTTGTTATTGTAGTTTTTCACTTTGTGATGTAATGTAACATTTATGAATGTATCTAGTGTTTACAAGGCTACTAAACTAATCGGTATTTTGAGACTTGATCTTTCGTGATCATGCCAATGTTACGAAGTAATGCACTGACTCTGGGTAGCTAGGGTCGGGGCGTTACAGATATGGAAAAATTAATTTCAACTAAAATGAAAATTAATGTTAGCTCTTCGTAAATACATGTTCTAAATCATTTTTTCTATCGATGATAGTAAAATTCTAAAATTTCATGAAACGTTAATTAATTAAATGATAAAAGTAGAATATATTGGTTTTAGTATGTAAATATAAAAAAATTATCCCAAGGGACATTTAAACATAAACTATCTTGAATAATGATGATATTGTGAAATAAACCCTGACCACATTGGTAACATTTGAAATATAAAAATCATGAGATAAATAACAGAAAATGAAACATTTAATATAATTAGGATAAATTGATTCATTATATAACATAAAATATCTATTTTATATACCCTAAACAAAAGGTATAAGTGGTGAATATGGGATATGTCTCATGGATGTAAAAGTGTGATGAGAAACCCTTAACTCATGGTCAACATCCTTCATATGTGTTTGAACCTCCTATATAAAATGTATATATTTATATAGATATATTACAGGACTATGATCATATATGTAATACCATATATGATTTTATTATTATCTTTTATTTTCTATTTATTAAATATTATTTTCTAAAACTATTGTTCTGGGTAATAGCTGCTCCGTTTTTCATATATGTTTTGGTTTGGAAGTTTCTATCCTTTTACTTTATCATTGTTCCTTTCACTATATAATATTAACCATGATATTATAAATATGTCTTAAGTATTATATATAAACATAAAAAACATCTATAATGTTATTTTTCATCTTGGTCCATTAATTTGTTAGTTTTGGTTTTTGAAGGTGTTCGAAGGAGGTTCCAAGAGTTTTCACATGAGCTGGGGGGCAGTAAAGCTACTACAAAAATACGTATTGTTTAACTATATTACAAGAAGTGAAATTTAGTTTCATGAATTATCAAAGTCTAGTTCATGGCATGAAATGTTTCAAGGCTAGAAAATTCAAATAAATTTATGTTTAATGGGTTTTTAAGAGGAATTCGACTACGAGACATTACACGATGTTAAAGGGTACTACAAGTCATGTAATACCCCATTGTTGTAACTTTTAAGTATTTTCCAACCACTCATGTTGTTAAACACTATGGCTGTAGTGACCCTTCATTGACTCCAGGTGATCCAATGACCCTTTTTTATCATTTTTAGGAATCCTATGACAAGGATTGATTCCAAGCTTCTATCCTTCGATTTGTAGCAAACCATCTTCGATCTAAGGTGTGTTCATCTTCCTGTCATGAACTTTATTCCAATTTTGTCTCTTTCCCCTCTCGTTTATTCTCTCCATGTGATGGAAGATGATCTCCCATGGTTCTAAATGATATTCTCATTAGTTTTTATTGGTACGGTGGTGTCGCGACATCCTTATATGGATGCAGAACTTGAGGGAGAGGTGATAAAAAATCCATTATGTGGCCCATACTTGTGAGAGGATTGTTTTTACACAATCGATGTTGGATTTTATTTTTTATCTACATTTATCTATCATGTAGGAGGCAATAAATTTATTCAGCTATAGATCATCGTTTTTCCTGGATAATAAAAGATATTAATCAGTTAAATTAAATTTAATGGTATAAGGGGATTTTATTTTCATTCCTTTTTAGTTTTAATATTACGATTGTGATATTGTGAATTATATGGGATTGATTTCCCACAAATAAATCCTATCCATTAGTAGCCCTTATTTGCACACTGAATGGGTTTCATGTTGTTTGGTTTCTGATGAACACTTACCTATGGAAATTGGTTAATCACATAAATACAGCTAATGAATGGATGCCCCAAGTTTTTCATTGTGTGATAGCACCCTTAAATAATAAAGTGGAATTGTAAAAGTTTCCTATTTTCTAAATCCGAAAATTTATTACGTTATGGTTTATAATGTGATGTGTGGAATGGTTGTGGATTAACACATGGGAATGATGTAATGTGATGTGGCTATGTTTTGATGTGTGGGTTTTCTTGGGTTTTTGTGGTGGTATGTTGGTGAGAAGGGTTGTGTGCTTTGGGTTGGCTATATTGTGATGTGTGGGTTTTCTTGGGTTTTTGTGGTGGTATGTTAATTAGAAGGATTTGGTTTGTGAGGCCCAGGTGTGTGCAAACGAGTTGTGCTTTCTCAGTTTTCTTTGGGATGATATGTGTTGAGCATTCCAAGGTGTATTCTGGATGAGTTGTGTGGTTCTTTCCTAGTTTTCTTCGGGATAAGAAGTGATGTGGTTTGTGGCCTAGGTATGTGCGGGCAGGATGTGATGTTGTTTGTGTCCCATGTGTCTGTGGGTAGGATGTGATGTGGTTTGTGGACCATGTGTGTGCAGGAGGGTTATAACTTTGTACTTTTGGATGATGTGGGAGTGTGGGGATGTATTATATTAGTAAAGAGAGGCTAATTAGTGAAAAGTGGTTCAAGGGAACCTACCATTGACGTGCATTGTATTACATTTCATGGATTGTGTTATTTGGTGAGTTTTACTTGGGGAGGTTGGGATGGTTTGTATACATGTTAGGTGTTGTTTGGTTCTATGTATTTCTCACATGGAAATTAATATTCTTCATTCACATGTGCAAGAGAGACTTTTTTCCCTATTGAGAATACATGTATGCTCAACCTATTTATATAAAACTATTTTCATTTTTCAAGGTGGATTTTGTGAACCGTTCTGGACCCTACTATCTCAGACCCTTATAGTTACTATCTTGATGCTTATATTTATATTTGGTATTTACATTGGAGACTTTTTTACATGTATAAATTCTACGTTATGCGTGCATGTGGGATGGGTTTTGGATTTTTTTTCATATATATATCATGGAGTTGTTCTTGGGATAAACCATCTTGTCTCTATATCATGTTTCTTATAAAGGGTAATGACTCCCATTTTGTGATGTTTTTATACCATTGGTTCTATTTTCTAACCTAGGGCCTACTAGATGCAAGACATAGGGGTCATTTTCACCCTTTCATCATTTTCAACCTAGGAGAGGCATCTTTAGAGACAGAGGGTCATGATAGAATGGTATCAGATGTTATGGTTGAGAGATAAGATAAATTTTGGTGATATGCTTAGTGATTGTTTCATGGGTTGAAAGGGAAATAGTGTAAGGTGATCTTGGTGTGTGATGTTGGCCAAGAAATACTATATAGGACATGATATTTTAGGTTCCCCATGATCTAATGCAATGACTCTGAACCTACTGAACAACCAAGTGAAGCTACAACACTTCTTAAGTAGAGACCCTAGGAAAGGTACATAAAATATAATGACATGTGTTATTGTTTGTATTAGGTTTTTATTGGAAGGTTTAAATGAATAAAAAATGAGTTAAATGATTTAAAATAAGCCATAAATAAAAATTGCATACTTATCGAGCTTAGGAACTCTTTGTTTACTTTTTAGATATGGATCCTAGTCACCACCCTTTTCTGGATCATGAAGTTGAGGCTCAGAAGGTTGATTAGGTAGATCAATGGAGGGTTGATCTAGTGGAGGAGTATGACCAGTGGTGGAGGATGATCTATTCCTTCCATT
Organism: Viscum album; assembly: GCA_963277665.1. Classification (NCBI taxonomy): domain Eukaryota; kingdom Viridiplantae; phylum Streptophyta; class Magnoliopsida; order Santalales; family Viscaceae; genus Viscum; species Viscum album. The sequence goes on from CAUJRU010000197.1 coordinate 108,802, forward strand.
GGAATTCTTTGACAATGTATGAGGGTAGTAATTCATACCTGGAGACAGAAAGCTAGATAGAGGATCTTGAAATCACAGTCAGTTTAATATAGGCCCCAATAGATTAATGGGTTATTTTGGTAGTTAGTCCGATGTGAGGAGTTTCACATAAGTGGTGGATGCTTTATCTGTGGGAGAGGAAGGATGTAGACATTTTGCTGGTGAAATTTGATAAGGTGTTCTGAGTAGAGTTCCTTTAATTGGACATGAAGGATTGGAAGTGGCATAAGCTACTCTCCCTTCATGAGGGGATAATGTTAGTGAAAAATATTGTGATAAAGTTTATATAACTATTTCATTTGGAACTAGACCACTTTCCAGACGAGGAGTCTCATGCAAGACATCTTGAAAAGGCACTCCGTCCTTCAATCCACCATGTGGTTACTCCATTTATGTTTACAACATACTTGGAGGTTCAGAAAAAGGCATAGGTGATTGAATAGACACACTCCTGAGGAGGTATAACATGATAGGGTAGCAATTATATTTCTTCAAGAGGATGGGTTACCTGTGCCAGGTCTCAGGTGCTATGACCTTCGAGGTTTCTACCGACATGGATTTAACCTCACCAGCTTTCTTTTTGGCCTTCTGGTGCTAGTGGTTCTCGTTATTTTCCTATGGGATTGGGACCAAGGTGTTTCTTATATTGATTTTCCTTCCATAATTAGATTTACTATCCAACATCTATTCAAGATCAATGTGGTAGAGGTGGATAGGTTTAGTGCCACCCTTAGTAGAAATTTCCAGTGAGACCATTTCAGCAGTAAGGGCAGTAGGATTTTTCTCTGATGAGGGGATATGAAGTTGGAAGAGTCTGACCTCAAGATGTTCCTCATATTCAAGGGCCTCATCTCAGGCATGGTTGTGGAGGTGGTCATCATTATAGAGGTAGTGTATTCAGTATTGGTAGGTTTCATGTAGTTGAGGTGGATGTTCCAGTAGGTCCAGACATCGTTAGTGGCGAGATCAATTTGTTTCGTACCCTTTATCGTGCTTTGTTTTATTCTATAGATTATAAATCCTTTGTTTCATCTGCTCTATCTCATTCTCTAGGTCTAGATATATAGAGTAATCTCATTCCCCTGGTGCTGAGTACGCCTAACGGAGGCCAAACCATCTTGTTCGATGTGTAACGGGGATGTAGACTAACGATGGGACTCCATCAATCACATGGAGATCCTTTCCTTATATAAATTAAATCATATGATGTCATTTTTTTAATTGACTAGTTGTATTATATGCATGTCTATATCTACTATTTATTGATGAGATTCATTTTTAAAGATGTGGATGGCCAAAATGGGGCATTCGTTGGAGAGTAGAGTTATCAGATGGAAAGTACTCATGTGAAACCCCTCCTCTCTTATTTGGCTGGGATATTAGTGTAATTAGTAGACATTTGGATGGTGGTAGACCCCATGGTCATTGGTGAGTTCCATAATGTTTTCCCCAAGGATGTTATGATGCTACCCCCTCGATGTGATAGTGATTATGGGATATACCTTCAACCCGGTGCTTCTCTGGTTTCAATGGACCCTTATCAGATGAAACCTCTTAATCTATGATATATGAGGATTCAGATAGATGATTTTATAAATAAGGGGTTTATCCACCCCAGTGTGTCCTCGTGGGGTGCCCTGGTATTGTTATCCATGATGTCAGATGGTAGTATGAGGCTGTGTATAGAATACCAGAGGTTGAATCAGGCAACAGTCAAAAAATTTCACCCTCTTCTAAGGATAGACAATCTTATTGACTAGATGATAGGGGCATGATGATTTTCTATGTTTGATATGTGGTCTGGATATAACCAGTTATGGGTGAAGGAGGGAGATATCCAAAAGACTACCTTCAGATGTAGGTTTGGGAACTTTGTGTTTTTGGTCATTCCATTCCATATAAAAAATGCACTAGTTGTGTTCATGGGGCTTGTGAACTCTGTGTTCCATGATTTCCAGTACCATTTTCTCATCATGTTATCGATGATATCTTAATATACATGAAGTCAGAGGAGGATAATGACTAGAATATCAGAACTGTATTTCAGGTTATTCAACACCACCAACACTATGTTATATTGCTTTAGTGTAGGTTATAGACATGGTAGGTGCATTTCTTTAGGAATGTTGTGTCTCAATAGGGTGTGGAATTATACCTTTTGAAGGTTGAAGTAGTTTTTCCATGAAAAAACCCAATAATTTGGTATAAGATCATAGTTTTACTGGTCTAGCAGGCTATTATAGGATTTTTAACCCAATTTCTGTTAAGTTTGATCCCCATTGATGGATTATACAAGGAAGAACCATGCTTTTTTTTGGAGTGAGTAGTTCTAGACAACGTTTGGTTATATGAAGGGGAGGTTTGTTAGTGCTTGAGTTTCTCTGGTTTCCAGAGGAAGGGGTAATGCTTCAGGTGTTATATGATTCTTCCCATCTTGTATTGGTATATGTATTGATGTAGAAATGAGAAATGGTCTCTTATAGGTATATTATATTACTTCCCCATGGGAATAACTATGCCACCCATGATATGAAGGAGTTGGTACCATGCACTTAAATGAAAAAATGGATGGTGATAGACACTGTTTGATTTAGAAAATGATGCAATCTTCTATGATGTAGCAGGTGGAAAGACTCTTAGTGGAAAAAATTAGAGGAAGAGGTGATGTGCAATCATGGTGGCCATGGTGATGCCTCAGAGGGATTGTCATAGGATGGTTGGAACTAGATGTTTTTCCGAAAGAATATGTTTGTTCTGGTGGAGATTCGTGAGCGATTCTTTCATGAGTTTCATAGTTCACCTTTGGCGGTGCAACCATGAGTTTCTAAGATGTACCACGGCTTGAGGATATAGTTTTCATAGCCTGAGATGAAGTAGATAGTATCAATGTTTGTTTCATAATATATGGTTTTCCATTAGTTTAAGGTCGAGAACTATGTTCCTGGTGGTTTGTTGCAACCCTTGGTTATTCCAAAGTGAAAATGTGATGACATATCAATTTATTTAGTAATAGGGCTACCCCAATATCAAGAATTTTGTGATGATATCTAGGTAGTATGGTATAGACTGAAAACTTGGCTCCCTTTATAGCGATTAGGGATTCGGGAAAAGTGGATGCCTTGGAAAAAAGGTATAATGATGAGGTGGTGTGGCTACATGGAATTCTGAGATCCTTTGTATCAAATTAGGAAACACATTTTACCCCATGATTCTGGAGGGAAATGGAACATGATTTTGTGACCTAGTTATACCTCAATACTTCTTTCCACCCTTAGATAGATGAGAAAATAGAACGGTTTATCCAGACATTGGAGGGAATTTTGTGGGCATGCATCTTGGACTTTAGTGAATCATGGAGGAAACACCTTCCCTTGGTAGAGTTTTTGTTACAATAATAGTTATCATAATTACATGGGAAGGGATCCATTAGATGGTCTATATGGAAGACTGTGTCATTCACCCTTTTTTGGGACATAAGTTTGGGAGACTGTTGTTCTTGGTCTTGAGGTAGTGCTGAGCATAACAGAGAAGGTTTAACTTTTTCATGAGAAGATGAAAGAATCAAAAGACTAACAGATGTCTTATTCTAATCACTGGAGGAGGCCAGTGGAGTTATTTTTTGGGGACCATGTGTTCATGAAGGTTTCTCCTCGACCTCAGCTGTGAAGATTTAGAAGAGGGAGTAAGATTTATCCTTGGTTTTTTGGACCCTATAAGGTGTTGGGGTGAGTGGAAGAGGTGAGATACCAGTTGGTCATGCCACCATAGTTAGAGAGAACCCATTACATCTCTCAGCTTCATCAGTATCTTCACAATGAATCCCATTTCATTAAATAAGGAGAGTGGGATATTGAGGGTGACACGATGCTCATGGATCAACCAGTAGAGATCCATGATCATCGAGAAAAGGTGATGCATGGGTAGACCATTCCCTTTGATCGTGTGCTATAGAGGCATGGTGGCCTAAATAAGAGTACTTGGGAATAAGAAGCATAGATGAATTACTAGTACTTAGAGTTGTTTTTAGTTTTTCTTTTTTTTCTTTGTAATGTGATGTTTGGATCATTTTGATTTATGATATGAGTTGTTTCCTTGGTTTATGATTGTTTTTGGTGTGTTTTGTGATAATGTCCTCACATGTGGAAATGGTAGGATGTGATTCCTAATCGAGACACATTAATTGTGATGCAAATTAACAATTGTGGGAAATTTAGTAATTCCAAGAGTGGATAATTTCTTGACATGGAAGAAAAAATTCCTTGATTTATGTGTTCGGGACAGTGTCATTCATTGAATGTAGTGGTTATTGGTCTGGGATTTGTATAGGTTGATACAGTTTTGTAGTGTATATTTTTAGTGTATTTTTCTTCATTTGAATAGACATTAATGGTTAGGGGCAGTGCTTGAGGAGTGGAGAGACTTGTGAGCGGTATCTCATTGGGTTGTAGTTTGTACCCCTTCTTCCTTTCTAGCATGGTTTTGGATTCTCAAAGACAAGAATTATTTGAGAGTTATCTAATGAAATGACCAGGGTCCTCCCAGTCCATTACATTGTCAGTTTTGGGTGTTGAAAGAATTTGGATATTGTTCCTGATGTTTTTTCATGATCTGGGGGTGCATCAAAGCTACTTTAGGTGTTATACATAATGTAACTATATTACATGATGTGAAAGTTATTTTCCTGACTTCTACAAGGCTGTTTAATAGTGTGAAATGTTTCAAGGTTTATAAAATAAAATAAATCAAAAGGAGAAGGGGTTTTCGGCATAAGTCAACAGTAGGGAATTACTTGGTGTGAAAGGGTATTACATGGCATGTAATACCCTACTGCTGTAACTTTTAATTGTTTCTAGATAATTGGGTTGTCAAGACCTACTACTACAGTTACCCTTCTTTAACTCTAGGTGACTTGATGATCCCTCCTTATAATTTTCCAAATTCCTATACCAAGGATTGATTCCTAGCTTCCCTCCTTCAATCTGTAGTGATCCATCTTCGATCTATGGTGCATTATTTTTCCGTTATTTCAGTTTCTTAAGGTTTGGTCTCTTTCCCCTATCATTTCTTATTTTTATTTAATTTTGGATGATCTACCATAGTCTTAAATGGTATTTTATTTGGTTTTTATTGGTGCGATGGTTCCACGACATCCTCAGAGAGATGCCGATCTTGTGGGAGAGGTGATTAGAAATCTATTTCATGGATCGTTTTTATTTTGAGGATATTTGAAACCCTTTATAAGAAGTATTTCCTTTATTTCTCTCTATTTTTTTATCATGTGCGAGGGATCTACTTTTTTCACCTATATATCTTTGTTGTGATAGGATAATCAATGATAAGAATCAGTTAAATGAAATTGGAAGGTGTATGAGGATTCAATTTTCATGCCTTTACAGTTTTGATATTATGATTGTGATATTGTAAATTATATGGGCTTGATACCCAGCTAAAAATAATGGTTTTTAGGGCCCCTGTTTGTGCATTAAATAAGTTTTATGTTGTCTGGTTCCTATTGAACACATACATATAGAAATTGGTTAATCACGTAAATCCAGATAATGAATGGATGCCAAAGGTTTTGGTTCGTGTGATAACTCCCATAAATAATGAAATGAAATTGGATAAGTGTCCCCTTTTCTAAAAATAAAAAAGATTTATGTTTTGTTCTATGATGGGATGTGTTGAATGGTTGTCTCTGTGTGTGTGGGACTGATTTAATGTGAAGTGATAGTATTGTGATGTGTGGGTTTCCTCTGGTTTATGATGTAGCATTTCAGTGTGTACGGTTGTGTGATGTGGGTTGGTTTGGGTGGTGTTATGGATAAACTTATAGACGATACATCAACCTAGATATGTAATGGAATACTAGGTTGAGAGATTAATTGATTGTAGAATGGAAGATAAGTGTTGTGCATTAGGGATGCGAGAATGGTTGTGGGGTAATGTGATATCGATTGGGGTTGTGAGTTGGGGGTTGGTTCTATTCATACATATCCTGAGTGGGATGAGTTTGAAGGAGGATAGTGGTGAATGGTATGGTTAATTTTCATGGATATTCCCCATGTCTTACATGCTGAAAGCTACACCCCATATCTAAGAGATTGATATATGATATACCATGAATGGGTATTAAACATAGAGAACATAAAATGATGTGCCATTAATGTGGAGAAACCTTAATTTATTACACTATTCATCTATTGAAATGATTGTTTCTATGTTTCATGGGGTGTGTTGTGATTAGTGGTTTCCCGTGTAGTGATAGAATAAATAAATGATTAATCAATAAATCCTGAAATGGATTTTGTTGGATTGGTTAACATGATGTAAATGTTTAATTACATAGGTTGGGAATGTGAATATGGATTCATGGATTATTGTGAGGTATTGTGCATTTATAAGTAACAGTTTTTTTGGTAGTGTTGTGAGTTGAAGGTTTTTCTTAGAACCCATAGGTTGGGATAGAGTATTTGGTATCATATATGTATATAATTGTATATTCCTTGTGATTTCTATATGCACCCCACCCTAGTTATGTACTATTTGTGAAACACCCCCATCATCACGGGGGAGGGTTTCTTTCCCAAACATCCTAGTGGGAGGATGGATGGCTGGCCACTTAATCTTTTCTTCTCCCTCTTCTATGCAGTGATAGCCTAAGATTCTTCAAGAATGTTGTGGTTTTTGAGGTCCATGTGTGTGCGGGTGAATTGTGCATTCCTAAGTGTCTTCGAGATGAGATATGTTATCCTTTCCCAAGTTTCTCTAGGGTGAGATGTGTTGTGATTTCGTAGGTGTCTTCGTGGTGATAAGTGATGTGGTTTTTGGCCCTAGTGTTTGTGGGTGGGATGTGATGTGGTTTGTGGCCTAGGTGTCTACAAGTGTGATGTGATGTGTTTTGGGGCTCAAGTGTGTGTGGGTGGGTTGTAACATGGTACTTGTGGAAGATATGGCAGTGAGATGAAGTTTTCCATTAAGAAACACTGGATAATTAGTTGGAAGTGGTGCATGGTACCCTTTCATCATTGTGTATAAAATTACATTACCTGACTTGCATTATTTAGTGAGTGTTCATTGGTGAGGTTGGGATGGTGAGTATACCTATTAGTATCTATTTGGTTAGAATGTTTTCTTATAGGGGAATTAATCTTCTTCTTTCAAATGTGCACAAGTGAAATTGGTTTTACTAATGAGTATACCTATATTCTAAGCCTACATATATAAAAATATTTCACGTTTCTAGGAATATTTCATGATCTATGCGGGACCCTACTACCTCAAATCTTGATAGTTGTTGTGTCACTGCTAAGATTTACATTTGGTATTTACTTCGGAGACTTTTTTACTTGTAGTAGGCTTACATTATGCATGCATAGGGGATGGTTTTTTATTTATATCAAATATAGATAATGGAGTTCTTTTGGGGATGAATCATGTTATCTCTCAACATTATTTCCTATAAAGGGTAATTCCACCCATTTTATGATATTTGTATACCCTTTGTGTTAGTCTCCAATCTACGGCCTGCTAGTGGAAGGACTTTGGGGTTATTATCTACCTTTAATAATTTTCATCCTTGTATTGAAATATTTGGAGGGAGGGGTTCATGACAATATCATTATATCCATCCATTAAATACTATGGTTGAAAATAATGGAATAACTACATGGATGAAGTAAGTCATATGTATAATGAAGTAATACTTTCACATCCAATTTAATGGGAAAAGGGTAGATAATGGTTATTTAATAATAATAATGACATCTAATTATATTGGCGATACCTAATTTACAATTTTATGATAAATAATAATGATTTTGGGGAGTAAAATGAATAATAGAAAAATAAATTTATTGGTTAATGTGATTACCTCTTCTTTGAAATAACTCTATTAGATCTCCTCTTAAGGACCCTATGGTCACATTTTTGGGAATAAAATCACCTATTGAATTTGTATAAGGATGTAGGGAATATAAAATGGTTGGTTTATATCTTGATATATGGCTAAATGTGGTGTGAATATGTGAACAAATATGTTTAATTTTATAATTTTGGTGAAGGGAACTTTTGGTATTTTATAAAAGATTAAATTATGAGAAATACATTATCTAGATAAAATGTCTCCAAAAGGATATGGATTAAAATCTAGGATAGTATGGGGTTTAAATAAAATGAACCAGTAAAGCATAGATATGTTAAAGTGGTGTTGTATTCCTTGAATTTTATTTATTTTTTAAGTTAACTTATTTTAACATTAATTGTGGTAACATATTTTTCAATTTTCAATGGATATAATTTAAAATATAATGTAAAAATTGAAACATAAATAGAAATGAATGAATTTTTTGACCATATATTAACCCTTTTTCCTATTTAAATATTTTAAGGATTTTTAAATCGATTAAAAAATTGTCATTTTGAAAAATTTACATTAATGTCAATATCAACACTATTAATTTAATTTGACTTCAAAGTCATGAATACAATGTATTAATTCGAATATAATACATTTAAACTACACTAATATTTCATATTAATTAACTAAATAATTGGTATACTATAACACACTCAAATTATATTACATCTAACATTTCTAAAAAAACATTTATTTTATTTCTCTACATGTTGAATACATATTTCATTAATGTTTTTATAGGAATTTATGTTTATTATAGAATTATTTAAAATTATAAATAAATTTAAATCATGAAAATTATTTCATTAATATATAAATATATATTTAAATTCATTCATAACATGAATTTTTCCCAATATGAATAGATATAGATATTTAAAAATAAGTTATGGGAATTTTGTAACATTCCATGATTTAAATATTTTAATTTTCATTTACACTGGAAAGTGTCCCTTAAAATAATCATGTTCCATACTAAGGTTATAAAGTTTAAATTATAATTATATAATAATAACTAATATTAATTATTATGAACTTATCAATAAGACTCAACCTATATTAACTTGATTTACCCTTTATCAAGGTGACACACTTGATCAATGTTACTATTGACATTGACCAAAAAGTAAATGGGAATATTTACAAAATTTCAGTATAATTATACAAAAAATTGAATAAATTTTATCGAATTAAATTTCTTTCCATAGGATGTTTTTTAAAAAACTCAAAAAACATGATGAAATGGCTTATTTAGAAAAATGCCTTTCTATAAATAAATTGGGTTTTATACAAAATTGAATCATGAAATTGATTTAAATGAATCCAATTTTATTATTAATAATTAAATATATCCAATATTACTTTCATATTCCTTTCAAAAAAATTATCTTTTTAAAATATTGAAAAAACATAGTTTTCAGTAAAACTCATTAGTTTTCACTATTCAATGGAAAATCAATCTTTTATGAAAAATCTGAAAATTTCCCAGTAAGTTAATTTTTTATATTCTAGTGAAAAAAATGATAATTTCTTTATATAATATAATTTATATATATATTATATTAATTAATTTTAAAATTATATCTAAAAAATAAGATAAAATTATTTCTTTAGGAAACATATTTTTGAAACATATGAAAACAATACAGACAATTGAGTACATATTTCATAGTATTTATTAAATTATTATTTATCGAGTTTTTACATTATATATATTTCATTATTTTTTTAAAACTATTCATCTTTAGTAATTCAATATCTATATTATAAATTTCATATTTAAATAATAATATTTAGTGGTTCATTAAAGCTTGGGGTTTCAGGTCATGTAAACTATTAAATCTATTTATCTTATTTTAAAATCTTAGGGTGATAAGTTATCACTACCTTAAATAAATTTAATAATAATAATTTAAACTTATGTTCAGTAATAATGGTTTGAAAAATGAAAATTATTATTTTTGATAATTCACATCGTAACAAGGGTTAATTAAAAATAATCCTAAAATGAGGGAAAGGGTAATCAAAAAATTATAAAAAATTAGGATTAAAAGATGATAACATATGCGAGAGGTTAAAATATATATATATAGGTTAAAAATAATTTCCAAGAACTTATAGATATTTATATATAATATGCTCAAGATAAATTTAAAACCCACAAAACCATAAATCTAAAATGGGGGAAAATACAATTGATTGATCAGAAATGGTCATAATAGGATAATAGTTTTTTCAAGATCATCTTACATATATTGATAAATTCATTTACCATATATAGTAAGAACATGTAGAAATATACTTACATAGAATCCATAATTTTATCCTTTAATCAATTTCCACCATAATCTAATCTATTACTCCAAACAATAACTGATAGAGACAAATTATTCATGGACGAAGCACTGAAATTAATAACTAATGAATCATAAGATATATAACATAATTAAAATTCATTCATTAAATATATTTATTTTTTTTAAAATTATTATCATATGTTATCCAATATTATATTAATCTATAAATCCTCAACTTTGACACCCAGAGGTAAACTTAATCAATTCTAAAAATGGTTAATCTTCATCCCCTTCAAAAATAAGTCTAAAAAAATTCAATATCCAATTATAATTTATCACTATAGTATATATTAATGTTGACATACCAAATATGTGAATAACATGATCACACATTCTCCAAGAACATATTAATTTCAATAACCCCACAATAAATTATTCAATAAATTATCTCTCACTTTATTCCGTAAATAAAATGTCATATTATCTAGTAAATTTCATAAATACAAAAATATTGTAAACTACATTAAAATTTAATCTTTCATCAAATGACTGAAAATATTAAGGTCATGAATACTATACCAAAAAACATTAATAAATAATAAAATTGAACATTTCAAGTGTTATGCTGTTATTCATTTATTCTATAATTACAACTTACCCCTAAATAAATTTTATTGGTTATCTTTACCATTCAATATATGCATTAAAATCTTTTATGAAAAAATGATATGGTATAATCCATATACATTTCATGATTATTATAACTTGAATATCATTTATATAATATTTCAACAACATGATTTTTTATTCCAAATACACAATCGCATTAATAATTCATCATTATCAGTAGTAATATAATAACATTGACTCTCATACCTTACCTTATTTTTAGGTATATTCCCTTACCGCTTGAGGTATTCATTTACATATTTATCAATCTCATTATAGTTGTAACACTTAATTTTAGATGTATCTTTCTTACATTTTCATTCATGTACCTAATTACCCTTCTCTGTACAATTGAATCAAAATACCATTCCCTTCATGTAACTACCATGATGTTTCCTTCCTGAAGTATAACTTGTGGGAAAATTTTTCATTCATTTCATTACATTATCCATTTTTTCTCTTCTATGATTTTATTCTCTTTATATACTTTAGATCAAGAATACTTAGAGAATTCATTATCTATCTTGATAGTGCATGGTACTATATTCGCGTATGATGATAATGTTTAAGAGACTAATTCCCTTCGAATGATTGTATTTAAATTGTAAAAGAAATTGTCATTATTACTATTTGGATTATGTACATAGTCTTCAACATTCCTTTATAACCTTGTGAAGTTAGCTTTCTAATTAGCAACTTTTTACACATCATTTTTATTAGACACCTAAATTGTCTCTTCAAGTCTTATCATTTATCCTGAGGAAAATATTCTCCATATGAGTACCTTAAAATAATTTTATTCCATGTTTTTATTTAGTCCCCATCTTTAGTGTTTTGAATTAATTATCATCGTTGATCTAAATACCTCTAGAGAAGAGAAACTATTATGACTACCATATCCCATTAATTACTTCCCATAGAGTAAAATATCCTCTCTAAGGAACATATAAATTACTCAACTATAACTATATTTCTATTTCTATTGAATTATGGATGTCACAGATGCACGAGTGGTATAATATTGTTACACAATATTTCAATTATACAGGTCGATCCACACGATCCAGGTTGTTTTTCATAAACCGTGTCAGTAACCACCAAATAGTTATAATGTTTTCATATCTAGTTGGAGATCTAAATCTAGTTCCCTTATATTACCAAGGAAGGAAATCCATACATCAATTATGATAAAGTATATAGTTTCCATTCCATTCACTAGGTTCCATTTACTAAAACTGAAATATAATATATTATTTTAGGACATTATGAAACATAATGTATAATCACAAAACTAGTGAAACACTTAATGTACATTGAATATTTATGTATATCTAGTATCCAAATAATATACTAGGTTTATTAGGGAATATTATCAACGTTATACATAGTGTAATTTTCTATAATCTATATTTTACTAAAAGTATTTCTCATACATTCTACTAACATTTCATTGATACCAATTATAATGACCCGAACCTAGTTTTCCAATGCTATTGTTTTCTTTATTACGGTGGGACTAGATACTGGTGATCATATCAAAAAATATTTTATATTTTAGTAGACAAAAATGATTATATGAAAAATTTAATCTCATATTACAATTATAAACATAAAATAAAATATATTATTTTCATCTACAATACCATTATTTTGTTTATAATATCTTGTAGATCATTCATATAAAACTTCATCATATGCTAGGGAAAGGAAACATACACAAGGGGTGAGATCAAATGATTAGTAAGAATATTTTTATAGTGTAAGAAAACATGAATTAATAATTCATAATAAATATGAAAAGGTAAATATCTAAAAACACATACTATTTAATCTATATCACGAGCTTGAAGAATAATAATGTAAGTAGAAATTACAATAAAATAATATCGTATAAATAATCACATGAGCTTGATACATATCCATGCATATCATAAATAACGAAATAATCATGTGAATATTAATAAATAATATCATAATGAGGGAATACATAATTACATACCTCATAAACATATTATCAAGGCCTTATGTGAAGGCATCATACCTAAATGTTTAAGGCCTCTACTAAATTCATATTTTAGTTTGTCTCATGAGACCAAATGATCTATTGAGTGGGTGTATGAATTATATCCCATCACATACTAAGTTGAATGAATTACTCATATAAAAGGGTAATACACAATAAATTAAAAAAAATTATTGAATAACTAGCATACAAAATGTTAATATATATCCCAATAAATAAACACAGTTATAAACAATCCAATGTAATATGGGGAATGGTATGGAAATATCACATACCCAGTCAAATTGATCGTAAAAAATACTAAAAACTAATAAGGATGGTATCATTACAAAATATACTCAAAAAATTATAAGTAAAATGAGGGTTGTTTTTATTTATAAATAAAAAATCCCTAAAAATGATTAAAACATTATTGATAAATATACCCTTATCACTATGAGAATACCTTTTAAAAAACTATTTTTTTAAAAAAAAAAATATGAAAAAATATTCTTTGAAAACAATCATAAAATATTTTAATGTAATATTCAATTAAATAAAAATTCATGAGAGTACATGACTGCATACATTTCATATAAATTAAGAAATCATTCCTTTCAACATGTTGTAAAACGGTCAAAAAGTATCTCATGCAAATAATTAACATAAAACTTTTTTAAAACAACTTTGTAAAAAGTAAAAAATGTGAAAAATTTCAATTAATAAATTATTTTAATAATTTTTAAAAAATTCATCGAAATATTTTTAGAAAACATGGATATAGAAAAGGGATTGTTAACAAGATAGATAAATAATGTCATCATTTCTTACAAAAATCACGAAATTTAATTACAAATGTGTGTAAATGGTAAAATTACATGAAAAGGTCATGAATAACTTTATAGGAATAAAAAATATTATATTTAAGATATAAATATCAAATAATTCCCCCATAGGGGACTTAAAAATAAATAATATTGAATAATTATGTGATAATGAAATAAACCCTTACTGATTTTTTAGGATTTGAATCATAACCCCCATGCGATAAATATCATCAAATAAAATATTAAATATCCTTTAGATAAAGTTATTAATGATATTACATAACAAATAGGAATTATATACCCCAAAAAATAAATTTTTTTTTGATAATTTGGCATGTGTCATGCAGAAGTAAAAGGGAGACAAGATTCCCTTACCTCATGTTCAAAATCCTTTATACGTTTCCAAAACACATTTATAATAAATATATATTTATTATAAATATATTATAGAACCATAATCATATATATAATATTATATATTATTTCTATATAATCTTTTATCAAACATTTATTATCACTTCTTTGCTAAAATTACTATTTTGGGTAATAACTGCTTCATTTTTCATGAATGTTTTGGTTTTTTTATTAATTTTACATTTCCACACATTCCATTATATTCATAATATTAACCATGATATAAATATCCTCTATATTCTTTATATATGAATTTATATAAATCTATAAAATATAGAATTAGAAAAAAATAATTACCCAATTTAAGGAGATGATAGGTCGTGCATACACATGGACATTGGTTTCACTTTTAAACGAATGGAAAGAAATATAGGTAAATAATAATTCAAATTTAAGGAATAATTTTTATAAAATATATATCTTATATATTAATTAAATAAATCCTTCTTTCCATCCAATTTAAAAATAAATAAAAAACAAATCACATCGCTTCATGGAGGGGGTAGTCCACACATACATATGAGTGACATTATAGTATTCCAATATATTGGAAGGTAAGAAGTTACATGTGATATTATATCTATTGAAGTAAAATAATTTCAAATGTATCATATAAAAATATTAAACTTATAATAATAACTGTCCATGGAATATGGTGGTGGAAAATGTGTTGTATCATAATGTGAATATATTAAGTCATACGTATGTATAAGCTATACTTTGGATACTTATTTGATGTAAAAAATATGGATAATTGTGAGTTAATAATAATAATATCATTTTTGTATATTTTTTATACTAGAATTATTATTTAATGATAAATTACATAGATTAAAAATTAGGTAAAAAATAAGTAAAAAAAGAAGTGGTTAGTTAAGGCGATTACCTCTTCTTTAAAAGAACAATTATAGATATCTTCTTAACAACCCTATGGTTTATATTTTTAAAGGAAAAAACCTATAGAATTTGGATAAGTAATTTTTTAATATAACACTATAGGTTTTAGTCGAGATAGATGGTTCAATGTGGTGTGAATAACTGTAAAGAGAGGTGCCCATTTATATGTGGTGTGAGAAGAAATTTTGTAATCTCATAAAAGATTAAATTACAAAAAAAGTCATTATCTATCTATGATTCCTCCATAATGCTAGGTATTGAAATCATGAATTTAATGGGTTTTAAATCCCATCAAAAAATAAAATTTTAACATGTTTATGTGGTGTTTTAATATTTTCTTTCGATTTAACCCCTTAGTTAACCTATTTTAACATTAACCGCAATAACATATATTTCGCTGTTAAAGGGATATAATTTGATATATATGGTTGCTATTAACTCATAAATATAAAATGAATGAATTATTAGAGAATATATTATCCCATTCATACCATTTATTATCTGACAATTTTTAAATAATTTATTAAAATATTATTTGGACAAATTGTCATTAATATCAATTATTACACTATTTATTTAATTTGACTTAGAAGATGTAAAAAAAGTTTTAGTTTGAATATAATCCTTTGAAAAAAAACTAATATTTCAATCTTGTCTATATAATTCATGGAACACTAGTAATCAGTCAAGTTTTATTACTTTAACTATTTTTAATATTATTAATTTTATTTCTGTATAAATTTAATTATTATTGTATTAGTATTGTAAAAGAATTTAAGATAATTATTTAGTTAAGAATAATTATAAATAAATTCTTATCATTAAAATAGATTCATTTATCTCAAAGTAGACATTTATTTTTTTAATAACTTTATTTTCACTTGTATGAACAATATGAGATATTTAAAACTAAGATAGAGACATATTATTTATTTCTTTGATTTTAATATTATATTTTTTATTTTAATGTAAAAGTCTCCATTGAATAGCTAATTTTCTATCCTAATTTGATAAGGGTCGAATTCAATTCATCCAATAAGGTTTAATATGATATATTATGACATTATCACTTAGTTTTAACCTAGATTTGCTGGATTTACCCTTTACTAAAGAGATAAATTTTACCAAGGTTACCATTTGTTTTATCCAAAAATAAAAGGGGAATATTTTCAATATTTGAAACCCCTGATTATAAATATATAATATATTTTATAATATTTAATTTTTTAAGTTGTATAAATTAATTTAAAAATTAACACTACAAAATGCAATGGAAAACATTTTTTCCATAAAATTTTCTTATATGAATTAAAATGGGTTTAAAACAAAATTCAATGATGAAATTTATTAAAATGAACCTAATTGTTTTATTAATAACATCAAATAACTAATTTTAGTTAGAAGTAATTTTAAAACAAAATAAAACTATGTAAATACTTGAAATAATATTACATTTTTAAATAAAATTGAATATTTTCCTAACTCAGTGGAACATAAATATTTTCAGAAGCATATGAATATTTCACTCAAAGATAATTTTGATATGATGATTCAGAAATGATATTATTTTTATAAAATTAAATTTTTATATATTCTAGAAATTAATTACAACATTTTGTCACAATAATTAAGAAAATTCATTTCTTAAGAATAAGTATTTTTAAAGTATAAAATGTCATTACTAAAAATTGAGTACTTATTTACTAATAATTATTCAACGAGTATTTATTGAGTAGGTCCTTTATATATATTTCATAATTTAGTTAATACTATTCATATCATACAGCTCAATGGCTAGAATATAATGGTAATATTTAAATAATAATTTTTCTTTGTTTGTTTAAGCATGGTGTTTTGTTCTATTTAAGCTATCAAATCTAATTGTATACTTAGAAAAATACATAGGTATTATAGTGAAAACAAGATCCTTCCAAACCTTTATGTATTTCAGGGTGTGGGGTGATAATGGAGTACAATAGGGGATTTGAGTTATAGGTTTGTATTTTTCTAATAAGGGGTTTTTCTCACTTTTTTCAGAGAGAAGGAGACTATGACCTAGTACATGTGTCTCACCATGGAGTTATATCTATTAAGTTACTTTCTCTATGAAGGTTGGAGAATAATTTATGGAGGATTAGGGATAAGGAATTTTACATTACATGATTGCTTAATGGGGTTTCATAGAATGGATTCCCATTTCATGTTGCCCAGATGCACGATTTAACTATTTTAAGTGAACCATGTTATAAGAATGGGGTAGTGTCATAGTGGGTGTCCTAGAGAAGGAATCACACTATGGTTCATAGGACCATACAACATTGGTTCTCTATATATTGTTTCATTTTAGGTATTTTTGTTTCTAACCTCCATCAATCTTATGTGGTTTTTTCCCTCTTTCTCCATCCTTTTCTGATTAGCCAATTCATTAATTGCTGAAGGAGCCTTTGTTTCGCCCCCTTGGGTTTTAGCTACATCATCACTAATTTCAAGTGTATTTTTTAGGTAAGATCCTTATTTCCATTTTTATATTCTTCTTCAATTATTTATTCATCCTTCCCATCAATTTTCTTTTATACAAAAAACTGAAATGGCCATGTCAGAAAAATTGAGGGTTTAAAATGTGTCTAACAAAGAGTTGTAGATTTTTAGGGTGTGTAGAGGTTTTTTACTTACTCAATTTTACATTCTATATCTAATGATATAATGAATTATATTTTCACCTATTTTATTTTTATAATTTAATTGGTAAAATTCTGAGATCAGGTGCTGAGACATCGTGTGATTCTGATGCCCAGTGTCCCTGAAACAATTTGTTTAATTATGTTCAGTTTTTTATAAAGTTCATGGGAAAATTTTCATTAAAACAATAATAAATATTAAATGGTTATTTTTATTATAAATATTATGGATCCATTTCATTTATAATAACAACTTTACCTTAGCAGAGGCCTAACATCGACCGGTGCAGGTCGAACATGAAAGATTGTTTTTGGACATAAATGTAATCAAAATATTTAATAAAAATATTTTATTTTGATGTATAGTTAGTTTTTATTTTATTATTGCATATTGTTAAGAATATTGTGTTACGACATAAACCTAGAAATCCTTTAAGGAAAGGATAAAGAGCCCCCTCCAATGAATGTCTATGGATTGGTGAATCAAGATCGACGAACTTGGGATTCGATGGGTCGACGAATGATGACGATGCATCTTCTCCCTTCATCAAAAAACGATCTAAAATACAGGTTGGGTGTTGTTTTTCTTGATGATATTTTCACCATTATTTTTAAAATTAAATGATTAAAACAGACCATCCCATGAATAGGTTGATCTACAGTTTGATCATTATTACAAGATGGATAATTTATACAGGTTAATTATCACAGATGAATCTGTTGAGAGATTCATTTCATTCCCTCTCCATTATTCATTCTTACATGAACGGATCGAGGCATACATGAATAAGGCCAATATCCATTCTTTGGGAATTTCAATGCATTTATATATTTCCTCCAATCTTTTCACATTCCATATTCTTCACAAAATAAGAAAAAAGAATCATTGTTTCATCAATCCATGGGACAATGATCTGATACTGGGATCCAACACCACAATGACATTGCAGAGGTAATACGGTGAAGGTTTGGTGTGAATCACTAGAGGAAGCGGTTTATGGTGGCGCAAGATGGTGCCTAGAGTAGTGTCTCTAGCCGAGTTTAGGCAGAGCATGAGGCAGGTAGCTAGACATCAGTAAGGGGGCCAATGGTAGAGGTGGAATGCGGCCTGGCAGGGTGTTGGGAGAGGGGGAGCATAAAGAAGATAGGCCATCGATGAGGCAACTGATGGTGGGGTGTGATGCCACTGTCTAATTGGGATTTTGTGGTAGCTTATAGAGGTGGAGGCTACGATTAGTGATGAGGGGTGTGGAAGTGAGGAGTTTCATACGTGGCTGGGTCCCCATTGAGCCCACAATGGTGGAGGCCATGGGGTAGGCCAGTGATGTGGTATCCATCCACATTGACCATGGTGGTGCCGCATTGACGAGCGCTTGTGGATGGGATTAACACATACAAGAGAAGGCGTCTGTCCCATAGGTATTGGGGTGGGCTGGATGGATGAGGTTGATCCAGCGGCCCATTAGGTAGGGCCCAATGGTCCAGGCCGAGTTA
This sequence comes from Viscum album, assembly GCA_963277665.1. Classification (NCBI taxonomy): domain Eukaryota; kingdom Viridiplantae; phylum Streptophyta; class Magnoliopsida; order Santalales; family Viscaceae; genus Viscum; species Viscum album. Next base: position 128,034 of record CAUJRU010000197.1, read on the forward strand.
GGTCAGTGGGTTGGTCCAGGTCAGACCTGGACCACACCCGGGTCAGACCTTTTTATGAAAACAACCATAATGTTCAAACAATATGTCCATTTTATATGCCGTTTTTGGTATTGGGACCCTTGAGATGAAAAGGTCTTTTTTAGATACTCTAAGTGAATTGTTCTAGAAGTCAGAATATGACCTAATTACATGAGGAGTAGGTTGTCCTAATACAAGCATGCTACAAGAGAAATCATGCGGCTAGTTGTGACTTGGTGATTACGTGACATGGATACTTCATGACTTAGTGACTATGTGACTTGGGGGATGCAATAATTATCGACACTCTGTGTATTATTAATAGTTCATATGTTATCGACACTCTGTGTATTATCAAAATGTCATGTGTTATCAACAATTCATGTGTTATTGAAACTACATGTGTTATCGACACTCCGTTTGTTATTGAAACTCTTTATCTTACTGATACTATGTGTTCTATGGACTATGTCTGAAAATGTTACTTTTTTATAGACTTATACCTTTTTGAGTTTACTATACTTCATTTGTTTAATTTATGGTATACTTCATATGTTTCCTTGTGGTATACTTCATGTATTTATTTATGGTGTACTTTGTGTATTTATTTGTGGTGCACTTCATGTATTTATTAGTGGTATTACTTTGTGGTTTCATGGTGTCCTACAGAGTATTGTTTTACTCCCACCTGAACATGCATTTCCATCATGTTCCATGTCTTGTGCAGATGATAGATGATTTTATGGTGTTCTAGGAAGACCAGATCTAGGTGGTTCTTAGAGTGATCATATAGATGAGGTGTGCTCTTACAATGTTAGTAAAATTTCTGAAACCTACCATTCAAGTAGGGTTTTCTAGGGCCGAGTTTCAGGAACTTGTGTATTTAATTTTTCAGACTCTTCTTTGGTGGGATTGTATTATGGACCTATTTACATTCTAGTTTCTCACTTCCTTACTTTGTGGTTGGTATCATAGTGTATGCATGAATTTTATACTCTGTGTTTCAACATTTCATCATTTTGGTCTTGGAGATTGTGTGAATGTGTACAGGTACTTAGTAAAATAACTCCAATTTGTGGGATATGCCTACTCGGTTCTAGTAGCTAGCCTGTGGACTATCAGAGGTGGGATGAAGGTAGTCACGACACTAGAACCTCTGGGATGGGTCTTGATAGAGTGGTATCAAAAGAGTCCGGTTCTACTTAACGACCATATGTCTATGAGGTTGTTTTAGGGCAATAGTGTTAAGTGTTTCAAGTTTGGATTTTTGGCTAGGGAATCCAGTGTTGGTTCGGCAGCTGACGTATTAATACACCAAGACTATGGACACATGCTTTTAAACTCTGTTCATGAAAACAATGGTTGTAGGGAAATTAATGGTACATGGATCATATAGGATTTGGGTGCGTTATCATGTGATTCTTATGTAAGCTCACTAGATATACTATATTGACTATGGACCCTCTTGATCTGTTTTAGGATTCCTCCCCATAGACAACCAACCAAGATTCCATTTTTTCATCATGATGATCCGACTAGTGATGTGGCATTAATACAAGGCCCTATTCCAGAGATGGAACCTCTAGGTTTCTTTCTAGATGTAGTGTCGCTCGTCAAGAAGCAGTTACTATCAGCAATACTAGCTGAGGATGCACACATATTAAGCAAATTGCATGAGTTCTAGAGGCATCAACCTCCCAAGTTTCTGGGTGAGATATATCCCCAGGTAGCTGAGGATTGGTTAGAGTCAATTACTCATGTCTTCCACCTTGTGAGGACACCTTCCAACAATAGTAATCCTAGTCTCGATCATTCTTGAGGGCTCAATGGGATGGTGGTGGATCTTAGAGACCCAAAAAAATGATGAGGTGACTCTCTCTTGGGAAGAATTTGAGCGAATATTCAGAGAGCAGTTTTTCCTTGCTATATTATTCTTAGTGTTCATATAAGATCACCTGCATCTACAGTAGGGTAGTCAGACTGTAGAGGAGTACTCAATGAGGTTTACTGATCTATATTTCTACTCCAAGGATATGTTGTGAGACCCATTATTTAGTTCTTGAACCATTGATCAAGGATTACACTAAGAGATCAGAGAATCAATGATATACCTTAGCATACCTACATATCCTAAGGTACAAGAGCGAGCTCTGCTAGTGGAGAGATTTCTGACAGAGAAAATGCCAGTAGTGGGAGATACTAGTAGGTACCAGATAGCTAAGTCTTTGGTGGTAGGTATCCAACAATATATATAGGGAACCAAGAGGGTATATCAATCTAGGGAGAACACCAGGGCATGGGATAAGAAGTGTGGGGCTCCCAGGGTAGAGAGAGATAGCTGAAGGACATGTTGTGTTACTCATGCTGTGGTCAGGGACATATGGAATGAGATTTATCAATCTGTTGTACCTATTATTAAAATATGGTTGATGGACCTTTAAGGTAGAGGAGGATAAATGAGAAGGGTGGTTCATAGGGAGGTAGACATGGAAGAGTACCAGGTAGAGAGGAAAGTAGTGGGTAGAGGTTTGACATATTACCACCACCACCCATAGTCGGTCCACCACTGGCTTAGGGATTCGGTGGACACGGATGTGGCCACCTTAAGGTGATAGAGGATTAAAACCCTGGGACCCCAAGGATGATTATAGGTACAATATGTGTCTTTTACAACTTATCTTCAGTTTTTATAGACAAAGGTTCCATTAATTATTTTCTTTCAATGACCCTTTTTCGGGACTCAGAAATTCCAGTAGACTAGTTGACTCGTCCCTTAAACATAGAGACTCCAACAAGAGAAGATTTGATGATCACACAGTAGTGCTAACATTATGAGATTACTCATGGTAGCAAGAGTTTTAGCTGGGATCTCTTGGTAGCAGCGTCAAGGACATACAATTTCATTCTTGGTTTTAACTAGTTATCCACAGCCCATGCTCAGATTGAATATTTTATGCACAGATTGTGGTGTATCCATGGTGATGGGACCATCAATTCATTTGTTGGTGAAAAGGAAATGAAAGTAGTGAAGGATGGACTTACTAATAGTAGGGTTCATCTGAGTACTCATTTGTTGGATAGAATCACCCTCAGTGTAGTGAATGATGGGAGTCCTTAGTGTCTTATAATGGCGGTGAAGTATGAGGACATCTTTCTTGAGGATGTTCCCAGATTAACTCCCAATAGGGAGGTAGAATTCTGTATCGATCGATACCCTGGGAAGAAATCAATATCTACCCCTTCATATTGGATGGATCCCATTGATCTTCTTAAGAGGAGGGTACAGATGGAGGACATGTAAAGGCAGGGATTTAGAATACCTAGTGTTTCACCCTAGGTAGCCCCGATTTTGTTTTCCAAGAAGTCAGACAGGAGATTGAGGTTATTTGTGGACTTATAGCACTCAAATTAGGTGATTATGAAGAAAAATTATCCAATAATGATGATCGAATGCCTCTTTTATCATCTAAATAGAGCGAGGTGGTTCTAGAATATTGACCTTAAATATGGCTATCACCAGATTCATGTATGAGATGAATATGTATCGAAGGTAGCCTTTATTTTTTTATGACCACTACGTGTACTTGGTGATGGATTTTGGCATGAAAAATGCCCCAATAGTGTTCATGGGACTCATGAATAAGATCTTCTAGATTTACATAGACTAGTTCGTAGTGTTCTTCATTGATGACATCCTAGTGTACTCGGCATCTGAGGAGGTGCAAGTGATACACTTGAGGATGGTTTGAGACACACTCTAAGAACACTATCTTTATGGTAATCTCTCAAAGATTCATTTCTAGATTCAAGAGTTCCACTTTTCAGGACACATCATTTCCAAGGTTGGAGTTCTAGTGGATATGGCTAAGATTGAGGCAGTTCTTGCTTGGGATCCACCCATGAGTGTTACCGAAGTGCAAAGTTTCCTAGGTTTGGATGGGTACTATATGAGGTTTGTTCTTGAATTATCTAGATTAGTATTACCCTTGATGGAATTTATATGAAAAAATAATCCCTTTTGTTGATAGAGAAGTTCCATCAGTGATTTTCAGAGTAGAGGTAGAGGTTGACGAGAACACCTATCTTGAGACTACTAGAGGAGGGTGTTAGGTATGTAGTGTTCGGTAATGAATCAAGGATAGGGCTTGGTTGTGTCCTGATGTAGGGGAAAACGGTGATTGCCTATGGTTTGTTCTAGTTGATAAAACATGAGTAGAACTACGTGACCCCTGATCTTGATCTATTAGTTGTATTCTTTTCATTGAATATGTGGAAATACTACTTGATGGGGGAGAAATTTACTATCTACTCTGACCACAAGAGTTCAATTATATCTTCTCTTAGAAGGATTTGAACATGAGACATAGGTGATGGATAGAGTTTCTCCAAGAATATGAATTTTAGATTGTTTATAATACTGAGAAGGAGAACATTGTTGCATATGCTCTCAACAAGAGATCCAACTTACAGTTACTGAGTGAGGTGTTACAGTAGTTGACCTCATTTCAGATATCCTTTGCGGATGGAGATGAAGCTACTTACCTTTTATTGATGGTGTTCACCCCTTCATACTTACAGTGAATTAGGGAGGCACAACTAAGGGATATCTACAGTGAGATCCAACATGCACAATTTTCTATAGGACATGCACAAGATGGATATTCGATAGGTGGGGAGAACTTCATTCTTTTCATAAAGTGAACAGTTGTACAAGTGGATTTACGGGATGAGGTTTTGAGGGAGTTCCACCCGTCCCCTTTGGTGATACATATGGGTGTGTCAAAGATGTACTAGGACCTAGGATGTATATTATGGTGTCTGGGGATGAAGTTGGAGGTGGAAGCGTTTGTTTCTTGATGCATCACTTTCCATCAAGTGAATGATGGACACCATGTTCCAGCAGGCATGACCCAAACTCTTGACATTTCAAAGTGGAAGTAGGATTGGATATTTATGGACTTCATGAAGGGTTTACCAAACACATCCAGGGGACATGATACCATTTTCATGATTGTTGACTAACTCACCATGTCATCCCACTTCCTTCCTATCTAAGATTAGAGTTTAGCAGAGAGCTAGGGACACCTCTATGTGCATGAGATAGTTCAACTTCACAAAGAACCATTAATAATTGTTTCATATCGTGATGCTCATTTCACATCCCAGTGGTGGAAGGGATTGTAGGAGGCATTTAAGACTGAGTTCTGCTTCAGCAAGGCATTTCATCCCTATAAGGATAGCTAGATGGAGAGAACCATTTTGGCTCTAGAGGATATGTTGCGGGCCTACATCATGAACATCCCACATATTTGGGAGGATAACCTACCACTAGTGGATTTTGTATACAACATCAGTTACCACTCCTTAATTGGTATTTCACTGTTTGAGGCCTTGTATGGGAGACCATGTAGGTCACCACTTTCTTGGATAGACCCAAGAGATTCATCACTCATGGGTCCAGAGTTGGTGTAGTCTACCACTAAGAAGGCACATATCATCTTGGAGTGGTTGAGGACTGGACAAAGGTGGAAGAAGTCATATAATGATAGGAGGTGGATGCCCTTTGAGTTCAAGTATGTATAACACGTGTTCCTTTATGTCTCACCTCAATGGGATTACAGAGATTAGGTTGGGGGGAAAGTTATATCTTAGATATTTTGGACCTTTTTAGAGTCTACATAGAGTTGGAGAGGTGGAGTACTACCTATCTCTACACCCATAGTTTCACCAGGTGTAGGAGCTATTCCATGTGTCATAGTTTAGGAGATACATGCATGATCCATAACATGTCATTCAATGGGGTGAGCTGTACATTGAAGATGGAGCGACTTTTGTAGAGAACCCATTGGAGATTGAGGATCAATAGGAGATGATCCTTCATGGGTAGTCGATTCTTCTAGTGCAAATTCAATGACATCATGTGAATCTCCAGGAGACAACTTGGGAGCACGAAGCTCTAATTATTTCTCAATACCCTCACATTTTTTTTGTGTAGAACTTTTTTTTGGATTTCTTGGGTGTAAATATCTAAGGTGGGGAGAATTTAATGACTCATATTTTCTTTGGTTTCGTTTTTATAAATTATTTGGGAAATTTCAAAGACCAGGCGCAGAGATGGCGTGTGATTATGAGGCATGATGTTCCCAGAATAGTTCATTGAATTATGTTATATTTTTATTAAATAATGTGGGGGTTCTTCTTTGAAACTAGAATAACATTTAAATGGGTTTTTGGATCAGAAATTTGAGGGCACCATTGCATTATGAATAGAATTTTTTATGTTAGGTGAGGCATAAAATTGACCAGTGTGGGTCAATCGTGAAATTTAGTTTCTTGACATCAACATCATTAAAATATTTAATAAAAATATTTTATTTGTACACAACATTAGTTTTATTTTAAATTATTAATATTGTCTGAAATCTAGGGTTACGACATAACCCTGGTGATTCATGATCGACAGACATGGGATTTGATAGATCGATGGACGAAGATGACATAGATTCACCCTTCATCAACAACAGATCCAAACTCCAGGTATGGTTTTTTTTTTCACCGTAATCTTTTCCTTTTTCATTTTAAAATTAAATGATGAACGTGGACCATCCCATGAATAGGTTGATCCACAGTTCCTTAATTCTTGGAGGATTTATAATTTATATGGGTTAACTATTAGGGACGATTCTTTTTAGAGATTATTTTTATTCCCTCTCTGTTCTTAATTATTACATGAGTGGATTAGGGTGACAGAACAAGGCCAATGTCCATTCAATGGGTGTTCTAGTGCATTTATATATTTCCCCAAATCTTTATGTGTTTCTCATCCTTCATGAATAATGAAAAAAGGATCACTATGCCTTCGATCCATAGTGAAATGATTCGAGATAGACGATCTGACATTGCAAAGAAATCATGGATGTACGACGGCAAAGGAGAGGTGAGAATCACCAGAGGTAGTGGTTTACAGTGGCACAAGGTGGTGCCCGTAGTAGTGGCTCCAACCGGGATCAGGTGGAGTGCAAAGTGGATAGAAGGCCGTTTGAGGAGGTGACATATGGATCAGTGGGGGGGGGGATCATGAGGCAGACGATCTGGCATTGTGGTGGCCAGTTGCGGGGCACACATCCATGCTCTGGGTGGGACTGCATGGGAGCCTGCAGTAGTGGATGCTGTGAGCGGCGATTGGGGACGCGATGGCGAGGATCCATGTATGTGGATAGATATGAATAAAGCCCACATTAGTGGAGTCTTCATGAGAGTTCAGGGACATGGTGGCCATTTTCATTATCCATGATGGCACTGTGTTGATCAGGCATACACAGCTGGGTTGGCTGTGTGTAGGAGAAGGGGTCTGGTCCGCATGTAGTGGGTCAAGATGGGTGGACCAAGTCACTACAACGGCCCAACAGTCCAGCATCCCACCAGGTCGGGCCTAATGGACCAGTATGGGTTGGGATGATCTGACCATGTTGGGTTAGCAGGTCAATCTAGGTCAGCCCCGGACTAGAGCTGGGTTCGACCTTTTTTTGAAAAAAAAATGTAACATTCAATCCGTGTGTCTATTTGACGATATGTTTAAAGTGTTGGGACCCTTGAGATGAAACAATACATTGGATATAATCCAAGTGAGTTGTTATGAAAGTTGGAATATGAAATAATGGCTTGAGGAGTAGGTTCTACTGGTACAAGCGTGCTATGAGTGGAATCTTGTAGCTGGCTGTGACCTAGTGACCATGTGACTTGGTGACTACATGACTTGGGGACTACATGAATTATAAAACCTCTTTGTGTTATCAAAACTCTGTGTGTTATTGAAACTTCGTGTGTTATCAGCACTCTGTGTTTTATCAACACATAGTGTGTTATTGACACTATATGAGTTATTAACACTCCGTGTATTACCGATTTTGGCTGTTATGTGGACTACATTTGATAATCCTACTTTTTGAGCTATAGACTTATACATATGTGATATCACTGTTCTTAGCATGTTTCTGTTGTGGTATATATTGTGCATTTTTTGAGGTATACTTCTTGAATTTATTTTTGGTATAATTATAGTAATTATATTTTGTTTAGTTCATGTATTTCACTGTGTTATTCCTTTGTGGTTTCGAGGTTTCCTACTAAGTATTGTTTTACTCACCCCTACATAGGCATTGCTTGTACATGTTGTGTCTTGTTTAGATGATTGAAACATTGATGGAGTTCTAGGTGGACCATGGATAGGTGATTCGTAGAGTGATTGGATAGAAGAGGTGTGCTCTTGTGGTTTCAAACATCTATAATAAATCTACCATTCAGGTATATTTTTTCTATGGACGAGTGCTTGAACTTGTGTATTTACTTTTTCAGACACTATGTTTGGTGGGCTTGTATACTAGCCCTATTTACTTTCTAGTTTCCTACTATCATACTTTTTGGTGGGTATCTTAGTGTATTCATGCATTGTGTACTTAGTTTTTTTATATTTCATCACTTTGGGCTTGGAGATTATGTGTGTGTATAAGTACTTAGGAAAATGCCTCTAATTTTTAGGATTTTTCAACTCAGTGCTAGTAGCTAGCCTCTGTCCTATTAAAGGTTGGTTTGGGGTTGTCATGGCATGGGCCCCTCTAGGGTAGGTTGTGAAAAAGAAGACCAGTTTTGATTCATTTTCATATGAATGAGTTAGGTGCCTCTATTAAATTCCACCATATTATTTTTCATGAGATACTTGAGTATTTATGAATACTTTATGAATAAATTATATATATATTTATACATATATGTGTGTGCGATATCTATGATGGGTCATAAATTCTTTCCAAATGTTTTTCATAAATTTCATAAAAAATATTTTAATTTTATTGAACCTATGATTTCAAAACTAAATTTTTTTCCATGCCAATTGTTTACTCAAATAAATAAGTGGGTATTTAAAATGGATTTTGTTCTATTTTAAAGGAGGGATTGAGACATATTGATTTAAAAAATAATAATTTCATGTTTCCAAAAATTTCCCTAAAAAATATTCTTGTTTACTAAATATTGAATTGTTTTAAATATTATTAAAATTTATATCATTTTAATGTGATTTCAAATAAATAGGTTTATTTATAAATATTTTAAAAAATATGGTTTCATGATTTTTTTCAAAAAATGTTTTATGATGATATTGAAAATGATAGAAAATGAATTTTCACTGTATGTTGATTTTTGGAATATCTTGTTTTGAATGTTCGACATAAATTTCTATAATGATTATGAGACCATCATTTAAACCCCTAGTTTTTTTATTCAATTCTAATTTTCTCATGGAATATGATTTATACTGGTGTGTAATTATATGATGGTTATGCATGGATGTGAAATTGGGATATTTATTAAGAGAGTGTTAGAGATGATATGAGGTTTAATTATTAATATTTAAAAGTGGATTGTTTGATAACCTTATGATTCATTCATTTTCTCACCTACATTGATTTATATTATCAGAACCCTAGGTATCTTAGTTGAAGGCCATGATTCATGTCACACTATCTTAATGTGTTCTAGATTGTTGGTTCTATAGAATAGTTTCACTATTGTATTATCCTTAACCTAGTCCATTGGGTTTGGTATAACAATAATTACACTAATCATAGGTGCATCCCCAGACACCAAATTTTGGTAAAATATCAAAATATTTTATGAAATTGTTGGTATATGATTTAAACTTGTGTATAATAAAAACTATTATTACATATTTTTGATAGTGCATAAATATGATGTCTCAACAAAACCAGACCATACATAAATAAACTACATTGAAATAAGAATTGATCATAGTCATAGTAGATAACCATGTCTCCAAGGTATGTATAAAAGACCAAAAACTCCAACTCTATAAAAAGATTCCCACTTAGAAAACTCCCCAACCCTATACAGTCACTTCTGCTATGTTCATAGCTTTGACATAAAATACCCTATAATTAATCTACACTATTATAAATCATAGAAATCTCCCCTTACCAACATCATAATGAGAAAATTCTATATATACATTGAACTGTGTATATATGGGGTGAGTATATAAACCCAATAGTTAATCCCTCATGTATTTACCACATATAGAACATAAACTAGAACATGTTAGATTACATTTTATATAAAACCTAATATAAGTATAATTTGAAAATGTGAGGCTAACATAAGCACTCTGAATAAATCCCACAAAAATCTAAATCTCATTTAAACCATGATTTCTATAAGGAAAACCACACCAAAACCCATAAATCAATTCCAAGCATACACACACCTATATTATTCACCCACCCAATTCACCCTAGGCCTATGTGTGAGTCCTTTAATTGAATGAGATTGTATACATATCATGATTCCCCTAAACCAATGTCATTACATAATGGTGTTATCTAGTGTAAACAAACAGCAACATGACTATCAAGATGAAATCAATATGGGTCATTCCTAGTGTGCCCAAATTTTAGTATGGTAGAAAAGTATATATCTATAAGGAACCAACCATATTCAATCATAAATAGAAAACCTACATTACTTCCACAACAAATTCATTGGTAAAAAAAAACTTATTTCAAATCCAAATCAAAAAATTATTTTTATTAACCATGTTATGGGGGAAAATGAAGAAATTTATCTAATGAAACTAAAACAAAATAATTTTCAACAAAAATTTTTCCATTACTTTTATCATATTTAAGTATAATCATTTATATTTAAAAATTGTATGATTCAAAGTTCTTTAAGGAAGGAGAGTGATAGAGAAGTATCTTACCTTTAACACTCTTTTCTGATATAATCAATGAAGGATATCTACAAAAGGAATAACATTAACTACAAAAAACACATGACATCATCGATTCTTAAATAACAATTGAGGAAAGAATGAATAATTTTTCAGGCAAATAATGTGGTAAGAAATAGTATTTTTAAACTCTAAAAATATTCCACATAGTTCCCTCGATTGTGTATATCACAATAAAATATATTGGTCAATTTGACCACATAAAAACGAAACTAACCATCAATATTGTTTTATGACCCCAATCATAGATTAGGTTACTCCAACTATAAATTCACTATATTTTCTCTCCATAGAATATGGAAATTTATATTCTGATTTCTATCACCCCATGTCTAGGAAAATGACATATTATAAAATCACACATCATTTAAAAACCCCCAATACAAGGTCCACCATGAATTGACCCAAAAACAAACCCATTAACATAAGAATGTTGGAATTGGAATTTATAAGTGTATATCCTTCCAAGAAACATTCCATAAAAATTTAGTTCACTTTAAAATAATTACACCCTTCAAAAATTTCATATCACAATTCCAACAAAATTGATTCACATAATACCACACCCAACACCATAGTTTCCACCATTGATTGGTGAGGCCTTGGGAGAAAAAAATTAAATCCTTAATAAATTAATTCTCCAATGATTATTGATCCCAATAAATATAATCACATAACAAAAAAACAAAAAAAAAGAGGAATTCCACAAATTGTGGGTGGCATGTTCTCCCAGTCATTAGACTTTATAAGCTTAGAAATCTATAGTTTATCAATTTCAAGATAAAATATAAGGCTATATTTACAACATAGTGGTATATCACACTCATGAATCCTCACCACCCTAACCCTATAGTTATTACACATTTACTAAAGGTATGGATTATCCCTATGAAATATTCTATTCTCTGTTCCATGATACAAACTACAATAAAAATATAGTAGATAATCCGACTCATGAGATCTGTAATGAAAAGTAATTATGAAAAAATATTATGATCTATATTTACAACACCATGATATTCGGAAAACATAATCTATTATAATATTTTAGGGTGGTAATATTAACTAGTAGAAACCTTAATGATATACTTTATAATCACCAATTCTAAAAACAAAGGGGATATAACTACTATTTCATTTTTAAGAAACGGTTCATAAGTCTATGGAATACCCATATGAATACACAGTTCCTCATCTATAAATATTATAGATTATAATTATAATCCAAATCAAAAAAATAAATTGATGTTGATATGGATGATCATACATTTACCCAAATAGGACAATATAAAGTGTCATCAGATAATAAACTATATATGAAATATCCACTACGGTAAAATAAGCCTCTACAAAAATGTAATTTTTTATAAGATGTGATTTAAATCCATACTATATTATTTATGATCACTAAAATTTCACCTCAGATAGAAGCTGATATACAATACTTATAGAGAACACAATTTTCACACTGAGGTAATTAATTTTTTAAATGAATATACATTACAAACAAGATGATCCATTCCATAATAATATAAGTCTAGTTACATTGAAACATGGATATATAGAAAACTGGTTCATAAGATATATACATAAATTCGAACATATTTTTTCATAACTTTAACCCTTCTTAGATAAATCATATATAAAATGTTTCCTCATAACCTTGTGAAAGGAAAAATAACAAAGTCTAAGTTAAGATGATAAATAAGGGTAAACAAGAGAGTTATCATAATAACATGAGAATATGGTTATGTGAACATGGTAATACATTTTGATGAATAATATTGTACATATAATAGACAAATATATGAGTTCTGGAATAAAGTGTGGCAGTTAATAAGACATGAAATACAAAAGAGTCAAATAACATTATCCATATGATAATAAAAATGGCCTAATTATTGAGTTTTTTCTACACATATTATAAGATAATCATTTCCATAATGTTCTAGGAATAATTATAATACTATCAATGTGGGTTTGGTTCACTCCAAAATCCTTCATAGTAGTCAATATTCAATCCCAAAAATATCATAGGGGATTTGATTCAACATCAAAACCATTACTGTAGTCAAGGTTCACTCCCAATACTATCATAGGGGATTTTGTTTACTCCACAAACAATCATAGTAATCAAGATTCTTTTCCAAGACAATAATAGTAGGTAGAGTCCCCTATTAAATTGAGTTCACTCCCAATTCAAGTCCTATTTATCTGAGGGGATAAACAACATTACCAAATTAATTAGAGGGTTTTATAATTTATATCTCACCTATCATATAACGAAAATCATGCATATTTTTTCCCCAAAATCAAAAAATATTCACCATATATAATACCATGAAAAGAAATGGGTCACATAAACATTTACTCATAGCATAACATATGAAAATGAAATGGGTTTCATAAATAACTTTTCATAAAAAAAATAAACCATATAAAGTAAGAATAAAGATGGTATCTATAGATTATATCCCTATTAAATTATAATTTTGATTACAGGTTGTTATCTTTCAGGAATATAAATAAAAATACAACATCATTAATACATTCTTGAGAAAAATAAACTTTCAATGTTGGAAATTAATTTACGAAAACTAAAATTTCACTAAATATTTTAAAAAATATTATTTTTTAAAATATTCTAAGAAACTTATGAGTTAATATTTATGGTATTTTTCATTAGTGATTTTAAAGAATTTAATATATTCTAAATAAGATAAAATAAAATATTCTTTTCACATTTTATTTAAATTTCAAAATTTTCCTCATTCATAAATTGATAAGATGATTGATTTTAAGAAATTTTATAAAAATTACAACATAGGTAAAAATAAATCAAAAAAATAAAGAAAATAGAAATCCATTATTTAATATTTTTTATAAAATAGGTGCAAGGAAGAAATAGGTTTTTCAACCGAATATCAAAATAATTTTTATTTTCCTTAAAATCGTATTTTAGTTGTCTTGAGTACATAAGGTTAGAATAATTAATTAAAAAAATTAATTTTAGAAAATAAACATAGGAGAAGAAAATTACAGTGTTTCCTATGAGGTTTATCACAATAATTCATCATTATAAACTAAATCATAAAAAATAATTACAAGTAACGTGATTGTGATGTAAAACACTATATCACATTAGTAAAATTTGAATTGTAACACCAAATAAAGAAAGAAACTTATAAGGATATGTATATCCAATAACTTTCATACGAATCCTCTCAGAATACATTTATATATAGTATATAAACTAAATTAAAGAAAAAATTTGTTACTGTGGAATGTGTATCCAAGAGATAAAGGCAAGAATAAAATTCATTACCTCAGGTCTGAATTTCTTCTCACATGTCAAACCTTTAAAATAGTAAATGAAATCTATTAGATCTCCCAAATAGGATCCTAGGGAAGGTTATTTGAGAATAACAACACATATATAATATTTCTAGGGATGCTGAGAATGGATTTTAATACTGATTAATTTATTTATAATATAAAATTTGGTGTAAATAAGAAAAATCAGAAGTTCTATTTTACAAATGACTGGAGGGGTACTCTTGGTATTTCATAAAAGATTAAAATATAATAATTTAATTTTACAGACTAAATTCATTCATAATTTTAGATATACATAGCTAATATATGATTGGTTTTAAATCTTAATAATCAATAAAATTTCTATTGGTTTTTGTTGTGTTTTAAAACGTATCTTTATGTTTAACCCCTTAGTTATCTTATTTCATCTTTAAACATGGTAATAAATTATAAATCATAATGAGATATAACAGTAATTATAAGGAAACTAATGAATCAAAAATGGAAAAAGAAATACCTTTTCAACCATATCTGTAACGCCCCGACCCCAACTACCTAGAGTCGGTGCATTAATTCGTCACATTGTCATGATCACAAAAGATCAAGTCTCGAGAGACCAATTTGTTTAGTAGCCTTGGAAACACTAGATACATTCATAAATTTTACATTACATCATAAAGTGAAAACTACAATAACAAAGTCTCTATAGTCCACACTCATATCCTCTTCTGACTATCCCTGCAGGTCATTCATAAAATACTTCTTCACACCCTGGAAAATATTAAAACATTGAAATGGGTGAGCTCAGATGCTCAGTAAGGATAACAATATATCGGAAGCTTTCATCAATAAACATAAACATTTAAGGAAATGTATAACTAAAACAAAATCCTTTTAAAGTTCAACTTCAACATAATATAGAAAAAGTAAAATGATATAATTCTATTTACTTCTTCACATGGATATTCTACTGGTCGAATGATCACATGTAATATCTATAACCACTTTCATAATGATGGAATTCATAATGCCAGACTGCCATAACCACGTAGCCAAGGCCTCGTGCCAAGACCACAAATAATATTTTGTCAAGGCCTCATGCCAAGACACTAGTTTGTCTCATGAGACCTGCTGATGCATCTAGGAGCTATAGTGGGCTCCACCCATCACTTATTAAGTCCAATGCATTCCTCATATGAATTGGTTTAAACATATCATAAACCATAACATAATCGTATCACATAAAACATGCATACAAGAAACATAATATTTCCACACTTCAACCACAAGATATCAATACAACACAATGATATAATACAAACTTAATCAAAACCATTTTCAATACCAAAATAAAAGAAAAGTAAAACATGGTATTTATTTTTCTTTTAAAAAAAGTTATGGCTTGTAGAGGAAGCCGAAACACAAATAATGGTCACGGCGGCGGAGAAGTCATTGTCACCACATACGTAAGACAAAAACATTCCTTTTGTCTTTTAGTAAAATGCTTTGTAAAAAAATATTCCTTTTTGAATAAAAGTCAAAGTCAAAGGGGTTTATACACCGTATAAAAGAAAGTTGTGTATAAAACAAAATATGCCTCAATGAAAGGAGATTGAGACGAAGACCCTTAAAAAGATCATTTTTTTAAATAAAGTAGATCTATTATGTGTATTCACTATAAGTACACATAAATAAAGGATAAATACAAGATAAGACATAATAATATCATGACATAATTTGAAAGTAGGAGATTAACCCAATGAATAGAAATTGGGTTAATAAGTTCCCTTACCTCGTGTCTGAATTCACTCGACCATTCTTTGATCTCCTGAATAATAAACTTGAGTTAATCTCTACCTTCTTAAGAAACTTTTTCAAGTTCATTATTACTTTTATATAACTTATTACCATGTCATGAACATTATGTAATTATTTAAGTTTATAACGGTCGTTTTGTCGATCTTGGGTACTTGAGTCAAAAATAATCTTCTTATAATTACAATTTGTTCATGTGGTAAAATATCCATTATATCCATAATTATATTTATGATGTATATATCATATACATAATATATATCTATTATATACATTCATTTATAATATTACATAACATTTAGAGGTAAGAAATGAAATGCACAGTTCATGGAGACGGTAAGCCGTACCTACGCATGAACGCTACTTTCATTTCCATTTCATATTTAATGGAATGAAGTTATAATTATAGAAAGTTATAATATAATTCAAGTATAATATAATGTATAATACCATTTAATCCATCCTTTATACATCCCACATATGGCATTAACGACTCAAATCACTTTGAGGGGGCGGTAGTCCGCACTTCCTAAAATGAAATTATCGCGTTTACCCATAATGGAAATCATAAAGTATTCCATAAATGAGAAATAAAGAAGCATAAGGAAAACATAAACATAATATATATATCATATATGAAAATATTGTCATCAAAATGGCCACCATTAGAGGTGTTAAAAGAATATTGAACAATCATCGATTCGTGAGGCAGTATTTCGCCACCCACATAAACAGTATGTTCTTTAACCATTAGACGAAGGTGTGTGTAAGTGTAAACAAAATAATTATCATAAAAACATCCTAGTATATTTTATATACTGTTGATGTTACAAAATAAAGGAATAAAAAGAGTTTAAGGGGTTGGAGAAGAAAAATAAAACAAAACAACTTTAGAGAAGACATTACCTTAAAATCGGGTAACTCTTTTTGATTTGAGCCAAAGGCTTCCTTGGGAAGACTTAGGCCCAAAGTGAGGCTTCTAAGAATAAGGGGGGGAAGTTGAGAGAGTATTTGGGCAGAGTTTTACCGATCCAAATGGCTTGACGGTGTGAGTAAGGTGGTAGTGGTGGGGGCCTTTTATAAGAGGAGAGAAGGGGCACTCTTGGAAAGATTGAAATGTTACATTATTATGAAATGTTTTTTCGGATTCTAAAGGTCCCAAACTTATATATTTCTAGTATAAGGTGATAAGGGTTCGAAATATACTCATACAATAGGTTTTTGACAAGTTTAAGTCTTAGATTTTACATTATCTTTTCATTTTATTTAAATCGTTAATTAATGAGGTAATCGCTGTATCATCATGGTGTCATAAATAATTTAATTTATTTAATGTCTAAAAATTATAAAAAAACTATCATGATGTAGGAAATATATTTATATTTCTAATGAATATTTATAGTAAAAAATATGACTTGTATAACCGCATTTAAAAATTGTTTTAGTAAAACAACTTATGTTTGTGACATTTTTATTTTAACTTTAAATAAAAGTTATTTATGTCATTTTACTACCAAAGTGGCTCCATGGGGTCCCCATGTTGACCCATGGTTTTCCTTGGTCGGCCATGACTCATAAAATAGTGGTATGACAAGTGTAAAGGTCATTCCATATTTTATAATACTATTTTTACCTTAAATTTCACTAATTACCTTTAATCGCGATTAATTAAACTTAAAAGTTACTATTCACCAAAAAATTATTTTATTCCCATTGAACCACATTTTAATTTCTAATGAAAACCATGTATGTCATATTTTTTAAAATAAAATCACAAAAGTGGTAATTTTTCATTTAAACGAAAAATCAGTTTTTTTAACTACCACTTAGTGGTTTCACTATTCATCAAAAATTGAAGTTTTTCAGAACAATGCCAAAATTTCACCCTAAGCTATAATTGATATTCCGAATTCAAAAATGATGTCTATTTTAAAAAATTCCAAACATATAAGTTACATTAATTAATGTTATAATTAATTCCCGCTGTGACAACAAATAGTGTGTTTTTAAGAAATAATATATATCAAAAGATTGACAATTGTTTATGTCCAATTTCAAAGTGAAAATAATTCTAATGAACATCATTGGATAAAATGGTAAAAATATACTCTATACTTTAAAACCATCAATATTATAATTTATCACTATAAATTATTCTGATCAAAAAAGTTGTTTTAAGTATTTTTCACTATTCATAAAAAAATGGAAGTTCTCAGAAAATTAAAAAAATTCAACTTAGGATAATTTCGGTATTACGAATACAAAAAAGAAGTCCATATTGAAATATAAGATTTCCATAATTTTAGAAAGTGGGTATTACTATTCATAATGGATACTTTGATTAGTCGCGGTGTGTTAGAACTCTAACTTGCGTACAATGCAAGCTATTGCATTATTGAAAGAGAAGCGTATCATGGAAGCTCGAGGTGTTACATTCTCCCCTCCTTTAATAAATTTCTTCCTCGCAATTTGAAAATTTTCTATGAATATAAAAGGTTGAAAATAGAAAATACCGTTGTAGAAAACCCACATCGGAAATAGGGTTAATAAAAATATAACTTCAAAAGATAGAAAGATAAGTAAAAAGGTCACCCGAGATAGCCCATACTAGGATTCTATGAAAATATGGATATGGAAGAAAAACAAACCATCAAGGTCTGATGAAGAGTTGTAGAAAACAAGATTAGGAGAAAGTTAACCATAAGAAAATCACAAACTTGTGATTGGTTAAACGGTCATTGAATCCCCAGTTGGAAAAGTTAACCGACAACGTTTTTGTTTTATGTAACCTTTCATAAAGTTGAGGAATTTATTTAAGAGATTTACTAAGAATGTAAGGAAATATACTTACTTGTCATGTAGGATTTCATGCTTTAATAAATTTTTACCACGAGCCCATCTTTCACTCCAAAAGGTAATAGATTTAAAAAATATTATATTTATCCTAATCGTACAAAGTTCAAAATATTAACACATACCATTTAAATTAGGAAAACTATTTTGTAATAACCATGGACTTCCTGTAGGCTAGTGGTAGGTAATAAAGGCCTGTCGCACTATGGTTGTGGGTTCGATTCCTGTAGCTTTGTCCGACGCGACGGGTTATGCCCCACCCTGCAGGTTGTCCTTTTCCTAAAACTATAGTATTATAATATTTCAAAAATAATCATCAGAAATGTTTTAACCTTAAACAATACTATCCAAAGTTCAACTTAATTAATTCCAACCTTTATAGTTATCCAAAATACCTCTATACAGACTTTCTCTAAAAGGTCTCTAAATTCCAAAATCAATTGTAACATCAGATTCCCCAAACAATGTAAAGTTTCTCTTATTGTCACATACTAAAAATATGATTACCTTTATCATATTAAAACCTTAATGAAAAAAAACAAGTACTGCAGTACAATCCTTATATATATCACATTATTATTATAACCAGAATATAATCCTTGAGTCCAAAATCACCAATACATTAATTATTCCACTTCAACTGTAGTAACATCATAATATTTTCCTTTACCCCTTGGCCTTTTTTGAGGTAAGTTTCCCTAAAGCTTAGGACATTCATTTGCATAATGCCCCATTTCCCTACAATTGTAGCATTCAACATTGATAGCCTCTTTCTTTCCCTTGCAATCACGCGCCTGGTGACCTTTTTCCCCATATTTATAACAAACTCCCATTCCTTTTAGGCAAGTAACAGGGTGATTCTTCCCACAATTATCACATAATGGAAAATCCTTCTTTCCCTTTTTCCCTTTATCCGTCTCTTGTTCCACTGTTCTCTTCTTCTCTTGCTTTACTTTGTTGTCATAAGACTTAGAAAATTATTTTTCTATCTTGATAGCACATGAGACAATATCTTCGTATGATCAGAAGTATTGTGATACTAAAGCTCGATGGAGAAATGGTTTTAACCCATCAAAGAAACAATCAATCTTACTTCTTGGGTTACGTATATAATCAGCAACATACCTCGCTAACCTTGTAAAGTTGGCCTCATACTTTGCGACATTCTCATCCTCCTTTTGTCTCACACTCAGAAATTGACTTTCCATATCTGCTCTGTGGTCACGGGGAAAGTAATTTTCTAAGAAAAGCTCTTTGAACTCCCTCCATTCCATATTCGATACTTCATCATCTTCCTTTTTATTTTGAATCAATGACCACCATTGATCAACATCTCTAGTGAGGCGGTAGATTTCCATGACAACCTTCTCCCTTTCACTACTCCCCAAGGCATGGAATATTTTTTCTAAGGAGTTTATCCATTTCTCAGCTACTAATGGATTTGTACCCCCATTAAATGTTGGTGGTTGTTTCCTCATGAAGCGGTCTAACATTGATCCTCCACGTTGCGGATCAGGGTGGTCCATACGAGTAAGGTTATTATTCATAACCTGAGTGAGTTGTCCCAGTATGGTAATAAGTTGATCAACACCAGTTGTATCTCTAGATCCACAATAATTATCTTGAGTAGGAGGGCAATCCCTACACGGAGTGCGTGCATTGATACGGTTTCCATTCCTTCCACTAGGCGCCATTTCTAAACAATGGCATAAACTAGATTAGTTTATGAATCAAAATACATAATTCCATACTTGTAAAATACTTAACATTAATTGAACTATTTATGGATATAATCCATAAAAATGTTTTCTTTGAGGAAGTATATACTCATAACCCTTCATAGTTGTTTGTAAAGAAAATGAGAATTATCCTAAGCATATCCCCCGGGAGTGTCGTAACCAAGAGTGCAGCAAGGCCCGTTGTCGTGCACCGGTTCCCGTTCGAGTCTATCTCAAAGCTGTGTTTTCGGGTTTTACCCCTAGGTACATCTATTCCAGAGCCGCCTCTACCTGCTCGTATCCAGACAGAGATTTATTTATCGGAAAACTCACAAAATCTCTACAACAACAAAATTCTAGGAAGTTCTTCTATACTAATCCTCAAAGTCTATCTTTGGGCTATGTTCTCTAATCAGAGTTTATCTAAATATAGCTTCCAAGGTTAGTACTAAACTGCCTCTGATACCAACTGTAACTCCCCGACTCCAGCTACCCAGAGTCGGTGCATTACTTCGTAACATTGGCATGATCACAAAAGATCAAGTCTCAAAATACCGATTAGTTTAGTAGCCTTGTAAACACTAGATACATTCATAAATGTTACATTACATCATAAAGTGAAAACTACAATAACAAAGTCTCCATAGTCCACACTCATATCCTATTCTAACTATCCCTGCAGGTCATTCATAAAATACTTCTTCACATCCTGGAAAATATTAAAACATTGAAAGGGGTGAGCTCAGATGCTCAGTAAGGATAACAATATAGAGGAAGATTTCATCAATAAACATAAACATTTAAGGCAATGTATATCTAAAACAAAATCCTTTTAAACTTGAACTTCAACATAATATGTAAAAAGTAAAATGATATAATGCCATTTACTTCTTCACATGGATATTCTACTGGTCGAATGATCACATGCAATATCAATAACCACTTTCATAATGATGGAATACATAATGCCAGACTACCATAACCACGTAGCCAAGGCCTCGTGCCAAGACCACAAATAAGATTTTGTCAAGGCCTCGTGCCAAGACACTAGTTTGTATCATGAGACCTGCCGATGCATCGAGGAGCTATAGCGGGCTCCACCCGTCACTTATTAAGTCCAATGCAATCCTCATATGAATAGGTTTAAACATATCATAAACCATAACATAATCGCATCACATAAAACATGCATAAAGGAAACATAAGATTTACACACTTCAATCACAAGATATCAATACAACACAATGCTATAATAAAAAATTTATCAAAACCATTTTCAATACCAAAATAAAATAAAAGTAAAACATGGTATTTATTTTTCTTTTAAAAAAAGTTATGGCTTGTAGAGGAATATGAAACACAAATAATGGTCACGGCAGCGGAGAAGTCATTGTCGCCGCATACGTAAGACAAAAACATTCCTTTTGTCATTTACTAAAATTCTTTGTAAAAAAAGATTCCTTTTTGAATAAAAGTCAAAGTCAAAGGGATTTATACACCGTATAAAAGAAAGTTGTGTATAAAACAAAATATTCCTCAATGAAAGGATATTGAGACGAAGACCTTTACAAAGATCATTTTTTTAAATAAAGTAGATCTATTATGTGAATTCACTATAAGTACACATAAATAAAGTAAAAATACAAGATAGGACATAATAATATCATGACATAATTTGAAAGTAGGAGATTAACCCAAAGAATAGAAATTGGGTTAAGAAGTTCCCTTACCTCGTGTCCGAATTGTAACGACCCAAAGTTTCATTAATGGAAAATCCCTCTTGATCCAGTTAAATATTTCTTTATGAAAAATGTTTTTATAAGATGTCAGCTTCTTTAGCTTTATGTTAAGATTTGTGACCGTTACTTTTATAGCTGTTGAACAGTGATCACTTGAGTAGTATAAATATATGGCTTTAACGAACCCAATTTTACTCAGACAAAGGAAGCGATGGCCTCATCCAGTAGAATTTCCCCATACGAAGCCCATTTGTCGGAGCTCAGAAAAGAGGTGGCATCTTTGGGCTTTTCCCTTGACCAAGCCCAAGCCAAGCTTCATTATGTCAAGCTCGAACGGGACCGTCTACGGGAAACGTGGAAGTTGATAGAGATTACCACTCGAGCGATGTTATCCGAGCCGCCCCAAGATTCTGTCACCACCGCACACCATACCCTTAGGTATTATGCGGCTATTTTAAGGGGTTATGTAAAAAATAAGTAGTACTATGTTCATGTGCATTATTTTTGTATATAATAATGAATATAATTTCTAGTCATTTTTGATACATTGTAAATAGTTTTTAAAGTACAAATGGTGTTTTTGGTTGTTATTTAATTAAGAATTATATTTTATTAAATTAAGGGATTTTTTGAATTAAATAATATTTTAATAAAATATTATTATTAATATTAAATTATTTTTTATTAAATATAAATGACCTTATAATTTTATGAATGCAATTAAAATTTTTATTAAGGTTTGAAAGCCATTTCTGTCAAAACCCGTGAATTTTTTATAAAAGTCGGTTTTTATTTTAAAAGTGAAAATTCAAATATTTAGAAAATTATTTAGATAAAATAAATATTATTTTTGGAATCAGGACGTCGAAATTATCCAACGGTGAATTTTTCATAATTTTCTGAGACAATCAAATTTTTGGGTAAAAATTAAATACCATTTAAATATATAATGTGTTTTATGACATCATAATGACCCAATGGTGATGTAATAAAATACCATAATCCTTATGTTCGGCCAATATGTGTTTTATCATTAAAATAATGTGATTTTGGGTTTTTTTTGACTTACTTTTCAAAGCATTAATGGAGCCCTCAAGACTTATTCAACACTTTGTCTTTTTAAATTAATTTCCATGGGAGTGTGACACACCTCCACATAAGCAACCCTAATTTTTTAATAAGTTCGGACCTTGGCCTTGTAAAATATTGTTTTCCTCTTTCCTTTTCCAGAAACCATGGGCAAATACCATGAGATGGTTTGTGGTTTGGATTATTTTAATATAAGGGGTCCCAAATCTAAATAATAAAGAATTCTCTCACCTTTCCTATATAAACCAACCCAAGATCCCACTTCCTCCTCACTCAGAGCCCTTGGAGTTCGTCCAAACTCTGCCCTATTCTCTCTAGAATTCTCTCAAGGTGCCCCAAGCTCCCAAGAAGCCTCTCACAAGCCTCTCTCTAGCCTTTGGAAGCACACTTCCAAGTAAGGGTTTTTTCTTCCTTTCTCATTTTAGTCAATTTTCATTAAGTTGTGTTGCCATTTTAATTTCAATTATGAATGTTGGGGTATGGTTTATCACCTCCCCCATACTGCCCTATTATTGTTTGAATTATGGGAGACCCCTTTCTCTCTCATTAAATGCCTCCCATGTACACCCGTTACTATGCCGAAATTCCGAAAGGAAATTCTCTCTCCTCTTTTACATTCAAGCAATACATTTGTATCATGAATCTAAATTCCATTAAAATTGTTAGGACATGTATCTATTTGACTTCCTTACTGTCCCTTACATGTAAATATAATGAGTAACCCCTTTCTCTCTCATCAACCATTTTTATGAATTCTTATGTCACGCCGTTACGCTGTCGAAATCACACCGATTTTCTAAGCCAATGTCATTGTGTAGTGAATACCATGCCCATTTCTCCATCAAGGGTATTCAACTTTATGCACATTTACATATTGATTATAAAGTTTCATGTATTAATTCCACATTACTTTATCGTGGAATAAATTATTTTGTTTTAGGAATCCATGTTTTATGATCCATGTGGCACACTTATGCTTGAAATGGAATGTTTAAGAAGGGTGTGCCCTTATAGCGCTCCAATGCATTGGGTAAAGTATAATATCATGATACGTCAAGTGAAATGATTGTTGAATCATGCTAATTCAAGTGAAACGAGGGTTTACTCGTGCTTCAAGTGCAATTAGGGTTTACTCATGCTCCATGTGCAATGAGCCTTGGCTCATGCTAATTCAATGTTAAGCGTTGTTGCCACATTTCCATGTTATGATTACCATGCTTTATCATGCCTTTATGTTCATGTTTCTTTTATTCTCTATTGATATGCCTATTTCCTAACATGTATTGTACTCCTCATGTTATTCCATGTGTACTCCCTTACTGGGCTTTACAGCTCACCCTTTTCTTATGCATGTCCTCAGGTTATCCCATGCAATGCTAAGTACGAAGGAATGTAGTGGTCATGTAAAGGAAGTTTTCAATAAAGATGTTGTATTTCAAGTTTAAAGTTTTTATGTAATGATCCTAATCCCCAAAGACACTAAACCTCTCGATCTTCTTTGTTGTATCAAGTGAAGTTTTATGTAATAAAGCATGTTTAAGTTGTAATAAAAAGTAGGGTTGTCATAGTTGGTATCAAAGGATAGGTTTAGTTATATTTGGGATTAGGAAACCCTAGTAAAGCCTTAGATACAAGAATAAGTATAACAAAAACATCCCTATGTTTTGGTAAGTATTGAGTAAGTGGTTTATCAAGCAAATACATCCCTGTCTGGATACGAGCAGGTAGAGGCGGCTCTGGCACAGATGTATCCTAGGGGTAAAACCCGAAAACACTGCTTTGAGCAAGACTCAAACGGGAACTGGTGCACGACAACGGGCCTTGCTGACCTATTGGTTACGACACTCCCGGGGGATATGTTTTGATAAATTCACAAGCTTAGTGTGAACCCATATTAAGGAAAAAATGCCCCTAAGAATATATGTTAGAAGGTAGATCATGAAAAGCCTGGATTGAATCCTATAGACTCATGAGTTAAAGAGATTAAAGTGTATTTATAAGTCATAAACTTTTTTCTTTGTATTAACCTTTATGTTTTACCCCTAACTTTCCTTTTATTCCAGCCAATGGCCGGTAATAGGAGAACTTGGGCTAAAAACCATTGTGAAGATCAGTGTGATGATTGTACTATTGAGATGTCCAATCCAATGGGAGCGGGAATCACGAACTTTGTCACGCTTCTCCCTCAGCTAACTCAAGTTTTGAATAGAAACACGGGTCAAGAGGAACGTTCAACCCCCCCTAAGAAAGAACAAGTCGCTATTGAAAGCTTCATGAGACAAAGGCCTCCTACTTTTAGTGGATCATTTGATCCCACGATTGCTGAGCAATGGATCAACTCCATTGAAAAGATATTCTCCATCCTCCAATGTTCTGAACAAGAGAAGGTTCTCCTGGTGGCTTATCGTATGGAGGGTGAAGCTGATCAATGGTGGACGTTGATCAGAAATACAAAGCCTGAGGAGGAGATCGAGGCTTTGGAATGGAAGGAATTCCAGAAGATGTGTTTTCGATAAATATTTTCCGCGCACCCTCCGTCTTAAGATGGAAAGGGACTTTCTTTCCCTCAAGCAAAAAGATGAAGAATCTGTGGGAGCGTACGAGGAAAACTTCACAAGGCTTGCACGATACACTTATAGCTTTGTCGTTACCCCCGAATGCAAGGATGACCGCTTCTTTGGTGGGCTGAAGCCTAGCTTGCAGAAAGAATTAGTGATCTGTGACTTCGAAAGCTATGAGGAAATTTTCCGATGTGTCCTCAAGGATGAAATGGAGATCGGAGAATCATAGGGGTATCATGGGGACAAGAAGCGTAAGGTGGACTTCAATGCTGGTGGGCCGATGGATAAATCCAACAGCGCTAAGAAATTCCAGCACCCCACTTGCCAAAAGTGCGGAAAGAAGAACCCTGGAAATTGCCTTAGGGGGACGAGAAAATGCTTCAAGTGTGGAAGGGAAGGGCACCTAGATATTAACTGTCGGAAAAAAGGACCCGCAACTGCGACAGAGGAGAGGAACGCTCCGTTCGAACCTCAATTCATTGTTCAATGCTACAAATGCAAAGAACCGGGTCATTTTGCAAATCAGTGCCCTAATCCAAGGGTTTTCGGAGGCAGCCAACAACCTCCAAGACCGCAAGGAAGAGCTTTTTCCATCACTTCTGCCGAAGTGAACCTCGACAACGAAGTGGTGACAGGTACACTAGTTATTCATTCAATAATAGCGAACGTACTTTTTGATTCAGGTTCTACACATTATTTTATATCTCAAAAGTTTAGTAGAACAATCCCATCACCACCACAAATCATGGAAGTAAAGATGTCGGTGAGTACGACAAATGGGGCAGTCAAAGCATCCCATGAGTATAAGTCCTCCCCTATTATAATCTGCGGATTGAATTTCCCGGCGAACCTCATCATACCCCCTCTGGTGGAATTTGATTCAATTCTTGGCATGGATTGGATTTCCTTTTATAGAGCCAACATAAATTGTCGGGAGGGGGAAATCACACTCCATATAGAGAATCGACCCCCGATTCTTTACAAGTGTCAGGAGGAAGATGAATCTCCTTTATCTCCATCATCTCAAGCATGGATATTACTGCCTTATGAGCACGCATATCTGGCTCAGATGATTGAGTCCAAGGAAGAAACCACCCTTGAAGAAATGCCTATTGTGAGGGAATTTGCTGAAGTGTTTCCCGAGGAACTTCCTGGTCTTCCTCCAAGAAGAGATGTTGAGTTCTCAATTGAACTTATACCTGGGGTGCTACCAATATCCAAGAATCCATATAGAATGGCTGTTGTTGAGCTTGAAGAGCTGAAGAAACAACTACAGGAGAACCTGGATAAAGGGTTTATACGCCCAAGTGCATCACCATGGGGTGCACCAGTCCTCGTCGTCAAGAAGAAGGACGGGTCAATGCAGATTTGCATTGATTATCGTGAACTTAACAAAATCACGATAAAGAACAAGTATCCTCTCCCAATAATCGATGAATTGTTTTATCAGATGCGTGGAGCACAATACTTCTCCAAGGTGGACTTGCGATCGGGATATTATCAAGTAAAGGTGAATAAGGAAGATATCCCCAAGACTGCTTTTCGTACAAGGTATGGGCACTATGAATTCATAGTAATGCCTTTCAGACTCACCAATGCTCCAGAAATATTCATGGACTTAATGAATAGAGTCTTTAGAGATTACCTTGACAAATTTGTGGTAGTCTTTATAGATGATATTCTAATATACTCCAAAACTAAGGAGGACCATGAGGAGAATTTAAAAACTGTACTATAGACTTTGCGCAAGGAGAATCTCTATGAAAAGTACAACAAGTGTGAGTTTTGGTTGAAGGAAGTATCATTCTTGGGCCATATCATCACAAGCAATGGGATATCTGTGGACCCCTCCAAAACCGATGCAATTGAGGGATGGCCGAGGCCAACATCGGTAACTGATATCCGTAGCTTCTTTGGGTTAGCTGGATATTATCGAAGATTTGTGAGAAATTTCTCACGATTTTCCAACCCTCTTACCAAGCTAACTAGAAAGAGAGTAAAGTTTTCGTGGAGTGATGAATGCGAAGAAAGCTTTAAAGAGTTGAAAAGGAGGCTTATCACTGCACCCGTGCTCACTTTACCCACAAGCGGGGAGCTTTTTGTGGTATTCAGTGATGCTTCGAAAAAGGGCTTAGGATTTGTGCTGATGCAGAATGATAAAGTGATATCCTATGCCTCAAGGCAGTTGAAAATCCATGAGCGAAACTATCTAACTTATGATCTAGAGTTGGCGACTGTGATCTTTGCCTTGAAAATCTGGCGGCATTATCTCTATGGAGAGAAATGTGAGATATATACTGACCACAAGAGTCTTAAATATATATTCACACAGAAATAGCTTAATATGCGCCAGAGAAGATGGATAGAGCTCATCAAGGATTATGACTGTTCAATACATTACCACCCTGGGAAGGCGAACAAGGTGGCGGATGCCCTAAGTAGAAAGGATCCATCGATTCTATCAATGATGAGAATTGAGAAGGATCCAATCTTCTTAGACTTGATGAAGATGGACGTGGGAATCATAAAGAAGGGAACATCATCAATCCTTTCACAAATGATTGCTCAACCATCTCTTTTGGAAAGGTTAAAGGATGCTCAAAAGGATGATGTGGGAATTCAAGAAAAAGTGGAAGCTATCAAAAAGGGGAAATCCTCAGAGTTTATTGTTAATGAAGAAGGAACTGTGCGGTTTGGGAAAAGACTATGTGTTCCATCAAGTCTGGAGCTGAAGAAGGAACTTTTGGATGATGCACATAGTTCAACTTTCTCTATTCACCCAGGGAGCACAAAGATGTATCGAGATCTCTGAGAAAACTTTTGGTGGGATAATATGAGGAAGGAGATCGCTGAATATACATCAAAGTGCCTGGTGTGTCAGCAAGTGAAGACAGAGAGGCAGAAGTTTAAGGGGATGATGTAACCATTGCCCATACCAGTATTGAAGTGGGAGAACAACACCATGGACTTTGTCACCGGACTTCCAAGGACATCCAAAGGCAACAATGCAATCTGGGTTGTTGTGGATCGTCTTACAAAGACTGCACACTTCATTGCTATTCGAGAGTATTTCTCTTTGGATCAACTGGCACGGATATATATCAGGGATGTGGTACGGTTGCATGGAGTACCACTATCTATTGTGTCTGACCGAGATCCAAGATTCACCTCTATGTTTTGGAAGAGTCTACAATATGCTTTGAATACTTAACTGAACTTCAGTATGGCCTATCATCCTCAAACTGATGGCCAATCCGAGCGGACTATCCAAACACTTGAGGACATGTTGAGATCATGCTCAATGGACTTTAAAGGAGGATGGGATCAACATCTTCCTCTGGTTGATTTCTCTTATAATAATAGTTTCCACTCGAGCATCCAAATGGAACCATATGAAGCCCTGTATGGGAAAAGGTGTAGAACACCGGCATGTTGGGATGAGGTCGGTGAACGTAAGTTGCTTCGACCAGAAATGGTCGAAGAAATGGTAGAGAAGGTGAAAACCATTCAGCAGCATATCAAGGCAACCCAAAGTCGACAGAAGAGTTATGCAGATAATCGTCGACAAGACCTTGAGTTTAAAGTCGGAGACATGGTGTTTTTACGCATATCTCCATGGAAGAAGGTCATGAGGTTTGGAAAGAAAGGGAAGTTAAGTCCAAGGTACATCGGCCCCTTCAAGATTCTTGATCGTGTTGGGGATGTGGCCTATCGACTAGAACTTCCACCTAATATGGCCAAGGTGCATGATGTCTTTCATGTATCCCTCTTAAGGAAGTACATACCAGACCCTTCACATGTACTCTCTTCCGAGGTGGTACAACTGGAAGATGATCTTTCTTATGAGGAGCAACTAGTGAAGATCTTAGATCATAGAGAAAATGTTCTACGAAATAAGAGAATGCCCCTCGTCAAGGTATTGTGGAGAAACCACAAGTTTGAAGAAGCAACTTGGGAGTCGGAGGATATGATGAAGCTGAGTTACCCACATTTGTTTTAGTGTGGGAAAAGGAAAATTTCGAGGGCGAAATTTCTTAAGGGGGGAATATTGTAACGACCCAAAGTTTCATTAATGGAAAATCCCTCTTGATCCAGTTAAATGTTTCTTTATGAAAAATGTTTTTATAAGATGTCAACTTCGTTAGTTTTATGTTAAGATTTGTGACTGTTACTTTTATAGCCGTTGAACAGTGATCACTTGAGTAGTATAAATATATGGCTTTAACGAACCCAATTTTACTCAGACAAAGGAAGCGATGGCCTCATCTAGTAGAATTTCCCCATACGAAGCCCATTTGTCAGAGCTCGGAAAAGAGGTGGCATATTTGGGCTTTGCCCTTGACCAAGCCCAAGCTGAGCTTCATTATGTCAAGATAGAACGAGACCGTCTACGGGAAAAGTGGAAGTTGATAGAGATTACCACTCGAGCGATGTTATCCGAGCCACCCCAAGAGTCTGTCACCATCGCACACCTTACCCTTAGGTCTTATGCAGCTATTTTAAGGGGTTATGTAACAAATAAGTAGTACTATGTTCATGTGCATTATTTTTGTATATAATAATGAATATAATTTCTAGTCATTTTTGATACATTGTAAATAGTTTTTAAAGTACAAATGGTGTTTTTGGTTATTATTTAATTAAGAATTATATTTTCTTAAATTCAGGGATTTTTTGAATTTAATAATATTTTAATAAAATATTATTATTAATATTAAATTAATTTTTATTAAATATAAATGACCTTATAATTTTATGAATGCAAATAAAATTTTTATTAAGGTTTGAAATCCATTTCTGTCAAAACCCGTGAATTTTTTATAAATGTCGGTTTTTATTTTAAAAGTAAAAATTCACATATTTAGAAAATTATTTAGATAAAATAAATATTATTTTTGGAATCAGGACATCGAAATTATCCAATGGTGAATTTTTCATAATTTTCTGAGACAGTCAAATTTTTGGGTAAAAATTAAATACCTTTTAAATATATAATGTGTTTTATGACATCATAATGACCCAATGGTGATTTAATAAAATACCATAATCCTTATATTCGGCCAATATGTGTTTTATCATTAAAATAATGTGAGTTTGGGTTTGTTTGACTTACTTTTAAAAGCATTAATGGAGCCCTCAAGACTTATTCAACACTTTGCCTTTTTAAATTAATTTCCATGGGAGTGTGACTCACCTCCACAAAGAAACCCTAATTTTTTAATAATTTCGGACCTTGTCCTTGTAAAAAATTGTTTTCCTCTTTCCATTTCTAGAAAACATGGGCAAATACCATGGGATGGTTTGTGGTTTGGATTATTTTAATATAAGGGGTCCCAAATCTAAATAATAAAGAATTCTCTCACCTTTCTTATATAAACCCACCCAAGCTCCCACTTCCTCGTCACTCAAATCCCTTGGAGTTCGTCCAAACTCTTACCTACTCTCTCTAGAATCCTCTCATGGTGCCCCAAGCTCCCAAGAAGCCTCTCACAAGCCTCTCTCTATCCTTTGGAAGCACACTTCCAAGTAAGGGTTTTTTCTTCCTTTCTCATTTTTGTCAATTTTCATTAAGTTGTGTTTCCCTTTTAGTTTAAATTATGAATGTTAAGGTATGGTTTCACACCTCCCCCATACTGCCTTATTATTTTTTGAATTATGGGAGACCCCTTTCTCTCTCATTAAATGCTTCCCATGTACACCCGTTACTATGCCGAAATTCCGAAAGGAACTTCTCTCTCCTCTTTTATATTCAAGAAATACATTTGTATCATGAATCTAAATTCCATTAAAATTTTTGGGACATGTATCTATTTGACTTCCTTACTTTCCATTACATTTAAATATGATGAGTAACCCCTTTCTCCCTCATCAACCTTTTTTATGAATTCTTATGTCACGCCCTTACGCTGCCGAAATCACACCGATTTTCTAAGCCAATGTCATTGTGTAGTGAATACCATGCCCATTTCTCCATCAAGGGTATTCACCTTTATGCACATTTACTTATTGATTGTAAAGTTTCATGTATTAATTCCACATTCCTTTATCATGGAATAAATGATTATGTTTTATGAATCCATGTTTTATGATCCATGTGGCACACTTATGCATGAAATGAAATGTTTAAGAAGGGTGCGCCCTTATAGCGCTCCAATGAATTGGGTAAAGTATAGTATCATGATACGTCAAGTGCAATGAGTGTTGACTCATGCTAATTCAAGTGCAACGAGGGTTTACTCGTGCTTCAAGTGTAATGAGGGTTTACTCATGCTCTATGTGCAATGAGCCTTGGCTCATTCTAATTCAATGTTAAGTGTTGTTGCCACATTTCCATGTTATGATTACCATGCTTTATCATGCCTTTATGTTCATGTTTCCTTTATGCTCTATTGATATTCCTATTGCCTAACATGTATTGTACTCCTCATTTTATTCCATGTGTACTCCCTTACTGGGCTTTAGAGCTCACCCTTTTTTTATGCATGTCCTCAGGTTATCCCATGCAATGCTAAGTACGAAGGAATATAGTGGTCTTGTAAAGGAAGTTTTCAATAAAGATGTTGTATTTCAAGTTTAAAGTTTTTATGTAATGATCATAAGCCCCAAATACACTAAACCTCTCGATCTTATTTGTTGTATCATTTGAAGTTTTATGTAATAAAGCATGTTTAAGTTGTAATAAAAAGCAGGTTTGTCATACGAATTCACTCAACCGTTATTTGATCTCCTAAATAATAAACTAGAGTTAATCTCTACCTTCTTAAGAACCTTTTTCAATTTCATTATTCCTTTTATATCACTTATTACCATGTCATGAACATTATGTAATTATTTAAGTTTATAACGGTCGTTTTGTCGATCTTAGGTACTTGAGTCAAAAATAAAATTCTTATAATTACACTTTGTTCATGTGGTAAAATATCCATTATATTCCTAATTATATTTATGATGTATATATCATATACATAATATATATCCAGTATATACATTCATTTATAATATTACATAACATTTAGAGGTAAGAAATGAAATGCACAGTTCATGGAGACGGTAAGCCGTACGTACGCATAAAGGATACTTTCATTTCCATTTCATATTTAGTGGAATGAAGTTATAATTATATAAAGGTATAATATAATTCCAGTATAATATAATTTATAATTCCATTTAATTCATCCTTTATACATCCCACATATGACATTAACGATTCAAATCACTTTGAGGGAGCGGTAGTCCTTACTTCCTAAAATGAAATTATCGCGTTTAACCATAATGGAAATCATAAAGTATGCCATAAATGAGAAGTAAAGAAGCATAAGGAAAACATAAACATAATATATATATCATATATGAAAATATTGTCATCAAAATGGCCACCATTATAGGTGTTAAAAGAATATTGAACAATCATCGTTTCGTGAGGCAGTATTTCGCCACCCACAGAAACAGTATGTTCTTTAACCATTAGACGAAGGTGTGTGTAAGTGTAAACCAAATAATTATCATAAAAACATCATATTATATTGTAGATACTGGTGTTGTTTCAAAATAAAGGAATAAAAAGAGTTTAAGGGGTTGGAGAAGCAAAATAAAACAAAACAACTTTAGAGAAGACATTACCTTAAAATCGGGTAACTATTTTTGATTTGAGCCAAAGGCTTCCTTGGCAAGACTTCGGCCCAATGTGAGGCTTCTAAGAGTAAGGTAGGGAAGTTTAGAGAGTATTTGGGCAGAGTTTGTCCGATCCAAATGGCTTGACGGTGTGAGTAAGGTGGTAGTGGTGGGGGCCTTTTATAAGAGGAGAGAAGGGGAACTCTTGGAAAGATTAAAATGTTACATTATTATGAAATGATTTTTCGGATTTTAAAGGTCCCACACTTATATATTTCGGGGATAAGGTGATAAGGGTTCTAAATCTACTCATACAATAGGTTTTTGACAAGTTTAAGTCTTAGAGTTTACATTATCCATTCATTTTATTTAAATCGTTAATTAATGAGGTAATCGCTGCATCATCATGGTGTCATAAATAATTTAATTTATTTAATGTCTAAAAATTATAAAAAAAATATCATGATGTAGGAAAGCTTTTTATATTTCTAATGAATATTTATCGTCAAAAATATGACTTGTATAACCCCATTTAAAAATTGTTTTAGTAAAAGAACTTATGTTTGTGACATTTTTATTTTAACTTTAAATAAAAGTTATTTATGTCATTTTCCTACCAAAGTGGCTCCATGGGGTCCCCAAGTTTACCCATGGTTTTTCTTGGTTGGCCATGACTCATCCAATAGTGGTACGACAAGTGTAAAGGTCATTCCATATTTTAGAATACCATTTTTACCTTAAATTTCACTAATTACCTTTAATCGTGATTAATTAAACTTAAAAGTTACTATTCACCAAAAAATTATTTTAATCCCATGGAACCAAATTTTACTTCCTAATGACAACCATGTATGTCAGATTTTTTAAAATAAAATCACAGAAGTGGTAATATTTCATTTAAACGAAAAATCAGTTTTTTTAACTACCACTTAGTGGTTTCACTATTCATCAAAAATTGAAGTTTTTTAGAACAATGCCCAAATTTAACCCTAATCTATAATTGATATTCCGAATTAAAAAATGATGTCTATTTTAAAAAATTAAAAACATATAAGTTTCATTAATTAATTTTATAATTAATTCCTGCAGTCACAACAAATAGCGTGTTTTTAAGAAACAATTTATATCAAGAGATTGACAATTTTTTATGTCCAATTTCAAAGTAAAATTAATTCCAATGAACACCATTGGATAAAATGGAAAAAATATACTCTAATTATACTTTAAAACCATCTATAGAATAATTTATCACTATAAATTATTCTGATCAAAAAAGTTGTTTTAAGTATTTTTCACTATTCATAAAAAAATGGAAGTTCTCAGAAAATTAAAAAAAAATTCAACTTAGGATAATTTCGATATTACGAATACAAAAAAGAAGTCCATATTGAAATATAAGATTTCCATAATTTTATAAAGTGGGTATTACTATTCATAACAGCTACATTGATTAGTCGCGGTGTGTTAGAACTCGAACTTGCGTACAATGCAAGCTATTGCATTATTGAAAGAGAAGCGTATAGTGGAAGCTCGGGGTGTTACATTCTCCCATCCTTCAATAAATTGCGTCCTCACAATTTGAAAAATTTCTATGAATATAAAAGGTTGAAAATAGAAAATGCCTTTGTAGAAAACCCACATCGGAAATAGGGTTAATAAAAATATAACTTTAAAAGATAGAAAGATAATTACAAAGGTCACCCGAGATAGCCCATACTAGGATTTTATGAAAATATGGATATGGAAGAAAAATACCATCAAGGTCTGATGAAGAGTTGTAGAAAACAGGATTAGGAGAAAGTTAACCATAAGAAAATCACAAACTTGTGATTGGTTAAACGGTCATTGAATCCCCAGTTGGAAAAGTTAACCGACAACGTTTTTGTTTTAAGTAACCTTTCATAAAGTTGAGGAATTTATTTAAGAGATTTACTAAAAATGTAAGGAAATATACTTACTTGTCATGTAGGATTTCATTCTTTAATAAATTTTTACCACGAACCCATCTTTCACTCCAAAAGGTAATAGATTTCAAAAATATTATATTTATCCTAATCGTACAAAGTTCAAAATATTAACACAGACCATTTAACTTAGGAAAATTATTTTGTAATAACCAGGGACTTCCTGTAGGCTAGTGGTAGGTAATAAAGGCCTGTCGCACTATGGTTGTGGGTTCGATTCCTGCAGCTTTGTCCGACGTGACGGGTTATGCCCCACCCTGCAGGTTGTCCTTTTCCTAAAACTATAGTATTATAATATTCCAAAAATAATCTTCAGAAATGTTTTAACCTTAAACAATACTATCCAAAGTTCAACTTAATTCATTCCAACCTTTATAGTTATCCAAAATACCTCTATACAGACTTTCTCTAAAAGGTCTCTAAATTCCAAAATCAATTGTAACATCAGATTCACCAAACAATGTAAAGTTTCTATTATTGTCACAAACTAAAACTATGATTACCTTCATCATATTAAAACCTTAATGAAAAAAACAAGTACTGCAGTACAATCCTTATATATATCACATTATTATTATATACAGAATATAATCCTTGAGTCTAAAAGCACCAATACATTAATTATTCCACTTCAACTGTAGTAACATCATAATATTTTCCTTGATCCCTTGGCCATTTCTGAGGTAAGTTTCCCTGACGCTTAGGACATTCACTTGCATAATGCCCCATTTCCCTACAATTGTAGCATTCAACATTGATAGCCTCTTTCTTTCCCTTGCAATCACGCACCTGGTGACCTTTTTCCCCACATTTATAACAAACTCCCATTCCTTTTAGGCAAGTACCAGGGTGATTCTTCCCACAATTATCACATAATGGAAAATCCTTCTTTCCGTTTTTCCCTTTATCCATCTCTTCTTCCACCGTTCTCTTCTTCTCTTTCTTTACTTTGTTGTCATAAGACTTAGAGAATTCCTTTTCTGTCTTGATAGCTCATGAGACAATATCTTCGTACGATGAGAAGGATTGTGATACTAAAGCTCGATGGAGAAATGGTTTTAACCCATCAAAGAAACGATCAATCTTACTTCTTGGGTTACGTATATAATCAGCAGCATACCTCGCTAACCTTGTAATATTGGCCTCATACTTTGTGACATTCTCATCCTCCTTTTGTCTCAGACTCAGAAATTGCCTTTCCATATCTGCTCTATGGTCACAGGGAAAGTACTTTTCTAAGAAAAGCTCTTTGAACTCCCTCCATTCCATATTCGATACTTCATCATCTTCCTTTGTATTTTGAATCAATGACCACCATTGATTAGCATCTCTAGTGAGGCGGTAGATTGCAATGACAACCTTCTCCCTTTCACTACTTCCCAAGGCATGAAATATTTTTTCTAAGGAGTTTATACATTGCTCAGCTACTAATGGATTTTTACCCCCATTAAATTTTGGTTTTTTTTGCATCATGAAGCGGTCTAACACTGATCCTCCACATTGCGGATCAGGGTGGTCCATACGAGTAAGGTTATTATTCATAACCTGAGTGAGTTGTACCAGTATGGTAATAAGTTGATCAGCACCAGTTGTATCTCCAGATCCACAATAATTATCTTGAGCATGAGGGCAATCCCTACACGGAGTGCATGCATTTATACGGTTTCCATTCCTTCCACTAGGTGCCATTTCTAAACAACGGCATAAACTAGATTAGTTTATGAATCAAAATACATAATTCCATACTTGTAAAATACTTAACATAAATTGAACTATTTATGGATATAATCCATAAAAATGTTTTCATTGAGGAAGTATATACTCATAACCCTTCATAGTGGTTTGTAAAGAAAATCAGAATTATCCTAAGCATATCCCCTGGGAGTGCCGTAACCAAGAGTGCAGCAAGGCCCATTGTCGTGCACCAGTTCCCGTTCGAGTCTAGCTCAAAGCGGTGTTTTTGGATTTTACCCCTAGGTACATCTGTGCCAGAGCCGCCTCTACTTGCTCGTATCCAGACAAAGATTTATTGCTTGGAAAACTCACAAAATCTCTACAACAACAAAATTCTAGGAAGTTCTTCTATACTAATCCTCAAAGTCTATCTTTGGGCTATGTACTATAATCAGAGTTTATCTAAATATAGCTTCCAAGGTTAGTACTAAACTACCTCTGATACCGACTGTAACGCCCCGACCCCAGCTACCCAAAGTCGGTGCATTACTTCGTAACATTGGCATGATCACAAAAGATCAAGTCTTGAATGACCGATTAGTTTAGTAGCCTTGGAAACACTAGATACATTCATAAATGTTACATTACATCATAAAGTGAAAACTAAAATAACAAAGTCTCCATAGTCCACACTCATATCCTCTTCTGACTATCCCTGTAGGTCATTCATAAAATACTTCTTCACATCCTAGAAAATATTAAAACATTGAAAGGGGTGAGCTCAGATGCTCAGTAAGGATAACAATATAGTGGAAGCTTTCATCAATAAACATAAACATTTAAAGCAATGTATAACTAAAACAAAATCCTTTTAAACTTGAACTTCAACATAATATGGCAAAAGTAAAATGATATAATGCCATTTACTTCTTCACATGGATATTATACTGGTCGAATGATCACATGCAATATCAATAACCACTTTCATAATGATGGAATGCATAATTCCAGACTACCATAACCACGTAGCCAAGGCCTCGTGCCAAGACCACAAATAAGATTTTGTCAAGGCCTCGTGCCAAGACACTAGTTTGTATCATGAGACCTGCCGATGCATCGAGGAGCTATAGCGGGCTCCACCCGTCACTTATTAAGTCCAATGCATTCCTTATATGAATAGGTTTAAACATATCATAAACCATAAGATAATCGTATCACATAAAACATGCATAAAGTAAACATAAGATTTCCACACTTCAATCACAAGATATCAATACAAAAAAATGATATAATAAAACCTTTATCAAAACCATTTTCAATACCAAAATAAAATAAAAGTAAAACATGGTATTTATTTTTCTTTTAAAAAAAGTTATGGCTTGTAGAGGAAGCCGAAACACAAATAATGGTCACGGTGGCGGAGAAGTCATTGTCGCCGCATACGTAAGACAAAAACATTCCTTTTGTCTTTTAGTAAAAATCTTTGTAAAAAAGATTCCTTTTTGAATAAAAGTCAAAGTCAAAGGGTTTTATACACCGTATAAAAGAAAGTTGTGTATAAAACAAAATATGCCTCATTGAAAGAAGATTGAGATGAAGACCCTTACGAAGATAATTTTTTAAATAGAGTAGATATATTATGTGTATTCACTATAAGTACACATAAATAAAGTACAAATACAATATAGGACATAATAATATCATGACATAATTTTAAAGTAGGAGATTAACCCAAAGAATAGAAAAATTTGTTAAGAAGTTCCCTTACCTCGTGTCCGAATTCACTCGACCGTTATTTGATCTCCTGAATAATAAACTAGAGTTAATCTATACCTTCTTAAGAACCTTTTTCAAGTTCATTATTCCTTTTATATCACTTATTACCATGTCATGAACATTATGTATTTATTTAAGTTTATAACGGTCGTTTTGTCGATCTTAGGTACTTGAGTCAAAAATAAACTTCTTATAATTACACTTTTTTCATGTGGTAAAATATCCATTATATCCATAATTATATTCATGATGTATATATCATATACATCATATATATCCAGTATATACATTCATTTATAATATTACATAACATTTAGAGGTAAGAAATGAAATGCACCGTTCATGGAGACGGTAAGCCGTACGTACACATGAACGCTACTTTCATTTACATTTCATATTTAATGGAATGAAGTTATAATTATATAAAGGTATAATATAATTCAAGTATAATATAATTTTTAATACCATTTACTCCATCCTTTATACATCCTACATATGGCATTAACGATTCAAATCACTTTGAGGGGGCGGTAGTCCGCACTTCCTAAAATGAAATTATCACATTTACCCATAATGGAAATCACAAAGTATGCCATAAATGAGAAATAAAGAATCATAAAGAAAACATAAAAATAATATATATATCATATATTAAAATATTTTCATCAAAATGGCCACCATTATAGGTTTTAAAAGAATATTGAACAATCATCGTTTCGTGAGGCAGTATTTCGCCACCCACAGAAACAATATGTTCTTTAACCATTAGACGAAGGTGTGTGTAAGTGTAAAACAAATAATTATCATAACAACATCATAGTATATTTTAGATACTGGTGTTTTTACAAAAGAAAGGAATAAAAAGAGTTCAAGGGGTTGGAGAAGCAAAATAAAACAAAACAACTTTAGAGAAGACATTACCTTAAAATCAGGTAACTCTTTTTGATTTGAGCCAAAGGCTTCCTTGGGAAGACTTCTACCCAAAGTGAGGCTTCTAAGAGTAAGGGAGGGAAGTTGAGAGAGTATTTGAGAAGATGATGGCCGAGCCAAATGGATTGAAGGTGTGAGTAAGGTGGTAGTGGTGGGGGCCTTTTATAAGAGGAGAGAAGGGGCGCTCTTGGAAAGATTGAAATGTTACATTATTATGAAATGAATTTTCGGATTCTAAAGGTCCCACACTTATATATTTCGAGGATAAGGTGATAAGGGTTCTAAATATACTCATCCAATAGGTTTTTGACAAGTGTATGTTTTAGATTTTACATTATCTTTCCATTTTATTTAAATCGTTAATTAATGAGGTAATCACTGCATCATCATGGTGTCATAAATATTTTAATTTATTTAATGTCTAAAAATTATAAAAAAAATATCATGATGTATTAAATATTTTTTTCTTTATAATGAATATTTATAGTCAAAAATATGACTTGTATAAGCCCATTTAAAAATTTTTTTAGTAAAACAACTTATGTTTGTGACATTTTTATTTTAACTTTAAATAAAAGATATTTATGTCATTTTCCTACCAAAGTGGCTCCATGGGGTCCCACAGTTGACCCATGGTTTGTCTTGGTCTTCCATGACTCATACAATTGTGGTAGGACAAGTGTAAAGGTCATTCCATATTTTATAATACTATTTTTACCTTAAATTTTACTAATTACATTTAATCGCGATTAATTAAACTTAAAAGTTACTATTTACCAGAAAATTATTTTAATCCCATTGAACCAAATTTTACTTCCTAATGACAACCATGTATGTCAGATTTTTTAAAATCAAATCACAGAAGTGATAATGTTTCATTTAAACGAAAAATCAGTTTTTTTAACTACCACTTAGTGGTTTTACTATTCATCAAAAATTGAAGTTTTTCAGAACAATGCCAAAATTTCACCCTAAGCTATAATTGATATTCCGAATTCAAAAATGATGTCTATTTTAAAAAATTACAAACATATAAGTTGAATTAATTAATTTTATAATTAATTCCCGTTGTCACAACAAATAGCGTGTTTTTAAGAAACAATATATATCAAAAGATTGACAATTATTTATGTCCAATTTCAAAGTGAAATTAATTATAATGAACACCATTGGATAAAATGGTAAAAATATATTCTAATTATACTTTAAAACCACTCAATAGTATAATTTATCACTATAAATTATTCTGATCAAAAAAGTTTTTTTAAGTATTTTTCACTATTCATAAAAAATGGAAGTTCTCAGAAAATTACAAAAAAAATAAACTTAGGATAATTTCGATATTACGAATACAAAAATGAAGTCCATATTAAAATATAAGATTTCCATAATTTTAAAAAGTGGGTATTACTATTCATAACAGCTACTTTGATTAGTCGCGGTGTGTTAGAACTCAAACTTGCCTACAATGCAAGCTATTGCATTATTGAAAGAGAAGCGTATCGTGGAAGCTCAGGGTGTTACAATATCATATCTTAATTATTTACATGAAATGTGATTTTTTCATTTTTAAACAATTTAATAAAATATTATTTTAATAAAATATTAGTAATATCAATTTTGACACTATTAATTTAATTTAATATTAAAAACATTATAAAAAAGATTTAATTAAAATATAATACATTATATAAAACAAAATATTTCATATTAATCTATAATTTTTTTGGAACACTATAACTCACTCAAATTAAATTACTTTTAATATTTTTAAATTCAATTATTATTTTTTAATAATTGAATAAATATTGTGTCAAAGTTTCATAAGAATTTAAGTTAATTATATAATTACTAAAAATTAGAACCAATTTTACATGATGGATATAATTTTACTAGGATCATAGTAAACACTTTGTTTAATTTTTAACATAATTTTGTCCCTATATGGACTCATAAGATATATTTAAAATGAATAGAGCGACATTTTATAACTTTCATTACTCAAAATATTATAGAGGTAATTTTCATGGATATGTGTCCATTAAAAAAATAAATTTAAATAATATTGTGATAAGTGTTGAATAATATTCACCAAATAATAATTATAAAGTAAACATATGAACTTATCACTTAGTTTTAACCAAGATTTACCTAATTTACCCTTTACCGAGGTGATAAATTTCAGCATAGTTACAATTCACATTGATAAAAAATAAATGGGTATACTAACCAAATATGAAACATAAAATTACAAATATGAAATCGATTTTTATCAAATTTAATACCTATAATATTATAAAATTAATTTTTAAAAAATAAGAATGGAAAACTTGAAAAAATTGATTTTTCATATATATTTTTTTTTGTATGAAACTTTTTTTATTCTTATCTCATGCATAAATAAATATTAAATGAATATTAAATAATTTTATGGAATATATAGTATATAAAGTTTATTAAAATAATTCAAAAATAGTGATTAATTTATATTATTAAGATAAAAATACCTTAACGTAGAAAATAATTTTTTAGAAAAATATACCTTTTTATCAAATAATTTTTATTTTATTTTTTTGATTCAGTTGATAAAAAATAAATTTTTGTTGTACATTTTTAAATGATATATTTTTTACAATTTATTTATTTGTATACATAACGTATAATCCAATAGCTATTCGATAAATCTAACAAGACATTTTATTAGTATATCATGGTACATCTAACCTTAGTGTTGCATGTAGCGCAATCTATCAAAGAAGTTAGTTTTATTTGGAAAAAATATTTCAAAAATTCTAGGGGAGTTATAGTATGTGTGGTTAATTAGGCACCCAATAATTGATGAATTGAATACTAAAACTATAGTGAAGAAAGGGTCTCTTCCCGACATGAGGTTAATTAATATAACATGAAATTTTAATACTTTATGTTTTCTCCCCAATTATTGATCTCTATAGTATTTACCCTTTAAATTGGAATGAAATGAAAAATATTGGCTAGTTGGTCAACTACCAACCCAAAAATATCATGGTTATGAATCATCTATGTGTAGTGGATTCTAAACAACTAGAGAGTTCACTCCCATTTCACTAAAGTCTTTAGTAACAATCACAATATCAATACTAGTCATTGGTGTTAAAACATTATTAATTTATATAAATTCATAATAATGGGATTGAAAATACCTTTATTTAATGATTGGTTGAGAGATATAATACGTACATAAGGAGGAACAAGAATTAGATCCCAAAAATTTCATTATAATCCCTCTTCTTTT
Organism: Viscum album; assembly: GCA_963277665.1. Classification (NCBI taxonomy): domain Eukaryota; kingdom Viridiplantae; phylum Streptophyta; class Magnoliopsida; order Santalales; family Viscaceae; genus Viscum; species Viscum album. The sequence continues at coordinate 171,175 of CAUJRU010000197.1, forward strand.
CTCACCCATCACTACACCACCATTAAGGTTTATCCTAATAGTAAATCTATTTGTATTTGAAAATTAAAATACCATATTCTTGGCCTCCCAATTTATTAATTATAGTCACCAAACAAAAATGAAAAGTATCTACCTACACATTACTACTTGACCACCTGATAGTAATACAATATATCAATAATTGTTCCTTTAATTCTTACAGACCAGTCACCCAGAGAATTGTGGTTAAAAAAATCCACTAACAAATGGATTATAAATTATCACTCCTTAATAATGTTTCCATTAAAGATACTAGACTTGAAAAAAATACACTATCTATAAACCACTCTTTTAGAAGTATACGAGTCCTTGATATATAAATGAATCACACCACCCCTTAGTTACAAAAGCCAACAGTGATGATTTTAATACAAAACAATGTGTAGTTTTACTAATCCATTATATAAGAAACAAAAAAGTTGACTACCCATCATAAAAAACGCATGGAAAACCAAAAAAATATGAAATTAAAACTATTTAGGTACCTAAATAATAAATTAAACCATGTTTCCCAATTTCTTTAACTAGAGCCATAGTTCAGAAAACTATGTTGATAACCAAGAAGGGATGATACCAATCTATTTTAGCTACTTATATATATTTTCTATATCAAACTCCATCAAATTATAACCAAAATTATAAATGTATAATGAATTAATAAACAAGGTTTGTAATCAATATGAATCTTGAATTATATCAACCCTTTCATCAAAAGAATAATATTTTATCCAACCTCTAAAAATGAGATATCATACTTTACAAAATAACTTCAGTAGTAATTTATCATGTTGACTAATTTAAATCCAATGTTATCTAGTTATTATTAGTTTCCTATACACTCATAACAATAGAAATACTTTCTAAATGAAAACCTCAATTCTAATACTATGTATCATGTATACTATAAAACACCAATAATTAATTTCACAAGAACAAAAAGTGAAAAAATAACAACCAGTATACAAACATAAGTCACCCAATAACCACAAAAATATGGAAATTATTACAAAAAATATCCACAAACATCTTTCTAATACATGGTAACTTGGTACATGCACATCCAAAAATCCACCCTAAGGATTCCATCAACCAATTACCCATTCTAAAAAAGTCTCACAAAACCATAATCAATGTTATATAGTTTCCAAAATAATAACAAGTTTTTCATTAAATAGTTTTCATTTAAAAAAACACGATTAAATAAACACTTTAAAACATTTATAAAATTTCAATACTATTAAAATAATTTATAAAATCATTGTTATTATCCTTTTTAAAACCTACCATACAAAAATATAGATTTTTTAATAATAATACTTGTCATGTTAAATCAAAATTTTAAAGAACTTTTTATCAATAATACAATTCCTCATCAACCAAATCATATAGGAAAAATAAAGAAACATATAAATTGTAATAATCATTAATTCAATATTATTCATACCTCATTTCATATTACTATAAGATATATTGAGTCCAACATGAACTCATAATTAATAAAAAAATTTAAAAAAGGGATGATTATGTCATTATCCCAAAAATATGAAGTATGTCTATTTATTTTGAATGAATGAGAAGAAAAATATTTTTTCCATAAACATTAATATCCATATTTCATTTCATGAATCTAAAATATATATATTTTATGATAAATATTTCCCTTTCAATAAAGAATGATCATTTAAAAAAAAATTTAAACACATATACTTAAAATTTAATCTATTTTAGAATCCTTATGTGACCAGTGAAGTAATAAATAATAATATTATATATATACACACATTAATAAATATAACAATCTATACCATTTAAAATATTAATAATTTTACTCTCTTTTATATTCACTATATTAAATATTCTTGGATATATATATATATACTAAGAAATTAAATAAATTTATTCATTTATAATTTTTTAAAATTATCCAATAAAACAATACTCAGAATTCTAGCATTACTTTTGTTGAACCATAGTACTCATTTATCCAATTAAAAAAAATATTAAATTTCAATCATCACACTTTATTTCATGGAGTCATAAAATATAAAGGATAATAAATAACACTGTAATATAGTTACAAATATCCTAAGATATAATAATTTCTATAATCCTTATGATAGAAGAGAAATAAATATATAATAATAATTATATATACACATTTACAAAATGTTAACACATCCTTATCAAAACATGGTTTCCACATATCATTTAATTAATTACATCAAGCTATATTAATTACTAATTTATGTTTTATTCCCACAAAATTTAATGTTCTACTATATAATAGTAAAATAAGATATAAAAAATATAAATAAAAGAAACAATCAATAAACAACATCAATTAAAACCTTATTTTTTTATGTTCGATTTTTTTTTCATATAAACTGTAAATTTCATTCACATATCTAATGAAAATTTCCAAAATAAAATTTTATCATATCAATATTTACTAATGAATAAGAAATATAACATTGCAAAAAAACTCGCAGTTTGTCTCATGAATAATGAATGATATCAAAATCTAATTGGAATGACCCATGATGATGGGATAACAATACACCTAGTTGTTTTTAAAAATAATTTGTGTTCCAAGACCACCCAATTATCATGATGTTTGGTGTAAACTGGATAGCTTCAACTTTTTATTCTCTATATTTAATGTACTAACATATCCTATATCACCACCATACATATCAAATGAAAAACTATACCAAACTTGTTTTATTTCTAACATCTAAAATCTAACACATTGGATTGGGTGTAATGATAATTCCACTAAATCTAGGTAGATCCCCAAGGCACTAATGGATGAAAATAAATTCCAAGGGTATATGATATCCCTAGGGGATGATTTAATCTTGAGTGCAATATATCCTTTAGGAACATATAAAATACAATATAAAAATATGGCGTTGGAACAAAACAACACAATATTACAATACAACACATTAGAATGAATGATAATAATACTCCTAGGAATTAAACACATTTTAATGTAAATATACTGAACTAAAAACGTTATTTGGAAAAAGTCCCCATCTGGACCTCTCATCGGATCCACATGGCCATTACCACCATGATCCCAGCTGTATCACTTGAGACCATATTTTAAACCTTTTCCAATTGAAAAGTAATTGGTCTACCATTAACTATATCATGATCAAAAAATTATACATATGAACCATAATGAATATCTAGAGGGACAAAATAATAATTATATAGGAATTTACCCAAAGAAATCTCTCACACTTCACTTAGACAAGAACAAGTAAGCATAACATTTAGATAAATTAAGAGATAAATGCAATATATTAAAAAATGATAAAGTAAACCATGTGAATAAATTAGACAAAAAAAATAAACTTTTAATTTAAACCATGATTTTTACAGTAATCCCACACCACAACCCACACACTCATGTTATGCATACACAAAAACACATATTATTTGTTTGATAAAAAATAATTTAAACACGTTAATTAAAGAATTACTAATAATAAAAAAACATAATATAATCCTATAAAATCAAATGGCCTAGTTTATTTTGTAATTTATTTACATTTTACAATAACAGGAATAGGAATAGAGTTGAATTATTTAAAACTCCATAAAATTATATTAAATTTTGGTTTAAAAAATGGACTAGATTCCCTCTTATTTAGTAATTTAACCCATATGACTCTTACCTTGGATTGAATATAATAATTACTGATTCATTTAATGTCTAACCAGAATTTCAGGATGTGGTCAGTTAAATTATTAGTCATTATACTTGTTTTAGGTTTATGCATCCTATTTTGAGTGCTATTGAAGAATAGTATCCTCAATAGAAAATTTTTCTACAATCATAGTGAATCATGATCAAACTGTTATTTTTATTGGATAAAATACCATAATAGGTCCTAGATAATTCCATCTTGTTTGAAATTAATTTTTAAGATTTCTACTAATAGATTACTCATGTATTATTGTTTAAAATTATTTGGTGTCTCGTTATGCTCTAGGTGTACTCTCCACGACCAACATAATGATGATCTAAATCACTTATTCTATAGCTGTGCTATGGATTTGGCACCGTGGAAGGATGTTTATGATATTTTTGATCTTTTTGTGTTGATATTTTAATCCCTATAATTTATCTCTCCTATTTTCATTTATTTGGCGATCTATCCTTACCTAAAATCTATTTTCCAGGTTGTGGTTGTCATGGTTCTTCACTCGATTTGGTTCATCCATAATTTTGTACTCCATAATGGAACAACTTGTAAAACTCAATCCATATTCATAAGGATTATAAAATCAAAAAAATATAATAAAAGGTTTCAAAATATATTTTTTAAATCAGTGTTCTTGATTTTACTACTCTTTGGAGATTGGTTATTGCTAGAAATTATAAACTACCAGTTGGAACATTTGAGTTATTTTGGAAGCCTCTTAATTATAATTTTATTTAACTCAATATCGATAGGGAATCAAATGGAAACTCAAAACCTTTAGGTTGTGTGGTTTCCTTTAATATAATTTTAAAAGGGTTCCTATATGTTTTTATGGATCTTGTATTTTGGAATATTCTCTCAAAAAAATTCAAGGTATCATTTATGCATTCTCTTTTTCTGATTTTAAGAAATGAAAATGTTTAGGGTTTTAGTGTGTTTACAATTCCATCATCAAATCCATAAAAAATAGTACACTTTATCAATCTAGGAGACACGCTACTAGATGGATTGAATTCCTATATATATATGTAAATAATAATTTAATTTTCACTCACACCTATCAGGAGGAAAACAATGTGAGAGATTGTCTTTTTTACAAAGGAATTGATATTTAGTTCACATGGTTAGATGAGATACAACTAGACTTGGTTCCAATGTATGAAATGGATTTTAATACAGTTACCCACATTATAATATTTCAATGTTTATCCTTTAATAAATTTTATTATGTGAAATTCCTTATAATTATATTTTTCTTCTAAAATAAGATGAGATAACACGAGGATATACATATGAAATTGGTGATCTATACATATTATTTAGAGAATTATAAAATAATAACATGGTGGATTTAATAAATGTTAGTCATGTGGAATATCAAGGTGATATATAATATTCTATAATCATTGACATGAAGATTGAAGAATCATATAAGATGATAACATCAATCTAATATAGTAATGTGGCAATAACACAAAACATTAAATAATAAAAAATTTGATGCTAACTGTAGAGACATAATAACATAGTTTTATTAGAATAACTAATATTTCATTATACATTGTGTATCTTGAGATTTTTTCATCACCCAATTCATTGGAGGTCTATATAATTTTGGGCCCACCCATCGTATTCATATCATGTATATGCATTTGGGTTCCACATAGATCATACAACAAAAGAAAATGTTTCATCATCTTTAGCATCATGGTTAAGGAGTGTAGATTACATAAATGTAAGTCCCTAATAAATTAATGATTATTTTATCTTAGTGAATTATATTGAAAGTAAATGATTATGGTTGTTCACTACACAAATAATTGGCATCAAAAATCATAGGATAATTTTTTGCAGTATGACGTATGTAAATATAGATTCATGTTAGGATTTAACGGTAGTTAAATTAGATATATTGTAACACAATCATAATAATTATGGTGATAGTTATATTTAAAAAAATATTCCAATGTGAACAATTAAAAATTAATTGGCATAGTGCAAAGGAAGTGCATAAAAAGGAGGAGGATATGATCCTTTTCCCTCACAGGGTGATTCTAACATCTTTATAGGATCTTAATAAGAGGTTGGGAATAAATTGGTAAATATATAGAGAGATATAGAGGGAAACTAAATACTCAAAGTGTTTTGAGTGAATATTAAGGGGATGTTGGGTGGGTTTTTATAGAAAAGTAACGAGAATTATTTATTAATTTAAAAATTTTGATTTTCTACTCTATTTCAAAAACTAATATAAACTAGAAAAATTTACATGGGTTTTCCCTTAGTTTAATTAAAATTTATAGGGGTTTAATTAATTAAAAAATTCGATAATAGAAGTTATCTAAATAATACCCATGGTTATGCGGACGTGATTGATATTCATAAAGAAAAAATTTTAAAAGCATAAAATAAAATATAGGATTTGGGGGACTCATTAAGGGTCTATATAATAATTCAAAAAACATAAAATAAAATTATTTTAATGTGAAAACATATTTTTGGTCATTAATACTATTTATAATAAATATTACATCACTTTTGTGGATTTTACGATGTAATACTACATATCATATATTTATACTATATTTAATTATTACCCAAAATTTTAATAGGGTGATTTTTGTTTAAAATTTAAACATTGTTCAATATATACATTATAACTTCTGAAATAATATTTATTTTCTTAAAATAATTCAATAATTATGTGAATATACACTTTTAAATCAAGTTACCCATTATTCTAAAAAATACCAGTTTTATGAAAATTACAGTTTTCTGACCCTTATAAATATTATATTGGGTGTCATTAAATTATTTTACCATTTATATTCAAATATATATTATTTAATAAGAATATTTTTTATAATAATTTTTTTCCATAAAAAAATTAATTTGTTAAAAAATGTGGCTTAATTTAGAATATATATATAAAAAAATTGATTTCATTATATCAAAATATAATTTGAATCATAATCATTAGTAATTTATTATATAATAACAAAAATGATAAATAAAATAATTAATTTATTATAAATATAATATTAATGTTAATAATATTAGGGTAACGATACATAACCCATTATTTTACTCGTGTACACCCAAAGGTTAAAATGTGTGATGGTGAAACATTCTTAGGGAGGTTTGAAAAATATGGTTCAATACATGATCTCAATAAGTTTGATCTTTTCCACTAAAAACCATTTCCCTTACATTAGTTCTTGAATCTCAAATTGGGCTTGTTCAGAATTAATACTAATAATGTCATATCCCTCAGAATCTTTAATAAATTGGCTTTATAGGGTACAATCCTCTTAGTATAGGTCATCACTTATTTTATTTTATTAAATTATATATATAGTAACCATTAATATATACAATTCATAATAGTCAATTTAAATCATCTATATTATTTATGGTTATGATGCTTGGTAGTAATTTAAATATGATAGATGTAACATATAATGGTCCAAAATAAAAAAAGTATTTCATGTTATTTCTATGACATCATTACATAATATGGAATTTATTTTTTTCAAAAGGTAATTTTATTAAATTATTTTTTCATCACACTATTCCTAATTTAAAAATTTCACCCTTGAAATTTCATTTCATTCACTAAAATAGATGAAGGAACATCGATTTCATCACCTTTTTTGGTTCCAAATTTTTTTCCTAAATCATGTGGTTGCACCATGACACTTTGAACAAGTGGGTTTTATTTTTTATTAGATTTTTTTTAAATGAACTAATGTCTTCACTGAGATCTCCTTGTATGGAGGATCATTCTCTCTAGGTACCAGCCTTGGATTCAATATATATTAGGGGTCTGGTAAGGACTGGACTACCCCAAGAGGGATACATGGAACAAAACATGTATTTAAGATAGTTTGGGTGGGAGAGAGAGTTAATATGCCACATATATATTTATTTAGTTACATTTTTTGACTTCTAAGACTTTGCAATATATTATGGAATGTTTTCAAAGCGAGGTTCCAAGACAGAGTGAGATTCTGAGACCAGGCGAACTCATAATTTATAATATAGATATATTAAATACGTTAGTATCATGTGAATGATGTTTTATTGAAATAGTATAATTACTCACAAATGGTGTCTCATAACCAAAATCTAAGATTCTGGTTGAGTTCAGAACTTAGGTCTTACCCTAGGAAAGACCTAAGATTGGAATGTGTCAAACATTCAGTTAAAGATTTTATTTGTAGTGACTTTAATTAAAATAAATAATCAACTTCCTTTATTTTATATTAAATTCTCATGATATAATTATCAATATAAATAAACTCTTATAGAAAATATATAGGGTTATCCAAATACACATGTGGGGTTAGAGAGGATCAGAAAAATTCTTCTTCATTAGTGGATCACATCAAAGGACAATGGGCGATTAGATGGAGGTTGATCAAGAGGTAGTGAACATAGTGATATTTACCCTTAAAATGTGAATGATTTCCTAAAAAATGATTCATTCCAGCCAAGGTAGGGCTCTTAAATTGTGGATTTTCCCATATGATTAAAATATTTAGAATCAATTATTTATTAATTTTTTATTCTAAAATCTCATATTCTTCACATGATACCTATATATGAATTATTTTGTTTAATTTTTTTTAACCTTTATCTTCCATGATCTCACCCTAGATATCCTTAATTTATGTTTTTTCTCAAATATTTCTTTTCCAATGACATTGTAACATTTTTCTTATTCTTTTCCCCCATATGTTGTTCACGATCTTCATTGTTGGTCCCTAGGGTCATGATTTGACATTTCTAGGGTGGTTTTGAGAACAATTGAACACCAAAATTCATAATTGATGTGTGTATGAGAATATAATTAGTGTATTATGGATAAATTGAAAGTGGTTATTGGTGGAACTTTATGGATCTGGGATCCAAAAAAGGTGATAGGAAACGAGACATGTAGTGTCCTCATGCGAGGGAATATATTTCTATTTTTAGAATTTAAAGGCAACAAATTGATGGCTATTGGATTTAAAATATATTTTTTTGTGGTCAATAGGTGAAAAAAGTGGTGGAAATAATGGATCTAAAAATGTGATAAGATAGTGGAGTTTTAATAAAAACACATAGTACACATTGTGTAGTTCATTGGGACACACACAGTGTAACTCTTTTTCCATGATAGATATTGTTTTTGGAAATGTTAAGGATCACATGAAATGTGGTTGGTTTCAAATTCAATTTAACCCTACCTAGGTAGTCAAGCAATGTGCCAGCTGCCTATGGCAAGGACTCCAAGTGGAATGGAATTCCATGTACTCATGGAGTATACTGCAATAGGCGAACACCCAAGAATTACCAAGTACAAGGCCAGGAACCCATTCATACTAATGTTCACAGTTATATTCATAAGCATGAACTGAAATACAACAACATAAGTAGGAAAACATAGGAATGCATCAAGTATTCAAGACACTCCATTCACCTCCTAAACATTCAGTATACAATGAAATGTATTCCAACCCATTATCATAAGAGAACATGGGAAGGTATCATAGTGGGGTCACACACTATTTGAACCCCCTTACACATCATATATTCCCTCAATTGAATTATTAATCTAGTATCTACTTTATTTGGACTTTATTTTGAACCATGAGTATCATATCCTAACTATTTTCTATGTATAAATCAATGGTGACCTTCATTTTCCAATAAGATATATGATGTTATAGATTATTAGAGATATTCTTACTTAGTAAATGCTTGACGGTGAAATTGATCATGCATGTTTTATCAGAGAGATGCCGATGTCAGTTATCCCCAGTCACATAAGGGCACATGTTCCCCATAATCATTATATTGGAATAGTCAACACTAACCAACAATAGGTATGGGTCATATATCTATAGAGTATTACTCCCCCATATTTGATATTTTTAGGTGTGTGGGTCATTTATGGGGGTTGTGGATACCTTTATTATGGAGTGTAGTATAATATAGTGGGACCCTCCACACATATTCTGGTGGAGCTGCATTTGATGCTAGGAATCAGTGATGGAATTATTTGAGATATATGATTACTCATATACATTTTATAGTTTGTGATATAGAGATCACTATTCTCTATAATATAGGCTACCTTACGAGAACATCTATATATATCAGTAGGGTTTTATTTTCCTATTATTTTTGGTTAAGATGACTAATTTTTTTTGTTTCTCTATATCCCTCCCTCATCGATTTATGGGGTGTCCTACTGGGTATGATTATACTTTCCCATTCATCAGATTTTCCCACACATGTCAGGTCTTATGAAAATGATAGAAAGATTAACTATTTATTTGGTTGACTTTATGGATACATGGGTTTATTGACCATGTATGGTGTTTTGGTATAAGATAATAAGAGTCGGGCTCTGGTCTCTTTATTCTTTTCCATTTCTATTAGGATGGAACAAAATTTCTGGTTGGGTATGTATTTTATCCATTTACACTTTTTTATTCTTTCATACTCTAATGTACTACCTAGTGGTTATTGCAATCATTTTTGACTCTAGATTATATTTTCATTATATTATTCATATTTACTATTGCATCTAGATGGATGTGTGAGAAAATATAGGTATATTGTGAAAAGGCCCCCAATTTCATTTCTTTATTCATGGTTCTTGGCACCAACCTTTGTCCTATTATAGGAAAGGTTGGGATTTTTATGGATCTTCTTTCTACAAGCTAAGAAGACCCTAGTAGGTCAGGTTGTGATAGAGTGATATAAGAGTTTTACATTCCTTGGGATTGTGTTCTTAGTTTTCCCCTAATGGAGATTTAGTTGGGAATCAAGGAAAAGGTGTTGGAGTGTCTTGAGTGTGGATTTCATTCGAGGGAATCCATCAGCAGTGTGACAGACGATGTACCCATACACTATGAATCTAACTACTTAATAATCGATACGACATTCCAAGACATTTATTATTGGAAAAAATGGTATATGAATCATATAATGTTGATTTATTTGTATATACTTCTTTTTTATGATACCCATATATATATGATCATCTTAATTTGATAAATTTTATCACTTTCAAGACACCTCAACAATGATATCCCACTAGGTTACCAATTCAGGATCATGAAGATGATTAAATGAGTTATTTGGCCTCAGTTCATGGGCCATCTTATGATGCGTTTCCTCTAAAAAATTAGTGGGTAGTGCTTCTTCCTATTGAGAGGAAGTTTTTACATGTATTTTAGGTTTTTTATTTCTGGAGGCTTAGAAAACTCCATGAGATCCACTGTTAGAGGATAATGAGGTTTCACGATGAGCCAAAACTATAGGTAGAAGATGATTGTATTGATTCAATGATATGAGTCTTAATACATGTTCAGATCCCAAAATATCATATGGTTGTGCTGGTATCCATTCATTTCAGTTGATCATATAGGTGTCTGTAGAGTTTGGTAATGCAGACCCATGACTAGAAAATTATCACAGGATATGACGTCTAAGAGTTGTTTCATGAAGAGTATTACTACTATTTCTTATGCTTAGTTTAGATACATGAGATTATTGAGCAATAAAAGGGTTCTACGATGGTTACAGAGTCTTTCATGAGGTTCATTGACCTTACACAGTACTTCCATGATATGTTATGAGATGGATTTTTCTGGATTGGGATGTTTGAGAAGGGTATCCGTAGATAAATTTGAGATAATGTGATCTCTTTATGATTGACCACTTATTTTGAAGTTCTAGATAGTTATCTGGTGACTGTGATCACCATTGGATAGATACTTTGTGATATTGGAGCTGACTATTGTCATCATGTGGTTAATTTATCTATAGTAGTTAGTAGGCATTAAATATTGAGGTCTCGATAGTGATACATTCTCACTATTGAGTTTAGACCCATGGTTCTATGTCTCATGAATCATTTAGAGGATACAATCATTTATTATAGTTGAATTTTATTCTTATAAAGAGATATGTCACTTAGTTCATTATTTCCAAAAAAAACTTGTCTTTTAGGAATGTAATATGGTGGATGGACCACCAATGTAGAGGAACCACCATGATATGGGATCTCCTAGATGAGGCCAAGGCGACACTAAGAGATGTGGTTCTAGATGAGGATTGGAGTCAAATTATAGGTATGAAAAATTATTGTATGATGATGATATGACCACCTAACACTTCCACCAGGTGGCCAAGTCAAGGTATGGGAGAATTTGGTTGGGTCCATGGGTAGTCAAAGACCCTGGAGGGATATGACCAGACAACACATGATATGATCAAAGGTATGATCTGTATTTATTATACTCTTTCCTCATTATTATTATACATAGGTTTGAGTCATTACATAGTCTCAATATTTCTTATGTGAGGTCTGGATCTTTAGGTTGAGACATTACACAATTTTTGTAGCTATAGGTTCCAATATGGAGTGATTCATTGATATCGATTCATTATCGAAAAAGAATGCTTTTTCTTAGTGAGTAGATTTTCACATAGTACCTCCATGTCAATATGATGATATATAATGACATGATCCTAGGGATTTACAAGTTTTCCATGGTGTGATCCAATATTTTCTATCATCTAAGAAGAGTCATATTCCAATATATACTTAGGATGAGATTCCACAATGTGGTTGATAGAGATCTCATTGTTAAGAAAGTGGGTTTTCTGGGTAGGAAGCTATAGCCCATCACCCCTAATTTATCATTTTTAGATATTTTCCCAACAGGATATTCAAAAATCATGATTCCTTTAGCTCTAGAGTAATATATATATTTCTTCTCTACGTATATTGTAGGACTAATTCCATAGTAGGAGATAGACTTGTACATCTAATTACACACTAATACTATTATGAAAACGTTAGTGGCATATAAGATATGATTTTTAATCTTTGAGAGGTGAGGGTGAGGTTGGAGGACCATTGAGGGATGAGAATTATCATACCTTGTGTGTCCCTCTAGGTAGATCTAGTTTTTTTTTGTGAAAATAGTATATGTAATCTTTTATTATTGTGTGGAATATCATCACCCAAACCAGGTAACAATATTGAACATATACCCATTTCCAAGGATTAATGCCCTCTTTAATCCACTGTAAGGTGAATGTTAGTTTTAAAATATTGATATTAGGTCCAGTTACCAATTGTTGTGGTTTCTTGAGGATGATATTATGAATAAAACCTTCATATGTCTCTATAAAAAATACGAGTTCTCATTGATACAATTTTATGTAACTAATTACCCCACTATGTTTATAGATCTTATGAGCTCGATATTACCCCATAGTTGGACTGCTTTTTGGTTATGTTCATTAAAAACATAATCATTTACTATTCATCAGGGGAGGAGTATGAAGATCATCTGAGTATGGTCCTAGAATTATTCTAGGAATACCTACTTTATTGTAGTCTATTAAAGATCCAGTTTTGGATCCAAAATGATCACTTTCTATTGAAACTCATATTTGAGGACATTTTAAGTGTGCACTCAAAAAATATAAATGAATTACTTTCTTGGGGGGAACCAAATAGAATGTCATAGGTAAATAGATTTCATGGATTATAGGGGTACTACATGAGGTTCATGGATAACCTTTCTGTAGTTGAAGAACCTTTGAACACCCTAATATAAAAATAGTAGTTCCTTACTTGGATTGAGTAGTGTTAATGAGCCTTTGAGTAGTTGAGGATGAGGATGACAAGTTCCCTTTTTTTGAGACTATCATAGGTGGTTATGGAATATGTAGTGTGTTGTGATTTCTATGGACATGGGATCGACTATGTATTGATGTAGAGGTTTGAAGTGGTTGAATGTATATTGAGATAGTTTATACCCCATTAGTATAACAACTTAACTCATGAACTAGAGATGATAGTGGTAGTCTTGGGTTAGCGGATGTGATGTCACTATATTGTAGGAGAGAGATTTGATCTATACTCAGACCACTAGAGTCTTAGGTAAAACTTCACACACAGAGGTCTAAACCTAATATAGAGGTACTTGTTAGAGTTCCTTCAAGACTATGACTTCAATATTATTTATATTCCATATAGGGGAAAAGTGTTCTGATATTCTCTTATCATAATGTACAATCTTCTCTTGATGGAGGAGAAATTTGACCATTTGGTATGTTTGAATGTGACCCAAGAGTAGGGTATAGATGGATTGTTTATTCATTCGATAGTGTTAATTCCTTCAATATTGTAGAATGTGAGGTAGGCATTGTTTGGAGACATTATCTATGAGGTCCTTAATGACTAGATATCCTCAGAAGATATAATAGAAAGATTATATGAAGGAGTTGTTAATGTCATCCACTTCTGGGGATGGATGGTGGTTTAGATCATGACGTGATAGGATGTGATAATGGGGCTTCATGCTTCTCCCTTTTATATACATCTTTATGCAGAAATGATATACAAGGAAACTCATTGGTAGTTTTGGTGGGATGGCATGAGGCAAAGTGTTGATAGGTTTTTTTCATGAAATCACACATGTCAACAGGTGATATATGAGCACTAGGTTTTTTTAATTTTAATAAACCCTATAGATATCCTTTAATAGAAATTTGATGGAATTTTTATGTACATTGTGACATGGATTCCATATGATTTGTAAAGTCATGGAGCCATATGGGGGATATTTGACCAACATACCATGTTAGAAAACTTTCATTGATATCATGTAGAAGAGTTCAGTGGAGATTTTGGGGTAGTTTTATGTGTATGATATCATCTAACAATGTGGGGGTTCCCTAGATGATGGTCTTGGACTATGTTGGACAAATTACTTGACAATTATGGAGAGGAAAGCATTAGGAATTTAGGACCTAGTTGAGGATGAGTACAACTTTTTGTCCCTAGATAAATGGGTAGAGCGAGAAGACAACCTAGATGTTGGAGGATATGTCGAGGGAATGTGTGTTAGACTACATCTATATGTGGTAGGATCACTTTTCATAAGTATTATTTTATTATAATAATATTTATCACTCAACTATCGACATAGAACATTTTGAGTACCTATACGGGAAGCCCTTTAAGTCACCATTATTAAGGTCAATGGTTTTCTAGATTTATTTTTTTAGGCTAGACAAGGTGGATTTAATGAAAGATATGGTTTATGAGATCTATGAGTAGATGAGTTTATCCCATATTCTATTTAAATATTCCAATGATTTATGTTTTTAGCCCATGGATTTTGAGTTGGGAGAAAAATTATTCCTAAGATTCCCCAAGCGGTGATGGTTGTTGGATTTTTCTATAGAGGAAAGTTATCCTTTAGGATCATTAATATGTTCCTTGACATACAAAGGGTTGGTGCAGTTTCTTACCACTTAACCATTTTTATGAACTTGGATTGGGTTAATGAAGTCTTACACGTGTTATAAAGAGAAATGTGCATGATCCTACACATGTGATAGATAGGGCCATGCGGTACATTGAGGATGTACCAAACTTTGAAAATTACTCAGTGGTGACTGTGTATCGATAGGGGAGGATCCTATAAGGATGTACCATTCCATTGGTCTATAAATTGTGGTAGCATAGAAGCATGCAGGAGAGGTCTTGTGAGTGGGAGATCCTAATGTGGGATAATTATCACCACCTGTTTTTTAGATTTATCTTTTCAAGATGAGAATACATCATGGATGGGATAATGTAGTGACTTACTTTTTTTCCTTTTTAAGACATTGGAATATATTAATTAATATTTTTGTATTCTAGTGATGATCCCACTCGATATTCCAAGTCATGGTGAGAATATAATTTATATTAAAAAATATTACATATATTAATATCACATGAATGATTTTTTATAGGAATAGAGTGATAAATCCCCAACAAAGCCTTATATCATAAATCTGATTCCATGCATGATTCTGGAATATGTGTTTTACACAAGGAATGTTCTAATGTTGGTTGGTTTCGGATTTCCAACTGAGGTTGTCATTTTCATTCATTTAATTGAAATAAATAATCAAATTTATTTATATTATTTTAAATGAACAAAACCTAATTACCTAAATATATACCCTCTTATGGAAGTTCTCTAGGATTATCTGAATAACCCTTTTATAAATCCTAATCAATAAAAGGATTATCAGTTTTATATTTCTATATTTTTATTAAATGATTCATTATTTTATATTGATCTTCTTTTGATTATGCGATCACACTTTATTTTAATTATCCCATAATATGAACTATTTTTCTTAATTTGTTACATTTGTACTTTTCCATGATGTTAACCTAGATATAGAATAATTGTGATCATTTTCCATGTACTCTTGTCCAATGAAAATTTTAAATTTTATATTTTTCTATTCCTCAACCATTCTTTATGTTCATCACCATTGGCCCATGAGGTTGTAGTTCAATATTGAGGAGGTAGGTTTGAGAAAAGATGTATCCATTAACTTTTTGTGATTTTATAGATGAGGAATAGATCAATGTTATTTATACAAATCAAGACAAATTTTGAGTGTTACAACATAGATATAGGATCCATGCATGGAAATGGTTTACAGGATTCATGGAGTTTTTAATTGGTGAATGACTTCCATTTTTTAGATATATAAGGTTATAAATCGATGGCTGAAGTCTCTACCCTTCATTTTCCAGTGGTCAGTAGTTTAAAAAAGTAGTTGTGAGAATGTATGTGGAAATAATGTAAATATTTTAGAGTTTCTACCAAAAAACTTCATCACACACCCTTTAGTATGGAAGAACACACGTCCTGTACCTCTTTTTCCATGTAAGATAACATTTTGGGAAAAGTTAATGATCACACACCATGTCTTTGGACCTATAGGGCCTGTTAACCAACCTGGGAAGACATGTTGTGTTCCATCTAAACAAGAAAAGACATCATGTGAGATGGAACATTGTTTCCTTCGGGAGTACATAGGCGCAAACCATCACCCTAGAATGGCCTAGTTCACATCCAGGAACCCGAGAATGGTTATGCACATGATAAGGTGCACAAGAATGACCTAAAGTAAAAGGGAATGCCAAGGAATACATGGGAATGACTGATAAAATGATAAATGACTTGTGCCTATAGACATGTCATATATTATGACATAAATTTCTAGACAAGTCATGAGTAGAACATGTTATGGTAGTGAGGCATGGTCACATTCCATGTGGACCCCCCTGAAATGTCATATTTTCCCTTTTTTGACTTATTCCTCATGCATATCATTCATTTTTACTAGGATTTTGGCACACATGTAGCCTCTAATGAGTGTTTTTTCTTTTAGAATGTGATGGTGTACTTTTTTTGCAAATAAGATACAATAAATAATGCCATAAGGTAGAATATTTTTTAGGAAATTCTTGATGATGGATGTAACCCATGAAAGATCATCATAGAGATGATGGGGTCAGTACTCCCCTATCTCACCAGGGTGTTGGTTCCCCATAATTTTTATACAATTGTCATTATAATCGCACAACACTAGGAAGATGACCTCTATCTACATTGGGGTACTTCCATTTCATAATTCCATGGTGGCTGGTGGACCTCCAAGGGAGTTGTGGCTCCCTCATCTATAGAGAATAGTATTGAAGATTAAGACCCTCTACATGTATTCTAGTGAGGCTTTATTTGATGTCATGAATTAGTGATAGAATTTTAGGAGCTAAAGATTAATTAGAAAATTGGGCTCAACTATGTGTCTGATATCCCTTTTCTCTCTTATTTTTTTTCTTTATTAACATATTGTTGTGTATCATTTGGGATTCATTTCAGTTTTTCATTGTGATTATCTAAATATTTTTTTTACCTATATGTTTATCCCTATTTTTTTTTTAGAATTCCCTTATGGGTATATTTATACTCACCTATACATGGTATTTTTACTGACATGTTATTTATTATGTAGATGATAGACAGATTTGTAGTGAAATTAGAGAAGGCTAGGGATACTTGGTTTCATTTACCACGTACAAAGTTCATGGCTTGTTGATGAGGATCCAGACTCTCCCAGATTTCATTTTTTCAATTTTTGTCATGTTTTGATGTATTTTATGGTTGAGAATGTATTTCTACCCTTTAAAAATTGGTTTTATTATGTCATAATATGATTTATTCCCCTCAAGTTATCACATGGATGATTTACTTGAGATGTTACTATCTTTTTTTATTCATTTGCACTATTGAATCAATGTGGATGGTTTTGTGCATATAAGTATACTAGGAAAAGGGATCCCATTTTATTTTTTCCTTCCTGGTGCTTGTATCCAACCCTTGGCCTATTTGAGGTGATCTTGGGGTTATTGGGACTCAGGATTCCACCAGCCAAGTGGGACTCGATGGCTAGGTCCAAGACTAATGCGATCAAGGATTTTGTTATAATATGAGAACTCTAATAGGGTAAGGTGTTGACCCCAAGATCCTTGTAAATCCATTGGAATTAATCTAATGACATCTTCTAGTGTTTTAATGGTGTTCTTAGGCTAACCATCCATATGAGGGTGATAAAAATTACTGAAAATCAAATCTATATAAAATTCCTCATGAATTATTCTATAAAATTCATCTTATAGTGTATCTTTGATCCTCTTAAGAATATATGGTTAATAGTTATTTGAGCATGTAATAATGATGTTACTTTTATTATTCCTATGAATATCATTTAAATGTATAAGAAAAATGTGATTCCATTCAATCCACATCATGTATATTATTTTTGGATCATCTTTACTCAGAGCATCAATAACATTGTTCACCTTATCAGGATGGTAATGGATTAAACAATCATAATTAATTATTAGCACTAACCACCACTGTTGGCCCACATTGAGCTCTTTTTGTGTGAATATAAACTTGAGAATATATTTATCCATATATATGTAATGATTTTCCCTATAGAAATATTTACATCAAATTAAAAAGGTGAATATCACTGTAGAAAATTCAAGATCATTTTTTGTGTAGTTTATCTCATGGATCTTTAATTGGTGGTAGGATTAGTTTATCACATTTTCATCTTGTATGAGTAAAAAAAGAATAACTTCTTAGATGAATCCATGTAGATCACATATAATTACCTACTGATGGGTAATATGAGTATAGGTGTAGTTACTAGATTTTTCAATTACTCTTTAAACCTCTCCTCAGGTTCATCAATCTAGACAAACATGAATCCACTCTCAGATATCAAGGTTAGTGGTTTTAAAATCATTATATGTTTCTCAAAATTTAATTATAGAACCCCTATAATCTATAAAAAAATATTTATTTATATAACAAATGTTATTCTAGTATTTTCATTAATTTCTTATGTTTTCTATGGATCCATAGATATCCCATTTCTAGTTATAACATACCCCAATAATTATACTTTCTTCATACAAAAATACCATTTACTATACATAACATATAAATTTTCCTTCATCAAGGAATTTAGTACAACATTAAAATGTTTCTCATGTCCTTAATTTATTTTATATTATATAATAATATCATCTATGAATACTACAATTAAATTTTTTTCAATGTAATCCCTAAATTCTCAAATCAGAATGTCCATGAAGATAGATGGAGAATTTGAGAGACCAAATGGAAATACTAAGAACTCATATTTATTATAACTTGCACAAAATATATCATTGGGGATATCCTCCTTATTCACCATTACTTGGTAATATCTCGAAAAAAGATTTAGCTTTGAAAAGTATTAGGATCCATGTTGTTGATTGAACAATTCATCAATACATGGTATATGATACTATTTCATTATCATGATATTGTTTAGATTTAGATAATCAATACAAAGGAGACATGAATCATCCTTATTCTTAATGAAAAGTATTGGTGCACCACATAGCAAATCACTTGGGCGTATAACACTTTCTTCAATATTTTCCTGTAGTTTCTTCTTCAACTCTTCATATTAACCAGGAGAAATTATATACGGAGTCTCGAATACTGAAAATGATATGGTAATATTTTTTTATTTTAAAATAAAATAACCATCAAGGATGAAGACTAAAAAATTAATTAGTAAAAACATTATAAAAATTTATTTAGAGTGGGAATTTCCTCAAAGATTGTCTTTTTCTTAATATTAATCATATTATATGTATAAATTTTCTTATTGGGAAATGATATCTATTATGTTGAGGACGATAGAAAATTAGATTCATCCACCTCTTTTAAATTATATAGAATTTAAGGGAGATTAACGATACATGGGGGTGATTTCCTTCTATTGAAAAGTTATGGGGGATCTATACAAGTAAATCCAATCCATGCCCAAAATAGTATTAAATTACACTTAAAGGAGTATTTTAAGGATTTATTGGGAATTTATATAAAAAAATTATAGGGGAATATTTATATGCTTGGGATGGAATAATTGAACTATATACCTTCTTCACTGATAACATGACTTATATGATTTTATATTGTTTTTTTCATAATTTAATGAGACATGCATGATATGAAATAATGCATAAAAACAATCAAATAGAAAATTTTCTATCACTAAATCTATAAATTTTAAATCTTTCGCCTATTCATTGTTTGGATCCACATCAATAGTTGTGATTGAATAATCTTTCCCATTATATATAGGCCTTGGAGGTTATTTTAATTAGTTATCATTAATATAACTTGGATTAGTTCATTGATTCTCATACTATCCATACTCCTTTTAGTTGAAATATTAGATAATTGTATGAGGTTTTGAAAGATAATTATTTTCCTCCATCACATTTGTGGGTTTCATATCTTTACATTCATTATCTATGTTCCCTTCCTTTACGCACCTAAGGTTTTTTATTTTTCTTCTTCAATAATTTTTTTTAGATTCTTCCTCCCACACTTTTAATAAGTCAGACATTGTAAATTATTTCCCCCATGATATTTCTGCATCACTCCACTAAAAGTAAAATCCATTATCTGCATCCTATATCTGGGCACATGAGGTCCATGAGATTCATAGATACCTATTTCAACTTTGAGGGTATATTCGACAAATTTTCTATGGACATAAAATTCCTTAATTGCTAATGATTTTCAAAGAACTCATCTTTATCCTCCTAAAGAAGTGTTCAAACTTAATTGTAAGGCTAATTACCAAGCTAGAGGAATTTGATGAATGTCTTGTGCTTTATTCCTCATACACCTTAATATATTTTTCTTCCTTAAACTTGAAGCTAAAGAAATCCATCTACATTTTATGTTAGAGATTACAAGTAAAATATTTTCCAAAATTCTATCCACACTATTTTTTCAATATATACCTTAGTATCTATATTTTTTTTATCAAGGTCCACTACTGATCATCTTCTACTCAATATAATAAATAGCTATCATGACCTTCTTTTGATTAGAGAATTGAAATATGGAGAAGATATTTTCAATATATTTCATCCATTTTTTTCAATTAAATAATTTGTTGATCTACTGAAATCTTGAGGACATTGTCACAAAAAAGAATGAATTAAAACAATATATTTCTTAAGATAATGTAAATTTTCCCCTAATTCATGTTTCTGTTCAAACTGTAATTTAATTTAGAAAGTATTATCATGAAGTACCTGATACCAACTCCCATCAGGCTGGGAGTATCATTTGGACCATCATCTCATTTCACTTCACATTGTTTGTTGGCTCGGTTCCCCATATTTCTAACAATTGGCTATAATAAAATGAAAATTAGGGATGTATTTTTTATAACTATTAAACATTAAAAATTAAAACTATATACATTAAAGGGAAAACTCGAAAATGAAACACATTCCATAACCTATTAATTTATAGGTATAAATATAAGTTATCCATGGTATATTTATAACCATAAAAATATTATTGGAATTTCCCACCTTCATAATCCTTTATAAAGACCTTGTGAATTCACTAAAAAATATCCCTTTTCAGTGTCAAGACAAGTGTATAGAATGAAATTTTTTCATACACTAGGTGATGACTAAGTCAAATCCCAATGGTCCTTTTTAATTATTATTTCCCCTATGTATGACTATGGTAGATCCATCTCCACCCATACTATATTGATAGTAATTTTTTATAGTAAACAAAATACAATGTACAATACAATAATTTAGGGCTATATTTTTTTCTCTAATAATATCCTTAATGAATTCACTATGGTTTTTAATCCAAATTCCAAAAAATAACATCACATTCGTCTAATAGAAACTATGAAAACTAATATCTCAATACACCTTAATTAAAAATTTATTAGAAAAATTGTTGGGTAAAAATCCCTCAATATATCCTCTTGGTATGTTTTGGGTATGTTTGTGTTTGTCGATAAAGCCAGCTGACATCAAATGAGTATGGTTGGTGTTTTCCAAAGACATGTTTTTAAGGTGTCACCATTTACCAGTGTTTGGAAAATTTTGGGGCCTCAAAATCGTGAATTTGTGTGAATAATGGTGAACGAAATCAGAAAAGGAAGAGGAATGAGGAGCCCGAGACATGGATCATGTACCATGTCCGGGAAGGGTACGCGACCACGTACCAGGCAGTGGGAACAGTACGTGGATGAGGTTCGCGGGACAAAAAACGGTTTGTGGCTAAGTGGCAGTGTGGTATGTGGATGGGATGAAGTCAGTGGAGGATTTCAACCACGTATGAGAAATGGAAGTACATAGAGCATGCATGAAAACAGTTCGCGGATGGCTTGAGGTTTGCGGTGGCATGAGTATCAGTAAGAGGTGGGTTAAAGATTCACAAAATCATGGTTTAGTAGATTAAGCAGAAATATTTTCCTATATAAATATCCCTAAGTCCACCAATTACTATGGATATTGAACATCATTATAAATCATATTTTTCTCTATGAATTTGGCGAAGTCTATAGAATGTCCACAAGGGATAATCCCGTAAAGGCTATAGTGGTTTGCGCGGATGAAATTCCACTGAAAGATTTAATCGGAAATTTGTGTCCGCTTAAGACTCAGTACAGGGAGGAGTAATATCTTGTACCTAATAAAGAGAGTTATTAAAGTGGTACATGGAGGGATATCTTGAGTATATGAATGCGAAGGCAGTCTGCGAATAGATAATAGTTCACAGACAAGAGAGATTTCACAAAGGTGTTTCGCAGAATTGGTATGCGGTATGAGTACACGATCGTGATAGTGGAGGCAGTCCACAGATTAAGGGTGGTTCATGGAAGCTATGGTGTTACATGAAAAAGGTGTCATGCATACCAAACCTGGTACTCAGTACGCGATAGAGACAAGGCAGTTTGCGATTTGCTCAAGGAAGCTTGTGAAAGCTTTAATCCGGTTTGTGAAAGTATTTTTCGATGCCTAACAATACTCGAGAAGGTTGAATTTATTTGCGGGTGAAAAAGGAACTTCAACAGAGAAACTACCTATATTTTAGGATGCATGAATTCATGAAAATTAAGTTACCTATAAGTCTATAAAATGTGCTTGACCAACATGTCGATAAACTATGAGTGTATTCTTTTTCAAGAGCAGCAAGTGAAGGAAGAGGAAGACAATGACCCTTTACATTGGCAGTGAGCCAGAGAAAGAGGCATTGGGAGTGACCCTTGTGAATGCAGTGAGTAGACCCTAAACCTTTTATAAGGACATTATTTCAACAAAAATTAAGGTATTAGGATAAAATGTGTTTTTTATCATTATTCGAACATTGAATAACTTTTATTGAACAAGTAATATACTTACATGATATTTTTTATAAATAGAATATCATTCTTTAGTTTTTCTTTTAACTATTTATAATTCATCCATTACTTCAAGAAATGGATGTCCAAAATTTAATGTTGATGTTTGAAGCACTAAAATACACTTTTATCAGATTAAGGCCCATAAAAGAATAAAAAAGTGTTACTATCTTTCTATAAATATTCATAAAAATCAATATTATTAATCTCTTAAAATAAAAAGTAGAACTACTATTTCATCATGAATAATTAGTCATCAAAAAATAAGTATACAAAACCAAGACATCACATGGGAATTGGTAGGCGTGAAACCCATATAATCATTCGATCTTGGGTTCAAGACTCGTGGCCTTTCCAGACTTGATTGGTTGTCACCCAAAAAACATGATTTACTTTTCTAAAACCAAACTAATTTAATTTACAAAATATGATAGACATCCTTGAAATAATGTTACTCACTAAAAATCATTTTAACTACGATTTTCTATATAATCTCAATACATAAATACCTCCTACAAAGTTTAACATAAAAGTTTCTTAAATGGGTAACCATATAACCATTATAAAACATGAAAATCTAAATCCTTAGATAAAAGGAATGAAATATTCTTTACATTGATCCCCCAAATATCACAACGTACCTCTGGGTTGTCATATTCCAAACAAGTGAATATCATTGTGGTAAATTCTATTAGAACATGGTAACAACAATAATTAACATAAATATATTTGGAAAACATGCATTATTCCTTATTCTATATATTACTGTATATATTCCATAACTCTAAGAAGTTGTAAACTTCATCCATGATAAAATGAACTACTTTACAACATTTCCATATTTAGTTCAATGTTAATAAGTACCATCCAATTTTATTATTAATATCCCACATATTGTTTTCCAAAAAAAATATCTTATCATAAGAAATATATTGAGGGCTATATTTCCCTTAATCATGTGTTTTTATGGATATCACCATGGCAATAAATAAATTTTCTATTCCATTGAATCCATTCAATGCGTTCTTGTAAATTTGTAGTGAAAAACATAAACTAAACAAACCTTATATATTTAACCTTTCATATAACATAATTATTGAATAAAAATACATAAATCTTTCATTATCCCAATTCATCATTATTTCATCAATAATACTACCTCATCCTATTACAAAAATCATTTTTCCATTAACATTTCATCTGTAGACTCTTCATCATCAGCACTAAAACCATTACTCATACCACCTTTTAGATCATATTCAAGATATTTTCCCATGCGACATTGAGTTGCATAATGTCCATTTACTCCATAAAGAAAACACTTAACATTTAATGATGTCTTTAGGAGGAAAACATTCCCATACATTTCACTAACTGAAATATTTAGTTTTCCCATGCAATCACTTTCTTTGTGTCCTTTATTTCCATAGTCAAAACGTATTCTTGTTCATCTAAGACAATCACATAAGTAATTTTTTACAAATTCTTGACACAAAGTAAAGTTAATATTATTACCTACATGGTCTCAATTTCACTAACTCTCAATAAACTTCTTATTTCTCTTCTATGTTGAGTTTGAGAGTTGATTAAGTAATACATTTTTAACCATGTTCCAAGAAAACTGATTAAGAATGATCACAACATCTTTCAATCCAATGATCATCCAACTTGAATACTCATCAAAAAATATTCCATCACATTCAACATCAATCCAATTATTTCTGGTTCCATCCATTGACAAAAACCAAAATCATAGTGTTATCATTACTTATCATAACAGAAAATACACATAGTCATGAAAATAATTACTTATTAAATTTCAAAATCATGACACCTTCTTTAATACCTGAAACCATTGGTTCATCCAAGGTTATTCATTACAAAATTAGGATTAAATCATTCAGGATAGTACATGATGATTTTTTGAATTACCAAATCATATACCTTGGGAGTTTCAAACTAGGTGTGCAGAAAGGCCCATTATCTAGTATCATATTACCCCAAGTCAGGCCTAAAAAATCTTATTAGAGATGATACCCCAAGGAACATATGTTCCATATCCACATTCACTTATAGTATTCAGATAGGGATTTATTTCTTGGAAACCACTCACTCTATCCTTTTCCAAAATTCTTGTACATCTACCTAAACATTAACTCTTCCTTGTAATTATCCTTAAATAAATCCATAGAAATATCCTTAGAAATATACATAAGGACCTCACTAGGGTTTTATAATCTTATTTTAAAATGGATGACTAAAACTTTCCTTTCATACCAACTATAGTGACCATGGATTAATATACATGGATATTAAATCATTTTAGATGATCATTTAGTAAATTGAAAAAATACTTGCCCAAGGACTGTAATATTTTAGTGTCTTTGGAAATATAAAAAAATCTTTTATCTGGGGGAAATATCTTCAACATCTCCCATAAATATCTCCACATTTATACCTCTAGCTAAAACCATTATTCATAACCTAGGGAAAGGAAACATAAGAAATGGGTGAGCTAAGATGCTCAGTAAGGGTAAATAACTGAAAATTTTAAGTATAACATAAAAAAATGGTTATGAATCTTGTGCACAACTTTGCAAGGTCATACCCTACCTATTATAGATCATAATAAATATTTAAAGTTCATAAGTAATGATTCATAAGTAAATGAATAACGTAATCAATGAAATCATAACATTGGAATGAAACTTGGAATTTATGATATGAACATACTAATATAAAACCATATGTCCAAGCTACTTACCAAGACCTTTATAACATGGTATGCTTGGTCTACGACCCGTATACCAGCTTTAGACTTGGGATAACAACCCGTGTAGCCTCTTACTTTTACGATTGGGATACAACCCATATAACTTCTTATTTTTGGGATATGGATACAAATTGTGCACACTATTACTTTTAGGTTTGGACTCAAACACATGTAACTTCTTGTTTTTGGTCATCGTCTATAACCCAAGTACCATCTTACTTTTAGGATTGGGATACAACCCATACACCTTTTTTTTCTGGCTTGGGCTATAAACCATGTACCCTTTAATATCATATACAACTTATCATTGCCCAATTCATTTGAGGGAGATATAGGTGCCACCCATCTCATAATAAATTCATTTATATATTTTCCACAAGATTATAAAACATTAATTATATCGTAACCCATAAAAAGAGATAGGTTTTATAAACATCAAATCATAAACCATGAAATAAAATGGGTATCATTAAAATTTAATCACATCATAACCTATGAAAATTGATCGGTTTCATAATCACTTCAAAAAATCATAATTCATGAAAAGATGTGGGTTTCCGTAGCGTAAAACCAATGGAAGTGAAACAGGTTTCTTAAGCATCATTCCATTATAACAAGAACCATTAAAGAAAGAATATGAATAAAATTTTTGGATAAATTCCTAGAAAGGCATGAGAAACATCAAAGTATGTTATCATATATGAAAAATTACATGTAATTATATTTTCAAAACATTTCTTCAGGTAAATATCCTATATTATTTTAAAAAATATATCTAAAACATAAAAACTTTTGAAAACCATTTTCCTTAAAAAATTATAAAATAATATTGATTTTTTTTGGAAATCCATTTCGTTGAATGTATATTTTAAAAATATTTTATAAAAAATTGACCTTTTAAACATAAAAATAAATCTTTATATAATTTATGGTGGGTAAATCCGTACATGTCGTATGAGGTAAAAAGAATATTCCTTTTACAAGGTAAAAATGTTATAAATATATCTCCTTCATAAAGTGACAAGAAGATTCTTTTAAAAATACCTATAAAATAAAAAAGTGTAAAAAAATCTTTTAATGATCCTGGAAAATTTATAGAATATTCATGAATACCCTTTTTTAAAAACATCATTTTGAAGGAACACAGATTTCTGACGGATGTGAGGGTAAAGTCAGGATTTATTAAAAAAACTTTTCAATAAATATTATGTACCAAAGAGTTAAAAAATGGTACATGTACATCAATATATCATGACTAACCATATAAGAATAAAATTCATGAGTGTTCCTGAGATATGGATGTTAATGTTTCATTTACGGAAGCAAAAACATAAACAATCTTGAAAAGCGATGAGATTGTCCCAATGAACCCTTATAATAGGGTAACATGGGATAATAATCTCTATGTAATAAAGGAAATTACATGAAACATAAAATATATTTAAAATAATAATAATAATGATATATCATGTAAAATGGATGTATATAAACCTAAAAATGAAATTAGGCGCATGACAAAACTTGAGTCTCAAAGAAGGGAAATTGAGAAAAAACTATTTTACTGGTTTGGTATCTTTTGAAACTTAAACCTCATGAAATAAAGTTCATAGAATAGATATTTAAATACCAATAAATATTAATGTATGAAAAATTTAATACATACATGGTAAGTCTTCACACCACACAAAAGTAATGAGTGGTGAATAAAGAATGCATCTCACAGAAATATAATGTGAGATGAAATCCCCTTACCTTGTGTGTTGACTCTCATCATACTTGTTCAAAATACCTGTATAATAATTTTAAATTTACTATAAATATTATAAAGAACCATATTATTATATCTAATACCATATATGGTTTTATTACAATATTATATTACCTTCGTGTTAACAATCTTATGTCAAGGATTCACTTTCGGGTAATATTTACTTTGTTCTTCATATATCTCTTAATTTGTTTTATTGTTGGTCTATATAATTTTATCATGATCCCAAAATGTAAAAAATTATATAAATTTCATGTATACATAGTATATTTTTATTACAATAATCTATATAATATAGTATTATGAAATGGAATACACTATTCTTAGAGATTGTAAGTCGTACATACGCATGAATGTTGATTCCATATTTATAATCATATTGAAAGAAAGAAAGTACAAGATATATATGTGTATATATATATATACCATTATAAAGTATAATTATTATATCATATATATCATATATTTTTTATTAAACCCATCCTTAATACATTCCATTTAGTGTGTTCATGAATCACATTATGTTGAGGAGGTGGTAGTCCACACTTCCTCAAATAAATTTATTGTATTAACACAAAAAAGAAGTAAAAAAGATATGTATTGAAAAAATAAATAAATAATCTTAAAGAAATAATAAATATAATATATAACATAAATAAATATGGTTTCTATCATAATATCCACCATGAGATGCAGTAATGAAAATTGAACAATCATCGTTTAGTGAGGCGGTATTTCACTGTACACGTGAACAATATGTTTGTTACCAATTAGATGTAGGTGTGTGTATGTTTAGGTAAAAAAATTATCATAAAAACATCATAGTATATTTATTATACAATTTATGTTATAAAAGTATATAATAATGATATTGGAGAGGTTGGAGAAGGAAAATAATATAAAGGAACTTGAGAGAAAGCATTACCTCTTAATCATGTAACTCCTTTTGGTTTGAAAAAAAACATCTATGGAAAACATTATGCCAAAATTGAGGCTTCAAGGAGGAATTTAGGGATTTTGGGAAGTTTATTAGGAATATTTTGGAAGAACCAACATGTTTTTATAGGGTTTTAAGAAGAGGGACAGGTGGTGGCCTTTTATAGGGAAGGAGGAGAGGCACTCTTCTAAATATTTAAAGAGGCAATTAAACCCATGTTTTTCATATTTCAAATGGATCCAATAATGATTAAAATTAGATAAAATTAGAGATATGGTCAAAATACAGTCATAAAATGGATTTTTGACAAGTTTATAAGTCATTTTGAGTCTTAAATTTAAGGTTTAGTCCTTAGTAACACTTAATTTTAGCTTAAGCGATGTAATTAATTTTCATCACATTCACTAATATTTTTTTTTCAACAAAAATGGTTAACTTATGAGAAATTATAAATTATGATGATTTCGAATATTTAATCTATTTTAAAAAATTTGAATCATAGAATTGGTATAAATTATTTTAAAATTAATCCCACAGTTGGGTCGACAATGCAGGTTTTTAAAGTAAAAATGGTCAAAAACGTTTACTAACACTACTTGAAATCTGACCTATACCAACGAATATATACCAAAAGTTTGTAATAAATGTTGGTATACATCCTATTTCCCAATGGTATGGCCAAACTATTTGGAAAATCTCACATGGAGGTATCTTTTCAAATGGTTTGTCCAAACCATTGGAAAAAACTCACTTTGAAGCCACATTTTCCAACGGTTTGGCCAAAATGTTTGGAAAAGTCCACTTTGAGGCCACATTTCTAACGTTGGGAAAGGGTAATGCTTGCCAAAAGTTTGGCCAAACTGTTGGGAAAATTCCACTTTGAGTCCACTTTTCCCAATGGTTTGGCCAAACCATTGGGAAAGAGTGGGTATCCATCCCAACATTTCTCAAAACCATTTGGAAAGGCCTATCCCAACGATTTTGAGAACTGTTTGGATAGGTACCCTTATTTTTTATGAGTACATTTACCGAATATCATCAAATAAATCAATATATAAATGAAACATATATATATATATATATATATATATATATCCAAATATATTAACAAAGGAAACTTTTGGGCAGTGGTAAAGTCATTGTTATATAACGTAGAGGTTGTGGGTTCAAACCTCCGCTGGATTTTTTTATATATTTACCTATACCTATGGTTTGAAAGACGTTGGTATAGGTCTTTCTCAATGGTTTTCTCCAAACCATTGAGATAGGTCTTTCCCCACGGAAAATAACCCAACGGCTTCCCAAACCGTTGGTATAGGCTATACTAATGGTTTGGGGACCTATACCAATGGTTCCAAACCATTGGTATAGGTATTTTTTCCATTATTGTAAGCTTTTACATAAAATTTCAATGTGAAATTTGTTTTAATAACCCAAATTGGATTAATTTATAAAAATAAAATCTAATTAAAATTTTAAACCATATAAAAATATAATTTAACATTATAAATAAATTAGATGAAAATTATTTTTGAATTAAAATATGGTATTTTTCACTATTCATACAAAAGATGAAGTTTCTCATAAAAATCCAAAAAATTCACCATAAGCTAATTTAAAAATTATAAATTTAAACATTTTGTTTATTTGATCAAATTTATATTATAAATGTTTCAAAAAATATATATTATTAATAATAGTCTATTTGAGAATTTTTTTTTTAAATATAAAATTACTTTTCTAGAAATCATACTTTTTATTATAAGAATGTTTTATCTATATAAAAAAACTATGAATGATATTTGAAAATTAATTAATTAT
Source organism: Viscum album (assembly GCA_963277665.1). Taxonomy (NCBI): domain Eukaryota; kingdom Viridiplantae; phylum Streptophyta; class Magnoliopsida; order Santalales; family Viscaceae; genus Viscum; species Viscum album. The sequence goes on from CAUJRU010000197.1 coordinate 201,903, forward strand.
GTTAATATATAAATTTTTAAAGGATAGATAATGATTATATCATATATATAATTATAATCCTAAAATTATGTGTCGTAGAAACCTTGGTGTTGTGTCTAACATATGCCATGTCGGTGTTGCATGTTTAGTACATCATGTTGAAGCTAACCATGTTTTTAATGTAGAGGAAGAAAAAATTTCAATTGTGAGTAGTGCATGATTACCTTTTTTTGTGTATAATGAAATCCAAACATAGTACATTAAAATAAAATAAACTATTTTTAGTGTTATGTGAAATGAGAAATATTGAAAAGTTGAAATTAATTCGAAAAAATAATTCAAAATTCTTCTGGTGTTACAAATATTAATCACTACTAATGTTATAATTTCCTATAGGGTCACACACATTATTGTATTTGAGAATATACCATATTCAGGTGACTAGGTAAATATGATACGGTGGCCCCTTATGGGGCCTGAGAGTTTGGAAATTTTTTTCAATCTCCAATAAATTAATAAATTATTTATTATTCACATAAAAAATAATTCGAATGAATTTATTTATAAAAATAATTTACATGTGTTTTAGTAAATTCCTGTATTATTATTATACGAACAAATATTATTTAAATATTTCATATTCTTTTAATATTATTATAAATTAATAGTTGAGTTAATAAATAAAGTTTATCACTTAATATATTTAATATATTATAGGTATATGATATAACATAAATAATATTTAGGATGTAGTTACCTTTTCCTAAATAATTATTTACTACCTATTTTTTGGATGTTAAATATATTCGCATTGGGGAGCCCTAATCTGGTATTCAAACTTCCACTATGTAAATTTAAAAAAGGTCTTTTCAAGTCACTATTCACTAAGTTAAATTGAGATCTTATCACCCATCCGAAATCCTAGAGAGAGTATCACCCAATTTGAAAAATTATCCATGAACTTCTTCTTGAATGAAATCAAAATTGTTTTTTTGGAAATTTATATTAATTAAATTATGACACTATTGAAGAAAAAATTCAATAATTTATAAAATAATTGTTATTTTAATAAAATATTCTTATTAAATGATTTATAATTAAATATAAATGGAATTATAATTTAATTAATTCCAATATATTATTAATAAGGACCTGAAAACTATTATCATCGTAATAACATGTATTATTTTATAAAATTGTACATTTAAAAAAAATTAAAATCAATTATTTAGATAATTATTTTGATATTTTAAATGTTATTTTTTAAATAATCATATCTAAATTATCCAATGTTGATGTTTTCAAAATTTCTGGTGACCGTCGAAATCTTGGGTAAAAATTAAATTTGGTTTAAATATTCAATATGTGTTATAACATAAAAAAATACTAAAAGTGATGTAATAACTATTATAATGATTTTCCATTTGAAAAATTATGTATGTACTAAAAAATAAGATGTTTATGAAAATATTTAATTAATATTATAATCCATTAATGAATATCCCAAAACATATATGATATTTTAATGTTTAAAGAATAATTATTTATTAACATGACTCACATCCACATCAGTAAGATTATTACACTAATGAGTTCATATATTATCCTTATAAAATAAGTAAAACCATTTATATTCTGTAGAAGCTATGGAAAAAACCATGGTATGGTTTCTAATTTTGATAATTATATCTTATATTATCCAAAACCTATGTTTAAAAATTAATAAAGAATTTCCCATTCCATAGCTATATAAACGCACAAAACACCCACTCATCTTAACAAAATATTATTTCAAAATCAATTTTATGTTCCTTTATCTTTCCATATCCCTCAAATGTTGTTTTTAAGCTCTTAAGAAACCTATCCCAAGATTTTAGAAGCTCTCTCTCGAGGTAATAGATTCAATCCTCTTTATTGAAGCACTTCCTGTGTACTATTCATTTTGATTTCCAAATTTTCATCTTGTAATATGTTTTTAAAAATAATTCATATATTACTTATGATGTCCAAGTGATGGGAGATACACTTTCACTATCATTAATCCCATCCCATAATATATAAGTACACCTGTTATGATATTGATATTTTCCTAGGATTTTCTCTGAGAGTATTTTTGTAATGAATATCTATACCAATTTCTATTCAAAGGATTTCCGCATGATATACCTATAAATAATAGGTTTGTTACTTCCAGTTTTTTTAACTGAACTATATAATCAAGGGGTTAAAAGTAATGAAAATTTTTCTTATATTTTATTTTCTATGTGGTAGGAAAATATATGTACATGATATGAATTTGGTGGGTTAACCCAAGATTATATAACCCTCCAATTAATTGGGTAGTGTTTTTTTCTCATAATATACCATGTATGGTTCATTAGATATTTTCCTAATAACTCTATGATATAATTTCTACATATTTATCCTTGAATTATGTTTATGAGTTTATGTTTTATGTTTGTGGCACATTCTAATATTTCATTGAGGTTATCATCTTATATTGTACTTTGATGTTTAGGTTTTTAATTCTCATCCCTTTTATGTATTGTTGAGATGCCTCTTAATCAATACATATTACTTTTATCATGTTATGCATTGATTATTCAATTCATGGGATTTATAGCTCACCCATTTACTAAGTACATCCATAGGTTATCCCACGATTTTTTAGAAGAGAGATGACATTTCAAGAGAATGCTACGGAGTTTTAAATAATTTAATTCTATCCCAGCTCATGTTATTATACTATATACCTAAATTCCCAAAGACACTGTGCCTCATGGACTTCTAGGAATCTATTAAGTTTGTATTTATTATAGGTCCAATAGGTTGAATACCCTGATATGGGGGTGAATCAAGGTATGATAGATGAAAACATTCTCCTATTCAGATCTTGATTCGTTGTTAGAAAAAACTCAATTCTCACTTCCTCCCGTAGAAATATATGAACAGATATGAAATCATGCACATCACACAATGAATAATGTTACTCACTAAATAGAATTTTAACTATGGTTTTACATATAATCTCAATACATAAATACCTTTTTATGTATAGATATTAACAATATTGATTTTTATGAATATTTATAGATAGACAGTTACACTTTTTTATTCTTATATGGGCCTTAACATCTACTAAAAGTGTATTTTAGTGATTCAGACATAAACATTAATTTCTTCACATCCATTTCTTGAAGTAATGTATGAATTATAAATATTTAAAAGAAAAAACAAATAATGATATTAAATTTATAGAAAACTATCATGTAAGTATATTTCTTGTTCAATAAAAGTTACTCAATGATCAGATAATGATCAAAAATAGATTTTATTCTAATACCTTAATTTTTTTTGAAAAAATGTCCTTAATTTTTTAATCCATGTCCAATATTTACTCCCAAACTATGTTCTTATATGTGGAAACCTAATTATTTGTTAATTTTGGTAACTGTTATAGTTCCAACATTATATTTTAATCGATGTTTTAGTATTCATTTTTATGATGTGGGTTTATATGAATGAAACTTTCAAGTATTAAACCTTTGATAACCCAGATGATATTTGAGTGTGAAATTCATCTTAAGGATGGGTAGAATGTAACACCTTAATATTTTGTTTATTGAATTAATTTAAACTTTGGGATATTTTTCATTTCACGTAAAACTAAAAATAGTTTATTTTATATTAAAGTATTATATTTGGATTAAATTATATAAAACACCAAGTTAATAATTCACTACACAAAACATAAATTTTAGCTTCCTATACTTAAAAAACTGAGTTTAGCTATGACTTGGCATATGTAACATGCAACACCAACTTGGAAAATGTTACACACAACATTGATGATTCTAAGAAACACCATTTTATTGTTATAATTTTTTAAATTAGATAATCATAACCTAGATAGTAAAAATAAATATATTAATATTAATAAATAATTTTCAAATATAATTTATAATTTATATATATAGATAAACCACATTTATAATGAAATATATTATTTTTTTAAATTCTTTTAATGTTTAAAAATACTATTTTCTCAAATGAACTGAAATTAAAAATAAAATTTATTTCCAAAAAATATAGAAACTAAAATTTATAATATAAACATCATTTATAATTTATAATTCCTAAATTATAAAAGGTTAAATTTTTGTGATGTTTCTGAGAAACATCAATTTTGGGACGATTAGTTAAACATCATGAATTTTAATTCGGAACTTCTTTTTCAACCAATTTACATATAAATTTAAATTATATTATATTTTTATAAACTAATCCAAATTGGGAAATTGGAACTGATTTAACATTGAAATTGGATATAAAAACTTAGAAAACGTTTTTATCATTTTAACTTTAAAAACCCACATTGTCGACCCGACTACGAGATTTATTTTTAAATTAATTTATACCACTTATGTGATTATAATTTGTAAAAATGGATTACATATTTTGATTCAGTGTAATTTATATTTTATACAAAGGTCAACTTAGTTTTTTACCGTAAATATTAGTGAAAGGGATTAAAATTAATTACATCACTTTAGGTAAAATTAAGCATAACTACTAACTAAACCTTAAATTTAAGTGTCAAAAAACATAAGAACTTGTCAAAAGAGAATTGGTTGAAAATATTTCGACCCTATCCCACCTTTTGTAAATTTTTTTATCATTATTGGATCCAATTAGAACATGAAAAACATTTGTGGAATTATCTCTTTAAATATTTACAAGAGTGACACTCCTCATTCCCTATAAAAGGCCACCACCTCTTTATCAACCTCAAAACTATAAAACCACATAGGTTCAGAGAATATCTAATAAATAAAATTCCAAACATCCTTAAATTACTCTATTAAGCCTCCCTTTTTTCAGAACATCTTCCAAGGAAGTATTTTTTCCCAATCCAAAAGGAGTTACCCGATTAAGAGATAACACCTTCTCTCAAGATTATTTCATTTATTATCATTCTCAACCCCATCCACTCTATTTATTATGTGATTTTAGGAAAAAATAGTATTATAAATATATTAGTTTTTTGTTTTCATAATGGTTTTACCTACACTTACGCACACCATCTAATGGGTAACGAACGTACTGTTTATGTGTACATAAAACTACCGCCTCACTAAACGATGATTGTTAACTTTTCATTTTAGACTCTCATGGTGGTAATTATGATGGACAATAAATTTATATATGTTATATATTATATTTATTATTTATTTAATATTATTTATTCCTTTTACAACACTTATGTTTTTTTTACTTTCTATTTGGTTTTAATATGATAAATTCGTTTGTGGATGTGAAGACTACTACTCCTTCAAAACATTGTCATTCATTCACACACTACAAGGAATGTATTAAAGATGTATTTTGTTAAATGATAGGATATATATGATATAATAATTATATGGGATAATTATATTCATATACATATATTTCATGTACTATCTTCTTTCAATACGACAATTAAAACAGAAACAGTGTTCATGCGTACGTTTGGCTTACCCTCTCCATAAAGAGTGTATTATATTTTGTACTACTATATTCTATAGATTATTGTGTTAAACATTTTTTATATAAATAAAATTTATATCATGGTTTAGATTCTTTAATCATGATATTAGTATAATGATGAATAATATATCAAATTAGGACACATACGAAGAACAAAGTGAATATTACCCCAAAGTGAAACCTCAACATTGTATTATTTATAAGAGGGTAATATAAGGCCATAATAAAATCATATATATTAATATATATAATAATATGGTTTTGTAAAATATTTTTAATAAATTTATATTTATTATATAGGTGTTTTGAATGAGTACGATAAGAGTGAAGATGCAAGGTAAGGGGATTTCATCTCAATTTTTATTTTCATGAGATACATGATTTATTCACCACCCATTAATTTTTGTGTAGTGTTTAGACTAACCATGGATGTATTCAATTTTTTTATCATTAAATTTATGGTTATTTAGATATCCATTCGATGACCTATATTTCATGGGGTTTATGTTTTAAAAGATACCAAATAAATATAATAGTTTAGTCTCACTTTTCCTCCTAAGACTCATGTTTTGTTATGTGCGTAAATTGATTTAAAGATTTAAATACTTCTATTTTTCATGATATATCATGAATCTATTTATTTTAATGATATTATATATCTCATTTATTTTCTTCTTCTTACGAGGAGATTATTATCCCATGTTTCCATGTTATAATCATTCATTGGGAAAATCTCATCATTTTTTCAAGATTGTTTATGTTTATGATTCCTTTAATGAAATAATATGATCCAGACCTCAGGAAAACTCATGAAGTTTCATCTACTCTAGTTATTCCAAATATATTAATCTACTGGTACAATATTTTAACTCATTGTCACATAATATAGTTAATAATGTGTTTTTAAGAAAGCCCAAATTTATCATCTCTTCAATCAAAAATTTGTGTTCCTTCAAAACCATGTTATATAAAAATTGTATTGTTTAATATTATAATAATATCCTTGGTTTATTAAAATATACTTTTAAAATTTTTCCTTTTACTATATTTTTTAAAGGAATCTTATTGATTCTTTCAAAATGAGGAATTTTTATCATCTTTTTACCGTGCAAAAGGAAGGTTATTTTTACCCCATACCACATGTACAAATTTACCCACCGATAATTCTACGAGGGTTTACATTCATGTTTAAAAGATTAATTTTTAAGAATATGTTTTTAAAATATATTTTCAAGGAAATTATTTTTATAATGTTTTCGAGCTTCATTTATAATTTTTTATGGAAAACGGTTTTCAAAAGTTTTTTTAGAGATACTTTATCAAAGAAAAAGGGATATTTACCTAAAAAAATGTTTATAAAATATATTTCCATGTTTTTTTAAATATATGATGACATACATTGATGTTAATCATGACATTCTAGGAAATGATCCAAAGTTTCCATTCATATTCATTATTGAAGGGTTTATGTTTTGATGGAATGATGCTTAAGACAACCATTTCACTTCCACTAGTTTTATTATTTGGAAACCTACTTATTTTTATGGGATATGATTTCCTTAAGTGATTATGAAAATATATCTTTCCATAGTTTATGATGGGATAAAATGTTAATGATACCCATTCCATTTCATGGGTTATGATTTTATGTTTTTAAAACCCATATCTTTTTATGGTTCAAGATGTGATGAAAGTTTAAGTATATTATGGAACATGTATGAATGAATTTATTATGAGTTGGGTGGGACCTATATATACTTCCAATAAATTGGGTAATGATAAGTTTTATATGAGATCAAATGTTACACTAGATTTAGCCTATTCTCGAAAACAAGAAGGTATATGCGTTGCATACCATTCCATAATGTAAGAGTGTAAACAGGTTGTAGCCCAAGCTCAAAAACAAGAAGTTACATGTGTAGTATAGCAAGACTAAAAGTAATAGGGTAAATGGGTTATATCCCAATCCTGAAAACAAGAAGGTAAATGGGTTCTATCCCAACAATAAAAGTAAGAGGATACATGGCTTGTTGCCTAAGCCCCAAAACAAGAAGGTACATGGGTTGTATCTTGAGCCTAAAAGTAAAATGGTACAAAAGTTATTAGCCCAATATTAGAGTAGGTATATAGGTTGTATACAAAGACTAACATGTTATAAAGGTCTTGGTAGGTATACTTGACAGAAGATTTTATATTACTATGTGCTTTCCTCAAATTCCATATCTTATTCCTATGTTATTCTTTAATGTATTTTGTTATTTATTTCCTTATCAATCATGAATTATGAAATAAAAGTATTTATTATAATATTTAAAATAGTGGGTCTAACCTTGAAATTTTATCCACAAGTACAATACCCTTTTGTTCATGTTAAGCTTACTTATTTCCTTTATTTACCCTTATTGGGCATTTGAGCTCACCCTTTTTCTTATGTTTCCTTTCCACATGTTATGAAGAAATATTTTAGGTAGAGGCACTAAAGGTGGAGATATTTATGGGAAATGTTGATGATACTTCACCAGGATATAAGATATTGTTTCTAACATTTCAAAGACACTAAACTATTATGGTCCTTGGGCATGTATTTTTGTGATGTGCTGAATAGTCTTCTAAAATGATGTAATATCGATGTATGTTAAACCTGGGTTTCTATAGTATTTATAGACCATGAGTAGAGAATAGAAACCTATCATGAACTCTAAATATATATGTAATAATCAAAGTAATGAAAACCAACCTATTAACATGCACTTTGCAATATAATCTCTTTTTCCTGTAATATCTTATAAATATTAGTGCACACAATTTTCATAATACTTTATTTATTATATATTGATCCAATTAGATGAAATTTCCATCCACTACAATTTCCATGGATTTATTAAGGTTCTAACATCCTAATAATCTTGGATAGAGGTATCACCTATTCAACATGGAAGTGAAATATTCTATCTTGATCATTCAACTAATGTAATACCACCAATGACACACCCAACACAAAATACCAAACTGCCCCTACATTTTCATAGTTTTCGCCTTTCATCAATATATGTGATCAAAATGAACACATTGATAATGAATTAATGTTAGTATATTGATACACATGTCTGTAGATGGGAATAACTAATGAATCCTAAATCATGCAGTGTTCATATTAGGGGGCATATCCCTATGATCTCAACTACTAGTGATCATTATTTGAGAACTTCATGAGAATAAGTCTAATTTTTATAGCAATATAAACCTAATAGTCTCACATCATCAGTGACATGTAAGTGTGATATATCATGAGCATATAATATTAGTTTATGATTATTGTCATTAAATATCTAGATTCTCATTATATCCTAGGAACAACAATAACCTTTTGATATGACATGTAAAAATTATAAATTATGATAAATATAGTTTATCTAAAAGTATAAAACACTGTTGGTGTAAGAAAAAAACATTTATATACATATAAATTTATACATGTAGGGGTTATCAATAAAAATAAAAATCTGGGTCTATGGCACTCATGTTCAACACTCCAACTTTTACTTGAGCCAATTACTAACAAGTCTCAATATGATATCTCCCACATGTAAAGAATGGTTCTACTGAGATATGGATTTAGTCATAGGGTCTAACACATTATCATATATAGAAACTATACTAATTGTGACTCCACCTCTATGTGTAAAATACCTCAATAAATGAAACATCTGAAGTACATTGTTTTTCCAATGGTATGGCATGGGCTCCTTGACAATCACCAATATTGATGTATTATAAAAATAAATTGGGATAGGTTCTACACTACAAGGATAAAACTTATTTTGGAGGAAAATATGGTTATACAATCTCCCTCCTTAGCAATATCACAAGATTATATACACTTTGATTCTACAGTAGAATCGATGAAAACATGTTTATTGAAGTTTCTTTATGTCATTTCACCACTATTTAGGAAAAATTCATAGCCTGAAGGTTATTTAACATAATCATGATATATCTGGGAACTAGCGTCAGTGTATCCTCTCACTAATAGTTCCTTATATCTTCTATAGACAAGGAATATATCAATTTTATGCATCATCTACTTGAAGATATTTTTTATAGAAGTCCAATGCATCTCTAATAGATTATCTTGATATCTTCCCACCATAATTAAAGAAAAGGAAACATCATACCTAGTATATATAATGAAATACATGATAGATATCAATGCCAATTTATATGGGGTTCTACTTATTATTTCAATGCACTACCATGTTTGTGGATACATTTTTCTAGAGACAATGATACCAAGTGACATGGGTAATACCCTACTCTTGGATTATTACATATTATACCTTTTTAGTACCTTGTTTATATATATACATTGATTTATCTCAAGTATCATTTAATATCTATCATGATAGATCTAAATCCCTAGAATGTAGGCTAATTCACTTAAGTATTTCATGGAGAATCATTTATTTATCCAAGACATAACTGATGTAAGAGTTACACTTCATTTCCGATAATTAATTTGTCATCAAAAAATAATACCTATAAAACAACAGAATTAACATAAACCTTCTTATTGACACAAGGATCACTTCAATTTTTGAGAAAACTACATTCTATTATGGTCTCATCAAAATTTAAATTCCATAATCATGATTCTTTATTCAATCTATAATTGGATCTATGCATCATGCACAATTTATTGGCATCATTCAATATAACAAACCCTTTGGGTTCATCCATGTAGACATATTCAACCAAAATACTATTTTAAAAATTTGTTTTTATATACATTAGTCAAATTTTATAATCATGGAATAATTCTATAACATGAAATGTTTTGATAGATTTCATCACTTCTATCAGTGATATGGTTTCATTATGGTCGATTCATTTAAATTTTCAAAAACCCTTTTCTACTATTATCACATTATATGTGTTTATTATACCATACATATCCATATTTTTCATGATTACCCATTTACACCTTACAAAAAATAGGTTTTATATCAACCCAAGTGTCTTTAAATATAGAGACTCTAAACTTTTTTCCATATTTTTAGATGATTTTAAGCATAATTAATTATCAAATACAATCAAGGATCATAAATTATAGTGTTTTTTGAATATATGGTTCATAATTAAACATTATGAAACCAAAATAAAGAAATCATTTGTTTAATATTCATAATTATATCCTAACTCCCTTTTCCCCTTTATATCTACATCGGATAACTTGGTAGTTACATGAACAAAAGGGAGAAGCTAAAAAGCCCAGTAAGGGAATAGGCATAAGAATAATCATATAACACATGGGTTAAAAGACAAAACATGATAACATAAAATGTATAGAACATGAATAAACATAAATAAGAATAAAATTATTAAAATGGGAACATATAATCACCACATCATAGTAATATTGCAAAAATATATTTCCTGACATAAACATGAGTCAAGGATAACTTCCAAGACTATATCACATGGGGGACAATGTCCTGTAATTGAATCTAGGTCACTCCCAATCCCAACATGACGTATCATGACACTAAATATTTCCCAATTAATTGGATTTATCTATGGGTACACCATCATAGCATGTTCATGAATATGTGTGCTATGTGGATAATCAATCATAAGAGTACCCAATGAAAGAATTTGGTATGAAAATCATGTCATAATGTGTAACAAAAGGGAATATCATAATGGTGTCCCTGAATGAATGGGTTTAAATAATAAATGGAAATTAATAAGGAGAAATTTCAATATATAATTATAGGTAATGTATAACTAAAGTGAAAATGTGTAAAAATATTGTTTAAGAAACATTAAAAAAAACATTTTAGTGCAGTTTAGGGAAAATATTAAAAAGAATTCTAAGCGGAAAAGGAAAGATATTTTATATATAATAAAAAATAAACCTTGAAGGATTTTCATGATAATTTTTTTGATTCTATAAGAATAATGGGGTCTTAAAATAGATTATGGGGTGAAAATTAAAATGGGTAAGCAATTAAAACATTCCCTTTAATCAGGATTGTTAATTGGGAAGTTTCATTAAGGGAAATTTTTTGAAACTTGTATTTACCCATCAAATAAGGATGATATGATCTATATATATGATTTTTGAAATTTTAAAAAGAATTTAGAAGAAGTAAAAAAATTTAAAAGAGTATTACATAGGGGTAATGATAGATAATGATTAACCAGAATGAAAAAATTGAGTTTCAGGTAAAATCCATTACTTTATGTTAGAAGGTTTTTTGGACTTGATATTAACATCCTAGATAATTAGATTAAATACATTAATTAATTAATTAAAACTATTTATACATTTCTTCAATTTCTTATAGTTTTATTACACTTATTTATGGCTTTTATGGGTTTTGATATTCAATTTCATCGTTCAAGAGCATTGGATCCCTTGGTATTGATGATCTATTTACTCGTATACATGTAATAAAAAGCATGTAAAATGGGAATGGTTTTATAGAATTCAATTTTTATGTTATTAATGACCATAAAAGAGATTAAATAGTTATATTATTCATTTTAATAGTTGGGGTGAGTTTTAATCATTCGATAAGAAACTAGTGATAATCATTTAGATTATTTCTGGCTATTTTCGCTCACAACGAACTTGTTTTGATTAATTATTTAATGTTATGTGTATTACATAGTTCCATAACATAAAAATGGTTATAAAATTAATTTTACAATATATTTCAAAAAATACAATGGTTTTAAGACTAGGCTTAATGTTGGTGAAGGAAAAAATAAAATTTTTTGACCTTGAAGGGGATAAATCAACACCTCACAGACAACGTTTTTGTTTTTAGAATAAACGGGAGAGGATAAGAGACATGATGATGAATTGTTATATAAAAAATATAAAATTATAGTATATATAAGATACTATATTTTTAATTCCATTAGGATAAGGGGTGGGGGGATAGAATAAGATAACCAAATTGATTGAAAAGAAATTAAAAGAATACAAAAGATGAATTTACCTCTTTAACATATTCTCCTTGGTAACCTCCTTAGGGAAATAGGTTTAGTATTATGTTGATACCAATGTCTCCTGGACATGGGGGAGTGATTTGGAAGAGGATTGGTCTGAATTTGGGAAAGGATCAAAGCTAGAATAGTTCGAGGAGGAGAGGTGGTGATGGGAGGTATTTATAGTGTGGGAGTGAGGTGTTTTCTCATTATTTTATTCATTGGTTTATTATTTTTTCTCAGGACTATGAGTAGTTTAATAATTATCAGTAAATATATTAAAATATTGAATCATAGTTCATGATTAAGGACTTAAATATTCCATCCATCATCTATTACTCAGTTATCAATGTAGTTAGCTTTTATCGTAAATTATCATATTTTACTATTCACAAATATTCATGTATTTTATAAAAATTATAAAAATTAACCCTAACCATTTTTATAATATTAAAATTCAAAAAATTACTCCATTTCATGAAAATAATTTTCAAAATATTATAAAATTAATTTTTAATTAAAATCATCATTTACTTGGGAAATACCAATTTTAAAATTATCACTGATATTATAACACATTGAAAAATTAATTGATGTACCATTATTTTATATTATAATAATAAAAAATATTAATTTAATACTAATTTTTTGAAAATAAGTTTTGTTTTAAATAATTAATTTATGGATAATATTCTAGTTAAATTTTTATGAGCTACAAATATACCAACACGAATTTTCTCATTTTAAAAGATTTATTTTCTTATTCCATGAAATAAATACATCATATTTCTGTTCATAAGATAAAAAAAATTATTTATAAATTAATAGGTGAGGTTAATATTCTATTGGCCTAATTACTATTCTTAAGGGTCATATTACTATTCCAAAGGTCTCATTACTATTTTATCAGTATAAGTTCCTTAACTTCTAGAAATACCTCACATTTCATTCTTTATTAATTTATAAAGTATTTATTGGGTTTTCTATGTGATTTTATGTGATTCATACTAATGCGAATAATTAAAAGAAGGTAATTTCCATTGATTAAATTTTGGGCAATACCATTCTTCCCCCCTTACGAAATTTTTCCCTCAAAACTTTGGTTTACAAACAATTGTGAAAAAATTAAAGGTACTTCTCTATCATCATCTCCTATGGTTCGCATGTTACCTCTTTGTACTTATGGTTCTTTTATAGTACTTTGACTATGTGATTAGTCTTATTGAATATAAATTTATCTCTACGATCCATGATCTTCACCAATTTTTTCTCGTAGGAGAGATCATTCTTCAACTATACCACCTTTGAATTTAGTACATGTGAGGGATCTGATATGTAATTTCTCAAGAGGAATACGAGGAATACATCATGTTCTTGAGACATGGTTGATGGAAGGTCTAGCTTGTAGCCACATCTCCATCATGATTAAGAATATATAAGGGTTTTAAATACTTGGGACTTTGATTTTCCTTCTTCTCAAATATCATGATCTTATTATATAGAGATATGTGGAGGAATAACATGTAACAAACCACAAACTCAATGTCTCATCAACAATTTTCAAAATAACTCTTTTTTTAAATTTGGTATTCCTTTATGTGATGAAAAATAATTTTCACCTTCTCCACCATTTTTTTGACCATTTCAAGTCCTAGCATCTTACATTCACTAAAATCATCCAAACATGTCAGTGATCTTTGTCTTCTCCCACAATGAGCTTCATATGGATCTATTTGGATGGTAAAGTAAAAAATAAATTTTTAAGAGAATTATTATATAGAAAGATGATGTTCCCATCCTCCTTTAAAGTCCATATAAAATGTTCTCAAAATTTCTTCTAGTGTGTGAATAGTTATCTTAGATTGGATATCAGTTTGAGGATGATAGGCCATATTGAAGTTCATCACTGTGTTGAGAGATTATCAGAGACTTTTCCAGTACATGGATGTGAAAATTAGATCTCGATCGGATGTAATTGATAGTGGAACTCCATGTATTATTTCCAATTCATTGATGTATATCCATGAATGTTGATCCAGGGAGAAGTTATCTTAAATTGAGATAAAGTGATGATTATTTTTAAGATTATCCACAACAACCTATATAAAATTGCTTCCATTGGATTTCTTCAAAAATCCAAATAAAATTTCGATGTTGATATGTTTCCATTTCTATGTAGGTATGGGTAATGTATGGATCATACCCATAGATTTTTTCTTTAATAATTCACTTATTGAGATACTAGGAACTTTTATGTATATTCAGTGATCTCATTCTTTATTTTTCCCTTTAATAGTTCTCTCAGAGATCTTGATACATATTTGTTTTACCTAGGTGGGTATATATGGTTAAGTTATGAACATGATTCAGAATGTCTATATTTATCTATGGATTGGGTGGTACAAATAGTCATGACCCAAATACCATGACTCCTTCCTCATCCATTTTGAACTCTGAGGATTTACCATTTCTCATGGCTTCCACCTTCTTCTAAATTTCTACATCACACCTTTAAGCATTTTTTATTTTCACCATGAGGGACTATTGAGGAATCATTTGAGATAGGATTTATGATGTCCCATTCCTAATGATTCTCATTTCTATCATTTGAAAATCTAATAAGATTGGATCCTTCTCAATTCTCATTATAGATAATGATTCAGGTTCTTTTCTATATAGAGAATTATCTACCTTATTTTCTTTACCAGGATGATAGTGGATTGAGCATTAATAATTCTTAATGATCTCTAACCATATATTATAGATTATATTAAGCTCCTTCTATGTGAATATATATTCCAGGATCTTAATATATTTATATATCTCACAATTCTCTCCATATATATAATGCCGCATTATTTTCAATTCAATGATCCGAGCAGTAAACTCCAAATAATTTGTGGGATAGTTTTTCTCATGAAATATAAATTTTCATGAGTAATAAGCTATCACATAATCATTTTGAATCAATAAAAAACCTAATTACTTATTTTAATCATCACTATACACCACAATGATTTCCCCACTTTTCAGTAGTGTGAGTACTAATGTCATGATAAGCCTCTATTCCAAATCTTTTAAGTAGTCTTCACATTCATTGTTCTTAAAAAAAGTAATAATATATCAACAATCTTGTTTAGTGGGTTTTATAATCAAGAGAAGTTTCTCATAAATCATTGGTAGTACCAATCTAGACCAAGGAAACTATGGATCTCCGTTATAGATGTTGTTCTGGTCCACTCTTAAATCAACTTTATCTTAGAAGTGTACACATAAATTCCATTACTGGTGATTTCACGCCACAATAATGATACTTCATCAATCTCGAACTCATATTTACCATACTTTTCATATAGTTTATCCCGTTTCAATATTATTAGAATAGTTTTATAATTCTCCACATTCTATTCCTTGCTTTTCAGGGTATTGTTTCAATTCATTATTTCCATGAAAATTGATGTAGCTTTGGTGATTCCAAAGTACGTCACTATGAAATAATAGTTTCCATACCTTATTTAAAATAATTTCTTTGGAATATCTTCCTTACTCACCTTTAATTGGTGATATACCTACCAAAGGTCCACCTTAGATAAATAAATAGACCCATGTATCTGATTTATCATGTCCTCTATCCATGGTAGTGGATAGATGTTCTTAATCGTGATTTTTTTGAGCTCACTATAATCATTGGTGAGGTGAATTGATCCATAATTATTCTTAACGAAGATGACTCATGAATTCCATGGTGAATCACTATGGTGTATAAAACCATTATTTATATATTCTTGTAACTACATCTTCAATTATTCCATCTCAACATTGGAAATTATATATGGTGTCTTTGATATAATATTAGATACAAGAATAAGATCAATTGAGAACTAAAAATCTTGTTCAATAGGAAGAACAAATAATTATCAGGGAAAACATTTATCTAGTACCTCATGATGGTCATGTATTCTATCCTGATTCTATCATACATATCAATAATTTATGAAAGATATTATTCTCATAAGGCAATAATATCCACAATTCAGATGATGAATACGAATAAGATTCATCCTCATACTTAGACTTATACAGAATTAGAGGATACATCTAGATGTGAAGAGTGATTTACCTTTCCTAATAGTTGATGTTGTAGTTTTATAAACATAGCTGATCCATGCCCAATATATCATAAAACTTCACCCTAGGAAGTAAGACAAAATTTTATCAGAGGTTCAATCCACAAACATTAACTAGGGAGGAGTTATATACTTTGGATTCAATAATATCCAAATTTTATATTCTCATAGATAAATAAACCCCTATATTTTTAGGTGGTTTTTGAATAGTTTTCACTAATCATGGAATATATGATAGAATGGATAGAACATTAATCAAATAGTATGTGCACACTTTATGAATGAATAAGCAGCATACCTGTCACCACATCATTGTCAGGTTCTACCTCAGCAACAATGATAGAATATGACCTTCCTTATTTCCTTGGAGTTTTTGGTTGTTGATTTCCTCTAAAAACCATGGCATTATGGAAATGGATTGAATAATTACTATGTTTATTATAGTTGAATAACTTCACTATAGGATGAGTTTTTATCTGAAACTTCCTTTCTTATTTTTCATTAGTTGGATTATTCATAAAAAATTAGTAGTTATTATCCATATGACCCACTCTTCATCATGTTAAGCATCTATTTGTTCCCTTTAATATGTTCCTAGGTTGAAATTTGCACACTTTTTACAAGTGGGATGTTTGGTCTTATTTCCATTATAGGATTTATATATTGATCCACTATATTAAACACCATTTCCCTCTTTTTCCCACCTGGCCCATGAGACCACTGAGAGACTCGGATCTCCATTTCATCCTTAAGGGAACAATTAACAATATATTAATAACATTCTATGTCTTGAATCCCCAATACTTTTAGTAGACTTTACTTTAGTCCTCTATTTATGTGATGAAAATTTCTTTCAATGTCCATGAAAAATCAAAAGGTATATTTTTCTGGCCATGTGACGTTCTATGCATACCCTCCAATAGACTCATATTCATATTTATTCAATCTAAGTAACACACTTTGTATCTTATGATGGAGGGTTTAGGGATAACATTTATTTAAAAATATTTTCCTAAAACGATCCCAATATATGGAATTAATTTATTCTTTTGAAATAATGTTCTTGATTAGCTCCCACAACCAATCAACTTCCCCATTAAAACGAGGGACCATTATAAAAACATAACTTTTTATAAGCACAATAGGATAAATAATATATTCTCAATAGAGTTGATCTATTATTATGTGAGGAGGTGATATGAAGATCCACTAATCATTAGAGTACTTTTTTACATGAATGATTTGATCACTATATTATATTTATTATTAGGATGAGAGTGTTCCATGTGTAACATCCCAAGTAAGTAATGAATAATAGATATTTTTATCTATGTCTATTAATGAATTATATAGTGTTTTAGAGGCTTAAAATGAAAATAAATCCAATCTTAAGCATGAAATACACTAATATTCTTAAAAGATTGTTTTACTACCTTTTGATGGCAAACCCTTTTTAAATCAATATTTTTACAATTTTATAATCTATATTTGACAAAATAAACATATTCATTATGATTGGGACATTGAATTTTACATTGGATAAATTTTTGGTATTTTTCTGACAATGTTCATTTTTTAATGAATAGTGAAAAATACTGCATTTTACATCAAAACTTCTTTTTCATTTAATTTAATTATATGGTTAGATTATATTTTTAATTGGTCTTAAAGTGTAATATAAATATAATTTTACCATTTAATCCAATTTTGGTCATTAGTATTAATTTCACTTTGGAATTGGTCATAAACTAATGCCAAACTTTTCATAGATATTGTTTAAAAAAAACCCGCTATTTGTCATGACAGCGGGAATTAATTATTAAATTAATTAATGTAACTTATATGATTTGAATTTTGTAAAATATACATCATTTTTGAATTCGGAATATCAAATATATCTTAGGGTGAATTTTTGGTAATTTTCTGAAAAACGTCAATTTTTGATGAATAGTGAAACCACTAAGTGGTACTTATAAAAACTATTTTTCTGTTTAAATGAAATTTTGCCATCATTGTTCTTTGAATTTCAAAAATCAGACATACATGGTTGTCATTAATAAGTAAAATGTGGTTCAATGGGATTAAAATAATTTTTTGGTGAATAGTAACTTATTAAGTTCTTAATCGCGATTAGTGGTAATTAGTGTAGTTTAAGGTAAAAATAATGTTTTAATAGTTTGAGATGAGCTTGACACATGTACTACCCTCATTGGATGTGTAATGGCCGACCAATAAAAGCAATGGGTCAACTTGGGGACCCCATGGAGCCACTTTGGTTGGGAAATGACATAAATAACTTTTTATTTAATGTTAAAGTAAAAATGACACAAACATGAGTTATGTTACTAAAACAATTTTTATATGGGGTTATACAAGTCATATTTTTGACTATAAATATTCATTAGAAATATAAAATGATTTCATACATCATATTATTTTTTTTATAATTTTTATACATTAAATAAATTAAATTATTTATGACATCATGATGATGCAGCGATGACCTCATTATTTAACGATTTAAATAAAATGGAAAGTTAATGTAAAATGTAAAATCTAAACATGGCCAAAACCAATTGGATGAGTGGATTTCGAACCCTTATCACCATATATTCTAATTATATCAATGTGGGACCTTTTGAATCCGAAACTCATTTTAAAATAAAGTAACTTATCTTTACTTTCCAAGAGTGCCCCTCTTCTCCTCTTATAAAAGGCCCCCACCTCTACCTCCTTACCCACACTCTCAAAGCCTTTGGCTCGGCCAAAACCTGCCCATTTTGTCTCTACACTTCCTTCTATTACTTCTTGAATCCTAACTTTGGGCATAAGTCTTCCCAAGGAAGCCTTTGAGCTCAAACCAAAGAGAGTTACCCGATTTTAAGGTAATGTCTTCTTTTGAGTCCTTTTGTTTTATTTTGCTTCTCCAACCCCATAAACTCTTTTTTATTCTTTTATTTTGTAACAACTCCAGTATCCTCAATATACTAGTATGTTGTTATAATATGGATTTGAGCTACACTTACACACACCTACATCTAATGGTTAACGAACATAGTGTTTCCGTGGATGGTAAATTTATGCCTCCCGAAACGATGATTGTTCAACATTCTTTTAACACCTTAAAAGGTGGACATTAAGATGTCACTATATTTATATATGATATATAATAAGTTTATTTTTTCCTTAATCTTTTGTTTTTTTCTTTTTGGTCATACCTTTATGGTTTCCATTATTTGTAAACGCGATATCTTCATTTAAGGAAGTGTGGACTACCGCCCCCTCAAAGTGATTTGATTCGTTAAATACCATATGTGGGGAGTATAAATGATGGAACTATGATATTATATATGATATTATACTGAAATTATAATATACCTTTATATCATTATGATTCCATTTTATAAAATACGAAATAGAAATGAAAGTAGCGTTCATGCGTACGTACGGCTTACCGTCTCCATGAACGGTGCATTTCATTTCTTACCTCTAAATGATTATGTAATATTATAAATGCATGAATGTACTGGATATATATGACATATATGATATCTACATCATGAATACCATTCTGGATATAATGGATACATGAACAACTTGTAATTATAAAGGGTTTATTTTTGACTCAAGTACCAATGATCGTTAAAATGACCATTATTAACTTAAATAATTACATAGTGTTAATGACATGGTAATAAGTGATATAAAAGGAATAATTAACTTAAAAAATGTTCTTAAGAAAGTATAAATTAACTCAAGTTTATTATTCAGGACATTAATGAACGATCGAGTCAAGTCGGACCCGAGGTATGGGACTTCATCTCAATCTCCTTTCATTGAGGCATATTTTGTTTTATACACAACCTTATTTTATACAGTGTATAAACCCCTTTGAATTTTAGGTTTATCCAAAAGGAATCTTTTTTATACGAAGCGTTTTACTAAACGACAAAAGGGAATGTCTTTGTTGTACGTATGCGGCGACAACAACTTCTCTACCGCCGTGACCGTTATTTGAGTTTCGACTTCCTCTAAAAGCCATAACTTCTTTTTAAAAGAAAAATAAATACCATTTTTTAATTTTATTTTATTTTGGTATTGAAAATGGTTTTCATAATGTTTTTATATCAATGTGTTGTATTTATATCTTGTGATTGAAAGGTGGAAATGTTTTGTTTCCTTTATGCATGTTTTATGTGATACGATTATGTTGAGGTTCTTGTGCATTATTATGAAGATGGGTGGTTCCGTGATAAACTAAGGGCGGGTGAGCCCGATATAGCTCTCCAATGCATTGGGTAACGCGAAGGAGTGAAATGTTAAGGTTTCTCCAAAGAGATTTAGGGAATATACTGTGATGGGTATTCCAAACGTAACCAAGAGGGTTACTACCTACGTAAGGATGTTATGAATGCCTCAAGTTACCATTATGTATTATGATTTCTATGATTTATTCATGATTTGATGAGGTATGTTAAAATGATTACGTTTTATGGGTAAAGAATTATCTCATTCTTATGTATATATGTACCCATGTTTCCTTTCCATATTTTTATATCCCTTACTGAGCTTTTTATGCTCACCCCAAGTTTTTTTTGAAATGTTTTTCACAGGTCAAGGGAAAGGTACATGATATGATGATAATGCCAAGGAAGTGTCAAGAAATAATCTATGTTTTATTTTAAATATGTTTCCATTGATGGGAATAAAGAATACTATCTTTATGTAACAACTTTGTTTATATGTGGAATGTAATGCAAGTTTTATGATCTAATTCTCTAAAACTCTAAACCCGAAAATATCCTCAATGTGTAATCTGGTAATAACTCAAGATTAAGTAAGGTTTAAGGCCGGGGCCTTATAGTTAGTATCAAAGGTCGGTTTAGATAACTTTAGGAGTTCAAATTCTATTAAATGATTATCCAATTTTTTTTGAAATGATATAGTATTTGAAGATTACCATGTTGCTTCATATAAGACATGTTTGTTTAGAATGGTTTTCCTCAGAAGAAATAGGGAAGCAGTGCTAGGAAGGCATACAGAAGGAAATAACCTTCCGAATCAGCATCCTGAGATGGTCGGAATTGGAACTGAACAGTTTGTTGCAGTAATGGCGCAGTTGACTCAAGCGATAAATGGCGGTGGTATCCATACACGAGATCATCCAGATCAACCGCAGAGGAACATGTCAGTGGTGGAACATTTCATGAGGCAACATCCCCCATCATTCAGAGGATCATCTGACCCTATGCTAGCTGAAGGGTGGATTAAAGCACTGGAGAAGATTTTTGATGTCATGGGGTGTTCAGACAATCAAAAGGTTAGTCTTGCTATTTACCGTTTGGAGGGTGAGGCAGATCAGTGGTGGTCTATTGTTAAAAATATCAGGGACACCGATGAGATTGATGCTCTTGACTGGGATGAATTCAAAGGTATGTTTCTTGAGAAGTATTTTCCTAAGGCTGTTCGACTTAGGATGGAAAAGAAATTCTTGGAATTGGGGCAAGAGGAAGACTCAGTGGCTACCTATGAAGAAAGGTTCACTCGATTGGAAAGGTATGCTCCAAATTTTATCCGAGACCTTGATAGTAAAATCAATCGTTTTTACTCAGGATTAAAGCCAAAATATCGAAGGGAATTAGCTTCTCGTGAGTTTAAAAGTTATGAAAAGCTTGTTCAATGTGCCGAGAAGGTGGAAATGGAGTTTTTCGATGATCAATTGTTCTATAAAAACCAACAGAAGAAGAGACCGAGGTGGCAGGAGAAAGGTAAGAATTCTTCAAAAAAGTCTGATGGTAAGAAAACTAAGTTTCCAGTTTGTGATAAATGTGGCAAAAGGCATGTTGGGGAATGTCTTCTAAATTCTGGAAAGTGCTACCGATGTGGTAAGATGGGACATAAGGCTCGTGATTTCACTGAAAAGGATCAAGTTGAAGGTAAGACCAAATTTGATTTACAGTTAGTGATATGTTATAAGTGCAATAAGATGGGTCACTATGCAAATGAGTGTCCGAAAAAGAGCTTGAGTGATGGGAAGTAGTTAGACTACAAGCAGAAAGGGGTGGTGAAATCCTTTTCAACTACTTCAGTAGATGTCGGGCCATCAAATGAAGTTGTATCAGGTACTTTGTTTGTTTTTTCAGATTATGCCAGTGTGTTGTTTGATTCGGGGTCTACACATTCTTTCATCTCTGAAACCTTTTATAGTAAAATTGGGAATACCATCTCAAGAAATGACTCCTGAACTTTTGGTAAAAACACCTGGGGGGAATGTTGAGGAAAAAATAATTTATAAGAATCTTCATATCCTTATCTGTGGAAAGAACCTACTTGCAAACCTTATTGTTCTACCTCTAGTAGAGTTTGATGTTATCCTGGGTATGGATTGGCTCTCTATTTACCATGATAAGATTGAATGTAGAGATAAAGAAGTTTCTTTTCAAAAAGACTTTCAGTTTGTGTACAAGAATGAACCCTTACTGTTGATAACTTATCAAGAGGCCGAGAAACTTGTAAAATATGGAAATGAATGTTACCTTGCACACATCGTTGAAAATAAAGGAACTGTTCAGATTAATGATGTGCCAGTGGTAAATGAGTATCCTGATGTTTTTCCTAATGAGTTGCCTGGAATAATACAGATCGAGAAGTTGAATTTACTGTTGACTTTGTTCCTGATGCTAAGACAATTTCAAAACCCACTTATCGAATGGATCAAATTGAACTTTTAGAGTTGAAGGAGCAATTGCAAGATTTATTAGAGAAAGGTTTCATTCAACCTAGCACATCACCATGTGGTGCTCCTGTCTTGTTTGTTAAAAAGAAAGATGGTTCAATGAGACATTGCATTGATTATAGAGCCTTGAATAATATCACTGTTAAGAAAAAATATCCTTTGCCTCATATCGATGATTTGTTTGATCAACTCCAGGGAGCTCAATATTTTTCAAATATTGACTTGAGATCGGGGTACCATCAGCTGAAGGTAAAGGAAGAAGATGTTCTGAAGACCGCGTTCCGTACAAGATATGGCCACTATGAATTTGTAGTAATGCCTTTTGAGATAACCAATGCACCTACTGTATTCATGGACTTAATGAATAGAATTTTCCATGATTTCTTGGATAAGTTTGTGGTGGTTTTTATTGATGATATTTTGGTGTTTTCTAAAAGTAAAGAAGAGAATGAAAGACATTTAAGGGTTATCTTGCAAACCTTAAAAGAAAAGAAATTGTATGGGAAATTCAGCAAGTGTGAGTTTTGGTTGCAACAAATTTCCTTCCTTGGTCACATTGTTTCTAAAGATGGGATAACTGTTGATCCTGCAAAAACAAATGTTGTTGAAGAATGGCCAAGACCCACAAATGTAACTGAGATTCGTAGCTTCCTTGGTTTGGCAGGCTATTACCGAAGGTTTGTTAGAAATTTTTCACGGTTATCTAGTCCAATGACTAAGCTAACTCGGAAGGGTGTTATGTTTATTTGGACAAAAGAATGTGATGATTGTTTTCAGGAATTGAAAATAAGATTGGTGAATGCTCCAGTTTTGGCAATACCTTCCAGGAATGGTGAGTTTGTTATATACAGTGATGCTTCTTTAAAAGGACTTGGTTGCGTCCTAAGGCAGAATGATCAGGTAATTGCTTATGCTTCATGACAGTTGAATACTCATGAGGTAAATTACCCTACACATGATTTGGAATTAGCTACTGTTGTTTTTGCTTTAAAAATTTGGAGGCATCATTTGTATGGAGTAAAGTGTGAAATATATACCGATCACAAAAGTTTAAAGTATATATTCACTCAGAAAGAATTGAACATGAGACAAAGGATATGGCTAGAATTAATCAAGGATTATGATTGTACAATTCATTACCATCCGGGAAAAGCAAATAAAGTGGCTGATGCTTTGAGTCAAAAAGGTAATGCTTCATTAGCAATGTTGCGTTTGGAACGTGATCCTTTGGTTAATGATTTGATGAAATTTGGCATAGAAGTTGTGGGTGCAGGAAGTTCTTCTGTTTTGTTTCAGGTATCAGTGAGATCATCTCTATCAGATAGAATCAAGCAAGCACAGAAGCAAGACAGTGAGTTGCAGAAAAAGGTAGAGCTGGTTCAGAAAGGTAAGTTTCCTGAATTCAACATTGATAATGATTGCGTTTTGAGATTTGGGAAGAGATTGTGTGTGCCTTGTGATTCACAGTTGAAGAGAGAGTTGTTATGTGAAGCTCATAGTTCTCCGTTTTTAGTTCATCCTGGCAGTACTAAGATGTATAGAGATCTGCGGGAGTATTACTGGTGGGATTGAATGAAAAGAGATATTGCTGATTTTACTGTGAAGTGTTTGACTTGTCAGCAGGTTAAAGTAGAGCGGCAGTTACCGAAAGGGATGTTTCACCCTTTACCAGTGCCAGAGTGGAAATGGGAGAATATATCCATGGATTTTTTTGTGGGATTACCAAAGAAATCTCGAGGTAATAATGCAATCTGGGTTATTGTTGATCGCTTGACTAAATATGCTCATTTCCTTTCTATACGAGATACTTTTTCCCTAGATCAAATTTCCCGTTTGTATCTTAAAGAGATAGTCAGGTTTATGGAGTTCCTTTCTCCATTGTATCTGATCGTGATCCCAGGTTCACTTCTAACTTTTTGAAAGGCCTTCAGAAGTCGTTGGGTACTGAATTAAATTTTAGTAAAACTTTTCATCCTCAATCAGATGGGCAGTCAGAACGAACAATTCAGACATTGGAGGATATGCTACGTTCTTGCTATATGGATTATCAGGGAAGTTGGGACCAACATATTTCTTTGGTTGAATTTTCATATAATAATAGTTTTCATTCCAGTATACAGATGGCACCATTTCAGGCATTATATGGGAAGCTGTGTCGAACTCCAGCTTTCTGGGATGAAGTGGGTGAAAGGAAGTTGATGGGACCAGAATTGGTAGAAGAGATGGAAAAAAAGTTCAGCTGATTCAGAAGCACATGAGAATAGATCAGAGCAGGCAGAAGAGTTATGCCGATAACCGGAGGAAGGATCTATCTTTCGAGGTAGGTGATCATGTTTTTCTCAAGGTTTCTCCTTGGAAAAGTGTGATGAGATTTAGTAAGAAAGGAAAGCTGAGTCCAAGGTTTATTGGACCATATGAAATTCTGGAGAGAGTTGGATCAGTTTCATACTGGGTGGCTTTACCTCCGAGTTTATCTCAGGTACACAATGTTTTTCATGTTTCGATGTTGAGAAAGTATATGCCAGATCTGTCTCATGTTTTGAGTCAAGAGGTAGTTCAGCTGGAAGAGAACCTATCTTATGAGGAACAACCGGTCCAGATTCTTGACCATAGGGAGCAAGTGTTACGGAATAAGGTGATTAATCAGGTAAAGGTTTTGTGAAAAAACCACATGATGGAAGAGGCAACATGGGAATCTGAAAATGCAATGAGGGATAAGTACCCCCATTTATTTGATAAGTAAATAAATTGCGGGGATGCAATTTTCTAAAGGGGGGGAAGGATGTAACATCCCAAATAAGTAATGAATAATAGATATTTTTATCTATGTCTATTAATGAATTATATAGTGTTTTAGAGGCTTAAAATGAAAATAAATCCAATCTTAAGCATGGAATACACTAATATTCTTAAAAGATTGTTTTACTACCTTTTGATGGCAAACCCTTTTTAAATCAATATTTTGAAAATTTTATAATCTATATTTGTCAAAATAAACATATTCATTATGATTGGGACATTGAATTTTACATTGGATAAATTTTTGGTTTTTTTCTGACAATGTTCATTTTTTAATGAATAGTGAAAAATACTGCATTTTACATCAAAACTGCTTTTTCATTTAATTTAATTATATGGTTAGATTATATTTTTAATTGGTATTAAAGTATAATATGAATATAATTTTACCATTTAATCAAATGGTGGTCATTAGGATTAATTTCACTTTGGAATTGGTCATAAACTAATGCAAAACTTTTCATAGATATTGTTTCAAAAAAACCCGCTATTTGTCATGACAACAAGAATTAATTATTAAATTAATTAATGTAACTTATATGATTTGAATTTTGTAAAATAGACATCATTTTGGAATTCAGAATATCAAATATAGCTTAGGGTTAATTTTTGGTAATTTTCTGAAAAACTTCAATTTTTGATGAATAGTGAAACCAGTAAGTGGTACTTATAAAAACTGATTTTTCCGTTTAAATGAAAATTTTCCATCATTGTGTTTTGAATTTAAAAAATATGACATACATGGTTTTAATTAAGAAGTAAAATGTGGTTCAATGGGATTAAAATATTTTTTTGGTGAATAGTAACTTATTAAGTTCTTAATCGCGATTAGTGGTAATTAGTGTAGTTTAAGGTAAAAATAATGTTTTAATAGTATGAGATGAGCTTGACACATGTACTAAACTCATTGGATGTGTCATGGCCGACCAAGACAAGCCATGGGTCAACTTGGGGACCCCATGGAGCCACTTTGGTTGGGAAATGACATAAATAACTTTTTATTTAATGTTAAAGTAAAAATGACACAAACATGAGTTATATTACTAAAAAAAAAATTTATATGGGGTTATACAAGTCATATTTTTGACTATAAATATTAATTAGAAATATAAAAATATTTCCTACATCATAGTATTTTTTTCATAATTTTGAGACATTAAATAAATTAAATTATTTATGACATCATGATGATGCAGCGATGACCTCATTATTTAACGATTTAAATAAAATGGAAAGTTAATGTAAAATCTAAAACCTACACATGGCCAAAAACAATTGGATGAGTGGATTTCGAACCCTTATCACCTTATCATTGAATTATATCAATGTGGGACCTTTTCAATCCGAAACTCTTTTTAATATAAAGTAACTTATCTTTACTTTCCAAGAGTGCCCCTCCTCTCCTCTTATAAAAGGCCCCCACCTCTACCTCCTTACCCAAACTCCCAAAGCCTTTGGCTCGGCCAACCCCTGCCCATTTTGTCTCTCCACTTCCCTATCTTACTCCTTGAATCCTCACTTTGGGCAGAAGTCTTCCCAAGGAAGCCTTTGAGCTCAAACCAAAGGGAGTTACCCGATTTTAAGGTAATGTCTTCTTTTGATTCCTTTTGTTTTATTTTGCTTCTCCAACCCCCTAAACTTTTTTTATTCTTTTCTTTTGTAACAACTCCAGTATCCTAAATATACTAGGATGTTTTTATAATATGGATTCGAGCTACACTTACACACACCCACATCTAATGGTTAACGAATATACTGTTTCCGTGGATGGTAAATTTATGCCTCCCGAAACGATGATTGTTCAACATTCTTTTAACACCTTCAAAGGTGGCCATTAAGATGTCACTATATTTATATATGATATATAATATGTTTATGTTTTCCTTAAGCTTATGTTTTTTTCTTTTTGGTCATACCTTTATGGTTTCCATTATGGGTAAACGCGATATCTTCATTTAAAGAAGTGCGGACTACCACCCCCTCAAAGTGATTTGATTCGTTAAATACCATATGTAGGACGTATAAAGGATGGAAATATGATATTAT
The DNA here is from genome assembly GCA_963277665.1 of Viscum album. Taxonomy (NCBI): domain Eukaryota; kingdom Viridiplantae; phylum Streptophyta; class Magnoliopsida; order Santalales; family Viscaceae; genus Viscum; species Viscum album. The sequence goes on from CAUJRU010000197.1 coordinate 230,115, forward strand.
ATATTATATTATACTATAATTATAATATACCTTTATATCATTATGATCTCATTCTATAAAATACGAAATAGAAATGAAAGTAGCGTTCATGCGTACGTACGGCTTACCGTCTCCATGAACGGTGCATTTCATTTCTTACCTCTAAATGATTATGTAATATTATAAATTCATGCATGTACTGGATATATATGACATATATGATATCTACATCATGAATACCATTCTGGATATAATGAATACATGAACAACTTGTAATTATAAAGGGTTTATTTTTGACTCAAGTACCAATGATCGTTAAAATGACCGTTATTAACTTAAATAATTACATAGTGTTCATGACATGGTAATAAGTGATATAAAAGGAATAATTAACTTGAAAAAGGTTATTAAGAAAGTAGAAATTAACTCAAGTTTATTATTCAGGACATTAAAGAACGATCAAGTCAAGTCGGACCCGAGGTATGGGACTTCGTCTCAATCTCCTTTCATTGAGGCATATTTTGTTTTATACACAACCATCTTTTATATGGTGTATACACCCCTTTGAATTTTAAGTTTATCCAAAAGGAATATTTTTTATATGAAGCGTTTTACTAAATGACAAAAGGGAATGTCTTTGTCGTACGTATGCAGCGACAACGACTTCTCTGTCGTCGTGACTGTTACTTGAGTTTTGGCTTCCTCTACAAGCCATACCTTCTTTTTAAAAGAAAAATAAATACCATGTTTTAATTTTCTTTTATTTTGGTATTGAAAATGTTTTTCAAAATGTTTTTATATCAATGTGTTGTATTGATATCTTGTGATTGAAAGATGGAAATGTTATGTTTCCTTTATGCATGTTTTATGTGATACGATTATGTTGAGGTTCTTGGGCATTATTATGAAGACGGGTGGTTCCGTGATAAACTAAGAGCGGGTGAGCCCGATATAGCTCTCCAATGCATTGGGTAACGCGAAGGAGTGAAACTTTAAGGTTTCTCCGAAGAGATTTAAGGAATATACTATGATGGGTATTCCAAACGTAACCAAGAGGGTTACTCCCTACGTAAGGATGTTATGAATGCCTCAAGTTACCTTTATGTCTTATGATTTCTATGATTTATTCATGATTTGATGAGGTATGTTAAAATGCTTATGTTTTATGGGTAAAGTATGATCTCATTCTTATGTATATATGTACCCATGTTTCCTTTCCATATTTTTATATCTCTTACTGAGCTTTTTATGCTCATCCCAAGTTTTTTTTGAAATGTTTTTCACAGGTCAAGGGAAAGGTACATGATATGATGATAGTGTCAAAGAAGTGTCAATAAATAATCCATGTTTTATTTTAAATATGTTTCCATTGATGGGAATGAAGAATATAATCTTTATGTAACCACTTTGTTTATATGTGGAATGTAATGAAAGTTTTATGATCTAATTCTCTAAAACTCTAAACCCGAAAAGATCCTCAATGTGTAATCTTGTAATAACTCAAGATTAAGTAAGGTCTAAGGCTGGGGCCTTATACCATGTGATTGAAGTAATTATTCAAAACATGAGCCAGCTGAGGAATTATTTTCATGAATTTTGGATCACTCATTCCCATAATATATGGAATATCATTAGGGAAATCATCAAATTTCCTCTCATATTGATTTTTTAATGGGTTCTTATGTTTGTAATGATTAAATTTGAAAAAGAATGTAAATTTAAGGGGATTTAATACTTAGCTAATATTAATAAAAAAATAGAACATTGAGAATAGAAGGATAAAATTTTAAATGAAATTTATATCCAAACTTTTGATGACCTATGTATCAATATAGGTTCTCCATAGTGATAGAATTATCTCTAGGGTTATCACTCAAATTATGTAATCCTAATCTTCAAAATTAACATGACATTTATATGATACAAACTAAAGAGGCCCTATCCTTTTACACATATTGTTACATGATTTTAAGCATAATTAACCATCAAATAAAACCAAGTATCATAAATTCTAGTGTCATTGGAAGATTAGGTACCTAAATAAATATATTGAAACCAAAATAAAAACATATATTATTTAATCTTCATAATGACCTCCGAACTCCCTTTGATAACTTATATATTCAAATGATAACCTGAGGAATACATGAAGAAAATGGATGAGATAAAAAGCCTAGAAAGGGAATAAAAATAAGAATAAACATAGAATGTGGGTTAGAAGTTATAACATGATAACATAAAAGGCATGAAACATGAAGAGAAATAAGAAATTATAACATATTTAATATTGGAAGATTAAATAATGGAATCATAGGAATGTGTCAAAAACATATTTCTATACATAAACATGAGTCCATCATAATTACAAATAATATATCACATGGTGGAAATAATACCATAGAGAATTCATGTTCAGTCCCCATCCAAATAAATTTTTTAATGAGATGAAACATTATAAAATGCATTGGATAACTATCTTGGTGCACCCATCATAACATGTTCATGAATATGTGTTCCATATGAATAATCAAGAGTAAGGGTTACCCATTGAAAGAATTATGTACGATTATCATGTAAGATGGTATAACAAAATGGAATATCATAATAGTGTCCATGAAATAATGTATTTAAATCATAAATTTAAATATCTAAGGGGGAATATAAATATACCACAAAATTTTATGTCAAACTAAAGTGAAAACATATAAATATAGTGTTTAAGAATCTTTATAAATAAAACATTTTACAATGGTTTAGGGAAAATATTGAATAGAATTTAAAAAAAGGAATGATATTTTATATAGATCCAGAAATTAAACAAGAAATATTTTTATGAAAAAAATATTCATTTTATAATAATAAAACAGGATTAAAACATATTCCAGAGTGAACTTGAAAATGAGCAATAAATCCAGATGTTCCCTTTAATAGAGCTTTCTTATCAGGATGTTTCGAGAAGGGAACCCTCTTAAAACTTGTATTTATCCATCATAGAAATATGATCTAATATAGATACATAATTTTGGAACATATAAACATAATTTATACTAATTACATGAAAATAAAGTATCATTAAATTGTGGTAAAGTGAGTGAAAGAGTATCTTGAAAGAAAACACAGGTTTGGGTATAATCCCTTACCTTATGTCTGAAGGTGTTATGAACATGATCTTAATATCATTGATAATCAGATTAAATTATATAATTAATTAATTTATAACCCTTTATACATTGATTTTATTTACTATTGTTTTATCAAATTCATTTATTAAATTTTTTATGGGTAATGAGATTTAATTTCATTATTCGGGAGCATTGGTTTCCTTGGTTTTCATGATCAGTTTACTTGTATACATGTACAAAAAGTCATTTAAATGAGAATGTGTGTCTAGATTTTATGTTATATGTTATTAATGAACATTAATAATAATAAATGGTTATATATGTCAATTTTTTATTTGGTGTGAGTATTAATCATTAGATAAGATGTTAATGATAATCATTTAGATTGTTTTGGGCGGTTCTCTCTCACAATGAACTTGATTTGTTTTATTATTTATTATTAGTTGTATATGTTAGTTCCATAAAATAATAATGGTTATAAAATTAATTTTACCATCTATTTCAAACATTATAATGGTTTTAATACCATCCTTTATGGTGTTAAAAGGCAATTAAAATTTTTCTTTCTTAAAGGTGATAAATTAACACCTCACGAACAACATTTTAATTTTTAGAATAAAAGGGAGAGGATAAGAGGATTAATGATGAATTATTCCATTAACAAGATAAAATTACATTATATATAAAATAATTGTGTTTTCATTCCACATGGATAAGGGTAGGTGAAGAGATAATAAGAAAAGAAAAGAAATTAAAAAGAAATTACAATAAAATGAATGATGATTTTACTTCTCAAATTCCCCATCCTTGAAAACCTCCATAGAGTAATGGGTTTGGACTTTTGTTGAGACCAATGTATCCTTAATATTGTTGATATAATTAGAAATAATATCGAGAATAATTTAAACAAGGCTCAATTCGTGAAATGTGTGAGGAGAAGAGGTCATGAGGGGTGATATTTATAGTGGAGGAGATAAGTGTTTTCTAATTATTTTATCCATTAATTTATTAGATTGGTTTAAGATAGTGAATATATTTATCATTATAACTAAATATATTGAAATAATGAATTAGTTTTTCATATTATCAAATTATATCTACCATACATCTTATATGACTCAATAATTCAAGTATTTAGATTTTATCACAAATTATCATATTTTTCTATTCACTAAAAATTCATGAATTTTAATAAAAATACAAAAAAACCACCCTAAACATTTTTTAACATGTATAATTCAAAAAATAACACTTTTATGAATATAATTTTCTAAATATGAGAAATTTAATATTTAATTGAAATCATCATTTACTTTGAAAATACCGATTATAAAATTATAACTAATTTTACAACAATTTGAAAAAATATTTACATTCTCATAAAATTATCTTATAATAATAATAATAAAAAATATTAACTTTATAATTCATTATTTTATAATAATTTTATTTAAATTGTTAAATTAATCATAAAATTTTAATTACATATTTATGACTTACAAAAACACCAACACATAATTTTTCATTTTTAAAATATTTATTTACATATTCCATTAAATAAATACATCTTATTTTTATTCATAAGATACAAAAAATTTATTTATAATTTCATAGTTTTGGTTACTATTATTTTGGTCGAATTACTATTTATAAGGTTCATATTACTATTCTAAAGGTTAAGTTACTATTTCATTGGTATAGGTCTTATAACTTCTAGAAATACCTCCTATTTATTTTTTCATTATTTATAAGGATTTAATTTTGTTATCTATGTGATTTTATGTGATTTATACTATATGTAATAATTATAATAAGTGAATTTATATTGATATAATTATGGGTTGTTACATTCATAATATAAACATGATTTTGGCACATTGACTACATCTTAGAAAGCATATAATCATTTTATTTTGTAGTATTCTTTCCTTTTCCTAATTTCTTATAGTTATTGTTTCATCTTCCTTGGGGAGTAATGTGTCACCTGACTCGATGAAAAGAAATCCATAATAAACTAGTTCTATAACCTATTGAGATGACCTACAAAATACATATTTCTTGAGAACTTCTTCATCTCCCACTATCTCTTATAGAGATTATTCCCATACAAACTATTCTGTATCTAGAGCATTAAATTCATCAAAATAAATATTCCTACCACTATATACATCGGAAAATCCTTACCTTTGTTGAATTTTTCATATCTTTCCAAAATCACTTTTCTTTTTAAAGGGGTTTATATGAAATATACTTTGGTTTATTTAGGATAACCTATTAATATAAAATTTATGCTTCGAGATTATAATTTTTTTCACTACATATAGTCCTAAAAAATCCTCACATCCCTAAAAATATATGTGTGATAGAATGGGATTATTTCCATATCAAAACACATATAGAATCCCATCTTTATATTTATTTGGTACTCAGTTAAGGGTATATACTATTGTCTGCATGGAATATCACCAAAATATTAATGGTCAGGATTCATGACTCATCATTGATCTAACCATGTCAATAAAGTTCTTATTCCTCCTCTCATTAACACCTTTAAAATATTGTATATAAGGAGAAGTGAGTTTGGAAACTATCCCATAATCCTTTAATTTATCAATGAAATCTCTATTAATATACTCTCGACCTCATTCGGAGTGGAGTGCCTTAATATTCTTACCAAGCTATTTTTCTATATCGTAAAAATATTCATTAAACATATGAATGAATTCTAACTTATTCAACATTATGTTGATATAAAAATATATAATATTTTCATCATTAAAAGTAAAAAAGTATAAATACCCACACCATTCCTCTATAAGAAATGGATCACATAAGTTAACAAAAATTAATTCCTACAATTCAGTGTATCTATATCCCTTCCCATAGAAGGTTGATTTGGTAAGTTTCCCTTATAAACAAGTGTGACATACATTCTATGGTTTTAAGTCAACTTAGTCTAAATTCCTATCTTGTTATAATTTATGTAATCACTTCTCATTTACATGACCAATCCTAAAGTTCCATAGGTTGGTGATGTAAGAGTCATGTCTTCTAGTTTTTTTTATTGATTTTATTTACTATGATGTTGAGTTCATGTATATAATTCCAATTATTAATATAATTTATAACAAAACACATGTTATAATTCTAGAAGAAGAAAGATTTATTTACAAACATGAATTAAAATTCCATAGCGTCTAGACTTTACAATGAAATTATGTTTTTAGATATTGAAAGTATATAATAAAAATTATTCAATATAATAACCAAACACCTTGGAAAAGAGGTTGATGATACCCTCCCACTGCTAACGCTGGCAGACTCATCCCTTTTTCAAATTGGACATCCACTTTTCCTTTTTAAATCATATTAATTCTACATGGATTATGTATATTAATAAAAATGTTAAAACCACATGATGTATAAAATACCGAGACTTTAGATAATAAATTATTTCCTTCAATAAAAAAATAACTATTGTTGAAATATCTACTTGATTCTTACCATCTATGTAATTATTCATCTAGTGGACTTTAATATTAATAGTAATAATTAAGCTGCCTAATAATTAACCTACTTATGTATTTGTATCTTTTTGTAAGGATGATGCATCACTTTCTTCATCCAGGACTTAGCCTTAAACACCATTGACTTGGCCTTCCCCCAATTTTTTATCATACGGAATAATGAATTCGTATCCTTCATATCCTTATCATCTTGTTGAACTAAATTAAAATGATCTGGGATGAGATTCTTCATTTTATTCATATTTTAGTTAACAATGAAAGTCAATATTATTTATGGTAAAAATGAAGGAATGATATTTATCGCAAGTTATTGGTTTAGTTTGAACCCAAGGGCTTCAAGTCTGTCAAAGTACCTGATCATTTTAGTACATGAGGTCATTTTTGATTCTATTCTACTATCCTACACCTATAAATTTCACTTTATTTATCATACCTTTCTTTCCCATCTATCTCCTTATATAACTATTATAGATGGGTCAGTATATTGTAGGCATCTTCATCTTTATGCATTTTCTATAATTGAGTAGGCATAGATGGAAACATGATTCAATATAAATCTAGTGAATCATATTCATTCTTTTTCTATTTTTATTTATCATTATTTATTTCTCCCTAAGGAGTATTAGTAGGAAGTGATAACTCTAGCACTTAAAGATTCATTTCATAGCGTAGTATTGTGCACAAGGACCTCTACCACTCAAAGATGTTATGTCGAGTTAGGATATTTTATTTATAAAATATAGATCGTAGTGATAATTCTTTGATGTTGTTGGTTATTAACCTGTTTGATCTATAATAAATAAATAATTTCAGTTAGTACTTTACCATTATTTCATTTTAGTCATTATGATAAATTAATTATTAAATAATTTTATTTCTCCCACAATTTTATCGATATTCAATAGTTATAACTATTAGATTCAGAATACACTATTTCTTGATTATTATATCATCATAGATCCTTGAAACCTCTCCAAATAGAATTAAAGTTATGGCTATGCCACTGAATAGAGAGTTCAACAATATGCACAAGGATGGATAACAATATTAATTGTGGTTCCTTATTTTTTTGAGTAATGTATAATATTATAAGAATGGTAATATTGATTACCTAAATGATTTTCCTATAAATTTATACAAATATATCTATAGGTATTAATTTGGTACATTCTTTAGATAAGTCAACTCACTACTCTCGTAATAACTCCTCGATAGTAAGAATAACTCTCAACATTGGATAATGAGCTTAATAAACAAGTGGTTATTTAAAATTTGTTCAACCAAGGGAATTAAAAATTAATATATTTAGGAGGGATTTCATTATTTCAAGAAGAATATAATTTTTTTCTATTAAATATGTTCAAAATTTGTTTTTATTCTCACAAATGAACATGAATTAATAAAAAAAAATACATCATATCCTTATACAATTCCTTATTTATTATGTTATGTTATCTCATAGTAAAAAATGCATATATATATATATTAATAAAAAATTAATAAAATAAATAAATTTTACCCAACTAGTCTTCAGAATCTATTATTGGTTAATGCCTTTTATTTTTAATAGAGTAATCGTGGCCTAAGGGGAAACACACCAGAGCTGTGTCTTGACTCATATTGCATCTCACCTTAGATCTAATATATTAACTTCCTATCTAGAGTATCACCTTGTCATGGCGAGGTACGCATCCTATAACATCATCATCAACTATAAAAGTATAATCCCATGAAAATGAGTGGGTATTGGGAGTGAAATATACAGAAGATAAATTAGAAATGCATTCCCTAATTAATATTTAATAATAAATGATGTTTAGACCATCATTTAATTATTTATATATTAAAACCATTGCTCATATATAATAAATAATTAGAAAAATTATCCTAGAAAAACACTCGTATGGTCATTAGATCAAGACTAGGTCCTTTAAAAATAAATGTGTGATTGAAATTAAATTTCAATAAATTTTAAGAAAGGGGGTATTTAAATAAGTTAAATTAATTATATGAATGGAAATAACTTATTTTATTCTATCCCACCATTAATTTAATTTTAATTTCATATTCTAAATTAACTAATTAATTAAATTTAATACAAAAGTTTAATTAATAGTTAAGAATATTAAATTTCTAGAAATTTTAAACCAAAATAAATTTTTATTAATTTAATTTATAAATAAAATAAAATAAATAATTCTTATAATAGTATTTTAACCCAGGCCCTGATATCCCCACCCAGGCCCATTCTAGGGTGAGTTATAACCCATCACACACTTAACGGGCTAGAGAGACCCCGTGTAGTGGTTCTCTAGGATAGGTCGGCTAGCACACACCCATTTTGATCCTAGAGGACCTACCCTAACACATTGTAGGAAAAATCAGGTGCATCATGACCCATGGAAGTTGTGAAAGTGGATACCTTGAGGGTAATGCGTTGCACAAGGTTATTGGGTCAAAAGTAATTTGGAAGAGTTGTGGGAAAAGGTGGGAAGGGTTCACATGAGTATTAGTGTGGGATGAAATTGGTCTCACTCGACTGGTTTTGTAGTGGACCAGTAGCTAAGGTGGGTAGCACTGATGGGATCTTTAGAAGTGGAAGATTGAGCATCTGTACAACTTGAGATCATGGTAGTTGGAAGGTATTACCTCCTAGATAGGCATAGAGTCTAGTGGATATGGTTGGATTATATAGGGGTAATTTTGTGAACCTCATGGGTTGGGTGACATAAGAGGCTTCTGTTGTGGTTGGCTACTAAGTCATGGGAGAGGCGTAACTAGTAGTTGTTATGTGGTGGTGGATGTCAGATGTTGATTGAAGGAGGTGGTAGTGGTTTCTAATATGATTGATGTCTTGTTGAGATAGTAGAGGTTCAACCCCAAGTGAGAACAACTTCTCAACCAAGATAGTGAGGAGTGAGGTAGGTCCATGACTATGGGAAAGATGGAGGAGGAGACCCATGAGGTATTGGTCCCCTTTAATTTTTTTGTTACAAATGAGTCAAGAGGCTGGGTCATTGAAGTAGAAAAAACATCCCCATTTTCTTTTAGATGAGATAAAGTAAAGTGGCACATTCCACTTTATATTTAATAAATATTTCATTTTTTTGTATTATTATAGGAAATTCCAGAAAAACATGTGTTATTTTCACTCATCGGCATGCATAAATCCAGCTATAACATTCTATCTTGATTCTGGCCAAGTCATGACTAGAATAAAAAATTCTCACTAGAATCATTTTGGAATAATAAAAAATTATCATGTATATAAAATATATTATTTATATGTGTTAATATATGGAAATTTGAATATATGAAAATACTATGTTGATCAATTTTTTTTTAAATTGACACATGGTTGGATTGTTTGGGACTAATATAGAACCCTCAATTTAAAATATAACAAAAAATAATTTCTTTTAGCTTTGAAAATACACATTATCTCTTTGAGACAATTGTTCGTATTCTGGACTATGGTAGAAGAGGGTGGGATGTAGAATTTTAAAATTTTATCATCAAACTGATGAAACATCATTGTCTTTGGTGTTCTAAGCCATGGTATTGTCTAAGAATCTCATGTTGTCTAATTGGGGAACATGAAATAAATATGACAAGTACATTATTCTAATTTGAAGCATTCATGTATGTTTTAATTTCTCAATGAGAATTGAATAAAGGATCTGATTTCAATCCCCTATAGTTATCCGCACACACTTCTTAAATATATACATATATGATTCATTAGATTCTACATGATAGTGAAGATCTATGACAATTTCTTCAATGTTGGGTTTATCACCATGATCCTCTGCCTTTTTCCGTAAAGACGATATTGGGTCAATTGCTCGAATTGAGAAGTCCTATCTCTTAGACATGGGAGGTGATAAAAACTCTCAATTATAAAGGAGTTGATAGCGACATAAAAATCTCTTTTCTATGACTTATATAGTGGATTTTAAAAAACTATTTAGGGTTCCCCAACCTTCGTATATTTAGTATCCACTAAATAAGTAATAAAGAATTAATCATTATTGGATAAGTGTATCATAAATATTATTTATATTTTATCTAATACTTTTAATATATTAAATATATTATGTGATATAATCGAGTCATTAACTCAACTCATAATTCCAAATAATGTTAAAGGATTCTGGAATATTAAAATAATATCTGTTCATATAATATTAATCCTAGTATTTACTTATACACTTGTAAAAACTTTTATTAAATAAATTAAAAAATAATTCTTTATTGGTATAATAATGATTTTTTTCATTTATCTATTATTGATATACCATAGATATCTCTTATACCCCTTATGGGTTACCACCAAGTCCTATATACCTTTTCTCCTAAATATCACAAATTCGTGAATATGTTGTTGTGTGTGTCCTCTAGGACCTTAACTCGATAACATAGAATAGTATTCACAGAACTAGAGTGGAGACGATCAACCCATAAAGGACACAAAATAGATAAAGAATAGTCATATCAATGGAAACTAAACTATGAACATGAACATTGTAATATAATCTATTTTTCATGTGACATCTCATGAAGCAGGACACACACTAGTTTCATTCTCCTTTCTTGATTTATTATTTGTTGATCTAACCGTATAGACATACCTTATACTACCATGAACATGAAATTTTTAATTTACTAACATCCTTTTCATCATGGCTAGATATATAACTTCCTCAACATGGTATCAACAAATTCTATCTTGATCATTCAACCAATTCCAGACCACAAATAATGTACCAAACACTAACTACCTCTCCATGCCTTCATTCTCATTGTTTTCACCTTGAATAAATGTACATGATCAAATGGGACACATATATAATGACACCAAGTGAGTATAACAATACACATGTACATAGATAGGAACAACCAATGAAACACAAAACATGGGGTCTTCCTATTAGATGGTCTATCCTCATGATCTCAGCCACTAGAGATCACCAATTGTGAATATCATGAGTTGATGTCCCAATGATCATGAGCTCCCATCACATGATAGTCACACATGATCTATGTTATGTGAGTATTATGTATCTTTAATATAGGAAATTTATTCATGATTATTATTATAGTATATCTAAGTTCTCATTATGCCATGGGAATTACTCCAACCATTTCATATGATATGTAATCTAATGAAATTACCATAAATAGAGTGTATAAAGAAGTGTCAAAAATATAATAATAAAGAAAAAAAGTATATATATATATATATAATTTTATACATGTAGTAGTAATCAATGAATTTCCAAAATTTCGGTCTAGCGCACACACTTTTAAATGACCTAGTGATATAATATCCCTTGTAATCTCCATTAAATGAGATTCATAGTGTATGATCCTGATGATTAAGGATATTTCCCATTTCATGTTGGTCAATTAGATTCATCATAACCCATAATATATACTAATCATAACGATCACAATATAATAACAACACTATCAATGGTTATGATACCTTATGTTCTTTTAAATCTAATTGGATATAAGATATAATGGTCTAAAACAACCAAATTAGTGCATGTGAATTATATAATATCATTACTTAATAATGTATATATTCATATGAAAAGTTAATTTTATTCAAAAATTATTGTTCATTGCACTTTTCACCCTCTTAATGCCCCCCACCTATTAAATACTCCTTGAATAGACCAAAATCGTGACCATAACTTCCTTCCACCAAATTAAAGTTATCACATAGGGATGAAATATAGTATATACTATATTTATAATTTTATCCAATGAAAAAACAATATGGTATTTTATTGTTTCAAATAATTTTAGAATGGTAAAAATGAACTTATAAAAAATTCCCCATCCCTACTAAATTATGAAAAAACACTAAACCACGCCAATTTTTTTAACCCAACCAAAGTTTTCACTTAAAAAAATTAATTTTAATACTAAAAAATATATTTCTTATAATGAATATATTTTTCCCTTCTAATAATTAAAATATTTTAAATATTTTTTTTAGATTCAGTCATAGAGTCAATTCTCGACTTCGGTGCCTGAGGAGCCTTTGTATTCATATAATAAAAATATAAAATATATTAAATCACATCCATGATGTTTTCTATAAATAATGTAATAAATCTAAAATGGAGTCTAAAATGGAATATATAAAATATCTATTATATTTAAAATTTGGGTTCTACCTGAGACATGACATTATCATTATTGGTGTCAGGTGGTTTGATTAAGGGAAATATTGGCAGGATATAAAAGAAAAAAATTTATTTATTTCTTTATTAAATGGGAAAACCTAATTCTTCCTCTATATAATCCTAGTTATGAAAAAACATATGGTTATCTAAAAATACTATCGATTTGATATGTATCAGGGAGGGGATCCTTGATGAACATTGAGATTATTGGATATCTATCAAAGTTCCAAGGATATTTTCATCAAAAAAGGAGTTCATGGATCTGAAAACAACAATTACATAGAACTATTCTTCCTAAATGATAGATCCAAACATGAATTATGATTTTTTTAATGTATTAATTCCAATTTTTTTATCCCATGTTGTGTTTGAATTAATTTATTTAGCATAAAAATTATAGTCACATTTGTGACTTGTGATTCATGATTATTTAACTATATTTTGGAATTTATATTGATTTTATATTATAGATTGTCTATTTAATTAACTTAATACCTTATAAAATATGGTATGCACCCTTAATAAATTCTGAAATTTTATTTCACACTTTTCTGTTTTTTTGATTTTCTCTCCACATTTATCATACAACAATTTTCAGTATTCTATTTGAAAAAAGGATTGACAATACTAGAAAATTAATTATTGCATATTTGATCTTTGATTCTATAAAAAAATTATATTGGTTAATGTTTGGGATCATGATAATGTTTGAGGAATTATGTGGTGTGATAGGATATCATTTACGGATTAGAGTCTGTCAGTTTGTGAGATTTATTGTTCTGCAGAAGACTATGATAAGAGATGATCTGCATAAAGATCAGGTTGCTAGAATCCAGTCATCGGTGATGATTTGATTTCATCAAATATCACATATATGTTCATTATAATAATTCATTGATAGATATTACATGTTGGAATTATGCGATAAGACATGATATTTTATTGGTTTTTTGAAAACCTATGTTATAGGGATTGTAGTCCAAATGAACATACACCATGTGAACCAATGTTTCGGTGGCTAGGGTTTTTCATGGAGTTAATATCATAAGAAATACGACGTGTTTTAATGGTATGTGTCCCAATTTTTTTGACTTTATGTGTACCCTTGGTGTAAATTGGAATGAACATGGCCAAGTATATGGGAATAGCTAGGTAAATGGGATTGGCCAAGCTATGCAGAATTAAAAATCATGCTTAGGCAGGGAGAGAGTACATGGTTATGTCCAGAGTACTCAAGAATAGGCTATAGTATATGGGAATTAAAATATTATATGGGCATGAGCCATTGTAGATAGTCATGGTCGAGAGGGCATGATCATACCTGAGCTAGCCATGACATGTTGTGTATACTATATCAACATGATATACTTAATACGGTGTCAGTTGAGCCAACTCTCTTCTATCTAGACGAGTATCTATAAAGTGTATTCCCTTGGTCAATTATTATTAGGGTTTATTGTGGTATCATTTCCTAAGAATATGATGATTAATACCTTTAATATATCAGTATTTTATATATTTTGGTATTCATATATGTGTCCTAGGGTGTGATCGTCTAGAATATTTCCCAATGTTGGGTTAAGTATCATATTCAAACATACAAGATATGCCATATTTATTCTGGTGGATTACAATAGACTAATTTATGTTTTCCCCATATTCCCTAGTTATATTCACCCTACTCTTTCTTACATAACTATTACATCATTTTTAAGAAAAAAAATATAATAGAGATACAATTCCAGGACCAAAAGGTATAGTATATTGGGAAAATTAGGACCATAAATCACTTATGAATCATAGAATATAAATATTTATTTGAAATATTATTCTTTATCCTACTAAATATCATGTCATCCTTACTTAATTTCGTCACCTTATGATATAAATCAATGGAAAGGGTAAGAAAAATTCCCCGTAAGAGGATAAAAAAGGACTTTAATCAATAGAACATGGGTTATCAAAATAATCATAATCATGACATAAGATTTGGATCATAATAATAATAATGAGAGAAACATTTAATAAAGTTATGTAATGTGGTGATATATAATAATGGAACATCATATCTCAATGGTCAAATACCACACATAGATGTGAACAAAGCTAGGATCATGGTCATACAAAACATATGTGCAAAATCATAATATCATCATTGTGAACAAAGATAGTAACATTTTTAGGCATAATACAAATCATATCATGAGATAAATCATATTACCAAATGAAATGGAGGGATATATATTTTTGGGCTCACCCATCACATCATAACATTTACATAATCATGAAGGTCACATAGAACATCTAACAATCACAATCATAAAATAACCCATGGAAGGGAAAGGTTTCATAAGAACATCACAAAACATAAATTAATGAATAACTTTGGGATTGAAAAATGAAAAATAGAAAATTATAATTGATATTAAAATCATCAATATTTTGTGAAGAATAAAAAACCTCAATAGGAGTTAAGATGTGTTTCAAAAAGAAGATTTATTTTGGAAAATCTTTATATTTGTCATAAACCAAGTTGTAATCATGGATTTAATTGAAATGAAAATGGGGGGAATAATTAAAATACGTATTTACAGAACATTATAAAAATATCCACACTAGAATTTTCCATGAAATTTGTATAAACCAAAGAAAATAAGTTGGGTTTTATAAACTCGTTACCTTACATACGAATGTGTTTCGAACATGAACTTAATATCCTGAATAATAAAATTAGATTCATTAATTACTAATAATAGAATATATTCATCAAGATTATGATATATTTTAAATTTATTAAGATTTTTTTTATTTCAATTTTGATTATTTATATAGTTTCATCTCATTGATCTAGGAGTTTTCATTTCAAGCTTTATGCTGGGTTCCCCTCAACTATAGTTACGAGAGTTCTTTAAAATAGAAGTGAAACTCCAGAAGTGGAATAAAATGGTATTAATATAATTATATAATTTTAAATGGTCCCATATATCATTTTTTCTAATATTATAATTATTCATTAGGTAAAACATTAACTGAAATTGTTAATTTATTTTGGCTGTTTTTACAACATTCACAAAGTAGTATCATTTTATTTAATATAATGTTTATATATTAGTTCCAGAACATGATAAAATATATAGTATATATATATATATATTAAAATATATATTAACCATTATAATAGTTTTATGACCATATTTCAAAGTGGTAATGAAAAATGAATACTCAACATCCATAAAGTTGGTGAATCGAAAAATTACGGATAATGAATTCAATTTTAGAATATAAGGAGGAAAAAAGTGATTGGAGTATGGGTATTACATTAAAAAAATTATAGTATATATATATATATTAATGGTGTTATCATGTCACTCTGGATAGTTTATATTAGGAGAGTTTATGAAAATAAAATAAACTAAAAGAGAAAGAAGGATGATTTTGCCTCTTGAATGTTGTCTCCTTTAGAACCTCCATAAGAAATTTGGATTTTTTTTTGTTAAGACTAGAAGTTCTTGGATGTGTAGAATATTCTTGGGAAGTAAATTTGGTATAATTTAGAAAAGATACAATTTTTTTAAGGTGTGAGGAGAAGAGGTGGTGAGGGGCGGTATTTATAGTAGAGGAGAGGGATATTTCTTCGTTATTTTATTCATTTGTTTTTTATTTTGGCTAAAGAATATCAATAGTGACGATTCTTATAAAAAAGTAGTGTAAAATTTTTATGGTATTTGGAACAAATGGGTGATTACATCATTAACTACACAAATATTACTATGTTTTTCTTAATATTATAATTACCATAAATTACTATATTTCACTATTCACAAAATTTCAACTATTTCAAAAAAATACCAAAAATTATCCTAATAATTTTAAAACATGTATAATTAAAAAATGGACTACATTTTATTAAATTAATTTTATAGATATGATAAACCTAATTTTTAAATATAATATTCACTTATTTAGAAAATATTGATTTTAACATTATACTCGATTTTATGACCCTCTGAAAATCTAAATAAGGTCTCATAAAATTATCATGTATTTATAAAAAAATAATATTCATTTATAAATATATTTTAGGACAATAAATTTTCTCTTATATCATTATGTTAATTATTAAATTATAAAAAATAACTAACTTTTTAAAAAAATCGAACACTTAATTTATAATTTTTAGAAAATTAATTTACTTATTCCATGATATAATTACATCGAATTTTCATTTATAAGATATCTAAATTTTATTTTTTACCTTCATATGTGAGGTTACTATTATATTGGCTAGATTACTATTCTTAATGGTTATATTACTATTCCAATGATCATTTTATTATTCCATTTGTATAGGTTCCATAATTTCAATAAATATCACTTATTACATTATTTATATATGAGAATAATGATTTTGTTGGGTACTATATGTGATGTATGTGTTTTATACTATATAACATAATTAAAATATTGGAAACCTTATTGATAATATTCTGGGTCATCACATTATTCCCCAGTTTTTATATTTATCCCTTGAAATTTCATTTTACATACTATGGTTAAAATAGGTGAGGGTATTTCTCCTTCATCACTTCCTCTAGTTCCCATATCACCTCTTCATATTTATGGTTCCTGAATGATACATCAACAAGGTGAGTCATATTGATGTGTAAGGCCATGTATCTATGCTATAAGATCTTTACTGGCTACTCATTATTTTATTTTTCTTTCTCCAGTTTTACCACCTCGAGATTTAGTACAAGTTAGAAGTCAGGTATTAACATTTTTAGAAGACATACAAGGAAGAATTCATAGAATTGAGACATATTTGGTGGAAGTTCAAGATGATAATACACAAACTGTATTTCATCAAGGATATCAATTTGGCCAATTTACATTGGGATAAGCTTCCCATTCCTTCCAAACCACATGAATCTCCTCCATGGTGATATTATATGTAAGGAATTGTCTCCAACATTGAACTCCATGTCTGTTTGATGTTTTTTTATCATAACTCTTTCACTAAATCTGAGAATTAGTTATATGTTGTTGGATGTATTGAACCATATTTTTAATCTCTTCCATAACATCATGTCCAACTTGATTTTATTCTCCAACTTCATACGAGTACGTTGGAGTTATACATTTCTTCCTGCATTGAGTTTTATATAGATCAATCTGAATACTCATGTAGAAATTGTTGTTTTATGATAAATAAACCAATGTGAGATGATTATCCCATCCTCTATTGAGTTCCATTAAGCTTACTCAGAGTGTATTAATTGTCCATTAATATTTTCCATTAGTTTTTGGGTGATAATCCATGATGGAATTAAATTCTCTATTCAAATATTTTGGAATAATTCTCCAAAAGTAAGATGTGAACCTTGGATCATAATCAGATATTATCAAAGGAGGAACCAAATTCAGCCTCACTGCTTCTTTCACATATATCATATAAATTTGTTAAAGTGTAAAATCACCCCTAATAGTGATAAATTGGGCATTCATGGTGAGTCGATCCACTAAAACACATATCGTATTGTTTCCTTTGGATTCATTCGAGAGACCAGTGACAAAGCCCATATAGACAATCTACCATTTCTATATGGGTATTAGAGATGGTTTAATCATCTTATTGGACTTATATTACTCTTATTAAACATTATTACATACTAACCATCATTAGATATACTGCATATAATTTTTTTATGGTTCCAAAACAGAAGTTCTCTTAGTGATCATGATAAATATTGGTACTTCTAGGATGGATAGAGAAATATGATCTATGTGAATTATCCAGTACCTCATTATTATCTCAAGTGATGAAGGCACATAAATCCTAGTTTCAAATTAGTTGACACCATTATCATATATATAGAACTCTTGTAGCTTCCATTCCTTTTCTACATTCATATTCTTTTGGAGATCTAGACTATCCCTTTGTGCCTCTTTGATGTTATATTTTATATATGGTTGGTAAATTGTTTGAGATAGTTAGGATGTATTCCCAAACATTTTTTATTTCTAAATACATCTATTACAAATCCATGTATATGGGGTCTTTCTCAATATACATCATTGATATGGTAACATGTTCTTTTTTTCTAAGAGCATCAACTACATTTTTTCTAGATGGTAATTAATATAGTAATCATAGTCCATGACTATATATAACAATATTCTTTGATTCATGTTTATCAAATTGTTTTTGAATATATACTTTAGACTATTATGATCAGTCTATATGTTTTATAACATAGAGGAAGTGCTTCTATTTTTTCAAGGAACAAATCATAGTTTCTAAATCCAAATCATGTGTTTTGTACCCCCTCTCATGGATCTTCATCTTTTGTTATGTGTAGAATATCACCTTATCATTATATATTATTATTAAACCTAATACTTTCTTGGAATCACTACTGTATATCATGAAACCTTCTCCACTTGTTGTTTATAAAGCCTTTGACCCACACAATAAGATTCAGTGGTAAAATATGTTGTGAATTTTTCTATAAAAGATAACTAAAAAGACACAATTATTTATACAATAGAGAACCTTTTACCGGTCTAGGATCTGAAGGATTAGAAAAAAACATACATTTATTAGAATTGAACAAAAATAAAAAATTTCCTACTACGCTTCCATGCACGCTAACTCCAAAAGCATCAAAGACCAACTTAGAGCTTCTATGAATCCTTTGAAAAACATTCAAAATGTTGTATGAGAATTTAGTTTCCTATTAAGGGGTTTTAAAACCATTGAAATAAATTTTTAAGAAATCATTCATTTAAAATAATTATTCAGAAATGGTTTTGAAATTATTTTGAAAATACAATAAATATACATTCTAAAATACATTTGAAAATAATTTTAAATTATTTACGTATTGAAAATAATTCCAAATTTTGAAAATACTAACACTAAATTTACATTATAAATAACCCAGTGGGATTTTTCAAAAAATATATAATCACAATTTTTGAAAACAAAATTCTAGGGGAACTTTTAACATTGAAGGCTATCTTGGTTATACCCACTTGGAAAGGGATGAGTTCACTTACCAATTCCCAATTATATTTAAAATGTTTAAGTGTATAATTTTCTGAAAAAATTTTAAGCTTGTTTTAATTATATATAATTTCACTGGATTTTTTGATTTTTAAAAAACTTCACTAAATTAAAACACACATTCACAATTATATTTATATATAATAATTTATATACATAAATATATAAACTTTCATTGCATATCACCTATGAGTTTGGTTTCAACAAAAACTCATGCTGCTTAGCCTTTTCATAAACGTCAATGTACCTAAACATTCATGAAATATATTTTTACATAATGTTATAACTTAAACCACTTTAAAATCTCAATATTTCATTGAAATTTATAACAAACATATTTTTTAATTTATTTTATGCATGAATAACAAGACATGTGTGTTTAAAATAATAAAAATATAAAACATATAATTTTGTATTCTTAAAATAATCTTAAGAAATAGATAATTATGCGCCACACATAAAATTATCCAATTAGAATTTCTTTAAAATATAAAATCATCCTTTCATGGATATATATATATATATGTACACAAATTTTGATGATATTAACATTATGTATATATAAATACACATAATTAGAAGTTAATGATCTTAAATGTTTAATAAATCATTTTTCATATATATATTTGAAAAATATGTACACATGTATCAAAAAACTATGTAAGAAACTTACATGATATAATATAAGTGCATGGGAAAAATAACACATCAATATATATATATCATTTATAAGAAAAAGTAAATATAAAACTATTCTTTTACATACATGCATATTCAATTCCTGAATTTAAAGTATAGAATTTGAATAAATACAAGTAAAAAATATGAAATCAAAAAAATTTAAATAATTATAAACCCTTAAATCCAACACTCTTGATGTTTGGAAATAATACCCATATATAGATATAAATTGATAAATATAAGGATTTCAATATTATAAATAAATGATTTTAATATAAATAAATCTCCTCATAGAATAATGAATTTAAATATCATTTCAATAAAACAAAATAATTATTTACATGAATATGAATTTAATCTTGAATTTATAATTAAAAATAATTATTTAAAATCTGAACACTAGAAATAAAGTAAAAATATCCCTCACATGAACAATAGATGAAAAGCTGCAGGACTTCCACTACACAACACACACCCTTATCCTCTTCCAGACTGACAGACTATATTGAAAATTCTTCTTCAAAATAGAATAAGGTTTTTATAGGAATAATTCTACTCTATGTATATCGACACACACACACACAACATCAAAAGAAAGCCATGGCTATCAATGAAAACATCAAGTGGGAAAATTATAACATGTAAAAGATGTTTATGAACCAAACAAGAAGATATTCACATATATGAAGAGGAAAATGACATATTTAAGCTTGATTCTTATGTTTAATTTAAAGATACTTGGAAATAAAATAGTATATATATATATATTGATTCATTCAATAGTCCAAATAAATACCAACACATAATAGTGACATGAACAATTAAAAATAACTAGATAATGATGTGGAAAAAGGATTACAACATGTTGATAAAATAGAACCAAATATTGGATGACATGGGATTGTGATCATGATGAAAAAGTCAACAAAGAGAATATCATTACACTATTAATAAAATCAACACCCTGATCTAGTGGTTATGAATATGAGATAGTGAATATAAAAAAGAAAAAAATGATATGCACAACCAAAATCTATAACAGATTCAAAGAAAAAACTCTTTCCTCATCGTACACTGAAACCTTATCATGACTCAAACCTGGTCAGAGATGTTCAATTATAACTCGATCTAAAACCAACAAATTCGATTGATCTCAAACATCGGTATGTGCCTCTCCTCGACCCAAATTGCAACTAATCTCTGATTATGAATCCATCAAAACTATATTGAATCGATGTGGGCCCTTGTTTGCACCTCGATGTCCCCTCCAACATTTTACCTCGAGCCCCTCTACTTGGAATCCTCTCTGTATGACTCCGATCAGCCTTGTAACACCACATCCACCATAACCTTGCTTCCATTTTCTTTTTCTTTTCATTAATTTTTTTATCATTTAATTTCATTTTATATAATAAAACATAATTTTATTATAACAATTTTTTTACCTATAATTACATTCATAATATTGTTTTTTAAATATTAACACTTAAAATTATTTAGTTAAATATTTATTTACATGTTTGTAAAAAAATTTAAGAGTTCTTATTTGTTTTTTATATTTTATGAAAATGAATCTATAATTATTTTTGTTATAATTAATAAAATACTAATAGTAATCATATATGAAATAAATACTATATTTAATTTGAAATTAATTTCCTACATATATATATATATATATAAATAAATAAATTTTGTTTATTTAACATAATATGTTTAAATACTCTTAAATAAGAAAATACTTATTATTAAGTTGAAGATTATTTCTTTTAAAAAAATATCAATTTATTTGAAATATTAGATCATAATATTAGTAAACCATAATTTTCATAAATTTATAATTGATAAAATTATTTAATAAATGATTATTTATAAATATAATTTAATAAATAATTAATTATAAATATATTTCATAAATTATTTTATTAAAATTATAGAAAAATTCATTTATTAATTACTTAATATTCCAAGGATGTTACATTCTCTCCCATATAAATGAATTGTGCCCTCACAATTTGATCATTGGACTTAATAAAATTCTGAATTTCATATTCAGAATGGAATAATTTCTTAGGGACTTTACTATCTAGAGAAACTTATAACATGTAGATGTTTTTCCTCAAAAGACAATATCTAATCTCTAAACTTGTCAGAATATTACTCTAATTCAAATTATAATTCTCTATACTCAAGAATTCATATTCGATGTTAAAAAACGTGGTGTATATTTTTTTATAAAAGATAACTAAAAATACGCAATGCTTTAAAAAATATAGGACCTTTTTCCAATCTCGGTTATGGAGGATTAGACAATATCTTATATTTATTAGAGTATAAAAAAATGAAAACAAATAACTACTAAACTTCCACACGTTCTAACTCAAAAAGTGTCAAATACAAATTTAGAGCTTCTATGATTCCTATGGAAAACATTTAAAACATGGTATGAGCATTTAAATTTACGATAAGGTGTTTTAAAAACATTGAAATACCCTATTATGAAATCATTCATTGAATATATGTTTTGAGAAATCATTTTGATTTTTTTATAATACCATAAAAGTACTTTTAGAAATACCTTTGAAAATAATATTGAAATTATTTGCATATTGAAATCACTTCAACATTTTGAAAATACATATGCTCAAATATCTTTATAAATAAACCAGTGATATATCTGAAAAAACTATATTCTAGATTTCTAAAAAAAATACTGGGGAAACTTGTATTATTGAAGGCAATCTTGAGCCTACCCACTTGCTGATGCATGAGATTATTCCCCAATTCCCTACCATATTAACAATGGTTAACTGTAGGATTTTCTAAAATCATTTTAATATTTCTTTACTAATATATAATTTCAATAGTGTTTTAGATTTATAAAACATGTCACAGAATTAATTTACACATTCACACTTATATTTATATATAAGTATGTATATACATAAATATATGAAATTTCATTTTATATCACTTGTGAGTTCGGTTACAACAAAAAATCATGCCACTTAGCCTTTTCAAAAATATCTATGTACCCAAACATTCCTGAAAAACATTTTTACTTAATGTTATAACTTAATCCATTTTAAATACTCAATATTGCATAGAAATTTAAGACATGATTTTTTAGCTAATTTTATGCATGAAATAATGACATCTGTGTATAAAATAATAAAAATAGAAAAAATCTAATTTTTTTTTATAATTATAATAATAATAAATATATAATTATTTTCCCCACATAAAAATATCAATGTATAATTTCTTTAAAATATACATTCATCTATTCATGGATATATATGTACATAAATTTTGAAGATCATAACACTATTTATATGTATACACATTATTAGAAGTCGATGATCCTGAAAGTTGAATTTTTTTTGTATACCTATATGAATAATACGTACACATGTATCATACACCCATGTAAGATACATACATTATTTAATCGAAATGTGGGAAAAAATAACAATTTAATATATATATATATATATATATTTATCATTAATAAATATAAATATTAAATATATAAATAAAAAAAAGTTTACATACACACATATTCAAGTCGTGAATTAAAAGAATAGATTTGGAATTCATACAAGTATAAAACATGCAATCGAAAAATTTAAATAATTAAACTTCCATGAAGCCAACATTCTTGATGTTTTACAAAATTACCCATATATATATTGAGAAATATATGGATTTGAAAATAAGAAATAAATGATTTTCATATAAATAAATCTCCTAACAGAATAACGAATTTAAATATAATTTGGTAAAAAAATATAATTCCTTACACGAACATAAATTTAAACTTGAATTGATAAATAAAAATAAACCATTAAAATCTAGAAAACTATAAATAAACTATAAATCTCCCATACATGAATAGATGACCACAAGCTACATGACTTCTACTAAACAACAGACACCCTTATCCTCCCCTATAATGACATAATGTATTGAAAATTATTTTTCACAATAGAATAAGGATTTTATAGGAATAATTATATTATATATGCAATGACACACACATATCTTGCAGAACATACTGAGGTTGTCGATGAAAATAGAAAGTTGGAAAAGCATAAGATGAATATGTCATTTGTGGACCAAACATGAAGAGATTTGTAGATATCAAAATGAAAATGATATTTTTTATCTTTGTTTGAAAGATGAATTTATATATATTGAGAAATTTAATAGGATATATATATATATATATTGATGAATTCCATATAAAAATGAATATACAACTGCATAACTATGAGAGGAACAATTAAAAATAAATTGATAATGATGCTAATAAAATATTACAGTATGTTGATAATACAGGACCACAGATTTGATGACATGGGATAGTGAATGTGATGAAAAAGTCAAAAAATGGAGAAACATTACACTATTAGGAAAATAAATATCATGATCCATCTATCTCTAAAAATTAATAAGAGATAGTGAATTTGAAAAAGATGAAATCGACATGTCCAACTGAAATCTAAAATAGATTCAAAGAAAAAAATCTTACCTCACCGAAGAGAGAAACCATATAATAACTCAAACTTGACCATATACATTCGATTATGACTCGATCTAAAACCCTCTACTTCTGTTGATCTTGAAAATCAGTCTACCCCTTCCCTCGACCTAGACTATAATTGATCTCTGATGTTGAAGCCATTGTGACCATCTTGACTTGGTGTGAACCCTTGTCGGTGCCTCGACTTCCCCATCAGTATTCAACCCCGATCACCTCTTATTGGAATCCACTCTATGTGACTCAACTCAAGCCCCTAATGGGACCTCCCTCTTACCAATGTTTCCATTTTATTATTCTTTTAATTAGTTTTTATCATTTAATTTCATTTTTTTGAAATTAAACTTAATTTTATTATAACAATTTTGTTTACATCAAATCATTTTAAAATTTGCCCTTTTTCTTAAAATAATTATAATTATATGTATATTGTTTAATATTTATTTATAGGTTTATAAAACAATTTAAGAGTTTATATATATATTTTAGAATTTATAAAAATAAATTAATAATTTTTATATAATTCAAAAATAATAATAATCCTCATTTATTAAATAAATATTATATTTCATTTGAAATTACTTTTCTACTTATATATATATATATAAATAATTTTCTATTTAACATAATTTGTTAAAATACACTTAAATAAGAAAAATATTAGTATTAAGTCAAAGATTTTTTTTAAAATATAAATTTATATAAAATATTATGACATAATATTAGTAAAAAAAACTTGTTATAAAAGTATAATTGATAAAATAATTAAATAAATAAATAATAGTAAAGATAATTTAATAAATCAATATATATAATGATATTTCATAACATATTTTATTAAAATTATAAAACAGTTCATTTATTAATTACATAATATTTCTAGGATATTACATTGGTTGTTGAGTAAAGGTGCACTAATTAGCCTATTCTTGAGCTCCTTAAATGATTCCTCACATTATTATGTCTGGACATACCTAACCACTTTCCACGTTCAATTTTTATGTGGGCTAGTAAATCATGAGAAATTTATAAAAAAAATCAGTAGTACCATAATTTTCCAAGAAAACTACATATTTCTAGGACATAAGGGGGTCTGGACCATTTCTAAATTACCTTATTCTTATTTTCCAAATGAAATTTCCTCACTTGTGATCACGTGGCCCAAAAATGTGACATTATGCATCCAAAAGTCACACTATATGAATTTTTTATACAATTTCACCTTCATTAATGTCACCAGAATAATCTATAGTTGTTCTTCATGTTCTTACTTTCTCTTGGAGTCGATGAGAATATTATCGATAAGAACTACCATATATTTTTATAGGCAGTTTCTAAATACTCTATTCGTCAAATCGAGAAAGATTTTTGGGGAATTTGTAAGTCCAAAAGGAATAACTAGGAACTCATAGTTACCACACCATGTAAAAAATGATTTATTCTAAATATATGCCTTATTCAACTTCATTTGATGATATCCTAAGAAACAATCCCCCTCTCAGAAGCACCGAGCTCCACATAGATGTTCAAGAAAGTCATAAATCTGTCGAAAATGATACATGTTCATTATATCAATACTATTAAGCTCCAAGTAATCAATAAATTTTTATATTGATCCATCAATCCTCTTAAAAAATAACATCAGTTCACCCTAATGTGATGGACTAGGTTGTATGATCCCTTTATACAAGTTCTCTTGGAGCTATTTATATTTCTCCTCCAAAAATATGGGGTCCATCCTATAAGGACATTTTGAGATAGCAGTGTTTCTTGGTATATGTTTTGTTGAGAACAGTACCTCACAATCTAAAAGAGGTCCAAGTAACTATTTAGGAAATACATTGGTTTATTCCCTCAAAATGAGAATTTTTTGGGTTTATACTTTCCTTTGACTCACTCATTGGATTGAGGTATGCTTCTCCATAGGACATCAACACCCACACCATTGATTGATTTTCAAAATAAGATTCTTCTTATTAAATGAATATGGAGAGGATTATGGAATGGTTTTAAAAATAAAAAAAAACCCTTTTCAATAGTTGATTTATGTTCTATATAATTATAGCCAATACACAACCATTATATCATTGAATTCAACAAAAAAATTATTACTAGATTTTCTGGGAGAGTCTTCCCACATATACCAGCAGGAGAAGATTCCAACACTTATGTGTACATGATTTCACCAATAGGTTTTTTACAAATATATCTAAAAAGGTTTTGGGAATTTAATTCAATACTTATAGAAAATATGTATGATATAAAGAAATGTATAGAACCAGAACAAAAAAAATACTTTTTCTAATATTGAGTGAATAAGAAGTTTACCTTATATGAATTCGTTTCATTTCTCCACATTATCTGTAGTGATGGTATAATATTTCCATTTCCCATTTGAATTTACTGGTTGTAGATGTTGGTTACCATCAAGGATTTGAGGTTTAGTGCACTACCATCTATGGTTCCCTTTCTCCCTACAATTTAAGAATTGAACCATGGGTGGTCCTATCCTTTCCTCCATCACTTTGTCCAACCTCATCATGTATCTTAAACATTTATGATCTTTGTTCCATTATCTCCCATATTTTAATAATTTCCCCATTCATTTTAGATAGTTCCTATTATGCTTCATCCCACATTTGGACATGTGGGTGGTTGGATCCACTTTACACCATTCTCAATTGACCTACTAGCATGAAACTCTGTTCTCCCCTTCTTATATCCATAACCATCATACTATTATTTGAATGTTATATCCTCTTTTAGGGAACATAAAACAACTTATTAATAACTCCCAAAGTCTTAGATAGATATATCTTTTCGAATATAAGGTTTAGAATCACTGATGAACCTATCTATTTTGTTATAGTTGTTGATAAAAAATCTCGATGTTTGTCTTTTATTCCTTTAAATGTTTTCATCGTATTTAATGAAGGATTAACCATAAATTTTTTTCAAGTATATGAATTATCTCTCAATCATTGTATAATGATTTTTGGGAACCTACTTGTTAAAAAAATTTTACTTAAAGAAATTCAACTTCTTATCATCTATTTCGTCTTCTGATTTGGTGTTTTTTATCAGTACCCACCATTGATCGACATCTCTATCTAAAAAATAAATGGAGAGAGTCACCTTATACTTCTAAAAATAGTGTACCACAAAAAATATACTCTCCATTGATTTAACCCACTATTAAACTACAATTGGATTGGAAGACACACTAAATTTCAATTTTTATTGACTCATAAAGGACTCAATGTATAGTTTATACTTACTGGGTGAAGTAGGAAATTCCACGTAGTTCAGGTTATTATTCATATCCTAAGATAGATGGTTAATCATTTCCATGATGTTTTGAACTCCATCTCCCATAAAATTTGGGATTTCATTCCATCATTCATTATATTTTCCATCATAAGGTTTTTTTGGACCTGTTTCTCCCGGTTCCCACCATATTCTAAAACAAAAAAGGTTTGAAAAAATGTTCATAAATAAATCAATAATAATTTATTATTTTTGTAAAATTAACTTTAAAGGAATATCTTATGGGATTTATATGATTATCAATTTTCTAAAACAATGCTTCTTGGATGATTACATATACATATCCTCATACTAAGGATTGTCACCAATTTTGTCAAATCGTAATTCCTAGATTATCTAAACTGGACTCTTATACCAACTATCGTGACCCTACTCTTTCATACATAACTATGACATCATTTTTAAGATAAAAAATATAATAGGAAAGAAAATTTAAGATCAATAGGTTTAATATCTTGTGAAAATTAGGACCATACATCAATTATGAATTATAAAAAATAAACAATTTTTTTAAAACATTCTTCTTTATCCTGCTAAATATCATATTTTTATTCATACTTTTTATCACCTAATGATATAAAATAATGGAATGGGTGAGATATAATCCTAATAAGGATATTAATATGGTAATGAATCAATGTACCATGGGTGGGAATAATCATCATAATCCAAAGATAAGTATGGGATCATCATCATAATCATGATATACACATTGGATAAAGGAATGGAATGTAGAAATTAGTAAAAAGGAATCATCATGTCTTTGTTATCAAATACTACATATAGTTGTGAAAAAAGATAAAACCATCTTCATTCATAACATATGTGCACGATCATAACATCACCACTATGAATAGAGATATCATCATGTTCACACATAATTCACATCATCCAATCAGATACATCACATTACCCAACTCATGGGAGGGCTATATAATTCTAACCCCACCCATCAGATCTTAATATTTTCATAATCATACCATCCACATAGAACTTAAAACAATCATAATTATAAAATAACCCATGGAAAGAAATGGTTTTATTAATAACTTCATTGAGAATAAATTCATGTATAAAATATGGTATTCAAAAAATAAAATTGGAAAAACATATATGTTATAATAATAATCAATCTTAAATGATGAAGAAACAATCTCAAGAGGAGTTAATACATGTTTGGGAAATAAAATTTCTTTTGGAAAATGCTTTATATATGTGATAAAACATTTTTGAAAACATGTTTATACTTGAATATAAACCGAATGAAAAATTAAATTATACATTTGAGGAACATTATTGAAATAACTACACCTAAATTTGGTATGAAAGAGGCATAACCCAATTAATGGAATTTTGGATCAATAATTCCCTTACCATATTTCTGAATGTGTTCGTCCATTGAAATTGTTATACTGAATAATAAAATTAGATTCATTAATTACTAAATTCATAACTACTTGTACATGTATTTTATTTATTATAAATTTATTACATTTTATTGGAATTTAGATGATATATAAGGATTTATCTCACCATTCCCAGTGTATTCATTTCTGTTCTATGGTCGGTTCCCCTTGTGTATAAATATGGGAGTTCATGTAAAATGAATTTGAAACTATATAATTGTAGTGAAATGGTATTAATATAACTCCAT
Organism: Viscum album; assembly: GCA_963277665.1. NCBI lineage: Eukaryota > Viridiplantae > Streptophyta > Magnoliopsida > Santalales > Viscaceae > Viscum > Viscum album. The sequence continues at coordinate 260,214 of CAUJRU010000197.1, forward strand.
AATTTTAAATAGTATCATATATCATTTTTTCAAATATAATAATGATTCATCAGATAAAACATTAATGAAAATGTTTAATTAATTTTGCCCATTTTCATGAACTTCAAGAACTAAAAACATTTTATTTAATATTATGTTTACATATTGGTTACAGAAGATGATAAAAGTTGTAATATTTATATTAAAATCTATAGTAACCATAGTAATGTTTTTATGAGAAACCTTGAAGAAGGTAATTGAAAATTAAAACTCATCGTCTATGAAGGTGGTAAACCGACACATCATGAATGATGTTTTCATTTTTAAAATACAAGGAGGAGAGAAGGGATTTTATGGTTGATATTCCATGAATATAATAAAATCATATAATATATAACCTATATTTATCATGTCACTTTGGATAGGTTACTTTAAAAGAGGATAAGAAAATAAAAGAAACTAAAATAAAAAGAAGGTAGATTTCCCCTTTTAATGTTGTATCCTCAATAAAATTCATATGGAACTTGGATATGGAATTTTTCTAAGACTAGTTGATTGTGAAAACTTATAAGAGTCTTTTTAAGAGAATTTTTCAGAATTTAGATAAGTAAAATGGCTTATAAGGTGCGAGGAGAAGAGGTGGTGAGGGGTGATATTTATTGTTGAAGAGTTTGGAGTTTTTTATTTTATTCATTTGTTTACTATATTGGATCGATATTATATATTTTAATGATTAATTTTAATAAATATCTTAACTGATTTAGAATAGTTTGAAAAAATGGGATCTTACATCATTAATTTCATAAATATTCATAAAATTGACTTAAAATGTTAAAAAACCTAAATTACAGTATTTCACAATTCACCAAAATTTCACCTACTTTTGAAAAATCCCAATCATTCACCAAAACCATTTTTTGTTGTTTATAATTAGAAAATGGACTCAATTTTATGAATATAATTTTGTAAATATTATATATTTAATTTTTAAATAAAATTCTCTTTTATTGAAAAAAATATTCGATTTTAATATTATAATCAATTTTATGACCCAAAAAAGATAAATTTGGTCTCCTAAAATTATTTTATAATTTTAACAAAACGTAATATAAATTTATGAATCTATTTATGAAAATATTTTTTTGTTTATATAATTTTATTAATAATAAAATTATAAATAATCATTTAACTTTTTTAAAAATTCAAACACTTAATTTATCATTTTTAAAGGATTTATTTGTTTAAACTGTGATATAATTATATCATATTTTAATTTAAATGTTACCTGATTTTTATTTATAATATCATATACGAGGTTTCTATTATATTGGAAAAACTTCAATTCTTGATGGTCATATTACTATTTCAACTGTTGTGTTAGTATTTCTTTAGTATATGTTCATTATGTTGTATAAATACCACTTATTTAATTATTTATTTGTAGGAATTATATTTTTATTGGGGTATATATGTAATTTATGTGTTTTTTGATATATATAGATAATATAATAAGAGAAATTACATTGATAAAATTACTTATTGTTACATTAGGTGTCATCCCTTATCTATGTATCAACATGGTCTGAGTTCTATTGTGTAGAACCAATGAGAATGACCTCTAAGATGATTTCCCTTAATGTTTAAAAGAACCACAGAGTGGGTTTTCCCAAACAATAATTACCTTTAAGTCTCAAGAATAATCCTAGGAAGGGAGTATAGTTCTGACATTACATTGAAAATTTGTTTCTATCATGAGTACAAAATGTAATTATTATTTATATTTTACCATATCCTAATTAATATACCTCTTTGATGATAATAAAAAATTTAATTGATATTATATGTCTACTAATTTTTGGGTGTCCAATATGGAATTTTTATAATAACACCTACATGGGAACTCCCCACATGTATTGTGACTTATGAAAACAATAGGACTTTTGAGAGAGTCTTTATAGGAACATGAGAAGGAGGAGAATAATAGTTCTAGATAGACCACAATTAGGTCCATGAATTTTAACTCAACTGTACTTACTACATTACTAGATGGTTTGACTATTTTTATTATTTTAGGGAATCTATTTGTCCCTTTTACTTATTTGTAATTTTTTCATACTCTGATATGGGATATAGATTTATGCATGTATTCTTGGTAGCTATTTCACCTTTCCATTTTTAATTATATTATTGTATTGATATGTGTTCCTGTGTATATAGGTATCTTATTCCAATGCCTCCTACATATGATATGTGACTACACACCACTACTCATAAACCCTTATCCTACTGGGGGCAGGCAAGCATTGTCAATAATATCTTATCTTTAGTTTGGTGGGCCTTGTCAGGTATAGACATGAATGATTGGTATCAGAGATTAGATTCTTCTTAGGACAAAAATTTAGAGATAGTCGAGCTACGATGCATGGTTTGGGAACTAGGAAAAAAATGTTAATGTTTTTTTTGGTGTGGATATCATTCCCAGTAACCCAGTGATGGTTTGGTGGTATATGTGTCCAAAAATCATAACCCTAATAACCTTCATGTTTTCTTGGTATGTATAAGAATGTGTTTTAGAGAAAAAATAGTTACATCCATCATATAATAATGGGTTTTCATTCACATGTCCTTTTTGAGCCATCTCTATAGATAAACACATTCCCCATAGTTTTTCGTGAATTATTTCCAAGATTTTACACCTTTATTTATGCAATATGGGATTCCATAATAGGATCATGATGATGATATTCCCCATGATGGGGATTTGGTTCAGGGTCCTCTGAAAGATGTTGTACCTCTGGGTAGTTTTCCAATCTTACCTCCAACCAATGTCCATCTTTTTTTCCTAGAAGTATTGATATATGACTTGAGTAGGATGAGTACACATCATGTATTTTAAAGATATTTACCTATATGGTTCTATGGGGATCTAAACCACTAGGTAGTAGAGGAATGAAGAATGTCAGTTGGGTCAGCTTGTCTCTTTATTAGGCACCCTTCAAATCAGATGGGGGTCATAATAGTGATGCTTATTGATGGATCTATATGGATATGGTGGGTTTTGGTGACTCAGACACATTTATTATTCCCTACTATTTTTATAGTTTTATCATCTCTACATAGATGGTTTTAACTGGAAATGTTTTTTGAATTCCCTATCTAGGAGAATCTAGTGCTTTAGTAGGGTATCATGTTAGTGGAATAGTATGAATCTAGATTCACCAACATAATATGAAACTAAATGGACATGGTTTGTGATATTTAGTTCCAATAATGGACTTTTGAATGTGGATTTCATAAAGACATGAAAGATAGGGTGGTACCTCTATGTATTCCTTCTTATGCTGGATTGATGAAGCTTGACTTGGTAGTGGGGTGATTCATGGATGAGTAACAATTGATGGCTAGTTATATATGTGGGGACCATAGTGCCAATATTTTGGAATCTAGTTATCGAAGACATACTATGTTATCTAGGTGTGTGAGGAATTTTCTGAAAAATTATAATGATAAATGGTTTGTTGTTAATAGCTCATAGGATAGTTCCAGATTTTTGGGGGGAGAGGCGATGTTACTACATTGACTAGTAAAGAAATATCTCATTGGACTATCTTACCCATCATGTTGTAGACCGATAAATGATTGATGTTATACCTTTGAAGAGGATGCGGTTAGATCTAGGTGTCCATAGGGTATTATACAAGGAATATAATCTATGAGAGTAGTGAATGATGGACAAATATTTGACATATTTCAACCACAATCTTAAGGTGGTCCATGTTTTTCATAGTAAGCTCATGGTCAAGATCCTGGGTAGCTACATGAAGTAGCATATTACATCCCTGAAGCTCTATGGATGACTCAAGGTACTATTTTTATCTTATATAATTTAGTTTCATTATTTATAGACACCAACATGATCCATTATTTTCTTATCACATCCCATATTCAAGATCCACATAGTCTTTTAGATCCTTTGGATTATCCCTTGTGATTAGAAACTCCTACCATGGGTCATTTTGTGATCACATAATTCCTCCAAAAGTGTTAATTAACCCTTTGTGAAGAGTGATTGTTGTGAGATATTTTTGTGTACAAGATGATTCCTTGTGAATTAATTATATATTTAGACTAGATCCTCATAGCCCATCCATAGATTGATTATTTTAGGTGGAGGATGTGTTGAAAACGAGTTGATGTGATGAGGTTTTTCTTTCCTTTATGTGTAATAATTTTGGTTGAAGAAATATATTCTCGTATACAAGAGGATACAATCGGTTACTCATCAGTTACCTAGTATTACATTGGGATTGGAATATATAATGATCTACGAGTTTCATGTGGTGGTGATGGAGTATGAGAATGTATTTCTTTAGGAAATTATAGGATTGAATCAGAAGCAAAAGATATACCTCTACATGTAATTTAATATAGGAAAAACCTTGATATCTATGCCACGATATCATATAGATACTATAAATATTCAAGGTCTAAAAGTGAAATTAAGGTATTTTCATAGGAAGATATTTCCCATACCCACTATGTCCATATAAGATACCCCAACTTTGTTCAAAATGATGGAATATGGGGGATTTAGGTTATGTATAGATTAACATAACCTAAATTTGGTTACACCAATAAAAAGTATCCTATCTCGAGAATTAATGACCTATTCAACCATTTTATTGTAGTGAGGTGGTTCTAAAATATTGACTTCAGGATGGGATATCACCAACTCAAGGTGTTAGATGATGATTTACTAATGATAACATTCAGATGAATCTATGGTCATTATAAGAACATTTTGTCTCCTCCCATCATGGAAAACTACCCATCAATGTTCCTGAGAGTTAGAAAACAGATAATTCATCTCTTGTTTGACTACTCTTTAGTGGTATACAACAATGAAAGACTTTTGTAATCGAAGATAGAAGATGACAAGTTTGAAACTAGAGGGCTTTCCTGGACATACTGTAAGAGTACATACACTATGGTATCCCTCAATTATGAAATTATCGATTCTATGGGTCCATTTCATATGAAATTTCATCTCAAAGTAGGTCATATTAGTGGTACCAATAAAGGTTGTGGGAGTGCTATCTTGGGATCCACCAAAAAGTGGGACATAGTTGTGGATCATCCTTGTGTTGGTAGGCTACTATTAGTGATTTGTATATTATTGATCTCTAATTTCAATACTATTGAGATCATTACCTAAAAAGATAATCCTTTCTAGTGGATATGAAAGAGACATAATTATTTCCAGGAGTTTTTGTAGAGGTTGACTAGTGTCACCATCTCGAGGATACCAAAGAAGGGTGTTAAGTATGTGGTGTTCTTTGATTCCTCTAGGATACAAATTAGATTTTTTATTATGTAGAGGTAAGAAATTATTTCCTATGAGTCCCGGTAGTTGATAACCCATGAATAGAACATGTGACCCATGATTTGGAGTGGGTAGTAGTGGTATTTACACTAAATATATAGAGACACTACTATATTCGTGATAATTTTATTAACTTTTATGAAAAGAAGAGTATTAATTATATATTTTAATATAAGGATATTTATAAGATACATAGGTGGGTTATAATGTTAATATTTGATTATTACTTTGAGATAGTCTATATACATAGAATGAAGAATGTGGCTGTACATTATCTATTTAAGAGATCATGTTTATAGTTACTGGTAAATGAACTAGAGCATTTGAACAATTTATAGTTATGCTTAGTGAATTATGATGGTGTGACTTGCCTCTAATTCATGGTTTTTACAAATCCACTTCTTCATCATGTTAGGAATGATCATCTTGGTGATTTAAATTATGAGAACATACATGGATAGATATATATTGAGTGTGCATTGGATGTATTTTTTTAGTGAGTAGTATATCATATTTTTCTTAGGATGGTGATGGTAAAAAACACCTTATGAGAGGAGTTCATGAGATAGTTTTCAAATCACCCATTAGTGGTCTATCTAGGGGTTAAAAATTTTTACAAGGACCTTCAATGTCAGTTTTTATGGTCAGGAATAAAGAGTTGTTTTACTGATACTCTCTCTTGATTCCTCACTTGTTATTATGTGAAAGTCAATCACTAGGTTCCAACTTGTTTAGATAATACCCTACACATTTTGGAGTATAATTTGGACAATTTATCCATTTAATTCATAATTATATGTCCATGTTGCACTATAGTTCTTGATTTAATCTAGGTAATAGTAGACCAACTCACTAATTCAGTCCACTTCATATCCATTCAAGAGAAAATTATATTATAGAACTTTAAACTCCTTTAAATTAAATAGATAGTCTATATTTATAGAGTTCCCTCGACAATCATTTTAGATAAAGATTCCCAACTCACATCATGTTAATAGAGAGGATTTTAGGAGGTCCTTGAGACTCAGTTGCATTTAACCAAGACATTTAACCCCCAAAAATATTACTAGACTAAGAAGAACATTCATTTTATAGTGTAAATTATTTAGGATATCATTGTGGACACTATCCATGGTTGAGAGGATCATCAAACCTTGGTAGAGTTTTCATATTGAAATATATACCAATCTAAAATTGGCAGGACATCAATCAAGTCCTTGAATGGAAGACTATATCGGTCACTGTTAGGACGGAATAATCTATGGTTGTCAGCAATCATGGTACCAACATCTATTTTTTTTAGAAAAGAGAGAATTTACGAATCATCCAGGATCAAATAAGGACTGACCATATCCACTATAAGTCTATTGTGGATGAATTATGGAGGTCTATGATGTTTTTTAGGAGGATAGTGTGTTCTTGATGGTTTAACCTTGATGAGGATTTTAGAGATTCAGATGGGGTGACATGTTATCTCTAAGAATCATTAAGCCTTTACAGATATGGTGTAGGGTTGGTTTGGTGTCGTATAACATATCCCTACTGCCACGATTTGATTGGGTTCATGATATCTTCCACGTTTCGTATTTGAGGAGGTACACTCATGAACCATAATAGTTATCAACTAGGATGATTTGGATATCCATGATGGACCCACCTTCATATATTACCCATTATATTTCCTCCCATTCATTATACACATATTATTACATGATTTTTAACATTAACATCCATTGATTACAACCCAATGATCATGATTACTAGTATCTTAGCGAGAATATATACATAATAAATTATAGTGAGACTAAAATATTACTTCATTATATTAATCTATATAATGAGATCCTAAATGATTTTTTGCTCATAAAAATACATGTGATAACCTAAGCAATACATAGACAAAAGGGGTAATCTAAAAATTCCAGTAAGGGAATAAACCTATTAAAGAGGAATAAATTGAGAGTGAAATTTATAACATGATATCATAAAAGAGAATCCTCATGAAGGAATAACTTTTTATCATAAACCAAAGATCATGGAATAATAATATAATGGAATCATATAAAATATAGATGAAATATATAACATGACATAAACACGAGTCAGGAATAACCGGCTATAAAATATTACATGGTGGAAAAGTCCCATAATGGATTAGGTTTACACTTTTATCACATACATGATGTATCATGAGACTAAAAACACAACCTAATTAATTAAAGCACTATTTGGGTGCTCTAGTAAAAACATGTTAATGATTATATGTTTCAAAAAAAATTAATCATAAAAAAACATAAGAATTTCCCATGAGAAGAAATGGGTGGCATAGTCTTGTGTCATACCATTATCAAATGAAGTTTAATAATAACATAATTTCATAGATAAATATAAGTATTATATTCCAACATAAAATAACGGGATAGATAATTAAGTATTTATATGATTTATATATATATAAATAATTTATAAGAAAATAATGACATTAATGGTTGTCATCCTTGATGAATTTTATATTAAATATTTTATGGAACACTTATTGATATATAAAAAAAATTATGTTGAAATAAAATTTTCAAAATGTAATATTGATTATCATATTTTAGAGATATTTTCAATCAAAAAAACCTTGTATACATAAAAATAAATCTAGAATGTATTTAGTGTTCATGATGCTAGGTAATTCCACACATTCCCCATATGTTAAAAGAAACATTATTTTCACACTATTATAAAAAAGGATAAAAGTTTATAATTAATAAAAAGAATAATATTCATTTCAAAAAAATTAGTAAAAAGTCAAATAGGTTAAATTTTTTTTTTCAATTTATCATTTAGAGAATGTAAAACACATTTTGGTAAATATTTTTATAAAACATTGATATCAATGAAAAAGTATTTTTGATCGAAAAGATAAATGAAGTCACTTTTCATAAAAACATTTTCTCATTAATTTTAACTTAAAAAGATTATAAAATGGTATTATTACCTGAAAATATAATGAATAACTATATTATAATAAAATAAAAGTTCTTTTTTATATAATCACCAAATAATTACAAATTATGGAAATTAAAGCGTAAGTAACCCCGATTAAAATGCGATTGAAACATAAACCCTTAATGCTTGGGTAAATTTTATATCATAACTGCCATTAATGAATTAGATTAATTTTAACATAAAACATAATGAATTAACATGTTTTTGTGATATAATATTCAAAGATTTTGTATATAACCCATTTATATAACACTATGTTTTTGTAAAATATTTGTTTTCCAAATTAATTTATTATTTTTCATATTTTCTATTTTAGAAAAATTGAAAATAGTTTTTTCTACTAAATTTAAATGTTTGGTTTAAATACACTACATGAAGGACTAATATTATCTTACCCTACATGTAAAACCGACTTAGCACACGTTACATGCAATATAGAGTTTCTATGAAAATTCATTTTATTATTATAATTATTTAAATGAGATAGTTATAAACTAGCCATTAAACTCGGTAATATGGATAGAAATAACTAAATTTTAAATTTTATTTATCATGGTTTTATATATGTAAAACATATTTATAATGAAACATTTATTATTGTTAAATTCTTCATATGTTTGAAAATACTATTTTCTCAAAGGAACATCTTTTTATATCCTTCTGTGAAATATAATAAAATCATCTTTAGAAACTATTGGATATTTAATATGATAAAGTAAAAATAATTTTTTAATTCAGAATATATAAATCATATTAGGGTTAATTTTTGATATTTTCCTAAGAAACTTCGCTGTTTTATGAATAGTGAAAAATAATTAATTTTAATTCTAAACATCCTTTTCATCAATTTTTTTATATAGTTAAATTATATTTTAATTTGGTTTTAAATTATATTTAGATAAAACATACATTAATTAATCCAATATAGTTCTTTGTAACTAATTTCTCAATGAAATTCAATATAAAAACATAGAAAACATTCAAAATTTTTACATTAAAAAAATTTAGTGTCATCCTATCTATGGGATTAATTTTAAATTAATTTTTACCACATTTTTTTGTAATGTTAAAAAAAAGATTAAATATTTAGAATCAAAATATTTTAAAATTTCTAATAATTTCAACATAAATTGTCATGACCCGTCCCCTGGGGTTTGTGCCATGACTACCCCAAGCCCGCCTTCCACAGACCAGGGGCTGAAGACTAGCACCAAACATGTAAATCCCTAAAATAGAGAAGGAATTGCCTTTATAATCGTAAACAGACACAACAGTGTATAAGCTGGAAGCAAAACACTAAGTAAAACTATATACAAAAGGAGTTCTGAAAAGTAAAAAGGGGGTTAGAAATACAATCCCAACTATAATGTACAAGGAAACTGAAAGTAAAAGTAGTGAAAAATGTAAAAAAGATCCTGGATCTACCATCGGGAAATCCTACCTGAATGGAAGGTATAGATAGCCTCCACTGCACTCCACGTCTGTCCGTCTCCTCCGTGTACCGTCACGCCATGTGTTCCACCTCCGGGTACCGTCCAGTCCTGGTACACTCATCTTTGGTCAACGTCATCCGTCTTCTGCAACCAACACAATGAGGTGCGAGCATAGCCCATGCAGGGGTGAGTATAATGATACTTAGTAGGGACCCTGAGACCCTCATGGTCTCACAAAACCAACAAGGATAAACCACAAAGTATGAAATCAACAGATAAACCCACTTAGGTATATGCCCATACATATACCTAAGTTATCAAGCAATCCATCTTAATCATGAGGTAAGTAAAACAGTTATTGACTCAGCTCAAATAGGATTTTCATTCTAGGGGTAGTATCAGGTAACATCCCCAGTCACATTATCGAAACCTCAGCTGCTGGAGAACTCCTCCTCTATCGAGTACAGTGGGCCTACCGCACTCACACAGAGGCGCTTCCCACTAACCTTGGACTACTGAGGTACTCCTCCTATCAAGTACCGTGGGTCTACCACACTCACATAGAGGCGTTCCCCATCAAGGGTCTACTGTGCTCACAAAGAGGTGCTTGCCCTCGTAGCCTGCTGAGGTGCTTCTCCTGTCAAGTATCGTGGGTCTACCGCATTCAAAAAGAGGAACTCCCCACCGTGGGTATGCCGTGCTCACACAGAGGCGATCCCCACTAGGCTAGTCGAATCACTCCGAGTCAAATTAGTCAGTAGTCATCAGGTATCAGCCAGCTACTAGGTCTATGCTCTATGCTTGCTTGTCTTTGAAATATCCGCTCCACAAGCTACTGGTCGATACTCCAACATTCATGAAGTCCCACGTAGAAGTATCTCAATGATCTGCCTTGTCATAGAGGTCTCAACACAACAGACGACACATCAATCAGACGCGCCCCGTCTTTGAGTTATAATCCTTTTAGTCCCAGGGGCCCAGTTGTATTTGTGCATGTTCCAACATGACCGTATCTCAACTTTACCTTGAACTCTAGTGGGGTATACTCAAAGTGACCATTGTACTCCAAGAATACCAGCGCCGCTGACGATTCGTCAAACAGTTTCCCGGTGAAAAAGATATGGCCAAAGAAATTAAAGGGTTGGTAGTGTAACATCCCAAGTAATTAATGAATAATAGATATAGTTATCTATGTCTATTTATGAATTATATAGTGTTTTAGAGGCTTAAAATGGGAATAAATCCAACCTAAAGCATGAAATACTCTAATATTTTCAAAAGATTGTTTTACTACCCTTTGATGGTGAACCATTTTTAAATCTATCTTTTTACAATTATATAATCTATATTTTTCAAAATAAACTTATTATTTATGATTGGGATATTGAAATTTAATTTGGTTAAATTTATGGTATTTTTCTAATAATGTTCATTTTTTAATGAATAGTGAGAAATGTTGTATTTTAATTCAAAACCTATTTTTAATCTAATTTATTTATATTATTATATTATCTTTTGAATTGGTTTTAAAGTGAAATTAGAATATATTTTTACCATTTAATATAATAGTGGTAGTTGGAATTAATTTCACTTTAAAATTGGACTTAAACTAGTGTCAATCTTTTGATATATATTGTTTCATAAAAACACGCTAATTTTTTTGGCAGCGGGAATTAATTATTAAATTAATTATTGTAACTTATATGTTTTGAATTTTTTAAAATATACATCTTTTTTTAATTCATAATATAAAATATATCTTAGGGTGATGTTTTGGTATTTTTCGGAAAAACATCATTTTTTGATGAATAGTGAAACCACTAAGTGGTACTTAAAAAACTGATTTTTCGTTTAAATGAAATTTTACCACCTCTGTGTTTTGAATTTAAAAAATCCTACATAAATGGTTTTAATTAGGAAGTAAAATTTGGTTCAATGGGATTAAAATAATTTTTTGTTGGATAGTAACTTTTAAGTTTTTAATCGCGATTAGAGGTAATTAGTGTAGTTTAAGGTAAAAATAATGTTTTAATAATATGAAATGACCTTGACACATGTCATAACCTTATTGGATGAGTCATGGGCGACCCAGAAAACCCATGGGTTGATTTTTGGGACCCCATGGAGCCACTTGGGTAAGATAATGACATTAATGCCTTTTATTTAAAGTAAAAGTAAAAATGACACAAACATGTATTATTTTACTAAAACAATTTTTACATGGGGTTATACAATTAAGATTTTTGACTATAAATATTCATTTGAAATCTCATACAATTTTCTACATTATAGTATTTTTTTTTATAATTTTTAGACATTAAATAAATTAAATTATTTATGACATCATGATGATGGAGCGATTACCTCATTATTTAACGATTTAAATAAAATGAAAAGATAATGTAAAAAATAAGACCTAAACTTGTCAAAAACCTTTTGGATGGGTATATTTCTAACCCTTATCACCTTATACTCTAATTATATCAATGTGGGACATTTTAAATCCGAAACTCATTCTAAAATAATGTAACATTTCCTTACATTCCAAGAGTGCCCCTCCTCTCCTCTTATAAAAGACCCTCACCTCTACCACCTTACCCACACCTCTAAGCCTTTGGCTCGGCCAACCCCTGCACATATTGTCTCTCCACATCCCTATATTACTCTTAGAGGCATCAATTTTGGCAGAAGTCTTCCCAAGGAATCGTTTGAGCTCAAATCAAAAAGAGTTACCCGATTTAAAGGTAGTGTCTTCTCTTGTGTTCTTTTGTTTTATTTTGCTTCTCCAACCCCCTAAAATCTTTTTATTCATTAATTTTGTAACAACTAAAGTATCTTAAATATACTAGTATATTTTTATAAGAAGGATTCTAACTACACTTATAGACACCTACATCTAATGGTTAAAGAACATACTGTTTCTGTGGATGGTGAATTTCTGCCTCACGAAATGATGATTGTTCAATATTCTTCTAACACCTTCAAAGGTGGCCATTAAGATGTCACTATATTTATATATTATAAATAATATTTTTATGTTTTCCTTAAGCTTCTGTATTTTTCATTTATGGCATACCTTTATGATTTCCATTATGGGTAAACACGATATCTTCATTTTAGGAAGTGTGGACTACCACCCCCTCAAAATGATTTGATTCGTTAATACCATATGTGGTACGTATAAATGATAGATTTAATGATATTATATATGATACCATACTGAAATTATAATACTATTATGTATCATTATGTTTTAATTCCATTAAATATGATATAGAAATGGAAGTAGCGTTCATGCGTACGTACGACTTACCGTCTCCATGAATGGTGAATTTCATTTCTTACCTCTAAATGATTATGTAATATTATAAATGCATGTATATACTGTATATATATGATATATATGGAATCTAAATCATGAATATCATTCTTTAGATAATGGATATTTGACTACGTGAACAACTTGTAAATACAAGGAGTGCATTTTTGACCCAATTACCAAATATCGACAAAACGACCATTATTAACTTAAATGATTACATAATGTTCATAACATGGTAATAAGTGACATAAAAGAAATAATTAACTTGAAAAAGGTTCTTAAGAAAGTAGAAATGAACTCAAGTTTATTATTCAGGACATTAAAGAACGATCGAGTCAAGTCGGACCCGAGGTAAGGGAATCCGTCTCAATCTCCTTTCATTAAGGCATATTTTGTTTTATACACAACATTCTTTTATACAATGTATAAACCCCTTTGACTTTTACATTTATCCTAAAGGAATCTTTTTTATACGAAGCGTTTTACTAAATGACAAAAGGGGATGTTTTTGTCATACGTATGCGACGACAATGACTTCTCTGAGGCCGTGACCATTATTTGAGTCTCGGCTTCCTCTACATGCCATACCTTTTTTAAACGAAAAATAAATACCATGTTTTACTTTTATTTTATTTTTGTATTGAAAATGGGTTTCATTATGTTTTTATATCAATGTGTTTTATTGATATCTTGTGATTGAGAAATGGAAATGTTATATTTCCTTTATGCATGTTTTATGTGATACGATTATGTTATGGTTCATGGGAATTTTTATGAAGACGGGTGGTTCCGTGATAAACTAAGGGCAGGTGAGCCCAATATAGCTCTCCAATACATTGGGTAACATGAAGGTATTAAAAGTTATGGTTTTTCCGAATAGATTTAGGGAATATACTGTGATGGGTATTCCAAACGTCACCAAGAGGGTTATTCCCTACGTAAGAATGTTATGAATTCCTCAAGTTACCTTTATGTCTTATGATTTCTATGATTTATTCCTGATTTGATGAGGTATGTTAAAGTGATTCTATTTTATGGGTAAAGTATGATTTCATTATTATGTATATATGAATTCATGTTTCCTTTCCATATTTTTATAAACCTTACTGAGCTTTTTATGCTCATCCCAAGTTTTTTAAATGTTTTTCACAGGTCAAGGGAATGGTACATTATATGATGATAGTGTCAAAGAAGTGTCAAAAAAGAATCCATGTTTTATTTTAAATATTTTTCCATTGATGGGAGAAAAGAATACTGTCGTTTATGTAACCAGTTTGTTTAAATGTGGAATGTAATGCAAGTTTAATGATCTAATTCTCTAAAACTCTAAACCTAAAAATATCCCCAATGTGTAATCTTGTAATAACTCAAGATTAAGTAATGTTTAAGGATAGGGCCTTATAGTTAGTATCAGAGGTCGGTTTAGATAACTTTAAGAGTTATAATTCTATTAAATAATTATCCACAAATATTTTTTATGGTCAAATTGAAATGATATAGCATTTAAATATTACCATGTTGCTTCTCCTAAGATATTTATGTGTTAAGAATGGTTTTTCATAGAGGAAACAGAACATATTTTCGGGGAAGGCATACAGAGGGAAATGACCTTTCAAATCAGTATCCTGAGATGGTCAGAATCAAAACTAAACAGTTTGTTACAGTGATGGCTCAGTTGACTCAGGTGAAAAATGTTGGTTGATTTTATTGATGGTATTTTGGTGTTTCCTAAAAGTAAATAGAAGCATGAAAGTCATTTAAGGGTTATCTTGCAAACATTAAAAGAAAATAAACTGTATGGAAAATTCAAAAAGTGTGAGTTTTGGTTGCAAAAAATTTCTTTCCTTGGTCACATTGTTTCTAAAGATGGGATAAATGTTGATCCTACTAAAACAAAAGTTGTGGAAGAATGGCCAAGACCCACAAATGTAACTGAGATTCGTAGCTTCCTTGGTTTGGCAGGCTATTACCGAAGGTTTGTTAGAAATTTTTCACGGTTATCTACTCCAATGACTAAGCTAACTTATAAGGGTCTTAAGTTTATCTGGACAAAATAATGTGATGATTGTTTTCAGGAATTGAAAAGAAGATTGGTGAATGCCCCAGTTTTGGCACTTCCTTCCAGGAATGGTGAGTTTTTTATCTACAGTGATGCTTCATTGAAAGGACTTGGTTGTTTCCTAATACAAAATGATTAGGTAATTTCATATGCTTCACGTTAGTTGAAAACTCATGAGGTAAATTACCCCAGACATGATTTGGAATTAGCTGCTGTTGTTTTTGCTCTAAAAATTTGGAGGCATCATTTGTATAGAGTAAAGTGTGAAATATATACCGATCAAAAAAGTTTAAAGTACATATTCACTCATAAAGAATTGAACATGAGACAGAGGAGATGGATAGAATTAATCAAGGATTATGATTGTACAATTCATTACCATCCGGGAAATGCAAATAAAGTGGCTGATGCTTTGAGTTAAAAAATTAATGCTTCATTAACAATGTTGCGATTGGAATGTGATCCTTTGGTTAAGGATTTGATGAACATTGGCATAGAATTTTTTGGTGTAGGATGTTCTTCTGTTTTGTTTCAGGTATGAGTGAAATCTTCTCTGTCAGACAGAATCAAGAAAGCACAGAAGCAAGACAGTGAGTTGCAGGAAAAGGTAGAGCTGGTTCAGAAGGGTAGGTTTCATGAATTCAACATTGATAATGATTGTGTTTTGAGATTTGGTAAGAGATTATGTGTGCCTTGTGATTCATAGTTTAAGAGAGAGTTGTTATGTAAAGCTCATAGTTCTCCGTTTTCAGTTCATCCAGGCAGTACTAAGATGTATAGAGATCTTCGAGAGTATTACCGGTGGGACGAAATGAAAAGAGATATTGGTGATTTTACTGTGAAGTGTTTGACTTGTCAATAGGTAAAAGTAGAGCGGCAGTTACCGAAAGGGATGCTTCAGCCTTTACCTGTACCGGAGTGGAAATGGGAGAATATATCCCTGGACTTCGTTGTGGGATTGCTGAAGACACCTCTAGGTAATAATGCAATCTGGGTTATTGTTGATTGCTTGACTAAATCAGCTCATTTCCTTTCTATACGAGATACTTTTTGCCTAGATCAACTTTCTCGTTTGTATCTTAATGAGATAGTCAGGTTACATGGAGTTACCCTCTCCATTGTATCTGATCGTGATCCCAGGTTTACTTCTAACTTTTGGAAAGGCCTTCAGAAGTCATTGGGTACTGAATTAAATTTTAGTACAACTTTTCATCCTCAATTAGATGGGCAGTCAGAATGAAAAATTAATACTTTGGAAGATATGATACGTGCTTGTTCTATGGATTATCATGGATGTTGGGACCAACATCTTTCTTTGGTTGAATTTTCATATAATAACAGTTTTCATTCCAGTATACAGATGGCACCATTTGAGGCATTATATGAGAAGCGGTGTCGAACTCCAGCTTTCTGGGATGATGTGGGTGAAAGGAAGTTTATGGGACCAGAATTGGTAGAAGAGATGGCAGAAAAAGTTCAACTGATACAGAGACACATGAGAACAGCTTAGAGCAGGTAGAAGAGTTATGCAGACAACAGGAGGAAAGATGTCTCTTTTGAGGTAGGTGATCATGTATTTCTCAAAGTCTCACCATAGAAAAGTGTGATGTGATTTTGTAAGAAAAGAAAGTTGAGTCCAATGTTCATTGGACCATATGAAATTTTGGTGAGAGTTGGATCAGTTGCATACCGAGTGGCATTACCTCCGAGTTTATCTCAAGTACACAATGTTTTTCATGTTTCGATGTTGAGAATGTATATGCCAGATCCATCTCATGTTTTGAGCCCAGAGGTAGTTCAGTTGGAAGAGAATGTCTCTTATGAAGAACAACCAGTCCAGATTCTTGACTGAAGGGAGCAAGTGTTGCGAAATATGGTAATTCACTAGGTAAAGGTTTTGTGGAAAAACCATATGGTGGAAGAGGCAACATGGGAATCTGAAAATGCTATGAGGGATAAATACCCCAACTTATTTGATAAGTAAATAAATTGCGGAGACACAATTTTATAAAGGGGGGAAGGATGTAAAATACCAAGTAAGTAATTAATAATAGATATAGTTATATATGTCTATTTATTAACTAGATAGTGTTTTAGAGGCTTAAAATGAGAATAAATCCAACCTAAAGCATGAAATACTCTAATATTTTCAAAAGATTGTTTTACCGCCTTTTGATGGCGAACCATTTTTCAATCTATCTTTTGACAATTTTATAATCTATATTTGTAAAAATAAACTTATTCTTTATGATTGGGATATTGAAATTTACTTTGGATAAATTTCTGGTATTTTTCTGATAATGTTCATTTTTTAATGAATAGTGAAAAATGTTGTATTTTAATTCAAAACCTATTTTTAATCTAATTTATTTATATGAGTAGATTATCTTTTGAATTGGTTTTAAAGTGAAATTAGAATTTATTTTTACCATTTAATCCAATAGTGGTCGTTGGAATTAATTTCACTTTAAAATTGGACTTAAACTAGTGTCAATCTTTTGATATATATTGTTTCATAAAAACACGTGATTTGTTCAGGCAGCGGGAATTAATTATTAAATTAATTACTGTAACTTATATGTTTTGAATTTTTTAAAATAGACATCATTTTTGAATTCGGAATATCAAATATATCTTAGGGTGATGTTTTGGTATTTTTATGAAAAACTTCAATTTTTGATGAATAGTGAAACCACTAAGTGGTACTTAAAAAACGGATTTGTCGTTTAAATGAAATTTTACAACCTCTTTGTTTTGAATTTAAAAAATCCTAGATACATGGTTTTCATTAGGAAGTAAAATGTGGTTCAATGGGATTAAAATAATTTTTTGGTGAATAGTAACTTTTAAGTTTTTAATCACGATTAGATGTAATTAGTGTAGTTTAAGGTAAAAATAATGTTTTAATAATATGAAATGACCTTGAAACATGTCCTAACATTATTGGATGAGTCATGGCCGACCAAGACAACCCATGGGTCTATTTTTGGGACCCCATGGAGCCACTTGGGTTAGATAATGACATTAATGCCTTTTATTTAAAGTAAAAGTAAAAATGACACAAACATGTATTATTTTACTAAAACAATATTTACTTAGGGTTATACAAGTTGGATTTTTGACTATAAAATTTTATTGGAAAGATAAAAAGATTTTCTACATTATAGTATTTTTTTATAATATTTATACATTAAATAAATTAAACTATTTATGACATCATGATGATGCAGCGATTACCTCATTATTTAAAGATTTAAATAAAATGAAAAGATGATGTAAAATATAAGACCTAAACTTGTCAAAAACATATTTTATGGGTATATTTCGAACCATTATCACCTTATCCTTGAATTATATCAATTTGGGACCTTTTAAATTAGAAACACATTCTAAAATAAAGTAACATTTCCTTACTTTCCAAGAGTGCCCCTCCTCTCCTCTTATAAAAGGCCCCAACCTCTACCACCTTAACCACACCTCTCAAGCCTTTGGATCGGCCATCCCCTGCCCATTTTGTCTCTCCACATCCCTCTATTACTCCTAGAGGCCTCACTTTGGGCAGAAGTCTTTTCAAGGAAGCCTTTGAGCTCAAATCAAAAAGAGTTACCCGATTTAAAGGTAGTTTCTTCTCTTGTGTTCTTTTGTTTTATTTTCCCTCTCCAACCCCCTAAACTCTTTTTATTCATTTATTTTGTAACAACCAAATAAACTTAAATATACTAGGGTGTTTTTATAAGAAGTATTCAAGCTACACTTACACACACCTACATCTAATGGTTAAAGAACATACTGTTTCTGTGGATGGTGAATTTCTACCTCACGAAACGATGATTGTTCAATATTCTTCTAACACCTTCAAAGGTGGCCATTAAGATGTCACTATATTTATATATGATATATAAGATGTTTATGTTTTCCTTAAGCTTCTGTATTTTTCATTTATGGCATATCTTTATGGTTTCCATTATGGGTAAACGTGATATCTTCATTTTAGGAAGTACGGACGACCGCCCCCTCAAAGTGATTTGATTCGTTAATACCATATGTGGTACATATACAGGATATATTTAATGATATTATATATGATACCATATTTTAATTATAATACTATTATGTATAATTATGTCTTAATTCCATTAAATATGAAATAGAAATGGAAGTAGCGTTCATGCGTACGTACGACTTACCGTCTCCATAAACGGTGCATTTCATTTCATAACTCTAAATGATTATGTAATATTATAAATGAATGTATATACTGGAAATATATGATATATATGGAATCTACATCATGAATATCATTCTTGAGATAATGGATATTTGACTACGTGAACAACTTGTAAATATAAGAAGTTCACTTTTGACTCTAGTACCAAATATTGACAAAACAACCGTTATTAACATAAATGATTACATAATGTTCATAACATGGTAATAAGTGACATAAAAGGAATAATTAACTTGAAAAAGTTTCTTAATCAATAAGAAATTAACTCAAGTTTATTATTCAGTACATTAAAGAATGATCGTGTCAAGTCAGACCCGAGGTAAGGGAATCCGTCTCAATCTCCTTTCATTAAGGCATATTTTGTTTTATACACAACTTTCTTTTATACACTGTATAAACCCCTTTGACTTTTATTTTTATCCAAAAGGAATCTTTTTTATACGAAGTGTTTTACTAAACGAAAGAAGGGAATGTTTTTGTCGTACGTATGCGGCGACAACGACCTCTCCGCCGCCGTGACCATTATTTGAGTTTCAGCTTCCTCTACAAGCCATACCTTTTTTTAAATGAAAAATAAATAACATGTTTTAATTTTATTTTATTTTGGTATTGAAAATTGTTTTTATAATGTTTTTATATCAATTTGTTTTATTGATATCTTGTGATTAAAAAATGGAAATGTTCTGTTTCCTTTATGCATGTTTTATGTGATATGATTATGTTATGGTTCTTGGGCATTATTATGAAGACGGGTGGTTCCATGATAAAATAAGGGCGGGTGAGCCCGATATAGATCTCCAATGCATTGGGCAACGTGAAGGGGTTAAATGTTAAGGTTTCTCCGAAGAGATTTAGGGAATATACTGTGATGGGTATTCCAAACGTAACCAAGAGGGTTACTCTCTACGTAAGAATGTTATGAATGCCTCAAGTTACCTTTATGTCTTATGATTTCTATGATTTATTCATGATTTGATGTGGTATGTTAAAGTGCTTATGTTTTATGGGTAAATTATGATATCATTATTATGTATATATGAATTCGTGTTTCCTTTCCATATTTTTATAACCCTTACTAAGCTTTTTATGCTCATCCCAAGTTTTTGAAATGTTTTTCACAGGTCAAGGGAATGGTACATGATATGATGATAGTGTCAAGGAAGTGTCAAGAAAAAATCCATTTTTTATTTTAAATATTTTTACTTTGATGGGAAAAAAGAATACTATCTTTTATGTAACCACTTTGTTTAAATGTGGAATGTAATGCATGTTTTAAGATCTAATTCTCTAAAACTCTAAACCTAAAAAGATCCCCAATGTGTAATCTTGTAATAACTCAAGATTAAGTAAATTTTTAAGGCTGGGGCCTTATAGGTAGTTGACCTGGGTTCGGTCCGACCGACTCGGCCCAACCCAGTCTGGGCCGACCTCGTCTGGGTAGACCTGGTCTGACATGTTGGGTCTGGCCTGACCCATTGGGTGGGCCGGTCTGCTAGGTTCAGCCTGGCCCACTGGGCCCAGCCCAGCAAGCCGCATGGGCGGTTCGGCTCAGGTTCAGGGCCAGTTCGGCCTGGTGCATTGTGAGGATGCATCTCAGCATGGCTCGGCCCAGAGGGCACGACCAGGCCAGTTTGGCCAGGGCACAATGATGGGGGCCGCGGGCCGGCTCATGAGGCGCCCAAGCAGGGTGCGACCAGGCCAGGAGGCGGCCTGGCAGGGCGCTAGGTGGGCCGGCAGGTGGCCGAGCAGGGCGCCAGGCGACCAGGCGGGCAACCCGGCAGGGCACTGCCAAGTCGGCAGGTGACCGGGAGGCTAGGCTGGAACGGTTCAGTGTGTCTCGGGTCGGCACGAACCGATGGGGTTCGGCCAGGGCGCGCGGGAGGGCGTCAATGGTTTGGACCGCCGAGCCAGCTTGGTCAGGGCACCAGAACGCCGCAGGGGCGGCGCAGTTTGTGGAGACTATGGGAAGCGAGGCCTTTGCCTGTGCCTTTGTCACCTTCAACACGGATTTGTCTCCATGTTAAGGAACAACACCAATAAGAACAACAGATGGGTCGAGCCATGTTGGTTTTGCCCGCACCCTCCGCGTTTAGGGTGGTAACCCTTGGCTCATCAAAGAGTAAGAAAGATGAACAACAATTGTCTTACAACCATGTGACAATTCCTTTCCAATCTAAAGAAGAGAAAAATAAAAGGAAAGTTACAAAAAAAATAAACCCGCTACCTTTGATTTTCAGTCGTTGAATTTGAGATCGCAGGAAGAAGATGAAGGAGTTCGTCGTTCGTCGCGTCCGCCACACACTTCAAATCCTGAGCTGCATCGGCTTGTTGACGACGATGCGGAGGGTAGGTCGGTTGGAGATGCTCTACGTCGGTAGGATCTGAGGAAGAAAGTTGAATTCTCTCCTCACCGGAGTTCTTCATTCTTCTTTATTCATTCTTCATTGGGAGGTTTTCTCCCAAGCTCTTGTCTTCCCAGGCTCCACCATATGAGAAATTCCAACAAAAAATAATAGATTGTCTATTATTTTAGTTGTTGGAAAAAATAATCAAATTGGTGATTTAAAAACTTGGATCCCCTAATTAATTCATGAGTGTTGGCACAAATTAATTAGGGGAGTTGGCACCAACAAATTAAAGGGGAGGTCAAGAGGCTCTCCCTCATTAATGAGGGAGAGTTTAGAGGTTTTACTCTCCTACATCAATAGGGGGTTTAACCCCATGTGGTCCACACGTGATATCCTCTTTCCAGAGGTTAGATTTCTGTGGGCCCCAACACCATAACCTCTCATGGGAGGTTAAGGTGTGGTGGTCCCACCTCCAACTTCCATGAGGAGGTTTTAACCACCAAACACCCACATGGAATCTAAAATAAAAAAAAGTGAAGCTCACTTTATTTTATTATTTTCCACGAAAAAACCAAAAACTATCTTTTAAACTCAACCCATTATCATCGAAGTAAAAGTCTTCTTAAGAGAATACCGGTGCTGCGAGTTCAACGGTGCCCTCAGATTTCAGTTCTGATCATCGGTTCAAATGTTATAAAACCCACTCATATATTTACTGAACGTACCCGAACAAAACTTCAGAAATTTATTTCGGGCACAAAGGGCCTCAAAATCATGCACCGTTAATTTTCATGGACTCATTAAATTACTATGTATTTAAGAAATAAATTTCCACAGATATTCCAGGTCTTTACATTCTCCCCACATCAGGGCTTTACGTCCCTGTAAGCTACAACATGAAATCTGGAAACAAGTGGGGGTACTGAGCACGCATCTGAGCCTCATGCTCCCATGTTCTCTCTTGGAGGTTTCTGTGCTACCAATGAACACACACTAGAGGTATCGACCATCCACGTAGGACCCACTCCTGTCAATCCTGAATCTCCACTTGAACCTCCGTAAAAGTCTCCCAATCGTTGATGTCTAGATCTCCATGGTCGATGATGTGAGAAGGGTCGTGCACGTATCTCCTCAGCTAGGATACGTGGAAGATTTCGTGCACGTGGTGCAACTGAGGTGGAAGAGATAGGTGGTAAGCCACCTTGCATACTCTGCTGAGGACATGGAAAGTTACGATGAATCTTGGAGATAACTTGACGCCTTGGACAAATCACCGTAAACCTCATCAAGGTGAGACCCGTAGAAAGACGTGGTCGCCATCCTCAAACTCCAGAGGTCTCCATCTCTTATCATCGTATGACTTTTGTCTACTTTGTGTAGTCTTCATCCACTTCTGGATGATCTTCACCTTCTCTGTGGTAGCTTGTACTATCTATGGTCTCACTAGTGATGTCTCCCCAGGGTTAGTCTAGCAAAAGGGTGATCTGCAAGGTCACCTGTACAATGCCAAAAAAGGTTCCAACCCAATGGTGGAGTGATAACTGTTGTTATATGAAAACTACACCAAAGGTAAGATTTCCTCCTAGTTACAACTATAGTCGAGGACAAAAGTAGGATGCATGTCCTCGAGGGTCTGAATGGTCCTCTCAGTCTGGCCATCTATCTGGGGATGGAAGGCGATGCTCATATGAAGCTAGTATCGAAAGAATCCTACAACCCCTTCCATAATCGGGAAGTAAACTATGCATTGTGATCAGTGAAAATAGAAGAAGTTACTCCATGTAGCCGCACAATCTCCTGCATGTAAAGGCATCCCAAGCACTCTACTAAACCCTGCTCTCTGATTGGTAGGAAGTGGGATGACTTGGTGAGTTGGTCAATGATCACCAAAATCGAGTCATGACCCCTGGATGTACGTGGAAGACCCATCACGAAGTCCATAGATATCCCATCCCACTTCCACTCTAGGACCTCTAAAGGCTGCACCAAGCCTGCTGGTACCTGGTTATCTTCCTTCAATTGCTAAAAATTGAGGCATCAAGAGACAAAATTTGCTACTGCCTTCTTCATACCTGGCCACCAGTGATGTCGTCGAAGGTCCTGGTACATCTTCGTCACTCCTGGATGTACCGATAGAGGGGATGTGTGGAAATCCATCAACACTTCCTCCTGAAGTGACATTGGCACCATAGTATGTCCTATGAAGAGGTTGACGTGCTCCCCACCTTTAGAAAATCCATCAGGTGCTTGTCGTGTGGATATCTGGGCACGTCATGCCTCGCAGTCATCATCCCCATGCTGTGCCTCCCTGAATTTCTGATTATGTTTGAGAATGACTGTAAGGGACTAAAGGAATGTTGCTCCATCTGTATCCACAAAGGATATCTGCAAAGCATCCAATTGC
The DNA here is from genome assembly GCA_963277665.1 of Viscum album. Taxonomy (NCBI): domain Eukaryota; kingdom Viridiplantae; phylum Streptophyta; class Magnoliopsida; order Santalales; family Viscaceae; genus Viscum; species Viscum album. The sequence continues at coordinate 284,367 of CAUJRU010000197.1, forward strand.
TCCATCGCTTCACCTAACAGCTGTATAACAGACCTCCTTCTGAGTGCATCTGCTACAAGGTTCCCCTTTCCAGGAGTATAGACTCTCTCAAAGTCATAGTCCTGGAGGAACTCAACCCATCTGTGCTATCTCAATTTCACGTCCTTCTGAGAGAATATATACCTGATACTCTTGTGATTAGAGTACATGGTAAAACATTAACCTATCAGATACTATCTCCACATCTTCAAGGTGATGACCACTGCTTCTAACTCTAGGTCATGGGTGGCGTAGTTCTTCTCATGTTTTATCAGGTGTCGAGAACCATATACGATCACTTCTCGCTACTACATGAGGACACACCCGAGTCCAGTCCCTGATGCATCGCAGTAGACTATGTACCCTACGGCTTCCTCTAGAAGCCTCATGATGGGGGAACTAGTCAGCCTCTGCCTTAGCTCCTAAAAGCTCTGCTGGCATCTCTCCAGCCACACAAAGGGTTTACCCTTCTTCATCAAGGATTATTGTGGTGCTTAAACTCTGGAGAAGTCTGGAACGAACCTCCGGTAGTACCCAGCCAAACCCAGGAAACTATGTACCTTCATCACACTCCTGGGTGGTTCCCAAGAAAGTACCACCCCAATCTTGACTGGATCCACTGTAACTCCAACCTCTGAGATGACGTGTCCCAATAAGTGAACCTCTCGGATCAAAAACTGGCACTTCAAGATCTTACCATAAAGTTGGTTCTCTTGGAGTGTGTCCAGAAACACCTGTAAATGGTAGGAATTCTCCTCCTCAGTAGTCGAGTAGACCAGGATGTCATCGATGAAGACTACGACAAAGCGATCAAGGTATGGATGGAAGATCCTTTTCATGAGTCCCAGGAACACTACTGGAGCGTTGTCTATGAAGAATGGCTTAAACAAGAACTCGTAGTGGCTGTACCGACTTCTGAAGGCCATCTTCTGCACATCCTCATCTCGAAATCTGAGCTGGTGATAGCCTGATTTGATGTTTATCTTAGAGAACCACCATGATCCCTTCAGCTGATCAAAGAGGTCTTCAATTCTCAGGAGAAGGTTCTTGTTCTTCACATTCACCTAGTTTAGACGATGGTAGTCTACACAAAGCCTCAAGATCCCATCTACCTTCTTGGAAAACCGAATCAGGGATTCCTAGGGAGAAACACTAGGCCGTATGAATCCCTTTACCTGTAAGTCCTCCAGCTGTACCCGCAGATCACGGAGCTCTGTGGGGGCCATTCAATATGCTGGTATAGATATTGGTGCCATCCTGGGGTATAAGTAAATATAGAAGTCCACATCTCTTCCAGGAGGTAGTCCTGGAACATAATCAGGGAGAACATCAACATATTGGTCCACCACTATAGGATAGCTCGGTCTCTCCACATCAACTGCTCTGAGGGTAAGGCAGTCCAACTAATGAGTGATCGGCTGCACCCTCCTCTGAGTAAGTCCATCCTGTGCTGTAAAGGTTCCCTGCTCGTCGGTGAAGGTAAACCTAGTACCACTTATGCGGACACACCGCACTTTGCACCTAATACAGTCGATTTGAGCATGGACTGTAGATAACCATTCCATACCCAAGATGTTGTCGTAAGGCCTCGACGCTGGTACTAGGAGATCCCATCTAAAGCTCTCGCCTCCAAGAGTAAGATCACACTACTGTCACCAGTGCATAATCGTCGAGTCTGTTATCGTAGGAGTCTCTAGTCGTATGGATCGAGCCAACGACTCTGTCGGAATCTCCGAGCTCCAAACGAGGGGTAGTGGCAATGAAAGAGTGACTGTCACCTCTGTCTATAAGTACTGCAACTAAGGTGGAGTAGAAATATATCATACCTCAAATCATCTCCGGAGCATCATGGTCGTATGCTTCAGCTGCCTGAATCTGATCTGTCACCCGTCCACCTGCTCCCTACGGTCGTGATGGACCTCCTAGTGGTGGTGGTGGTAACACCTCCAAACGTCGCCCACCACCAACTGCTCGACCATCTCCTCTTCTGTGTCTGCCTGCTCCCCACAGACTGCCTCGATCGAATCTCTGTCTATGCCTGGGCAGTCCTTCATCCATTTTCTGATCATCCGAACAGTGGGTCGAACAGTCACGATCTATATGACCATGCCCGCCGCATGAGTTACACTTCCCACTCCTAGCATGCATGTCTCTGCCCTGGGTGCCCCACACAACTGATTATGAGTCATGCGGTCATACACCCGTAGGTATGGTCCTCTTGGACCTCTATGAAATCTGTCTACTACCAGCTGCAGAAGACTCCACTGCATGTCAACTAGTGGTGGGTCTCACTGCTGGAGACTGCTCTGTAAGGAAACTCTCCACCAAGAGGGCTCACTCCAACACCCCTATCTGCGTCGGGATGTTGAGGGAGATCATCGAAGCCCTGATCTCTTGGTTGATCCCCGGATTGGAGGTCTGGGCCCTAATGAATTGATCCCACACCATATTTGTGGAGTAGCGCGAGAGTTTGATGAACCTCGCTGAGTACTATGCCACCATCATGATACCTTGCTACAGGTAAAGTAGCTCATGTATCCACACCACACGTAGGGTGGCTGGGAAAAACTCCACCAGAAACAGGCTCTCAAAGTCTGACTAGAGAAGTGTCGCCTCATCATGCAACTGGTGCATCAGGTTCTACCATCTAGCTGCTACTTCCTGTAGAAGGCTGGCAGTAAGAATCTCCATGAAGTCTACTGGTGTCCCTACCAGTTAGAAAACTCTCACCACAGCCTCCAACCAATCCTCAGCCACCTGTGGGTCCATCTCTCTCCTGAACATGGGTGACATATGGCACTAGAACTTGTGCAAAGTGCACAAGCGGCATGTATCGTTTGTTGTTGGGGCTGGTGGCATCGGTGTCCCAACGGGGAGTGGTGCCACTGGTGCCTCTGCGGGTAAATGGCCCTATACCGAGGCCTCTTCACTTGGTGGGATATCTGTGCGTACTAATATCGGGACTCTCACTGGTCGTCTGTGGGGAGGCATCTTGAAAGGATCAGATGTGACATGGTCAAAATATTATACCTGGTGAGATGACCTGGTTGAGATGACTTAAAAAAAACTATTGAAAACACACACGTAATCTTTGTTTTCATGCACTGAGTCGAAAATCAGTATTCAGGGTCCTGGTGTATGGATACGCTGACCGACACACCAACACTGGACTCCCTGAACAGAAAACCATACTTAGTACCCTTAACACTATTGATTCAAAGAAAATATCAGAGTCCTAAGTTCTGCAATAGATTTGACTCATTTGATTCTAATTTGTTACGACCTGTCCCCCGGGGCCCATGCTGTGACTACCCCAAGGACGAATTACATAGGCCAGGGGATGGAGACTAGAACCAAAGGCATAAATCCATAAAATAGGGAAGGAATTTCATTTATGACCATTAACACACACAACAGAGTACAAGCTAGAAGTAAAACACTAAGTAAAACGGTATATAAAAGGAGTGATGAAAAGTAAAAAGGGGGTTAGAAATACAATCCCAACTATAAAGTAAAAGGAAACTGAGAGTAAAAGTACTAAAAATGGGAAAATGGATCATGGATCTTCCATTAGGATATACTACCTAATGGGTAGGTACAAATTGCCTCCACATCACTCTACGTCCATCCGTCTCCTCCATGTACCGTCACGCCATGTGGTCCACCTCCGGGTACCATCCAGTCCTGGTACACTCAGCCTCGGTCAAAAGTCTCTGTCATTTGAAACCAACACAACAAGGTGCGGGCATAGCCTGTGCAGGGGTGAGTATAACCATACTCAGTAGGGACCTTGAGACCCTCAAGGTCTCATAGAACCAACAAGGATAAACCATAAAGTATGAAATCAACAGATAACCCCACATAGGTATATTCCCATACATATATATAAGTTATTAATTAATTCATATCAATCATGAGGTAAACAGAAAAGTTACTAACTCATCTCAACCAGGATTTTCATTCTAGGGTTTGTATCAAGTAACATCCCCATTCACACAGTCGAAACCTCGGCTTCTGGAGAACTCCCCCTCTATCGAGTATAGTGGCCCTGCCGTGCTTACAGAGAGACGCTTCCCACTAACCTTGGACTTCTGAGGTACTCCTCATGTCGAGTACCGTGGGTCTTCGGCACTCACATAGAGGCACTCCCCACCATGGGTCTGCCGTGCTCACACAGAGGTGCTCCCCTCCGTAGCCTGCTAAGGTACTCCTCCTATCGAGTAACATGTGTCTAACGCACTCACATAGACGTTCTCCCCCACATGGGTCTGCCTTTCTCACACACAGGTGCTCCCCACTAGGCTAGTCGAATCACTCTGAGTCGAATCAGTCAGCAGTCGTCAGGTTTCAGCCAGCTACTAGGTCTCTGAGCTATGCTTTCTCGTATCCGGATGATCTGCTCCACAAGCTACCGGTTGATACTCCAATAGTCATGAAGTCCCATGTAGAAGTATCTCAAAGGTCCGCCTTGTCATAGGGGTCTCAACACTATAGATGGCGCGTCAATCAGACGCCCAGTCTGTGAGTTTTTAGCCTTTTAGTCCCGGGGGCTAGGTTGGATTGGTTCACATTCCAACCTGACCGTATCTCAACATTACCGCCGAACTCCAGTGGGGTATATGAAAAAGGACCACCATGATCCATGAATACAAACACTGCTGATGGTTCAACAAACGGTCTCCCGGTGCCAAAGATATGGCCAAAGAAAGTAAAGGGTCGGTAGTGGGCCCGGGTCCGGTCCGACCCGGTCGGACCTATTGGGTTTGGCCCGACCCATTGGGCGGGCCAAACTGAAAGGTTCATCCCGGCCCACTGGGCCTAGCCCAGCAGGCCACGTGGTTGGTTCGGTCCGGGCTCAGGGTCGGTTTGGCCCGAGGCGTCGCAAGGGTGTAGCTCGACGCGGCTTGGCCCGGAGGGTGTGGCCCGGCCGGTTCGGCTAAGGCACCACGAGCCAACTCAAGAGGCTAGGAGGCCGAGAGGTGGCTGGGCAGGGTGCTAGGCGGGTTGGCGGGCAACTGGGCAGGGCACGACCAGGCCGGGAGATGGCCGGGTAGGGTGCCAGGCGGGCGGCAGGGCAGGGCGCCAGGTGAGCCAGTGGGTAGATGGGCAGGGCACGACCAAGCCGGGAGGTGGCCGGGTAGGGTGCCAAGTGGGCCAGCGGGTGGCCAGGCATGGCGCTGTTCAGGCCGGCGCGGTTCGGCGCGGCTCGGGCGAGCGCGGGCTGGTGGGGTTCGGCCGGGGCATGCGGGAGGCCAGCGGCGGTTCGGCCCATGGAGCCAGATCGGTCGGGGCACCGAAATGTCGTGGGGGAAGCTTGGTTCATGGAGACCATGGTAATTGTCTCCTTTTCTTGTTCCTTCATCGCCTTCAACTCCGATTCATCACCATGCCGAGGAATAACACAAACAAGAACGACGGAGGGGTCAGGCCATGTTGGTTTGGGCTCGTACCCTCCGCATTTAGGGTGGTAACACATGGCTCAGTAAAGAGTAAGAAAGATGAACTACAATTGTTTTACAACCACACAAATATTCCTTTCCAATCTGAAGAAGAGAAAAAGAAAAGGAAAGTTACGCAAAAAATAAACCCTCTACCATTGATTATTGTTCGTCGACGTTTAAATCGCAGGAAGAAGATGAAGGAGTTCATCGTTCATCATGTCCTCCAAGAACTCCCAATCCCAAGCTGCATCAGCTCATTGACGACGATGTAGAGGGTAGGTCAGTTGGAGATGCTCCACGTCGATAGGATCTGAGGAAGGAAGTCGAAGTTTCTCCTCATCGGAGTTCTTCGTTCTTCGTTCTTCGTTGGGAGATTTTCTCCCAAGCTTTTCTCTTCCCAAGTTCCACTAAATGAGAAATTCAGACCAAAAATAATAGATTGTCTATTATTTTAGTTTTTGGCACAAAAATTCAAATTGATGAATTTAAAATTTGGCTCTCCTAATTAATTCATGAGTGTTGGGACAAATTAATTAGGGGAGTTGGCACCAATAAATTAAAAGGAAAGGTCAAGAGGCTCTCCCTCATTAATTAGGGAGAGTTGAGAGGTTTTACTCTCCTCCATCAATAGGGGGTTTAGCCCTGTGTGGTCCCTAGGTCGTAACCTCTCGCAGGAGGTTAGATTCAGGTGGGCCCCACCACCATAACCTCTCATGGGAGGTTAAAGTGTGGTGGTCCCACCTCCAACTTCTCTAAGGAGGATTTAACCACCAAACACCCACATGAAGAATCAAATAAAAATAAAGTGAAGATCATTTTATTTTATTATTTTCCACAAAAAACCCAAAAACTATCTTTTAAACTTGACCCACAGTCGTCGAAGTGAAAGTCTTCTTAAGACAATACCGGCGCTGCGAGTTAAACGGTGCCCTCAGATATCAATTCCACGCACCAGTTCAAAAGTTATAAAAACCCACTCATACGATTACTGAACATACCCGAAAAAAACTTTAGAAATTGATTCCAGGCACACTAGGCCTCAGAATCATGTGCTGTCAATTTTTGCGAACTCATAAAATTCCTACGTATTTATGGAAAAAAATTCCATATAAATTCTGGGTCATTACATAATTTTTGACCAAAACATATGAGTGAATGTGATTAAAATTAATTACAATGATTAAGAGAAAAATTATCTTAACAAAGGACTAAACCTTAAACATAAGATCCAAAATGAGATATAAACATGAAAAAAATCCATTGGAATGAAATATATTTACCCTATATGTCATTTAATTTAATTTTATTATTTATTGGGCCACTTTTCATTGGAAAAACATGGGTGGAATTTTCTTTCAAAAAATTTACAAGAATGCCACTCCTCATCCACTATAAAAAGGTAGCCACCCCTCCCACTTCCTCACACCTCTCAATCCACATTGGATAAAATAGAATCTTCCCAATTATCTTCTAAAAAAGTCTCCCTAAAACCAAGATGTCTCACCTTGTCCAGAAATCAATCCAAGGAATCCCTTTGGTCCAAATCAAAAAGAGTTTCCCAAATAAGAGGTATCATCCTTCCCTATGCTATGTAGTTTTATTTTCAATCAAAACCACCAATATTATTCTTATTAAATTCTTATAAAATAACACCATTATCCTAAATATACATATATTTTTTATTCTAAGGGTTATACCTACACTTACACACACTTCCAACTAATTGGTGATGAAATTACCATTCGTGTATGATGAACTATCGCCTCATGAAATGAATATTGTTGTTTTTACCATTTACCACCATTAATGGTTGGAAATTATGATGTAAATTCAGTTTATATATGATATATGTGATATTTATAATTTTTATATGATTATATAATGTACATTTATTCTTTCCATTCTGACTAACTATGATAACTTCATTTTTGGAAGGGTGGACAACCTTCTCCTCAAAGTGATGTGATTCATTCACACATTCAATGGGATGTATTAAAGATGTGTTTAGAAAAACTATTAGACAAATATTAAATAATAATTCTATTGGAATGATATTATATTTATATTTTTTATTTAAGTTACTTTCTTTCATTCTGTATGATAATATAATGGAAGCATTGTTCATGCGTACGTACGCCCTACCATCACCATGAAATGTGTATTTCTATTAATATTCCTATATTATATATATTATTATAAATACATATATCCTGAATATATATGATATATATAACACATTTTAATTTATATAAATAATTAATCATGTTGTCATTAAGAAGATTAAGAATAACATGTCAAAACATATATGAAAAATAAAACAGATATTACCTAAAACATTACATTAATATGTTGTTGTTAATAAAAGGGTAATATTAAGTCATAAAACAATAATATATGGTATTTTATATAAAAAATATAATATTTTGTATATTTATAATAAAATTAAATTTATTATACAGGATGTTTAAATGTGTATGAATAAACTTAAGACTTAAGGAAAGGGAATTCCATCTCACTTTTTATTTTCCTAAGATTCAAGACTTATTCCCCACTCATTTATTTTTTTTGGTGTGTATATTCCCCATAGATGTATTCAATTTTTACAAAAAATTAAATTTATGGGTAGTTACATATAATTTTGATAATATTTCTTTCATATGGTTTATGTTTCAAATGTTACTAAATTGGTAAATTAATTTTTTCTCAATTATACTTCTTTGATACACATGCCATGTTATGCACTTATATTTTAATATGGGATGTATATACTAAATTTGGCTTGTTAAATCACTATTATAATTATTTTCAAGATATTTTTATATTCATTTAATTTAATTTTAATACATGGGGAGTATAATTCAATGTTATCATGTGGTAAGAGTATATTGTTCCACTCTAAACATTTATTGAGATTATTTGTGATTATAGTTACATTTATTAAATATTATGGCTCATATCTCAATATAACTCATTAATTTTTTTCTTATATTTTTATTCATGATATATTCATGTATTTTACTATTTTTCCCACTCTTTAGTACATAAGTTGATTAAGACTGTTTTTAGCAAAATATAACATTATATATCTATTCGATTATAAATCTTATTCATTTAAAATATTATTTTCTATAAGGATTAAAAATATATTCTATTATTCTCTAATTTTCATTAAAATAAAATTTTAAACATGTTTTACTTTTTTAATAAATGTGTTTTTAAAAATTAATCTTCTTGTCATTTTTTTATTGATGTACTAAAATAAATATTTAAAGATAAAAAAGGAATGTTCGGCATGTATTGGTTTAACCATCGTCATAATCATAATTCCTCTAAAGAATTATTGAAAAGAGTAAAAAATTATTTTTTATTTAAATGAAATTTTTTTCCTAATATTCTAGAAATTTTTTATTTTAATGATTTTTTCAATGAAAATTATTTTCATAAAAATTGTATGCATAAAAAGTGTTTTCAATGATTTTAAATAAATTATTTATATAGGTTTACAAAAGTTTTCTTTAAGTGAAAATGAATTTAATGTTCCAAAATATTATGTAATATGTCTTTATTTTATTTTATAAGAAAGTGGGTTTCAAAATGTTTTTAATATTATTATATATGTGTCCATGGAAGTTGGTTTTTAGATTGAATTAATGCATTATTTCTATGTATTTGAATTATTTTCAAATAAAATGTTTTTCAAAAGGATTTATGTTTTAAAAATGCTTTATAATAATAGAAAATTTATCTTACTCAAGAAATTTTTTCAAAGGATATATCAAAATTATTTTGCATCTATGATGGAATATGTTGATGTTACTCATTCACTTATATAAAAATACCCATATGTTACATCCAAATTCATTATTTGAATGGTTTGTATTTTGATGTCATGAAGTTTATTAGAACTTATTTCTCTTTCATAGGTTATATCTTTATAAAACCCATTACTCTTCCATGGGATATATGTTTATGAAACTCGTTCCACTTCCATAGAATATATTCTTATGAAATATATTTCTCTTTAACGGGTTATACCATGATAAATTATTATGAACCCTACTTCCTTTTGTGGGTTATTCTAGGTTGAAATGATTATAAAAACAATATATTTTCAATAGGTTATAATATGAATAAAATTTTATGATACCCATTTCATTTCATGGGTTATGATATTATCTCCTTTTATGGTTCATGATATGACACATGTTTTATAATCTTGTGTCACATGAATATAAAATGTAAGGACCCGACCTTAAACCTTACATAATATTGAATTAAATGAAAAATTCACATTGAGGATCTTTTCAGGTTTAGAGTTTTAGAATATTAATAAATAACTATTACATCTCAAAATATTACAAAGTAGACACTTCTACACAATTTACATTTTTTTTACAAAACATAAACTCTTGAAAAAAAGAGATTCATGTCTAGTTCCTTGATTAAGACAACATGACTCTTCCTTGATCATATCCTTGACCTTATTTCACATTATGTCATGTGAAAAATATTTCAAAAACTTGGGATGAGCATAAAAAGCTCAGTAAGGGATACACAAATAAGTAAAACTGTTAGTTTTTCAAAACAACAAGTAAACCATGAATACATTAACATAAGTAATACTTTTCACCTTTAAGAAGTAGTAAATATTCTTCACTGAATAAAAGATCACTACTTACCTTTTTTTAAACCAAAAGATTAGCATAAACCCAATATAATGAACACATAAAATATAAATGTAACTTGTGACATAAACATTATTAAGTGGAATAACCATAAGGTCGACTTCCACACACATCACTAAATGTAATAGCGATACGACCGACTTCCATAACCAATACATTGGAGGTTATAACGTAACCACCCGTCCTGGTATTCACCGCACAACACATCATTTGGTTTGTCACATAACCACCCATCAAATGTCCATGTACCATCATTACACATAAAATATTGCAAATATAAACATTTCAATAACAAAATTTCATTTGCAATCATAAGAAATAATCTCAAGATATTGAAATAATCAATCCATTTTCCAAAACTATTTAAAAAAAATAGATTTTTGAATCAATGTGTCCCATACCACTTTGAATATTTTAAAAGAATTATCATTTTAAAACATTAATTCCCATATTAATAAATCCTTAAAAACCATTTTCAAAATAGGGACATTAAATAGAAATATTTAGAATAATAAATCTTTAAAACATTCAAAATGATATTTTAGTTAAAGTGTTTTTAACAAAATAAGAGAATCTTGAATACAAATAATTGAAGAATAACATTTAATCAGAAATTTATAATATCATGAGAATAAAGTAATTCATGATATAATATGTCAAAGGAAAGTATATACACCATATAAGAGTGAATTGGCGCATAATAACAATGAAGTCTTAGTGGAAATGTAAATTGAGATGAAATCCCTTATAAAGATTGTATCCTTAAATTAAGGATAAATCAATCACATAATTATGTGTGAATAATATATATACACCCAATATAATTGGATATTAAGTGTAAAACAATAAGTTGTTATTGACACATATTCATATGACAACATATTCAAGAATTACAAGTTTAACCCAAAGAATTCAAATTGGGTTAAGAAGTCCCCTTGTAAGAATTCGACAGCCTAACGGTGACACTTTAAAATTCGGAAAATGAGATGATGATATAAAAATGGGTATCTAATCACATGGACATAAATTTTAAATCAATAAGGATATAAAATAACATATCCCAAAAAATAAGATATATGTTAAAAGACATAACAAAAATAAGTCTTTTTAAAAAGAGGAGGGTGAAAGATTCTTTTATCGATATGGTAACATACAAAACATGCACCACATGAAAGAAGGATCCTACAATGAAGATGTAAATACTCATAAATAAAATTATATTACACAAATAGTACAATCATGGGCAGTAAAAACCCCACACAAAAGGAAATTTTGGCAACTATAGCATGAATCTCACGGGAATAAAAAGTGAGATGAAACCCTTTACCACATTGTAATCAATTGAGTCGTATGACCAAAAGTTAATAACCACCAAATGAATCATATAATACCATGAATATAATGAGAATAATGATAATATATTTCAAATTTCAGTACACAATACACCACATGAAATGAATAAGTGGCGAACAAAGGAAATCTCACGAAATTAAAAGCGAGATAAGAAAATCCCTTACAAAAATTCGGCAGCCTAACAGTGCCACTTAAACATTCATAAAACGAAATGATGAGAGTAAGAGGGGATATCTCATCACATAATAATAGAAAGGTATGTAATAGTAATATAAAAGAACATCCCCCAACATAAGAACACATGGCTTAAATGAAATGACATACAAAAGAGTACTTGAAAAAAAGAGAGGTTGGATCCCTTACCTCGTTGTCCGACTTGACTCAATCATTCATTCATCTCATTAATAGTAGACTAAAGTTAATTTATACTTTCTTAATAACCTTTATCAAGTTTATAATTCCTTTTATATCAATTATTACCCTGTTATAAACATTATGTAATCATTTATGATAATAATGGTCGTTTTGTCGATATTTGGTACTTGAGTCAAAAATGAACACCTTATATTTACAAGTTGTCCATGTGGTCAATAGTCCATTATATCAAGAATTATATTCATAATCTAGATATCATATATTTCATATATATCCAGTATATAGATGTATTATATAATAGTACATAACACATGGATGTAAGAAATGAGATGCACCGTTCATGGAGACGGTAAGTTGTACGTACGCATGAACGCTAATTTCATTTCTATTTCTTATTTTAATGGAATTTAAACATAATGAAACATAGGTATATTATAATTACAATATAATATCATATATAATATCATTAAATATATCCTTTATACATCCCACATAAGGCATTAACGAGTCACATCAGTTTGAGGGGGTGGTAGTCTGCACATCCTCAAATGAGATTATCGTATTTACCCTCTATGGAAACCATAAAGGCTTGATATAATTGGAAAATACAGAAGAATAAAGAAAACATAAACATAATATATATCATATATAAATATAGTTCCATCATAATGGACACCATGAGATGCGATAGGAGATAATCAAACAATCATCATTTCGTGAGGCGTTAGTTTGCCATCCACAAAAACATTATGTTCATATCCATTAAATGGAGGTGTGTGTAAGTGTAGTTCTAATACATATAATAAAAACATCCTAGTATATTGAGGATACTAGTGTTGTTACAAAATAATGGAATAAAAATAATTTAGGGGTTGGAGAAGTAATATAAAAGAAAACAATTTAAGAGAAATTGTTACCTTTAATTTGGGTAACTCCCTTTGGTTTGAACCAAAAAGGACTTCTTAAAGTGCCTTCTACCTAAAGTAAGGCTTTTAAGAGGATTATAGGGATGTAGGGGGCTTAATTGGTCAGATTTTGGATGATCCAAAAGGCCTGAGAGGTGTGAAAAATTGTTTAGAAGTGGTCCCCTTTTATAAGGGGGAGGAGGAGCTCTTTAGAAAAGTGTGAAAATATTATTTTATTATATAATGATATTCGGTTTCAAAAGGTCAAAAAATCATTATAGTCAAATATAATATGACTAATTGTCGAAATAAAATTATCCAATAAGAATTGGACATTTTTTGGAGAATATTTTAATCATTATAATCTTATTTATTTAAATCATTTGTTAATGAGGTAAATAATGCATCAGTATTGTGTCATAAATAATTTAATTTATTTGATGTCTAAAAATTATAAAAAAGATACCATGATATAGTAAATATTTTTAGATTTACAATGAATATTTATAGTAAAAAATATTACTTATATAACACCATATAAAAATTAACTACTAAAAGATTTTGGTTTATGTCTATTTTTCCTTTACTTTAAATTAATTAATCTAAATTGTCATTATCACTCCCAAGTGGCTCAAAGGGGTCCTAAAATCGACCCAAAGATGCCCATGGTCGTTAATGACTCAAAAAATAAGGTTTTTACAAGTGTTAAGGTAATTTTTAATTATTATAATATTATTATTACCTTGAATTACACTATTTACCTTTAACCGTGGTAAATAAGTCAAAAGTTACTATTCACTAAAAATTATTTTCATCTTATTGAATCAAATTTTAGTTCTTGATAACAACAATATATATTTTATTTTTTAAATTCAATTCACAGAAGCGGTAAAATTTCATTTAAATCAAAAAGACAGTTTTTTAACTACTATTAAGTGGTTTTACTATTCATCAAAAATTGATGTTTTTCAGAAAAATACAAACAATTCAGCCTATGTTTTATTCGATATTCCAAATTAAAAAATGATGTTTTTTTAAAAAATTCAAAATATAAAATTTTCATTAATTAATTTTAAAAATTAATTCTCATTGTTAAAACAAATAGTGTTTTTTAAGAAACAATAATTATCAAAAGATCAACACTTGTTTATGTACAATTTCAAAGTGAAATTTTTTCCAATAACCAACATTAGATTAAATGGTAAAAATATATTCTAATTAAAATTTAAAACCAATTAAAAATATAATCTAACCATATAAATAAATTAGATTAAAATGCAGTTTTGAATTAAAATACAATATTGTTCACTATTCATTAAAAATGAACTTTATCAGAAAAATACCAAAAAATTACCCAAAGTAAGTTTTCATGTCCCAAATATAAGAATAACTTTATTTAGTCAAATAGAACATATACAAATGACCAGAACTATATTTAAAGAGGGTTTCCATTAAAAGGTGGTAAATCTTCCTTTTAATGTAAATTATGCTTAAAATTAGATTCATTCACATTTTAATCCTCTAAAGTTTTATTGGATAAATGTAAATACATTTAGCAAACATGTATAATCATATTGTAGTTAGTTTTGTTCATTCCAGCTGATACAACAGCTAGGAGTTAACTTCCATTTAAAATAATTATATTATATTATTAGTGTGCAACGTAAGATTTCAAAGAAACCCATTGTAGCGTATCGGGTACACTATCGAACATAGAAACCCATTTAAAGTAAAATTAATATTTAATTCACAAATATTAATAAGTAAAAAAAGTTTCTTATTCCTTATTTATCTAGAATGTTACATCCTTCCCCCCTTTTGGGAATTTTGTCCTCGCAATTTTAAAACTGGGCTTGGAAACATCATTAAAAGTCCCATATCGGAAAAAGGGTCAGTAAAACTATCACTTTAAAATAATGAAAGAAAAGTACAAAGGTCACCCGAGACAATAGATACTAGGATTCCATGAAAACATGGATAAGGAGGAGAAAAAAAACGGTCAAGTTTGGATGGAGAGTGATATAAAAAATGATTAGGAAAAAGTTAACCTCCAGAAAATCACAAACTTGTGATGGGTTAAACCTTCACTGATTCCCTAGTAGGAAAAGTTAACAGAAAATGTTTTTTGTTTTAAGTTAATTTCCATTGAGGAATTTATTTTTGAGATCATAAGGAAACATACTTACTTTTCATGTAGACTTTCATCTCTTACTATATTTCTAAAACAAACTCATATTTTCTCCAAAAGATGAGTATTCAGGATGACTTGTTCACATTAAGAGTGCTATAATAAACTTCTAGAGAATCACATAATCCAAAAAAGAAGAACTATATATTTCCCATCTCTTTATACCTTAACCAAAAACAAAATTATTAGTACAAGATCAGATAATACCCAAAAGGATAATCCTTTATAAAAAGAAATACTACTCTTAATCTCCAAAACTCAACAAAAAGAACCCAAGGTTCAAGAAAGACCATTAAATAAATAGCTTTCCATAAAATTATTCAAAGTAATCCAAACTAAGATTGAAACCCAAATCTCTGAGAGATTTAATCACATAGTCTTCCAAGGTAAATATTAACATTTATCTCCAAATAACATCAGTTACTCTTATAGTATCATATTGAAAAGTAATTAACGTAATCAATATCCTCCATGATAGGTTAATCATTTCAATAGATAACCCAAAACCAACTTATTCATGATTCATAAGATCATATAACTAAAAAGAATTAGTCATACTAACCAGGGACTTCATGCAGTCCAGTGGTAGGTGATAAATACCAGTCGCACTTTGGTTGTGGGTTCGATTCACGCAACTCCATCCGACAAGACAGAATGTCACACGGTCTACGTGTTGTCCCTTTTAAAAAACTATATAATTTTATAACATTCCCCAAAAGAGATAAATTCATCAAAAATAACCATAACATATTTTGACCACAAATGTTATCTAATAACTTTTATTTTGCATCCCAAAATGTATTAACCTGTAATTGACTCAAATTCAAGGATCATATACACCCAAATGGTTGTTTATAACTATATCCAGAAAAGAAAAGATAATTATTACTTAAATAAAATTTTCATATATCAAACTTCATGGTTACACATACTATAAAATGTCTTCTAATGTAATCCCATCATAAAAAGAGCCTTAATACTTTTAAGAATTTCCCCATCCTAAAATCTACCATAACTCTTAAATCCCTTATATGTTGTCTTCTTACTCATTCACCATTCTTCATGATCCATTAACCATTCCTTTCCAAATTATTCTGAAATACTTCTTTCCTACAAAAAAAATCATGAATCATATCTAAAGATTTCAATAATATGAAAACATATGTTAAGAAATAATCCATACCTTTCATTGGTCATTGTCAGTTTCTTCATCCTCAATCGGAATGGTATTAGGTATTGGTAAACAAATATTTGTACGATCCTCGTGATCCCATTCCTGAAACTTCTTCATAGGAAATGTGTTTGAATAATGACCATTCACACCACATTCAAAACATACAATTGATCCTTCAGAAAGAATTTCTTTCCCTTTACTATAGTCAACTAGATGCTTTCTTTTTCCATGGAAGGTTCTTGCTTTATGACCTTCATTTCCACATCTATAACATCTTTCATTCCCTTTGAAACATTTTCCTAGGTGCTTCTTTACACATCTTTGACACATAGGTTTTTGAATATACTTACCTTTATGATTATTACCTGAACTTCCGTAGGGATTTGTTTATCGCATATATGATGCCTTATAAAAACCACTAAGGTTCAGGTGGACAATCATGACTCCAGATAGTTTGTTGAGATTAACCACAAGAGTTCTCATTGCAGCTGCCATACCATTCAGTTGCTCATTCGAAAAAACCGTCATAGTTTTCTTCACATCCACTGTTACTTTGGTGCCTTCTAGATCCATACATTTACAAAAACAAAAAAGTTCAGTGTGATTATATCAGTAAAATCATCATATAATACTAAGATATGATTATTCATGTTATATTAAACTCATTCACTTTATAAAAATAACTACGAATCATTCTAAAATCCTAACCATTATGGTAATGTCACTTGTTCTTAATGAATACCCTAACCTCTAAAGTTATCTAAACCAACCTCTGATACCAATTGTAAGGACCAAGCCTTAAACCTTACATAATATTGAATTAAATGAATAATTCACATTGAGGATATTTTCAGGTTTAGATTTTTAGAGAATTATGACATAACTATTACATATAACAATATTAAAATGTAGACACTTCTACACAGTTTCCATTTTTTTACAAAACTTGAACTCTTGAAAAAAAAAAGAGTCATGTCTAGTTCCATGTTTAAGACAACATGACTCTTCCTTGATCACATCCTTGACCCAATTCCACATTATGTCCAGTGAAGAACATTTTAAAAACATGGGATTAGCATAAAAAGATCAGTAAGGGATAAGAAAAGAAGTAACACTGTTAGTTTTTCAAAACAAAAAGTAAACCATGAATACTTTAACATAAGTAATACTTTTCGCCTTTATGAATTAGTAAATATTCTTCACTGAATAAAATATCACTACTTACCTTTTTTTTAACCAAAAGATTACCATAAAACCCATATAAATAACACATAACATATAAAGGTAACTTGGGAAATAAACATTCTTAAGTGGAATAACCATACAGTCGACTTCTACACACATCACTAAATGGAATAGCCATACGGCCGACTTCCATACCCAATGCATTGTAGGTTGTAACGTAACCACCCGTCCATGTATTCAAGACACCAACCGTTATTTTGTTTATCACTAAACCACCTGCCAAATGTGCAAGTACCATCATTACACATAAAATATTGCAAATATAAAAATTTCAATAACAAAATTTCATTTGCAATCATAAGAAATAATTTCATGATATTGAAATAATCAATCCATTTTCCAAAACTATTTAAAAAAATAGATTTTTGAATCAAAGTGTCCCATACCACTTTGAAGCTTTTAAAAGAATTATCATTTAAAACATTAATGTCCATATAAATAAATCCTTAAAAACCATTTTCAAAAACCTGGACATTAAAGAGAAATATTTAAAATAAAAAATATTTAAAACATTTAAAACGATATTTTAGTTAAAGTGTTTTAAAAAAAATGAGAGACTCTTGAATACAAATAATTGAGGAATAAAATTTAATCATAACTTTATAATATCATGAGAATAAATAGATTCAGTATATAATATGTCAAAGAATAGTATATACACCATATAAGAGTGAATTGGTGCATAACAACAATGAAGTCTCAATGGAAATGTAAATTGAGATGAAATCCCTTATAAAGATGGTATCCTTAAATTAAGGACAAATCAATCACATAATTTTCTGTGAAAATTATAAATACACCCAATATAATTTTATATTAAGTTTAAAACAATCAGAGGATATTCACACATATTCATAGGATGACATATTCAAGAAGTACATATTGAACCCAAAGAATTTAAATTTGGTTAAGTAGTCCCCTTGTAAAAATTCGACAGCCTAACGACGACACTTTAAAATTTAGAAAATGAGCTGATGAGAAAAAAGGGTCATCTCATCACATGGACATAAATTTACATCAATAAGGATATAAAATGACATATCCCAACAAAATAAGATATATGTTAAAAGACATAACAAAAGAAGTCTTTTTAAAAAGAGAAGGGTGAAAGATTCCCTTACCGATTTGGTAACATACAAAACATACGCCACATTAAAGAAGGATCATACAATGAAGATGTAAATACTCATAAATAAAAATATATTACAAAAATAGTACAATAATTGGAAGTACATACAACACACAAAAGGAAATTGTGGAAACTATAGCATGAATCTCACGGGAATAAAAAGTGAGATGAAACCCTTTACCATGTTGTAATCAATTGAGTCGTATGACCAAAAGTTAATAACCCCCAAATGAATCATAGAATACCATGAATATAATGAGAATAATGATAATATATATCAAATTTCAGTACACAATACACCACATGCAATGAATAAGTTGCGAACAATGGAAATCTCACGAAAAGTCTACAAAGTTAGTTTTTATTTAAAATATTTTTTTCTAATATTTTGTAAATTCATTTTTAGGTGGTTTTTAAAGAGAGAGGTTTTGAATAAAGTTTTATGTTTATCTAGTTTTTTAAATAATTTTCTAAACATCCTTCATATATGTTTTCAAAAAGGTTGTTTTTAAAGAATACGATTTCATTAATATAAAAGAATATTTTATATGTTGTCAATTTATTTTCAAGGAAAATGTATTTAATTTTTTAATCTTATTTAATAAATTTTCATTGTAAACGACATTCAAAATTATGTCAATAATATTTTATAAGATTTAAAGGAAAAATATTTTCAAAATGATTTTGAGCCTTCATTCCAAGATTTCAATATATTTTCAACGAATATTGGTTTCAAATGTTCTTAATTTTTTTAAAAAACATTTTCCAAAAACAAAGGTATATTTTCCTCATGAAATTTTTAATGGATATTTTAAAATTATTTTCCATATACATTGACATCTTTTGATGATACACATACCCTTCCAGGAATTGTTCCAAAAATAACATCCATATTATTTCTCTGAATGGTTTTTTATGGCATGAAATTTATAATAACCTGTTTCTCTTTTATGGTTTATATTTTCATGAAACCCTTTATCCTTTTATAGGTTATATGTTTAGGAAATCCTTTACTCTTACATGAGTTATATTCTTATGAAACCTAATTCACTTCAATGGGTTATAACTTTATAAAGGATTATGAAAACCACTTCCTTTCATGGGTTATTATAGGATGAAAGAATTATGATACCTATATATTTACCTTAGGTTATAAAATAATTAAATGTTTATTATACTCATTTCATTCCATGGGATATAATATGGTCTATTTTTATGGGTTATGGTATGATGCATGTTTTATTATCCTATAACACATGTGTGTTTGAGTTATTCTGTGATGAGTGAGACCAATATCTCTCCCCAATTAATTAGGTAATGATTATTGAATCATTAGTTATAAAATTTCTGTGTGAACCTGATTAAATGTTCACAGTTTAATAAATAGACACGGTTTCATGTACATAAGTACATGTATGATCATGATTTCATGTTTTCAATGTTATGAGTGAACATTATTATGTGTTAATAATGTTATGTGTGAATCTGATTACATGTTCACAATGTTATTAAGGGACCTAGTTTCAAGTCTATATATTATGTGGGAACCTTATTACATGTTCACAATGTTATTCATAGACCAGGTTTCATGTCCATAAGTCTATCTGAGGGCCTAATAGCATGTCTTTAACTTAATGAGTAAAACAATTTCAACTAAAACTTGTTCACAATGTTATACATTACTATGTATAGAACAATTCCATGTCTTATTCATATATCATTATTTCATATACTGTGTTCCTTATTATCTTATGATTCATTTCTTATAAACATCTAATCATTATACTATGATTTATATTTATGGACATTGATATGCATTTTATGATCTTAAAATGATACGATCATGTTCTCAGACCCTTATGTTCATGTTATGCTTATGTATTTCCAAAATCTAAATTTAATAAGAATTTTAGATCACTTATTTTTTATTTTTACTTTCCAAAGGTTATGAAGAAAGGGTATAAAATAGAATTACTTTGTGGGATATCATTGTGAGACACATTACAATTCTTTCACTAAGTCAGAATATTTTTGTTACATGTTTCCAAGGAAATAAAATAATACAGTGTTTTGGAGTATATTTTTCTAATATACTATGTAATCTACAAACAATTATGAAAATTATATATACATTATGATTTGGTTTATATAATTTAAAATAAATTAGATACTTAAATGAACATGTGTCTCAAAGAAATATTTCATGAGATGAAATCCTTACCTCGGGTCTATAAATTATCTTATATTCTGTTAAACTTCTTTATTATAAAATTATATATACATATTATTTGTCTTGAATTGAAAATTTTCCTAGATTATTCCCTTATATTTATACCATTTACTTAATTTATTTTAATTACATGTTTAATTATTTATTTTAGATATGTCCTCAATGGATTTTTTTGATGATGGTTGGTTCAATAATTCAAATTTGAATTTTCATGTGGACTATGGTCAATGGGCTAATTATAAATTCATATTCAAAATAATATTTATGTAATAATTATATTTTTTATACACAAATTATTATTTTAAAACCAATAATGAAATATGGTTATGAAAAATGAACTATGTTTCAATCACAAGGATCGTAGGACGTAAATACACATGAGTAATGTTTCCATTTTAAGATAATCATGATGAAAAGAATAAAAGTTTTATTTTTGTAGAAAAATATGATTATATCATAAATATCATATTATTTATTCAAACACATGGAAATATACCTTGAATTTGAGGCAGTAATAAAAAATGAATCACATCACTTCAGGAGGTGGTAGTCCGTCGTACAAACGAACGTTGATATCATTTTCCATTGGATGTTAAGAAATGAAATTATATAATATATTAATTTACTATAATTTTAAATATTTAAATAATATCATATATAAATATTAAATCTAACATAATGAACATTTGTGAGGGTGATAAAAGAAAATGAATTACATAAGTCTGCGAGGCGGTAGACCACAATACACGAAAATGATGGTTTTGTTTTCTTTTTGATGTAAGTGGTGAAATATTTATGTTATTAAATTAAAATTAATAATTAATAGTATATGGAATATTCTTAGGTTTTTATATCATCATGATTTATTATGATTTTAAGTTGGTATATGATGAAAAAAAAACAAAGATTCTCAGTTAATAATGATACCTCTTCTTCAGACAAACTCTTTAGGATTATACATAAAGGCTTCCAAGATTGGATTTATGTTCAATAAAATTATTCTTGGATTATGGGAGTAAATAAATAAATATATTTTGTTCTTTTTTTTCCAAAATAATCAGTTTTTAAGTATGGAATGGAGAGAATAGGGGTTCCCTTTTTTAACGGATGCAGAGTGGTATTCATGAAAATACCCAAAACTGTTTGACAATGGGAAGTCACTCTAAAGCCAAGTGCCACCAAAATTAATAAAATGCTTCAAGAGAGATAACTCTGATAAAAAAAATTCACCACTAAAAATTAACATGCTTAAAAAATCTTAACCCATTTAGCTCTAAGGTTACCCACTTTTAGCGTTTTAATTTTTTAACCCCAATAATTAGTTTTTTCTGTTTTCAATATTTATTAAGAAAAAAAATTAAGATGACTATATAATATAATATAAATTATTATTATTAAAAATATTTTATAAATTATATAACATTTAATTCAAATAATTTTCTGAATTTAGTTCAAAAGAAGACCTACAAGCATGATAAAAAATCCATTTTCCAAAAAAATTATTTTTAATAAAATAATGATATTACATTAAACCTCTGATTATTAATCATAATTGTATGATATTAAATTCATAAATGTATAATAATAATATATAAATTTCATTTAAATGATTTCTTTTTATAGTTAATTTATATTTATAAATATGGTGAAATATTATTCACATTAAAATAATTTTTATAACAATTCATTTTTAAGCCTATAAATGAACTTATACTAAAATTTAACAAAAATTTTATTTAAATATAATTAATTGTATTAAATAAAAATAAATAATACTTATGTAAATTTTAAATAAAATTATAATTATTATGGTGCTTTTAAGTTATTTAATTTATTAAAAATAAAGGATAGTTTTTCAAAAATCAGTTTCTATGATTATTCTTTCAAAAATCAATATTTTCACACAAAAAATACATAACATTTAACAATAAGTAATTATTTATATTATTAATTAAAAAATTAATTTTTATTTTATAAAATTATTTTTTATATGAACCAAAAGTTTATTATAATATTTTCATTAAAAAAAGTAATAAAATTATTTTTAAATAAGTGTAATTATTAAAACATTAGTGCTCATTTCCAATGAATTTATTAATAAATTTATATTTATTATAACCTCTATATTTATTTAATAATTTAATTAATACAATTCATATCCTCAAATTTAATAGCTTTGTTATATTGATTAATTTAAATACTAATATTTTTTAATAAGTTACAGTTTATTTTAACATAGTGTTTTGTGTTGCATATGGTATCAAGAAAATTGTTATTTTAAAATGTTAGGGTGTTACATTATATCCCCAGATAAATTTATTCCTCGCAATTTTAAAATATTATTAGTAATTGGAGGTTTGATATTTGATAATTCCCCTCGTGGAAAACTGTCATTGTAAAAAGGACTAATAAAACTAAATCGTAAAAGAGGTAAAGGGAAATAAAAAGGCA
Source organism: Viscum album (assembly GCA_963277665.1). Lineage (NCBI taxonomy): Eukaryota > Viridiplantae > Streptophyta > Magnoliopsida > Santalales > Viscaceae > Viscum > Viscum album. Next base: position 307,561 of record CAUJRU010000197.1, read on the forward strand.
ATCAGGAATAAAAAATAACTAGGTTTATATGTAGAAGAACATTAGTGGGAAATGGAAATATTGACATGACAGAAAATCCTAAATAATTATGTCGAGTTATATAGATAATTGATCACAAGAATTTGAATTATTTTGAAAAGGAGAATGAAAACAGAACCGTAAATATGTAATGAGATAGAAGGACACTTATTCATAAGATATGAATATAATAGGATAAAATTTTTGTTTCAATATTCTTTTCCTAGAGTTAAGGGATTAATTTACTATAAGGATATAGAATAAAAAATAATAATCTTATGTTATATCTTTTTATTTTATAAACAAAATTTAATCTGTTTTTCATTCTTTGGTCACATTCCACTTCACCTCCCACTCTAAGGAATGAATATCCAATAAGAATTTTTTATACATGATGAAAAAATTACATTTAATAGATCATAAGATACATATAATTCTAAAAAATATTCCAAAAATATTTATTAATTTTTTTCATTGTAATATAATATCTAAAATGAATATTAATAGTTTAAAATCTAAAATTCAATAATAAACCCAATAGTTTAACCTACTTAATAACTTTTATTATTATCCATATATTTTAAATAACCTCAACATGAAACTTTTTTTTTACTTCAACGGTTACCTCATACACTTTAACTTATGTCTCCAAAAATATTATAGCATTCTCCCTAAAAACTAAATTATGATAAAAATTAAACTTATATATATCTAACCCCAATAAAATATCTCCCAAAGCATCAATCAACTCAAAATCAAAAAAAATAAAAAATATTTTATCCTTTAATATATTTTCCAAAATCAAAATAATGTTTATCCATAAAATCATTTAGGAAAATAAAATGTCATACTAACCAGTATATAACATAGGCTAGAAGGCATTTCACCCTTGTCACCCTTTAGTTCTGGGTTCCAGCCTCACATCCTTCCTAGATGCAATGTGTTATCACATGGAATGAATGTTTTCATTTTTATGAATCCATATTTATATAATACTAATAAAGTTATGAAAGCATCATGATCATCCTCAACATAACATTAATCATCAAATCATTTTTAACCACTAAATTATTATATTCTATGTATCTTTTTAAATCATATAATATTAATTGAAAATAATTTATTCAATATCAAGTACATATAAAATATTATATTTTACTAAATCATGTGTTTTTTCATTAAATATTAACTTAACATTTAATCACCTTTCTAGGTCATTAGTAACATTCCACATATTTATGATAATTATTAATGAAAAACTCTTATTAAACAATCCATACAAGTTTCAGGATCCTTATAATCAACATAAAATAGAAAAATACTTCTTCTATTTTATTCTCTCATTACAATACCTAAACCCTTTAATCATTCCTCTTAAATTGTGTTCATAACATAAGAACTTGGTAATTAATCCGTTAATTAGAAAATTGACTTATATAATGTCCTTGTTACCCACATATATGACATTGAATTGTATATAATGAGACATGATGAATTTTATTTCTATAATGCTTTTCAATGAGTCCCTTTATTTTTCTTTAGTAGTTATCGTCTTTGTGGTCTCGTTTCCCACACAAAAATATTCTTCTTATTCTATTAAAGAATTCTCCATCGCTCCTCATCCCAAATTTTTAACATGTAGGAAATTGAATCTTACTTTCATTATCATCCTTAACAAATGAAAATCAATGAGATATCATCCTTACCATCTTTTATGTCTTTGTTAATTCCATAATTTTCTAGTTTTTAATTAAAATTAAATATAGCTCATGTAGTATGATAAAAATAATTCTAAATATCATTCTCATTAGGTTAGGCATCTTGTTAGGTAAATTATTACATTTACCATCACATTCATTGTTGGAATTTTTTTCTTGTATTATCCGTAACTAACTAAAATAAGAAACATAGTATGAGAATACATTATATAATAAACATAATGACTGTAATATTACCAACATGGGAGGAATAAATTTTAAATTATAAGTATATCCTAAATTTTGTGTCTATAGGTTTGAATCTACGTTATCCATGGTAATTTATTCTATTAATGTTTATAGACTATCAATTTTTTATTTCTTTCATATTGGTTTTAAAAGAGTATGTGAATTTATAAAACATATCCTTTGGGAGTGTCAAACTAGGTGCGTAGTAAGGCCTGTTTTCATTCATAGAGTGATGATCTAGTCCACCTGTATGCTTAATTTTAGTAGTTATTACCCATAGGTACAAATGTTCTAGACCCAAATCCACTTATAGTATCTATATAGGGATATAATCTCTCTGAAACCACTCACACTTAACTTTATCACAACTCTAGGATATATTTTTATACAAATAATTTTCCTATGACTTACCTTAATGGTTCTCACTAATTTTTTTATCATCATAGATTACAAATGTTAAATAATTTTTTATGATACTAACTATAGTAACCAAATCATTTTAAAAAAATTATTTTATACTTTCTTCCATAAAATTATATTAATTACAACCCAAATATTTTGTGGCCTAGTTTATTTGGTAGACTATGTACATAATACATCATAGTGAGACTAAAATGAATCTTCTATATATCATTCTCAATATTGTGCTCCAAAATCCTTTCAATATTATAAAACATCAAGGGATAACCCATGGACAACATTTACCAAACGGGTGAACTAAAAATATCAGTAAAAGAATAATCATGATAAAAAACGATAAATTATGAGTCAAAGGTAAAATATGTTATCATAAAATATAAGGATAATGATGGAATCACATGGTATCATAGAATAAATAATGTGGCATCATAAGATCAAGTAATAATTAAAAATGTTTTAGAAACACATAAAATGACAAAAACATGATTGAAGGAAGTCATTTTTAATAATATCACATGATTTATAATGACCCATAATGGAATATGTTTACACCGTAATCCCATAAATGACCTTTCCTAAGGATAGAAACATTTCCAAATGCATTGGATAACTATCATGGTCAACCCATAATAACAGGATCATGATATGTGCCACAAGCTATTAATTCAATCATAAGGACTAAAAATAGGATTTACCAATGATAAGAAATGGGTTTCATAAAATTTTGTCATATCATAATCAAACGAAATTTCATAATGAATTCATTTGAGAGATAACAAAGCAATGTATTTCCCCAAAAAAAGTAAGGTATAATAAGATTGTATATATGTGAGAGACATAATTTAAAATTTTAGAATTAGTCTATGACATCAACGTTCATCCACATTGATGAAATGTATCTAAATGATTACATTCAATACTAATAAAAAATACCCTTTTCATTTTGAAATCACAACATCAAAATCATAATATTTACAAACTGTTATAGAGAAATTTTTTATTAAAAATAATCATGTAAAATTATAAAGGATTATTCATTGTGTTTAGTTATCATGATATTATGTAATTCTGTACATGTGGTATACGTTAAAAGAATCATTCCTAACACACTATTATAAAAATGTTAAAAGAACCTATTTATGAAAATGAAAAGAATATTCCTCGCATAACATTTAATAAAAAGGTAAAAATTAGTAAAAAGTTATTTTATAAATCATTAGTATAATTTTGAAAACTTTTTTAATAATATTTTTATAAAACGTGGATATAAAAGGAATGAGATTTTTAATCGAAGAGAAAACTGATGTAAAATTTTACTAAAAACATTTCTAAATCATTTTAATATCCAAAGAGAAAAAATTGTTTCAATAAATGAAAATTCCATGATTAAACATACTAAGATTAAAATAAATGTTTTTGTATAAAATGACCAAATAATTTCCTATAACATAAATTCATGCATAAACAATTCTGATTAAAATGAGAGTGAAACATAAACCCTTATCACTTTGGTAACTTTTTAATCATAAATATAATGAATTAAGTAGATGAATTATAAATTAAATATCATTATTTATGAATGTTTCATTATATGATATGTAAATGGTTAGAAGATAGACCATATAAAATAAATTATCTGCATAAAAGAAAAACTTTCCCAAAGAAGGATGTTTTGAAACAAAACCCTAACCTTGAGTCTAGAAATTTCCATGCATGTCTTCTATATCATATAAAATAAAAAGTTAATTATTTCTATTCCTAAATATTTATTTATATTTAATATTGTATACTTAAACCATTGTCTACATTAATTCAAATATATTTTTCATAATAATTTAATTTTGGCCCACTTAGGGTGTTTTGGCGATGATTTGTTCATAAATTCAAAATAGCATCGGTGTATTGACCATCATAAAAGATTTCATTATTATGTAATATAAAAATTATTAATAATGAAATAATTATAATTTTAATACATAAATTATACTTTTAAAACCAACTATGAAATATAATTATGAAAAATGAACTATGTTACTATAGAATAGATGGTAGTCCATAGGTACACATGAGTAATGTTTCCATTTTCAAAGATAATGATGGAAAGAAGTATGTGTTATTTTATTCACAAAAATTATAATTATATTAGAAATATAACATTATTTCACTAAATTAACACAAATATATCATCTGTATGATGCCTTAACAAAAAATGAATCACCTAACTTTATGATAAGGTTGTCCACCATACACATAAAAGAACGTTGTCATTTTTAATTAGATGGTAAGGTAAGAAAATATATGTTATATTAATTAATTTTTTTTAACTATTTCCTTAATATCACATATAAACATTAAAATACTTCACCATTAACATCAAAGAGAGGTGATAATGGAATGTGAATTACATCAATTCATAAGGTGGTAGCTAGTCAGACACATGAATAATGGTTTCATTTTCCATTTGATGGAAGTGGATATATATTTTGGTTATTTAATTAAAATAATAAAATATTTTCTTTTTTTATATAATATTTTTTTATTATATCATAAATATTTAGTGTGATTCTGAGTAGGATGAATAAGATATAAAATAAAGATTCTTAGCTAAGAAAGAACCCTATTCTTTAGACCACCTCTTTAGAATTATATATAAGTTCCTACAAAATTTGATTTATGATAAAAAGGATTATAGGATAGAGGAGAGAATTAGGGAAGTTATCGGGTCATTTATTTTCTAAAATAATGGGTTTTGAAAGTTTGAAAAGGCGTGGAGAAGGCGTTCAATTTTAAATGGGGGATGAGTGTTATACTTATAAATACCCAAAACTATTCATCAATTAGAAGTCAATCTCACGAAAAGTTCCACAAAAATTAAAAAATTAAGTAATATAGGGGAGGTAAGGTTTATCCGAACCTATAAAACTAAAAATAAACTTGTTTTCACCAATTTTTCCCCTTTACCATTACGGTTTCTCATTTCACCATTTTAATTTTTTCACCATGGTAACTAGTTTTTTTATGGTTTATACTATTTATTATGGAAAACAATTGTGTTTAACATATATATATATATATATATATATATTATTAAAAATATGAAATATATATTAACAAATTAATTTCATATGAGTGGGTGAAATTAATTTCAAATAAAACCCACAAAAATGATGAAAAACGGTGTAAAAAAATGCAATTTTTGGAGAAAATATGATTTTATATTAACATTTTGAATAATAATATACATTATATAACTTTAAAATAATAAGTTTATATTTTAAATATATACATATAATTTAAATATTCCGATTTTTGGGTTATTATTATTTTTTAAAAGGGAGAAACATTATGCAATTTAAAATAGTTTTTAGAAAAATGCATTTTTAAGACTAAGATTAAACTTATACTAAAATCAAGTAAAATATTATTAAAATTTAATTAATTAGATTATAACTAAATAAATATTAATCATTATACATTTAAATCATATTAAATGAATATTTGGACTTTTAAATTACATAATTTTTTAAAATAAAATGACAGTTCTACAAAAATCTCTATGGTAACTATTCCCTAAAAAATAAATATTTTTTGAAAATCCAAAAAATTCACCTTAATATAATATCGATATGAATGATTCAAAAATAATTTCAATTTTATAAAATAATATTTTTAAATTTTCAAAAAAAATTAAATATAACATATTCTAACAAAAATAACTAAAAAAGATTTTTGAAAATAAAGTTTTAAAGAAAAATTTTGTGCTTATTTTTTAAGTGTTTATAATTACATTTATATTTATTAGAACCATTATAAAAATTTCATAAATTAGTTCATACTATTCATAAATTTAAATTTATTCTCTAGGTTTAAATGTTCATATTTATATGATAATATTTTAATAACATTTCATGGTTTGTTTAAACTCACCATTGTATGTCGAATATGATTTCAAACATAATTTTCTTTTAAAATCGTTGGATTTTTCAAGTCACTAGAAAAGGATTAAAATAATAAGATCTATTATAGGTTAGAAATTAACATTGTTTTTACTAGATGGAAGTATGAAAATATTTTGGTGAGGACAATGGAAAAGGAAAATAAAATTCTTGCGTAGTATCCACATTTTTTTGTATAATGTTTTATATTCGGTACGAAAATTCCTGATGTTGGTGGAATATAATAACTCTATTTTAACTTTATTATGTATTTAATATTTTAATAAATAATTTTGGACTGATTCATGGATCCATCACGGGATTCCAGGGCCTGGGGAGCCTTTGTGTTGATATAATAATAATGATAAATAATTATATTACGTGTGTGAAATATTTTTTAAAACAATGTAACAACTCCAATGAAGAGTCAAAGATGGGAAAATTAATACCTCTATTAAATCTATAATATCTATTTTACCCTATATATAAGCTAATATTCATCAACTTTAAGTGGATTATTTATGAGTAGTCATGGGATGATAAAAAATAAATGAATAATTAAATGTATGTATTTATTTGGTTATTAATTTTATTTCCTTAATTTATCCTCTATATAATCCAAATTTTGGAAAACCCATAGGGTTATACTCTTAACACACAGGATTTGAGATGGGTCATTTATTAGAGCCTTGATGAAAATTGGTATCTTGGGTTGCTGAGTGGTGTTTCATAGAGTTTTTCTTCAATAATGAATGATACAGATCTTGCCAATGAAAAATATGAAGAATCGTTATTCAATAGTGATCAATCCAAACTCAAGATAGAATATTGATTATCACGTTTAATACCCACTTTTATTACCCCATATCAAGCATAAATTAATCTATTTAGTAGATTAATTCAATGGTTGATGTTTTAATTTTATATTGGTCATTATCCACAGTGATATATGAATTTTTATTAATTGTTTATTCTTGAGGATCCCTTTCATTTTCTAAATACCTCATTAGGATAACATAGAAAACCCTAACATTGGAATATGTTTTATTTCTCCGTTTTGGGTTGTTTTATTCCCCCCCACCAAATTTATACGCCATGTTCAATATTTTTACTAATCGATAGTTTTATAATAACTTGAAACCGATCATTTCACAATCGATATTTGGTGTAATAGATCATTTTACTGGAGTTAGATTTAGGATCTAGAGCACATTTGAAGTGAGTTATGGTGCGATAGGAGTTCAGTGATGGATACGAGTCCATCAGTTAAATGGATTTAAAATTTTCATTTTTATTATGATGGTCTATTATGAATCCCCAAACCCACAATTGTAGATTCAGTAAATAAACATTCTATATATTATTTTTTTAACAGAATAACATTACAATAAATAGATAATTTTACACTCCATGAAATTTTACTATCTAGATTTTTGAGAATTATATGTATACATTAATATTTAACAATGATATACAAAAATTAAATAAATTTATTCACGTGCACTTCCTCCTAATATTAAGTACACACAACATTGAATTTATACTAAACCTATGAATTCTATTTCTAAACCAAGGGTGAGAATTAATTTTCCGGATTAGGTTTTTTAGAAATCATTTAGAAATTATTTTCTTTAAAAACTCTAATTTATATGAAAACATTTATCAAATAAATCATTTGATTAAACCATTACATAAAAAGGGCTTTCTATATAGTGAAAGGATTTTCTAAGGATCCTTAAAAAGTGTATATTACATTAAAAATCATATATTTTCAAAATAATATATATTTTAAAATACTACATTTGATATCTCCATTTTTAAAATAATAATTTTAATAGATTAATCATGACACTCAATAGATCATAATAAAACCATAAGGCCACATTGCTATATGAGGGATAAAATCCCCTATAGGTCATGGGACTACTCCCAAAACCACATTATACCATTCGATACTATAGTGCCACAAGTTTAAGAAAACATTTTAAATGGTACTTTATTTCTCATTCACAACCCAAAAACAATTAAAAACAAAACATAAATTATATTCCTTGAAAAAAATAATTTAATAACCTATAATCTTGAAAAAAATATCCTTTTTAGGAGAAATACATTTTCTTGAAAATAATTACTTACATAAATATAAACACTTTGAAATTAAAACATATTCTTGTATAAAATGCATAAAGTATCAATAGAAATAATATATTATGACCATATATAAAGTAATAAATGAAAAAATATATTCCTTGAAAGTATAATATTATATAAATAAAAATTAATCATCCAAAATAATCAATTTATCTAATTCTGACTCATTATATATGTTTTATTATCTTCCTCTTATTTAGAAAAGTGCATTAATTAACACTATAGGATGAAAATATAGTGTTATTCCAAAACTAAAGACCCAATAATGTGACTAGGGAAGCGGTGAAGATACTTTTTCAATGTATTTCCAAGCTTGAAGGCTCACAGTGGAGAAAATAAGTGAATGAGTCCCTTTTTAAAATTGACGTGAGGGGTAATTATGGAATTACATATAATATTAAAATACAATAAGTCTATTATAGAGGTAAAGACTTCCAAAATGCCCAAAAATATAAATAAATTACTTTTTATAAAAAATATCATCATATTTGACCTTAATAAATATTGTTTTATTATTTTTTAAATAATTTAATAAAATATAATATTCAAGAATTTTTTTACATATTTAACAATATTCATACCAAAACATTAAAACCCTCAAACAAAAGTTTTTAAAAAATAATAATAATTTATTATGTCTGATAAATTTCATAGTTGTCTATATAATTCGTGGACCAACTCTATTATTTCAAATTTTATTTATTTTAATTTTTTTAATATCATTGATTTTATTTTTCGATTACAATAATAATTATTGCATCATCGTTGTGCAAGTATTTAATGTATTTATTTGTTACTTAAAAATTAATAATAAATTATCATGATTTTGATAAATATTTTATCTTTGGAAAATTTATTTATGGTTTAAAAAATATTTTGTAAAACATTTTATTAAAAATTTATACTAATTATAAACCATAGCCTGAAAAAAATGACTTTATTTTAAATAAAATATTATAAGGGGTTAAATTGATCCAATTGGATCTAAAAGATAATAAATTAGAATAAATAGGATTATTATTGACACGTAAAAATTTGAAAAGATTTATTTAATTTTTTTTTAATTAGTGGTTATTATAATTTTAAATAAAATCATTTGTTAATTTTTTTTCTACTTTCAGAAGAACTGTATCACAATTATATAATCATTAAAGATAATTCTTCCATATATAAAAATTAAAAATAAGTTATTATAATATAAATTAATTAACTAGGTTAAATATAATCATTTATATCCATTAATTATATATATTTAATCACATCCATGTTGAGAAAGTTTCTTTAATTATTTAATTTTACTTTTTTGGCCTTGAACAAGTATTGAAAAAGCACTTGGACAAGATTCATGTTATATAACATTAGTTTTCAAAAATATCATCCAAAAATATAAACAACACATTATAATAACAAAAAATTATAGAAAATTCTTTTATCAATCAATTATTATCTATATGTCGTAAAATTTAACTCTGTCAATGCTGTGTTGGCCCTGCATCATCACTGATAAAGATTTTTATACAAATCTGGAAATAAAATATAATTTATAGGTTATGAATTATTTTTTCAAAATATTTCTATTATAATTTCATAATTTATTCATTCCATGAGTTTAATAAATTTTATATCATAATTATATCTTGACGATGTTACATAAATACTATATTTAAAAAAACTATATTTTGTACTATTCACCAAAAATATTATTTTTTCAATAAATTATAAAAAATTCATACTAAGATAATTTCGACATAGTGAATTCAAAAATGAAATTATTTTTATCAACGTAAAAATATATAATTTGAAGACATATCATTTAAATATAAATATAAATATAAATATATATATATATAAGAAATTAGTTTAATAAAATTATTTACTTTAAAAATTATTTATTTTTTAAATTACATAGAATAATGAATTGAAATATTAAATTCAAGAATACTAATAAGAAAACAAAATATTCTATTTTTAATGAGTTTTTTTTAATTCTCCCCTACTTAAACTAATTGTTCCCTTGCACTAATTTAATTGTAATTATTAAAATACATAATTTTCATTACAGGAATTAAGGAAAAGTAGAACATATAATGCAACATAATTACCTAAAAGACTTTTATAAATGAAAATTCTTAATAACCCATGATTTATAGAACATTTCTATGATACCAAGTGTTAATCACATGACCTTCACATCCAAATTCAATACATAAAAATGTGATATATTTTTTAATAAAATAACTGAATAATACACATATCATTTTACACTCCATGATTTTTTCTGATCTAGGATTTGGAGAATTAGACATAAATATTAAATTTTAACAAAGTTATATAAAAATTTAAATGAATGAATTCGCATGTGATGAATCCTTATATGAAATAAACTCCATATTTAAATTATATTATACCTATGAAAATGTATTTAAAACATAGTATGAGCATTAATTTCCCCAGAAAGAGTTTTTAAAAGAAATTTGGAAATAATTTTCGTTGAAAATAATAATTTTGATGAAACAATTTATCCAATAAAACATTTTATAAACCATTAAATAAAAAATGAGCTTCCATACATTTATAACATATTATAATAATATTTAAATAATGTATATTACATTGGAATCCATATATATTGAAAATAATAATTCTTTTGAAACGGTACTTTATGATTGTCTATTTTGAAAATAATAATTTTTATGCATTAAATATGATACACATTTGGATATAATAACACCATAAGGACACATAGTCATATCACCTATGGGAAAATATCACATATAGGTCAAGAGACTACTCCCCATACCACACTATACCATTCGATACTATAGTGATATAATATAAGAATACACTTTAAATGGTCATGACTTTATGACTCGTAACCCAAAAATAATTCAAAATAATAGAAAAATGATTTTTATAGAATAAAATATTTTAATAACCACTATTCTTGAAAAAATATCATTTTTAGGAGAAACCCAATTTCTAGAGAAGAATTGCATACATGGATATAATGAATTTGAATTGAAAACAAAATCTTTTATAAAATTAATAAAATGTAAATATAAATTATAGATTATATCCATATATAAAATCAATAATGACAATAAAAAATTTCCCATAAATATATAATATGATATAAATAAAAAAATCATTAAAAATAATCCCCTAACCTTGAGTCAGACTCATCACATATGTTTCTTTATCTCCATATTCTTAGGAAAATCACATTGATTAAAACCTTAAGACAACAAAAGATAGTGTTATGAATAAAATAAGACCTCTATAATGTTGATAGGGAAGTAGAGAAGATAATTTAAGTGTTCTTGGTCGAGTTAGAAGGCTCATGCTGGTGGAAATAAGTGAAGGAATGGGTCCCTTTTTTATAATTTTGGTGAGGGGAAATTAAGGAATTACTTAAAATATTAAATTTTAATAAGTATATTATATGTCAAAACACATAAAAATACTTAAAAATAGCAGGACATTACATTTTTGACCACTTATAATCATATTTGGCCTTACTAATGTTTTTTAAAATATTTTAATAAAATTTTATATTCATGAACTATAATTTTTTTCAAATTTAATAGTATTCATAATAATGAATTTAAAAGAGTAAAACCAAAAAATTTAAATTTGAACCAAATATTTTATTATATCTTCTACATGAAAAATTTATCTAAAAAATTCATGGTTAAGGTTAATTAGCTCAAATTTTATTTATTATAATATTTCTAATATCATTTATATGATTTTTCTATTAAATTAATAATTGATGCATCATAGTTGTCAAAGAATATATGGTATTTATTTGATGACAAATAATTATAAATGAATTATCAAGATTAATATAATTTATTTTTATTTCCAAAAACTATTTATGATAGAGAAAATATTTTGGAAAACCATATATTAAAAATTTCTACTAATTAAATACCATAGTGTAAGAAACATGACATTATTTTAAATAAAATATTATAAGGGTATTAATGTGTTCCTAGTCGATCTAAACAGTACCAAATTTGAATAAAATAATATTATTTCTGACACATACTTTTAAAAAAATTAGACAATTTTTTTGTTCATTTAATGGTTATTATAATTTTTATTAAAATCAATTAATTTAATATTCTTCAGCTTTACCAAATATTGCATCAATATTTCATAAGAATTAGGATTAATTATTTCACATATAAATATTAAAAATAAATTAATATCATAAAAATAAATTAACAAGTCTCAATATTATCATTTTTATTCATTCAACATATATATATTATCATTTCCATTTCAAGACAACTTCTTTTATTTTTACATTTGAGTTGTCTTGATTGACTTAAGAAATACACAAACATTTGGATAAGATTCATGTTATATGACTATAAAATATAAGAATATCATCCAAAAACATAAATTATACATAATAATTAGTAAAAAATTTGATCAAATACTTTTATCACCCAATTATTATCTACAATGAAGCAAATTTTACTTTCTAAATGTTACACATGCACTGCATCGACACCAACAAATTTTTTATATTTATCCTGGAAGAAATTATAATTTACATGTTGTTAATTATTTTTTAAAAAATATTTATATTATAATATTATAATTTTGTTATTCCCTAATTTTAATAAATTTAATATCATAATTATGTCATGACTGTATCCTGGAAATAATGTTTAAAAAAACAATATATATTACTATTCACTAAAAATATATCTTTTTTCACAAAATTATTAACTATTTATACTATGATAAATTTGACATGATGAATTAAAAAATGATATTATTTTTTCTTAATTAATTTTTTTTAATTTTAAAACTAGTCATTTGTTTATAATAATATAAGAAACTAATTTAATAAAAATATTTAGTTTAAGAATTATTTAATTTATGAATTACACAGTATTATGAATTTAACATTATAATTCCCAAATAATAATATGAAAAAATCTATTTTTAACTATTTTTTTATAAGGATCATCCAAAAATAGATGAGGTGCATACAATTCAGACACCTACGACGATTCAATTTTGGCCAACCTGAGATCTGAGTTATTATTTTTATTTTATTCATGGATCAAAGGTGGTGATGATGTATATGAAGATGTCTAAGAGTTTCTAGGTTTGATGAAAAACCATTGTTACAAGGTGTGTAGTTTTGATGAATATATTCAATGTCAATCCTTATCATGAAAGATAGGGTTTCTTGTAGTATTATATATGCAATGTCATATAGAATATCCATACATTAGGTGACCCGTATCTGGTGACCTGACATATACCTTAGGTATACATGAGCATTGACATAACTAGGTGCATGTTTATGACCATGTATTGGGGAAAAATTAAGAAACACAAGGTTATCCAAAGTACTCGATAATGACCAGTTTACATTGGCATATCCTGAGTAAATGATTGTGGCCCATAGTTCACTTGCATTAAAAAGTACACAGGAACATGAAACAGAATAGATATATTGGTTAAAGGAAACTATCATACCCAATATATCCATGTCAGTCCATGTATACTATATAGATTCCATATACTTCTTCGGGGGTATGTCATGATCACCATTCTCTTTAATCTATATGAGTTTCTATATGTTGTAACCCCCTTGTCAATTCATATGAGTTACATTGAGGAATAAAGTCTTGAAAATAGGATGACTACTTCCCACTAGGGATTAGTCTTATATATATTTAGGTATTACTCTATGTGGCCTATGATGTGATCCTAAATTATATTTCCCCAGGTTGGGACTTGTGTCTCTTTTTAACATAGTGTATAAAAAATATTTATCCTAGTGTATTACTACATATAATGTTAAGTTTCTCCCATAGTCCCAAGGCATGATCCCTTACCTATGTATCAAGATATTATAAGTTATGGTGTGTATAGATTCATGGTGATACCCATAAAGTACTACCTCTTGGATGAACACCATTAATTTTAGAAATTCCTGAGGAATGAGTTCTTCTATAGAGTCATTACCTTGAATCCTCAAGTAGGATCCTAGGTTGGGAGTACTATTGTGACCTTACATTGAAACATGGTTTTTATATTTACTATTTCTGGGTTATTATTATTTCCATTGTCTCATATAATGATATAAATACCTTCATGATGATGATCTGACATTGAATTAATGATTTACTTTCGATTATTTTGGGTTGTCTGGGTTTGTGTGTTTATACTCACACCTACATAGTCTCTTCCATCACATTTCAAGTCTTTTATAAAATATGGACCTTTTGATAGATTCATTGGAGGACAAGGAGAAGGAAGATCTCCGTAGTTCTATATGGAACCTATTAGGTTCTTGGAGTTTTATCTCATCAGTAGTCCACTCTTTACTAGTAGGATGAACTCTTTTTACAGTTTTTTGTGGGATTTTATTGTCCCTTTTGATCTTCCATACTTTTTTCATATGATGTTAGATTTAGATGTATTGATTCATTCATGGTATTCATGTTTCATTATTAAATTAATTTATAGAGATCTGTTCATGTGTAAACATACCTGAGTCTAAGACCTCCAATGTGTGATATATTTTTACTCTGTACTAGTCTCTTACAACTATCCTATTGGAGGTGGGACTTGATTGTCACACTTAGTTTACCACCTTCCAAGAAGGCCTCAGTTGGCATGGTTTTGAACTTATCAACCATGTTATTGGTGAAGGACATGTCATTTTTCAATACTATTTTATACTAAATAATGTTAAATAAATATTAATATATAACTTTTTTCAAAGAAAATGATATGTATTTAAATTTTAAATAATGAATCTACTATGTTCATAGATAAAGGATTGAGATAGAGACACCACATACCACCAATTCACTTGTGATAGAGATTACATGTAAAAGAGCTATGGAAGGATGAAAGTAACCTAAAATAACTTATTTAATCCTCTAGATACAAATACCTAGTGAGGAGAAGAATAATAGTGGGTTTTGGGAAAACAATACAATCCGAAATCTAATTTAGGAACCCTAGAAATATCATAATTGGTTTTTTTCAATGGCGTAAATCTCTCCCCAAAATGTCGAGGTTATTCGACAATTTTTAAAAATATAATATTACCTATTATCATATAATATTATTATACAACACACTTTTAGTGTTTTAGATCATTACTTTTGCATAGAAGCTCAATATGATAATTGAAGATTACAGTTTCTATTTAACACCCACCTCATCTAGTACCATAACATGGGGGTGTTAACCTCTTCATTTCAAGGCTACCTATATTGTGTTGACAATACATTACCCAAGACATCATTCTGACTAATAAGAGCATGTTGGAATTCACATTTCCTATAGGTAAACCTCAGATGCATTACACCTAAAAAAATCATTTCCTCATGGAGTGGTTATATCCTATAAAAAACCTGCCTCACCAATCCCCAAATATTAAAATATAAAGGACAACCACCTAAAACATAATCATAACTATAGAATGATGGGGACCATTGTTTTGGGACTCCAATTTAAAACCGATCATTCCCCTAAATCATTCCAAAACCTAATCGAAAATACACATTACATAAAAAATATAATAAAACAATGGAATTATCGAATTTGGGGGGTTTACCAACCAACCTACCTGTTAATATTATACTTTGTGGAACCCACAAGATGAATCTTAATGAGATGTAATGCTTTTACATAAGGGGACTACTGAGTGATCCAATGAACTAGTTCTAGTATCATTCAGGTTAGATCTTATTGAATTTCAAATGATTTGGTTCCCATTAATGATTTTGTTAGGAGATCATGTTCAATACCTTGTTTGTAAGACCAATCACATGATTTTACTATGACACCATTTAGTGGTTGTTTTCTCCATTTATCATGTTTATTAGATATCATGTTACCCATTCATGGAATTTTTTTCTATCATGAAAATTTTATTTAAATTTCAAATATTTTGAACCTATGATTTTGTTTTTTTGAAATAATAATTTTTTTTAATGTAAGTAAAATTTATTAAATGGTTAGAAAAGTGTTTTTTTGTAGGAAAACTAGTAGTGGTTTTATAAATTGTATTCAATTTTTTTAAAGGGACAATGTGGGGTGGATTATTTTTAAATTTTTATAATACCCATTAACATAGTTCTAATATTTTTATTTAATGATTTATTTATTTCCTTTATTTTGAGAAAAAAAGTATTTCTATTTAATAAAAATAACATAAAATGTTACTTGTTTTATTTAAACCCAAATTTGAAAAACCTATTTTATTACTTATGTTCATAATATAATTTTTTATCGTTTTTATGAATGATATTTCACCTACTGAGAATGTCTACTCAAACCCTATAAATGCACTATTGTGTGAGTGTGCATACAATGATAATGTTTTACATGGGTTCATAGGTTCTAATATGGGATTATTCATAATTTGGGACTATTTGTTTTATGGATGATTTATATTTGGTGAGTGAATTTGGGTCATGTAGATATGGTTATTATATCTGATGTTTTATTTTGGGGAGTGATGTTATTTGGTCTGTTTTGGTAAAATGTATTGGTCTTAATCCATTTTTTGTAGTCGTGATGTATTTTATCCTGCAATGTATTAGTATTAAATAGATTCAGATAATTTTATATAATTTTGATATATTGGAATTGTTTTAATATTTATATTTTCCAATTTATGTTCCTGGACATCAGATATATTGATCAGTTATTCTGTATTCTTGGTTGATTCCACCGCTTCTTTTATTTCTAATTTTGGTGTAAAATCATTCCAAATTTTTTATTCATTAATAACCTTTGGGATGTTGACAAACCATAGTGACTAAGAACACACTTCAATCCCTATTGAAATGAAAATAAAGGGATTTGTCAGGTCGATATAACCCTATTTGATACATTATTTATGTTGTGGATCTCTCTACAATCACTTCCCTTTTATTTTTAATTTTGTAGGATGCGGTAGAATAAAATTTTAATTTATGGGTTATACTAAATAATATGGTGAATCTAGTGGTTGGGGATAACTTTTAAGGAAACAATCCTCCAGTTTATACTATATGAATTCAATCAAATTCATTCTTGGAGAATATTCATCACACTTATCAAGGCATACAAATTTTATATATTTTTATTTCATCTTGTTTTTTGTTATCATGATTAATCTTGTGTGGGAATCTTGTGCTATCATCCATAGTATTTTGAAATTTCCATATACCCAAAACCCTGTAATAAATACATATTATTTTAAAAATTAAAAAATTAAAAAAGTTAAATTTAAATATAAATATTAAATAAGTTTTTATAAAAAAGTAAAAAACCTTATATATATATATATTCAGAACAATTATATTACTTATCACTAATAAATGGATATAAGAACAATTAACATGATATACATGAGATGAAAATATAAATAGTGGAATATATATAATAATAGTAATGTATATAAAACCCATGAATTCTTCAAAAAACCCTATGTAATCACCAAAACCAAATTATATTAATACCAAGAAAAACGAGTACTAATATCTGAAAAATTCAACAAAATCAGTTGAGTTTTCCAACAAGTGATTAGAGATAAATACATTTATTCAAAGAATTATATCTATCATTACTGTTTTTAATTTTTTTTGTTAATTTAGGATGAATTTTATGAATACTCAAAATTAAATTTTTCTACTACATCACATGATAATTAACATTAATTTACAAAATCAAAACATTATGAAAAAATAATATCATAACATTAAGATAAATAAATATATAATGGGAAACCAAATATATCCACTGTACATCACCCATTCTAAACTCCTTGAGAAAATCTATATCATTAACCATAATGACATATAAATCAAAAATAGAATTCTACTATATGTGCATAAGGATACACATGTAAGTCATGAGTTAACCACATACTCTATAAATTTATCCCATATCACACCCAAATTTTTTTGATTATGCATTAAACTAATAATATCATAAAATTACATGAAAATAAATCACGTTTCCATCGAATAAATTTATAAAATGACATTATATATTAATCCCAAAACACTCACTGCCAACCAAGATATAAATTAAGATTATAAAATTTTAAATCATAGATTTCTTCAATATTCCATTCTAGAACCACTCCTTGAATGGTAATGAATATCTATGTGACCCGAAATTATGAAATATAATATGAAATGGGTTAGTGACTAGAGTTGAGGGTGTAAAACATGTAATATAGGATGCATTAAAATATTTTATATTTTTAAAATAAAGAAAAGCACAAATCACCACCAATCGATGCATGAATGATTACCCAAATCCACTGAATAATATAAATATTAATATAATGTCATTTTAAATAAGAGAGTTTAAAAAAAATTCCATGGGTGAAACAACTTCTATATCTAGAAAATATGAAACTAACTAAACTATATATCATTAGAAAGTAATGACTATACCAATCACTAAAGCTATAATAAAAATATTTAAAAAAATATATATAAGAGTTTGAGTGATTATAATGTATAATCAGTTGTTTCCTTCATAGAAATTCTTAGGCCAATGGTGAAATAGAATACTAAATCCTATATAAATAAATACTAAGACAAACTCATTTCCCATTAATGGATAAAAATAATCGCATCTAATAAAGACTCACTATTCAACTCTTAATGAAGAATATATTTATGGAGAGCATATATATATTTTTTTAAAAAGCACTATACACACACATCCATACTAATTTTGTTTCCCTCAAATCCAAATAATAGATTCCTATATTCTCAAATACCTTCTTTTTTCTACATACCACGCCCACAATTCAATACTAAAATACATTAATAGAAAACCAAATTAATATACCATATCCAATAATGAAACCATATGTAATTTATGTAATCCACCACCTTCCATAACCACACACACTAATATTAAATAAAACTGTGATCAAATTAAAGAGCTAGATGAGAGGTATATAGTTATTTATATACCTATTATCCTCAATATTGTGAGTTCACCCTATACCAAATACTACATGTGGGTTATGTTAGGTTATCATACTCATATGGAGGTATGTATGAAAACAAAAATACAAATAATGATATAATGTATTATACAATCTCAACCTAAGTTAATCATTTCATCACAACACCTTCTTAACCACATCTAATTGTCACACAATTTCCCACATACATAAAATAATCACTCACAAATATGGATACACAATAATCCCACACCACAACTACACAACCCATAGTTACTTCTCCTAATTTAACTTCTCACAATAAATTTCATATTATTCATACTCAAGATATTAATTTAAATTAGACAAATTTAATTATTTTTTCTAATAACATCTGATTATATGTGTAAACATATATAAAATTTTAATATTCATATTTATATTTCCAAATAATAACATGAACCACTTCAATAATAAAAATCACAATAATATTTATAGAAATAGAACTATACCTATTCTACTTTACCTAACTAATTAATTTATTTGAACATCATTATTTTTTATTCATAACTACAACACTCTGAATATGCTGATATCACAATAAAACCATATAAATAAAATGACACCAACACCATTTATCTACCACATTTATATAATTATCCAACCAGAATAAATTATTCGACCGTAAGATGTTTTCATAATAAAAATTTATCAAATCCAAATTTATTAACACTTTTACATCATTTTACCATATCTACTATCAATCTCTCTTATGATCAATCTATTTTTATTTAATAATATATATCATATAATATAAAAAATAAGAAGTAAATAATAAACAATACTAACATAAGATTAAATAATACATATGAATCACAATCCTCTATGTTTTCAAATATAAGAATTTTTTTGTAGGCCAATTATATCGACAAATATATATAGAAAATAAAACATGCATATACCAAATCAATAATAGAAAGTATAAGGTGATAATTTGAATCAAATATAAAAAAATATAGATTTTATGGAATGAGTTATACCACATACAGACATATATATATATATATATATATATATATATATTCAATCTCTTTGATAACATGTGATGCCTGCAAAACTTGTTTCAAACTGAACACGATAATCTATTAAAATATGATTTTTAAAATATGGACATTACATCTTATCCATTATATAATCATGTATAAATAGGAATAAATTAATGGTTTACATGTTTGTAAAACAAATTCAATGCTTATCTATTTATTATAAATAAAAAGAGAATCATTTGAAAAAAAATTAAATGTTTTTAAACAAACTGTATTTTTTCAAAACATAAGACTTAGTCATATTTTGCGCCCATAATTTAATATTTATTTTTATTGTATTTAGAAATTATATTCTAAATAAATATTTTTGAAATAATCATATCTATAATAAATTGTTGTTAAATTTTGGAATTTTCTGGAAAATTATATTTTTTCAGCGAATAGTGAAAAATACTAGTTTTTAGAAAAGTATAATTTATTTTTAATAAATTATTTCCCATTATTATTTTAATTTATTTTAAAATCCAATAAATTATTATTTTTTATAGTAAAACCAATTTTTTAAATTTAAATCCTTTTTATATATGATTTTATTTTAAGTTTATTTTTGGGTTTAAAAAGAGGATTTGTCATAAAACTCTTTTAATGTTATAAGTCTTATATGTTTTAATTAAATAAAAAACCATAATGTCGAATTATTTAAAATAAACTATAAATTACATATAGATTAATATTAATTTAAATTCGTATAATGATGATTACTACTCCTAGAGTTAATATAAAATGTCCTTTTTCGTAAAACACACAATTCATAAAAACCCCCTTTTCTCATCGAATCTATTGGGTTTAATTGTAAATTAAATTCTGTAACTTCTGTTAGTTGATTTTGAAAAATGTTTTCCATATTTTAAATAATTATAATCATCAATAATTTATAAGTTAAACTTAACTTTTTACCATAATGAATAAGTAAATAGTAAAAATTATTGACCATGGTTTCGCTAAATATATGCTGACCAGGGATTAAAATAAAATATAAAGGATAAAAATGAGATAAAAACGGTTTGATTAATATATTATTTTAATATTTTGATCTTATATTTTTGTAGGTTTTAAAATGGTATACTCTTTATCCATGTGGAATGATAATTTTTTTTGAATTCTTTCATTAAAAAATTTCCAAGTCTGTCCTCTACAGGACTTCCAAAAGTCCACCCACTCTCCTCTAGATTTTTCACCAATGAATAAGATTCGATAATCAATTAAGTACCCATATAACTTCCATACACAACTCCCTACATATTATAAGATTTTTTTTATCAAAAATACCACCTATGATGTATTTTCTTGAAAACCAAAAGAAGTTGTATGAAAAAGTGACCACATCATTAAAAAGAGTATTATTTTATTTATTCTTTGACCTCCATAAAATCATATTAAAACATTATTATTTAATAAAATATTTATACCATATATATTTAGACTTTTATGTTAAATTTATAAAACCATACATACCTCCCTCAAATGGGAAACAAAACCGTTGATCGTGTGTACGGGAGACCACTACCTTGTTAAACGACATAATTCATTTTCCATCACCACCTCTCATGGATGGATATAATGAATTATATAATTTTTATATATGATATTTATTTTATAATCATAATAATTTAATTATAATATCATATATACCTTATTAATTTTTATTCCATAGAGAATACGATAACATCTCTTGGGTCTACGACATACTATTGCCTCATAAAGCGATGTGATTGGTTTATAACTTATGCTTCACTTGAAAGAAAAAAGGTTGATTTATTGCTTATATATGATATTAATTACTTATTAAAATTATATAAAATAAATATACCATATAATTTATTTCCTTATCTTTCATTCAATAAATGATAATGTCATTCATTTCTACAGTGGACTACCACCTCACGCAGTGATGTGATTTGTTTTATTATCATATCAGTTTGATGATATGTTAAAGGGAATTTATATAAATAATATTATATTTATGATATAATTATCATATTTTAAAGGTAAAATAACACTTAAATTCTTTCTTTAATGATCTGAAAAAATTAATACATTACTCATGCGTACATACAACATTTCATCTCCATTATTGTAACATAGTTCATTTATAATATTTATTTAAAGGCTTGTTTGAAAACTATAATTTCTGTATAAAAATAATAAAAATTTCTCAATTTCAATTTTTGGATTATTAATTAGTAATCTCATTGACCTTAATCAACCTATAAGATTGAATTTTCATATATTATCATAACAACCCAAAAACATCTGACATGAACCAAAATGACTACGTAATTTATTATGACATGGTAGATAATATATTTAACATAATAATAAAATTTTAGAGTTTTATAAAACTGTTAAATAATTAAATTATTTTTACTATTCATGTATATAAATAAATAACAAGATGAATCGGGATCAAGCTAAGTGATGTCCTTAAACAACTATTTCATTCTGTTTATGATTATTCTATATTTAACTCACATTACATATATATTAATATGGTGGAAATTTTATAAATTATGTATATTTATCTATCATATTTGTACATAATTTATTATCTATTCTTTTTATAGGGTAATATATTCCTTTAGACCATATCTCAAATTAATTCATTATAAAATTTCAATTGTTTATTATATAAAGAAAGATTATGAAGCACATTTTAATTCTTTGATTAATTCATACATTATAATTTACGATTGATTAATTTATATAGAATATATATTTCATAAAATGAATAGATGGGTGTGCCGATATAGTGATATAATTCATTAGGTAAATAATTTGTTTCATGAGGCATCATGCAAGGGATTTTGGGGTAAACCTAATCTATTATGGGATCTTGTCCACCATGTGATATTTTCCTGGTAGTTAACCTTACCTCATATTTATTTCATGTTATATATTGTTTCCACATTTCCTATTATCCCATGATAGTATGTTACTATATTATTTATGATATAGTTCCTTGTGATTACCCATGAGGATTATGTTTTTTGATATCATGTCACAGCTTTGAATCAAATGTTATGTTTCTATATCACATTTATTACCTTACTATGATTTGGAGGTGACATCATTAATTATATATTACCTATGTTATACCATGTAGTTTTATGTGCTCAAATGGATTTTAAGGGCTCACTATGGATAATAAAATTTATAATCCATGTCTATGTTTCCTTTTATATAACATGAACCATTTTTCCCTGAAACTATGAATTTATGATCATTCTACTATATTAATGGATATTTATTTTTAATACTCATTTAATAATGTGTAAAAGGTATAGATATACATAGTTTTATTAGAGTATTGATTTAGTTATCCTTTTTAACTAGGATGATAAAACCATAATGACATCCCTAAGGACATGTATACAAATAATACTAAAGATAATTCTACGTACAGTAAAATATCATGTAACCTTGGTGATGTTTTTAGTGAGTTATTTATAAAAAATTATATTCTTTTCTGGATGCTAAAAGTAGTCGTGAGACTAAAAGAGATGTCCCTGGGGGTAATAACTCCTAAAAGGCATATCAAACTTTACTCAAGCATTGTGTTGTATACAAAAATGGCTCTTTCTAAGAACCTAGTTTGACACACCTGGGGGATATATTTGTAAATTCAAAAACACCTTTAGAACCACTATGAAGGAAGTTAATAAATAATATGGTTTGAAAACTAAATATGGTTGATACCTTGGATAACCTCTGTTAAAACCTATATACTAAAAATTTATGATGCCTATAAAATTT
Source organism: Viscum album (assembly GCA_963277665.1). Lineage (NCBI taxonomy): Eukaryota > Viridiplantae > Streptophyta > Magnoliopsida > Santalales > Viscaceae > Viscum > Viscum album. The sequence goes on from CAUJRU010000197.1 coordinate 331,835, forward strand.
ATATTTTATTCATCTCAGGATTATATGTTTTCTATATGTATTTTTGTTAGTTAATGAATTAATTTTTGTTTCTTCTAGTTAATTGTTAGAAATAGGAGAAACCATTTGAAAAAAAAGATGATATGAAATGTGATGATTAACCCAATGATATTCTTTATATCATGGGTGTGATAGCTTAGAAATTCATTGAAGTACTAACTCAACCAGTTCATGTTTTTAATAATTACATGAATTATGTGGAATCCATGACTCCTCCTAAGAATGATCTTGTTGAAGTTGAGTATTTTATGTCAAAAAAGACCCTACATTAATATAAATTCAAATCCTTTCATTTTTAAAAAATAGTTTAACTCCATAGAGAAGCTATTATCAATCCTCAAATCCATAAATAATGATAAATCTATGTTTTCTATTAATCACGTAGTGGTAGAAGTTTATTAGTGGTGGTTGTTTATCAAGAAAGTGAAGTCTAAAGATGATATTTATTTCATAGAATGAGAAGATTTCAAGGAAATATTTTTCAAAAAATTTTATCCCCTAAATCTCTATCTTAAAATAGAGAGGATTAACATAAATATGAAGAAAAAAATAAGAGATGTCTATTAGTTTTCAAAAAGAAATCATCATAAGTTTTTCATGGTATGACTTTAATGTTGTTTTTACCCCCAAAATTAAGACTGAATAATTATATAATGTGTTAATGGTGAATCTATGAAAATATTTGTCTATTCATGAATTTGGTAATTATGAAGATATTTTCCGTTGTGCCCCCAAAATGGAGATTGAGATCGAATACTCTCTGGGGTCTCTTAGGTCAAGAGACAAAAATAAGATAAAATATAGTTTTCTTAGTTGGTGTCAACTGATAAATCCAATGGAGAAAAGAATACCAAAAATAATACCTATTAAAAATGGACGAATAAATATCCAAGAAACTACATAAAGGGGAATATAATGTAAAGACCCAGAAATTTCAAGGAAATTTTTTCTTAAATACTTTAGAATTTTACGAGTCTGTGGCTTCTGACGAAACTTGATTCCAAGGTCCGATGTGTCCGGAATAAATTTCCGAAGTTTATCTCAGGTACGTTCAGTAAAATAATGAGAGGGTTTTTATAACTTTTGAACCGGTGATCAGAATCAAAATCCCAGGGCACTGATGAACTTGCAACACTGGTAATTGCTTAAGGGGACTTTTACCGCAATTTCGTTTTAAGCAGTTTTTTTATTTAATTTTTGGGGAATTAGTTTAAAATAAATAAAATTGGTGGCATACATTTATTTTTATGGTTGGTGGTTAATTCTCCCCAAGGGGATTTGAAGGTGGGGCCCACACCCACATAACCTCCCATGAGTGGATATTATTGGGGTGGTGCCCACACGAACCTAAACCCTTGATCTTCCCTAAACCCCTTAAACCCCCCACTAAACTCATTTGATTAATGTTGACAACCCCTTTTAATTTATATGTGTATCCTTTCCACTTCCTCTCTCTCCCTCTTTAATTCTTGCTAACACACACACCTTAATTAATTGTTTGAACCTCTTCAATTAAATGAGTTAAGTGTTTGAATTTTAAGTTTTGAATGCTTGTCAATATCAAATAAAATAAAGATAAGCCTTATTTTATTTGGGGTTGGCAATTGTTGTGTTGGGAGAAATTGGAGAGAGCTCTTGAGTTTTGAAGAACGGTTCATCTCCTTTGATGAATAACACCAACTCTCCGACAAAGATCATCAACTTGGTGACCCCAGTTTCTCTATCCACTTCTTCCTCCACGACAAGGGAGGTGACACCGACGTGGGAACACACCAACGATGACTCGCTTTATATTCTTCTTTCCGTGACAAAAGGAGAGATGCTGCTTCCTCCTCGGGTGCACTCCGATGTCGCTTACAAAACCTCACCCCACGACGCCATCTTCTGTGACGCCCGATGTTTGACATCTTTTGTTGAGGTAGGGGTTAATTTAAATTTTAATGGATTAAAATTGTTCCTTGGTTCGTTGTTGTACAATCTTGTTTATCCGACCTATTGCTATCGCTTAACGCGGATGGCATAGGCTTAACAAACATGACCCTATGAACCTCCGTTTGATCCTGTTTATTGATGGAATTAGTGATCGGAGGCGGAACTCGGAAGAATTCGGTGGCGCAAGGGCCACCATCGCTCACGCTAAGAAAAGCCGCGGCCAGTGTAGGCCACAACAGAGGGAGCCGGCACCATCGTGCCGGCTGTGCAGCGGGAACCACAGCCCACTTTGCAGGTCACTTCGGCAGAAGAATTGGCCGGCCCATCGGCCGGACAGGCGGAACTGGACCGCGGCGCCAGGAGGGCACCGCGTTGGAAGATCGGCGGCCCACCCATGCGGGCTGCGTGCACCAAAAGGCCGGCCGGCCTTGCCGTCCAGTTTGGGAAGGGTGGCGCCACTTGGCACCGCCGGTTCGGGCAGCCGGGGGCCACACCCCCCCTCAGAACCGCTCGACCTTTGCCTGAGCCAGCCAGGCCACGCTAGGCCAGGCCGAGCCGGGCCGCGCCAGGTTGGGTCGGGTTGCACCCCATCGGGCCGGGCCGCGCCCCACTGGGCCGGGCCACACCACATCGGGTCGGGCCGCTCCACATCGGGCCGGGCCACGTCCTTCAGGCCAAGTTGCATTTTTTCCTTCGGACCGGTCCGACACCCCTACCGGGTCGAACCTATCAAACTGGGTTTACCCGACCCGTCGGCACACTGGGCTAAACGGGTCGGGCCCGTTATTCCCTTAATCGTGAATAACTTAAAGACCGTGCGTCTGATCGACGCGCTGTCTGAGGAACTAGGATTATTTCGATGAGAAGGTCCTTTTGCGATAATTCAAGTGAGTTTTAGATAGCTTTGGTAAATGGCCAGGTTTGGAATGAGCATATTTCCAACCGGGCCCCTAGAATGGAAAAGCCAATATCTCTCAGACCGGGCATCCGGTTGATGCGCCGTCTATCGCGTTGAGTTTATTTTGGAGAGTCGGAACTTCGAGATACATAAACTCTGGAATTAGTGACAGTTGATGTATCAACCCCTTTTACTCGTGGATCATACCCTCCCGGAATCGAGTACGCTGTGTGCGGGAACCCTAGAGATGGTTGCGACTACGACGACAATGGTGACTGTACTTGGATCCTACGTGGGTTTGGCAGCGAGGATATCTGTACTTGGATCGTCCATGGGTTCGGTAGTGATGATGACTGTACTTGGATCCTATGTGGGTTTGACACCTATGGTTACTCTACTTGGATCCTATGTGGGTTCGACAACGAAGACTTCTGTACTTGGATCCTATGTGGGTTCGGCAGAGGAGATGATTCAGAGGCTACATCTAATCATCTCCACCCCTCTTCGAAAGTAGTATACATGTGTGAGCTGAGTCTCGACTTTCAATCATTATCATTGGTGTGATTGAATTCTTTCATGTGTGGGCTGGTTTGTTCTTGGGCTCGGAAGTTGGAGCCGTACTGGATTTGTCGACTTAGGTATATGTATAGGAATATACCTAAGTAGTGTTGGTTGATAGTTTGTGTTTGTATCTTTCCTTTGTGGTTTATCCTTTGTGGATTCTGGGAGACCATCGGGGGTCTCGGGGTTCTTACTGAGTATTGTTATACTCACCCCTGCACAGGCATTTCCCGCACTACGTTGTGTTGGTTGCAGATGACGGACAACACTGATTGTGGTCAAGGCTTGTGGAGCTGGACGATATTTGGAGGTGGACCACCTGGCGAGACGTACATGGAGCGGACGGACAGACCCATGGTACCAACGAGACTATATGTACCCACCCTTCAGGTGTGATTTCTGGAGGAAAACTCTGTGGTTTATGATTTACCTTTCAGCTGTTTTACTTTCTTTTTCAGTTATACTGTACTTTCAGTTGGGTTTGTATACTAGCCCATTTACTTTCCAGCACTTACTTTGGAACTCATTTTACTTTGTGTTTACTCTAGCTTGCGTACCCTGTTGTGTTTGTTTAATTATATAAAGGAAATTACTTCCCTTTTATCAGGATTTATGCCTTTGGTGCTAGTCGCCAACCCCTAGCCTATGGAAGGCGGGCTTGGGGTAGTCACGACATGGGCCCCAAGGATGGGTCTTGAAAAGATAATATCAGAGGAGTTGATTCTACCGCAGAGCTCAGGACTCTGAAAATTTCTTCTCTAAGAAGCAATAATGTTTAGAGTATTGAGTTTTGTTATCAGTTCAGGGAGTCCAGTGTTAGTGTGGAGGCTGACGTATCCATACACCAGGACCCTGACTTCTGATTTCCGACTCAGTGCTCGAAAACACAGATTTCATTTGTGTTCCAAAATTTTTCTTTGTGATTACTTTGTGTCTGACCACAAGGTATACTGTTTAACCTTGGTGCACCTGTTGCTTTTTAGGATTGCCCCACGAAGGCAGCCAATAAGGGTTCCGAGCTATGTGTGAGATGGAAGCCCACCGAGCGACGAGGCCTCGGTGGAGGGCCCCATTAAAGCGGAGGCACCAGCTGTACCACTATCTGTTGTGCCACTGATGACACCAACCATAGTAGTAGAGAGTGCAAGATGCCTGTGTTCATTGCACGAGTTTCAGTAATAGAGTCCACCCAGGTTCCGTGGAGAGACAGACCCTCAGGCATCCGAGGATTGGTTGGAGGCTATCGTCAGAGTCTGTAGATTGGTAGGGACACCATCAGATCTTATAGTGATCCTTGCCGCGAGTCTGCTGCACACAGCAGCAGGTAGATAGTGGAGCCTGATACTCCAGGTGCACGTCGAGGCATCTCTACTTTGGATGGATTTCGAGAGCCTCTTCTGCTCGGAGTTTGTTCCAGCCACCCTCCGTGTGGTGCGCATCTAGGACTTACTACAGCTGCGGCAGGGCAGCATGTCAATAGCCCAGTACTCGGCGAGATTTACTGACCTCTCGCGCTACTCCACGGACATGGTACGTGACCCATTCTTCCAGGACCGAACCGTTGAGCAAGGACTGAGGCATGAGATCAGGGGTTCGATGATCTCCCTCAGGATTATGATGTAGGCAGGAGTACTGGAGCAATCCCTTCTTGTAGAGAGCTTCCTTGCTAAGCCTACACCAGTAGAGAGGCCTACCGCAGGCCAACACGTAGTGGAGTCTTATATAGCCGGCAGTAGACAGATGCCGTAGAGGTCTAAGCGGACCAGGCCATTAGGTGGGCGACCTATGGATACTGGTTCAGAGGTATGTGGAGCATGCAGCAGAGCCAGTCATACGAGAGGCATGCAGTGCTATACATGCAGCGAGCAGGGTTGCCCAACCTGCAATGAAGAGGAGCAACAGACAGTTGTTGGACCACCCAGGAAAAGGCAGAGGTTTGACCATGGCGGTCCACTGGGAGCTGGCAGATGAGGCAGAGGAGCTGGCTGGGCAGCAGGTGGTGGAAGACACTTCGAGGCTCTACCACCACCACCAATAGGAGGACCACCCCGACCATAGGGAGATAGAAGATAGGGGCAGGCTCAGCTCCAGGCAGTCGAGGCCTATGACCACGGTGCACCTGAGATGATTCAAGGTACTATCTGTGTCTACTACACCCTTGCTGGAGTTCTTATAGACACAAGAGCGAGTCATTCTTTCATTTTCATTTCCCTTGTTCAGATCTCAATGATTCCGACAGAGCCGTTGGCTCGATCCTTACAGCTAGAGACTCTTATGAGAGTAGACTCGATGAATACACACTAGTTTCGGCAGTGTGAGATTACTCTAGGAGGCGATAGCTTCAGTTGGGATCTTCTTGTAGCGGCGTCGAGCCCTTATGACGTCATCTTGGGTATGGATTGGTTATCTACAGTCCATGACCAGATCGACTGTATTAGGCGCAATGTGCGGTGTGTCCACATGGATGGGAGCAGGTTCACCTTCACCGGCGAGAGGGGAGCCTTTACAGCGCAGGATGGACTTACGTGGAGGAGAGGGCAGCCGATCACACATCAGTTGGCTAGTCTCATCCTCGGAGTAGTTGATGTTCGGAGTCGGAGATTTCTTGTTGTGGTGGACCAGTATGCAAACATTTTCCCTAATAACGTTCCAGGACTACCTCCTCGCAAAGAGGTAGACTTATACATTGACCTGTACCCTGGGAAAACACCGTTATCTACTCCAGCATATCGGATGGCTCTCTATGAGCTTCATGAGCTATGGGTACAACTGGAGGAATTGCAGGGAAAGTGATTCATTCGACCCAGAGTTTCACCTTGGACTTCTTATATTTTGTTTCCCAAGAAGTCAGATGGAAGCTTGTGACTGTGTGTCGACTACCATCGCCTGAACCAGGTGACCGTGAAGAATAAGTACCCACTCTCGAGGATTTATGACCTCTTTGATCAGCTCAAGGGAGCATGATGGTTATCAAAGATAGAACTTAGGTCAGGCTATCACCATCTCAGATTTCGAGATGAGGATGTGCAGAAGACGACCTTCAGGTGTCGGTATGACAACTATGAGTTCTCGGTTATGACTTTTGGCATAACCAACACTCCAACAGTGTTCACGAGTCTCATGAATAGGATCTTCTGGCCTTACCTCGATCGATTTGTCGTAGTCTTCATCGACGACATACTGATTTACTCGACCACTAAGGAGAAGCACACCTACCACTTGCGGTTTGTACTGGATACACTCCGAGAGCACCATCTTTATGGTAAGCTCTCGAAGTGCCAGTTTTGGATTCGAGAGGTTCACTTCTTGGGACACGTCATCTTTGAGGCTGGGGTTGCAGTGGACCCAGTGAAGATCAAGGTGGTACTTTCTTGGGAGCCACCCAAGAGCATGACTGAGGTGCAGAGTTTCCTAGGTCTGGCAGGGTACTATCGGAGATTTGTTCCAGACTTCTCCAGAGTTGTAGCACTGCTTTCAACTTTGATGAAGAAGGGGAAGCCCTTCGTGTGGTTAGATAGATGCCAGCAGAGCTTCCAAAATCTGAGACAGAGATTGACCAGTGTGCCCATCTCGAGGCTACCAGGGGAGGGAATTGGATACGTAGTTTACTGCAATGCATTAGGGACCAAAATTGGGTGTTTCCTGATGTAGGAGAGAGTGGTGATCGCCTACAGTTCACGAAAGTTATAGCAGCACGAGAAGAACTACGCTACCCATGACCTGGAGTTAGCAGCAGTGGTCTTAACCTTGAAAATGTGGTGGAACTATCTGATGGGAGAGTGCTTTACAGTCTACTCTGACCACCAGAGTCTCAGGAACATCTTCTCGCAGAAGGACATGAACCTGAGACACCGGTGATGGATCGAGTTCCTCGAAGACTATGACTTTGATATAGTCTATACTCCTATAAAGGGGAACATTGTGTCTGATGCTCTTAGTAGGAGATCAGCCATTCAGCTATGTGGTGAGGCGACATATCAGTTAGCCGTTTTGCAGATATCCTTTGTGGATAGAGATGGGGTAGCATTTCTACCGTCCCTCACAGTCACTCCTCCACTACTTCAGTGAGTTAGAGAGGATCAACATGGGGAAGTTGACTATGAGACACGACGTGCTCATATTTCCACAGGGCAGGTACCTGATGGATTTTATGAAGGAGGAGAGAACAACATCCTCTTTAGGGGACGTACCATGGTAACAGTTGCACAACAAAAGGAAGTGCTGAGCGAGTTTCACACTTACGCTCTAGCGGTACATCTAGGAGTGGCGAAGATGTACCAGGACCTCAAACAAAATCACTGGTGGCCGAGTATGAAGAGGGTTGTAGTAGAGTTTGTTTCATGATGCCTCACCTGCCATTAGGTGAAGGTGGAGCACCTGGTACCAGCAGGTTTGGTACAACCCTTAGAGGTCCCAGAGTGGAAGTGGGATGGGATATCCATGGATTTTTTGATGGTGCTTCCACGTACTTCCAGAGGACATGACCCCATCTAGGTGATCGTCGACCGACTCACCATGTCATCCCACTTCCTACATATTAGAGAGCAGGGCTCAGTGGAAAGGTTGGGATGCCTCTACGTTCAGGAGATCATACGGCTTCATGGTGTGACATCTACTATCATCTCTGATCGAGATGCTCACTTTACTTCCTGGATTTGGAAGTGGTTGCAGGAGGATTTTGGGACGCAGCTACGCCTGAGCACTGACTTTAATCCTTAGATGGATTGAAGGAAGGAGAGGACCATTTAGACTCTCGAGGACATGCTCCTTGCATGTGTCTTCGACTTTGGTCACAGTTGGGAGGATCACCTACCTTTGGTGGAGTTTGAGTACAACAACAGCTACCACTCCACCATCGAGATAACACCATACGAGGCACTGTATGGCCGACCGTTCAGATCAACTCTATGCTGGACTGACCATAGGGAGTCAGCACTCGTAGGACCAGAGATGGTTCTGGCTAAAACGGAGAAGGTGCAGATCATCCAGGTGTGGATGAGGACTGCACAGAGCAGACAGAAGTCCTATGTTGATAGGAGGCGGAGACCACTGGAGTTCAAGGATGGTGACCACGTTTTTTATGGGTCTCACCTCGACGTGGAATACAGAGATTTGGCTGGGGCGTAAAGTTATCTTCACGCTTCATCGGACCATTTCAGGTCCTCAACAGGGTAGGTGAGGGGGCTTACCACCTGACCCTTCCACCTTAGTTGCACTGAGTGCACGACATCTTCCATGTATCTCAGCTGAGGAGATACGTGCACGACCTGATGCATATCATCAACCACGGGGAGTTGGACATCGAAGACGTGGAAACATTCATGGAGGTTCTAGTGGAGATTGAGGATCGATAGGAGCGGGTCTTGCATGGCTGGTCGATTCCTCTAGTGCGCATTCGTTGGAAGCATGGGAACCTCCAGGAGAACACATGGGAGCGGGAGGCTCAGATGTGTGCTCAGTACCCTCTTTTGTTTCCCTAGTTTATGTTGTGTCTTTACGGGGATGTAAATCCCTAAGGTGGGAGTAATTTAAAGACCTGAAAATTTCAAGTAAATTTTTTTCTTAAATACTTTGGAATTTTACAAGTCTGTGTCTTCTGAAGACACTTGATTCTGGGGCCCGGTGTGTTCGGAATCAATTTCTGAACTTTAGCTTGGGTACGTTCAGTAAACGAACAAGTGGGTTTTTCTAACATTTGAACCGATACTCAGAATCGAAATCTGAGGGCACCGATGAACTCGCAGCGCTGGTAATTTCTTAAGAACCGCACTTGCGTTTTAAGCGGGTTGAGATTTAATTGTTGGGGAATTCTTTTAAAATAAATAAAATTGGGGGCATAATTTTATTTTTATGGTTGGTGGTTAATTCCTCCCAAGGGGAGTTGAAGGTGGGGCCCACACCCACATAACATCCCATGGGAGGATATTTGTGGGGTTGTGCCCACACAAGACCTAAACCCTTGATCTTACCTAAACCCCTTAGACCCCCCATTAAACTCTTTTGTTTAATGTTGAAAAACCCCTTGAATTTATATGTGTAACCTTTCCACTTCCTCTCTCTCTCCCTCTTTAATTCTTTCCAACACACACCATAATTAATTGTTGGAACCTCTTCAATTAAATTAATTACGTGTTTGAATTTTAAATTTTGAATTCTTGGAAAGATCAAATAAAATAAGGATAAGCCTTATTTTATTTGGGGTTGGAAATTGTTGTGTTGGGAGAAATTGGAGAGAGCTCTTGAGTTTTGAAGAACGGTTCATATCCTTTGTCGAAGAACGCCAACTCTCCGAAGAAGAACATCGACTCGGTGACCCCAATTTCTTCATCCTCTTCTTCCTCCATGAAAAGGGAGTAGACACCGATGCAGGAACTCACCAATGATGACTTGACTTATATTCTTCTTTCTATGACAAAAGGGGAGACAACGCTTCCTCCTCAGGTGCACTCCGATGTCGCTTACGAAACCTCACCCCGCGACGCCATCTTCCATGATGCCCGATGTTCGAAATCTTTTTTTGAGGTAGGGGTTAAGTTCAATTTTAATGGATTAAAATTGTTCCTTGGTTTTTAGTTGTACAATCTTATTTATTCGACCTATTTATATCACTTAAAGCGGAGGGCGTGGGCCGAACAAATATGGCCCGACGACCCTCCGTTTGATCCTGTTTATTAATGGAATTGGCGATCAGAGGCGGGACTCGGAGGAATCCGGAGGCACAAGGGCTACCGTCACTCATGTTAATAAAATATGCGGCCAGTGTAGGCCATGGTGGAGGGAACCAGCGCCGTCGCGCCGGCTGTGCAGTGGGAACCACGACCCGCTTTGCAGGCTGCTTCGGTGGAAGAACCGGCCGGCCCGTCTGCCGGACGGGCGGAGGCGAACCACGGCGCCAGGAGGGCACCACGCTGCAGAACTGACCAGCCCATTGGTCAGCCGTGCGGAGCTGGACCGCGGCTCCAGGAGGGCACCGTGCTAGAAGACCAGCAGCCCGCCCATGCGGCCCGCATGCGCCAGAAGGCCAGTCGGCCTAGCCGGCCAGTTTGGGAAGGGAGACGCCGCCGGTTCGGGAAGCCGGGAGCCGCCCCCCCCCCCCCCCCCTCAGAACTTCTCAGTCAGCAGGCCGAGCCAGCTGGGCCGTGCAAGGCTGGACCAAGATGGGCCCAAGTAGGTCGAGCCGGGTCACGCCACGCCGGGTCAGGCCGCGCCCTGCCGGGCCGGGCCGCACCGCTTCGGGTCAGGCCATGCCACTTCATGCTGAGCGGCGCCCTTCAGGCTGAGTAGAGTTTTTTCCTTCGGACTGGTCTGACACCCCTGTTGGGTCAGACCCATCAAAATGGGTTAACCCGACCCATCGTCCCACTGGGCTAAACAGGACGGGCTCGTTATTCACTTAAACGTGAATAACTTAAGGACTGCACATCTGATCGACGTGCCGTCTGCGGCACTGAAATTATTTCAATGAGACTGTCCTTTTGTGATAATACAAGTGAGTTTTGGACAACTTTGTTAAAGTTCATGGTTTCGAATGATCATATTTCCTACCGGGCCCCTGGAACAGAAATGCCAATATCTCTCAGACTGGGCGTCTGTTTGACGCGCCGTCTATCACATTGAGTTCCTTTTGACGAGAATGAACTTCGGGATACATCAAATATGGAATTCATGATAGTTTATGTATCAAACCCTTTTACTTTTGGAGTGGACCCTCCTGGAATCGAGTACGCAGTGTTCCGGAACCCTAGAGATGGATGCGACTACGACGACAATGGGGACTGTACATGGATCCTATGTGGGTTCGGCAGCGAGGACGACTATACTTGGACCGTCTGTGGGTTAGTCAGCGATGATGACTGTACTTGGATCCTATGTGGGTTTAGCAGCAATGGTTACTGTACTTGGATCCTACGTGGGTTCGACAGCGATGACTTGTATACTTGGATCCTACGTGGGTTCGGCAGAGGAGATGATTCAGAGGCTACATCTAATCATCTCCACCCTTCTTCAAAAGTGGTATACCTATGTGAGCTGAGTCTTGACTTTCAATCATTATCATTGGTATGATGGACTTCTTTCTTGTGTGGACTAGTTTGTGCTTGGACTCGAAAGGTAGAGCCGTATTGGAATTGTTGACTTAGGTATATGTATGGGAATATACCTAATTAGTGTTGTTTGATACTTTGTGTTTGTATCTTTCCTTTGTGGTTTATCCTTTGTGGATTCTGGGAGACCTTCGGGGGTCTCAGGGTTCCTACTGAGTATCGTTATATTCACCCCTACATGGGCATTTCCCACAATACATTCTGTTGGTTGCAGACGACGGACAACACTGATCGTGGTTGAGGCTTGTGGAGCTGGATGGTATTTGGAGGTGGTATATCCAGAGGACGACTCGCTGGTTTCTGCTTTACCTTTCAGCTGTTGTACTTTCTTTTTCAGTTATACTGTACTTTCAGTTGGGTTTGTATACTAGCCCATTTACTTTCCAGCACTTACTTTTCTACTTAGATTACTTTGTGTTTACTCCATCTTGCGTACTCTATTGTGTTTGTTTACTTATATAAAGTCAATGCCTTCCCTTTTTTCGGTATTTATTCCTTTGGTGCTAGTTTCCAACCCTTGGCCTATGGAAGGCGGACTTGGGGTAGTCACGACACAGGCTCGAGGACGGGTCGTGACATAGAAGATACTTAAAGTGAGAAAAATATAGTCATCAGGATTATCATTTATACAAGTAAATGAATAATTCCACTAATGAGTAAGAATAAAAGAAATTTAATATCAACATTTTTCATGCCATATAATGTTTTAACTTTATGGAACACAATAAGTATACATTCCAATGCCCCAAACCAATGACTTTCAAATATAATCTTCAATAACAACCTCTAAGTTTGCAATGAAGGTTTTATGATATAACTAATGCTAAAGAGGACACCAACACTGATGTTGTGATAAATATACAAGTTACTAATTCATATATAGTGAATTTAATTTTTTTTATTTGCGTTCTACACATTCTTTCATATATTGTATGTTTAAAATAACTATTCAAACACCAATTTAAAACATTAGGGTTCATATATCTATGGGAACAAAAAATATATTGACTATTGCATCCCAAGTAAATAACACCACCCATTTATATTTTTGGTGAATTAATCTTCTATAAAATATAATATTGTATCTATTAGTTTATTTTGACTCTATTTTGGGTATCGATTGGCAATTCTTATATGAAGAAAACATCAAGTATCAAGAGAGGGAGATCACTCTTCATGTCCCATGTCATCATCTGATTATTTAAAATTTAAATGAGGAGGATGAATATACCATTGAATTTTATATTCAATAGTTGATGTTATTTACATATGATATTGAATATCTATGAAAAATTAGTGAGACATTGCATAGAATCAGGCTTGAAGACATTCTCATTGTGGGGGTTTATAATGATGTATTACCTAATTTGTTTCCTAGTCCCAATCCTAACTAAGATTTTGTGAACTCAATTGAAATTATACATAGAACACAACCCTCATCCAGTACTCCTTAATGAATGGCCACCATTGAGTTTGAAGAACAGAAGACTAAGTCACAATAGAAACTGAAAATTTATTTTATTTTCTATACTACTTTGTTGTGGGGTGCGTTGGTCCTATTCATTAAGTGTAAAGATGGATCAATATACCTCAATAAATATTATTATGAAATAAAAAAAATCAAAATATCGAAAATGTATCCCCTTCAACAGAAAGAATAATTATTTCCTCACCTATGAGGAGATATTTATTTCTCTAAGGTGGACCTTCATTAGAGATATCACCAAATAAGGGTGAAGTAGGATGTTATTCCCCAAATTTCCTTTTGAATAAGGTATGGACACTATTAGTTCAGAGTGATTACTTTTATAATCATAAATTCTTTATTAATATTTATGGGATTAAATAAAAGTGTCTTCTGGGATTACCTTTTCAAATTTTTGGTTGTCATGTTAGACTATATTTAGATATAATCCAAGTACAAGGAGTAGTGGGATGATCAATTAAATATTGTGAAATAGAATTTGGGAAAGGATAAGATATATCAAAATGAATAGTAAAGTATAGTTATTGGAGAAGGATGTATCATTCTCGGTGAATATTATCAATTGTAAAGGGATATCAGTATACCCTTCTAAGTTAAAGGTGATCGAGGTAATGTCTACACTAGTATCTATATTGGATATCTATAGTTTCTTTGGAATAAATGAGTATTACCAATGATTTGTGAAACAAATTTCAATATTTATAAACTCACTAAACATGATAGTAGAGAAGGGGTTAAAATATTATTGAAGTAGTGAATGTAAAGATATATTTCATGAGTTGGAAAATAGGACAATCGTTAACTAGTATATATGCTACCCTCATGTTTAGAACATTTTATGGTCGACAATGATGCTTCAATTAAGGTTTATGTCATGTAATAATTCATAATGATAGTGTGTTAGAATATGCCTTAAATAAGTTAAAGTTACATGAGTTGAAATATCTTATGCATGACATGGATTTGGATGTATAAATTATTTTAAAGTAAATATAGAGAGATTATCTATCTAGGGAGAAGTTAAAAATATATAAGGATAATAAGATCTAAAATATATATTAATATAAGAGGATCCCAACATGTAGAATTCATGATTTTTAGTGTTGATCAAGAACTATGATGTATCTTTACAATACCATCCATTTAATGAAAACAATGTGGAAGATACTCTATGTAGAAAGAATCTGATAATTTTAACAACGATGAGAATTGAGAAGGGTCTAATGATCCAAGATGTGAAAAGAGTGGAATGGGAATAGTAAAAGTATCTTCATCCAAAATTTCTCAAATAATTATTCATCCCTCCATTTAAGAGAGTATCATGGAGGTCAAAAAATGGGATGCAGTTATCTAAAAAGGTATAAAACATTTTAAAGATAAACATTTCTAAATATGTGGTTATAATGTTTGTAAATTGGATATAAGGCCCATCAAAATAGGAGATGGGGACGAAGCTTCTGGATAATGTTCACAACTATCCCTTATCTATAAATTACGTAGAAACTAATATGCATAGAGATATAATGAAAAACATATGGTTGGATAACATGAATAGGGATATTTTAAAATTTTTATCTCGATTCACAGCTTAATAATAGTCAAGGTAGAACAATATGATTCTAAGGGTATGATGGTACTATATACTATACGATAATGGGAATAGGAAAATTTAACCCTCGATTTCATCAAAGTAATCCCTAAGACACCTAATGGAAATAATTTCATCCAGGTAGGAGTTTATAACCTTATAATTTAGGAACATATTTTTACCATCTAGGTTGATTTCACTCTAGAACAACTATCTATGATATTCTTAAGGTATGTGGTAAAATTTTTGGGGTGAGATCCTCTATTATACCTAATCATGATCTAAGGATTAACTTAGGGTTTTAGAGAATCCTTTAGGGAGAGATTCATGTAAAACCTAATTTTAGTACTTCTTGTCAATCTCAAATGCATGGTAAGAGTGAAAGAACCATCCAAACTTAAGAGGAAATAATGATGGCTTGTGAAAAAAATTTCCAAGTACATCGACATCATCACCTTGGCCTAGAATAGTTCTCATATAACTATAATTTTCATTATAGAAATCAAATTTCACATTATGTGGCTCTATATGGAAAGAAGTGTTAGACTTTGACATGGTTTGACGATGTTACAGAGAAGAAGTTGACGAGAGCTGAAATTTCCCAATATATGAAAAATAATATCCCAATCATTCAACATAACATGAAATACGTGAAATTGAAATATAAAATCTATTTAGACAACCATCAATAAGTATTAGAGTTTGAGGTTTTAGATAAGGTGTTTCTCTATTTGTCACCATGAGTGAAATTTATGAGATTTGTGAAGAATTTTAAGATTATTCTCGGGCACACCATCTACGTTGAGATCCTTCATCACATCAGAATAATGTCCTACCATGAATCACTCTCAACTAACCTATCTCAAGTACATAATGCGTTCCATGTATCCATTTGAGTAAGTACATACTAGACCTCTCACATGTACTATATATAAAGGTGGTACTGTTGGATAAAGTTCATTCATATGGGGAGAAGTCAGTGAATATCTTGGATCAAAATGATAATATTTTATGAAACAATATAACTCTCATGGTCAATATTTGGTGTTGAAAAAATAAGTTTGACGAATCAATAGATGAACCAGAAGAGGAAATAAAGTATTAGTACTTTCACCTATTTTCTATATAACAAGAAATATCAAATTTTTAGGATAAAATTATTTAATGGGGAAAGAATGTAACACATAATGAGATTATGGTATATTTATTTTCAAATAAATACAATCTATTTGATAGTTAGTGATGCATGTAACCCTGATTTTAAATAGAACATGATAAATTATAAAAATATTAATATATAAGATTTTCCATTATAACCTGCCCATTTAATCGATGGGTATTAAAATGAATAACTAAATAGTTTATACATTTATATAATAAATTAATTTTTTTATCTATATATTATAAATAAAAGTGGAACCTTTTGAAAGGAAAATATTTTTTTAGAAAAAATATATTTTATCAAAAATGTGGTTTTGTCTTGCTTTGAGCACATAAAATAAAATTTATTTTTAACACTCATAGAAAAATTGTTTTGAAAATTTAAAATTATTTTCTAATTCAATATATTAATGTTATCTTATGTGGATGTTTTGAGATTTTTTCTGAAAATGTGAATTTTTTAGTGAATATTGAATAATTCTGATTTTAATAAAATTGACATCTAATTTTAAAAAATTATGACCAATTATTTTAATAATTTTATTTAAATAAAAATTATTATTATTTATTTATATTAAATCTAATTAATTTCAATTATGTATTATTAAAACTAGATTTTAGTATATGATTATTTTTAGGATTAAAAAGGTATTCTTATGAAGATAATTTTAAAGTTCATAATGTGTCCCATTTTAAATTAATTAAAACATCCCCAATGTGGAATTATTTAAATTAAATTTATATAATTTTTATCAGTAAATATTAATTTAAATTTATGTTATGATTATTACTTTTCATAAAGTTAATATAAAATCATTCTTTTATAAAAAAATAAACATCTTAAAAACCCCTTTTTTCATCGCATATGTGGGTTTAATTATAAATTAAATTATTCCAATTATTTTATCTTAGTTTATAAAATGGATACCATATTTGGGGATATAAAAATTTAATGTAATTTTATTACTATAATGAATAGTGAAAACAATAAAAAAATTATCCTGGTTATGATGAAAATGGGTTTACCATAGGGTTAAACTAAAAAGATAAAGATTAAAAATATACAATTTTTTTAATTCCAATTAGGTGGAAATATTTAGACCTTATAAATTCTATTTCTTAGAAATGGTCCATTTTGGAGCCTTTATTATAGATAATGATATGGTTGGAATTATTTTTTTTCAAAAATTCCAAGTGTGTCTTCTACCCTACTTATAAAAGGACACCCCATCTTCTATCCATTCCAAACATCAAAAAATAGTTGGGTTTTCCAATTAATACCCAAATAACATTCCTAAATACCTAATATGATACTATAATCATTGTCCTGGAAAAAGTAAAACCTAGGATAAATTTTACTGCACACCAAATGAAGTTGTCGAAAGAAGACGCAACGTCCTTAATCAAGAATTTTATTTTATTTATTCTTACACATAATTCAAATATTATTAAACCAAAATTATATATTTAAATAGTTATATTATATATAATGTGATTTTTTCCATGATAATGGAAAGACCTACAACCATATCCTTCTCCAAAAAATGGGAAACAATACCACTTACTGCATGTACAGTGTACTACCGCCTTAAAAGATGATATAATTTGATGTCCCTGGACACTTATCATGGTCTTATATAATGATTTATCTAAATTAAATATATAATACTCATTATATAATTATACATTTATAATTTTAATAACCTATATAAATTCCCTCATTCCACATTGTACAGAATACAATAACGTTACTCAGGTATACGACTAACTACAGTCTCGCAAAGTGTTGTGATTTGTTTTAACATACTCTTTACCTAGAAGGTAAAAAGTATTAATTTTATATTTAAAAATGATATTAATTAAATATTGACCATTATTGAAAATAGATATATCTAATAATTTATTTCCTTTTCATTTATTGAATAAATGATATTTTCGTTCTTCTATTTGAAAAACTAACACCTAACGAAGTGGTCTAATTCATTTTAATAAAGAATCACATTAATTGAATGTGTAAGGGTATTTAATGAAAAAATGTTATATTTTTTATATAATTATAATCATGAAATTATACTGAAACACGTTCCTTGTTTTCATCACGGTCTTTTCAAAATCAAAATGTTACTCATGCCTACAGATGGACAACCATCTCCATGACTGTAACGTAGTTCATTTTTCATGATATATTTCATGGATGGTTTAAAAGTATATTTTATGTATAAAAAATATGATTATGTAATGAATATTATTCAATAAATGAATAATTAATAGTCTATTTGACATTAGTCAATATACCAGTGTGAATTTGGGTATGTGGTTCCAAAAACATCAAAATGTATTACATGAACTTAAACTGTTATGTAATTTAATATGATATTTTAATGAAAATAGTAAAAGTATTAATAATCATAGAAAAGGTTATTAATAAAGTAAATAATTAAATTATGTCTATTATTCTGTGAGATAAAGAACATATATGATGAATCAGGGTTAAGGTATAAGATCTATCTAGACAACCCTTTACTTCAAATTATGAAATTTATATCTCTAAATCACATTATCATTCCCAAATAAAATTATGGAATTATTATTAATTCAATATATATTCCTCTCAAATATATACATATATTATTCTCACTTACCTTTTCAGGATAATATATTATGTAAGAGCATATCCAAAATTCCTTCATTATAAACGTTTCTTTTATTTATGATAGGAACCACGATTATGAAAACTGTCACGAACCATCCCATGTCGACCCTCAACCAGTCACCCAAGCTGGCCCATGACAAGTCCTAAGAGTAATTATTGATCCTCCCAAGATGTAGAAAAGCATTGATGACATTAGTATAGTGAAAATGGAACAATTTCACCCACATATAAATAATTAATCTACTAAAAGAAAGAAATGGACATCCCATTACACATTTATATAAAATTTGACAGAACATTATTTCCACATGGAAGTGAATGTAAAAATGAACCAAACAACTCAACCAACTAAAATTAAAAATTAACTATCTCCATGTGACCCTTTGGTCACTCTCCAGTACTATGATCAGACATTTCCCAAGGCGATTGACTCGAGTTGAAACCTTTAGAAGGGATAAAAACAGAAGAAGACTATAGGTGTGAGTATTAAAACTCAGTAGGCTAGCCTAATATTATATCCTAAATTCACTTCTTTTAAAATAAAAGAAACATGAATTACATGTTTGAAATATAATATATAAAAATATTTTTTCCAAACATGGTTCCATGCTATAATCATTATAAAATAAAATTGTGGCATGTTTTCATAACCAGGAAATGCTAGTAACCAATTTCAAAGAGATGAAACTACAAAATAAAAATATTTTTCAAGAGGGCTACTTTACTGAATGTAAACTTTTAAATAAAATACACGCACTACTTAATTTATGAACCAAATACATTGTATGCTGATGGTGAGTACAAAATAGCAAATGATCACAAGTCACAAGAACACCCCTAGGCACTAGTTCATTGTGGGCCCCATGTACCTCGTATCTCAGGGTAAAAGTAACTATAAAAAATATCCATTATCATGCAACATTGATAAGTAGAGGAAAAATTCCCATAAACTAGTGGTCCCAAACATCATCATCACAGTTTAGTTAGTGTTTTCATTGTCAAACTTATTATGGGAAATAGGGACAAAACCACTTCAGATCACTAGCATACTAGTACATGTCCATCCACCTAGATACATGGGTTTCCCTTTAGTGCTCAATCAGGTAACACATAATATAAAATACAACTTACACATGAAAATTTCATTCCCAAATCATACACACACAAACATCCCCCAAACATTCTTCACATTTCATTCACGGATCAATAAATCACTTGAAATTTTCATAATAAACTTTCAAGAAGTATAATAAGGCTTTACACATAAAGTTGATTAAAAAATTATATTTTAAGTCCAAACACCCACCATTACCATATAAAACCTGATTTGGAATCCCCAACACTATTTATAAGTCAATTTCATGGACTATAAAATGACGCCAAATGATACAACTTGAAGTACACAAGAAAACCATTTTTATAAGAAAAATGCCAAGTGAGCCTCTAATAATTCGCCACAAAAAAACTTTTAACAAAAGAACCAATTACACTATTTATAAAGGATTATAATAACACTATAGGAATAAATTTATCATTTAATTAAAAACATCAAACACTATGGTTACACATTCAAAACCCATCGATTTCTGTAAAGGTTACAAACATCCATTTACTGAGAACACATTCCAAAACACCATAAAAACTGCTAATCACATCATTATAAAACCAAAAACAAAATTACAACCCAAATAAGGAACCCATAAACATTTATTCAATTTATTCCACTATTTATCATGATCCAAAACATTTATTTTATATCACCTTTAGCACACAAAATCTAACTAGGCACATTAATGAAAACGAGGCATGCAATAACTAATAAAACAAAATTGATTTAAAACTAAAAATGTAATAAAACCAAATTTTCTTGAAAGGAATTATTTAAATAGATAAAAAAATTCTAAAAATTATAAGTTAGGTGAAAAATAAAATGCATCATTTAAAAAAACACATAGTGTGCACAATTTAGCGAAACCAACATAATTTTCACAAAATGAGGCCTAAAATACACTTCTTGCCCAGTAAATAATTAAATCAATGGGTGAAGAACAATATATATCATACATATAAGTTTAAAAAAGCAATTAAAAGATTAATCTTGAATTATAAAAGCAGTTATTGGGAGAAACTATGTCAAAATAAAGGCACAATGAAAACAAACACCTGATAACACCAACTGAGTGTTTATAAACTCTAAACCTATGAATACTGGACCCAAATGAGATGAAAACCCCTAAACAAATCATGGAATAACAAAAAATAGGTCTTTCATGACCATTGGAAAAGATAGATCCATGAAAAAATTGATATAGGAGGGGGATGAGGATAAAGGAGAAGGAAACACACCTTGATAACAAGATAAATCTTCATATTCTCCTAGATCCCTTCTCTTAGAAGAGAGGGAATGGATTGAAACACAAGGGAGAGGCTCATCAGTTCTTTTAAAACCATTGAATTTATATTTTGTGGGAAAAGAGTAAAAAAATGAATGATTTATGAAAGAAACAATTTACCTTTACAAATCTGGATGATTTGAGAAATCATAAGGAAGTTCTCCCTAATCCCTATTGAGGATGAGGTCTAAAGAGGGAAAAAGGAACATGGGGGTGTGCCTAAATTTTTTGGGATTGAGTGATAGGTAGAATTACCGAACAATATTTTTTAAAAATGGAAATGGGCTCACAAACGGGCCCAATACCTAAATAAATAAACCAAATCCACCATGATTATGAATTCCTAAGTTTTCCAAATTGATATTGTGGTTTTAATAGATCAAGGGAGTCCATGTAAAAAGTAGAATGGGTTAAAAATGTTAAAATATTAAGGAGTTATAAAAGAAACAATTTTTTTTAAATTTGGAAATGGTCTCACGGTTTGACCCAAATCTTGATGTAGCCACTCTTTTCAGCAAAAACCCCCAAACAAGATATAGGTCACCCATGGTAGGATGATTAGAAATAGATGTAAATTCAAAAATCAAGATTAATATCACCCAAAACCCATGAAATGGATTGGTATTTCCAATGATCTGGATCAAAACTAAGACATGAAAAACTGGGTGTGACAATTTTCCCCACCCTTAAATTTTTCATCCCCTGGAATTCCATAACACTTTTCGGCGGATTGATAAATGACTAATGATTTCTCATAAACACTATCCATCCTATTAATGCAAATACATTTCACCCACCTAAAATGAACTTAAGTGTTATACCAGAAATTAAACAACAACTCACAACCACTTCTCTAGAATCAATGGAAGGATCAAGCCCCTCATCCACAACCAATCCAAGACTATATTATTGTGCCTTCTCCAAAATATCCCAATGTCCACTGAAAAGCAATAAATATAATGAAATCCAATTATTTAAAGGGAGGCTATAACGTACTCCCCACCATTAAGAACCAACCAAAAATAACCAAACAAAATTTCTGCGTGATCTTCAATTGGGCCTCTCCCACAATGGCCAATCAAAACTCCTTTACAATGGACTACCATCCTAGTCCAATAATAAAAAACATGATCATTTGAACTACTATCTAACAAATAGAGAGGAAAATAACATAGACAAAACTTCTCTCATAGACCAAAAATCACCACCACACTGGTCGGGGAGGGAAGGGGCCCAATGACTAGACCGCTGGAAGCAATGATGTAAACCACCCACCACTCTTCACCTATATAAGGATAAAATCCAAGACCCAACCTGATTCACATGGGTAGTTCACACAAGAACACTGACCAGAATCTCGTATCCATGATGGTATAACCATAGAAACTACATGATGGGTACATCCACTATACCCTTTGCGGGAAAAGGAAATTCCCAATGATGAGAAACCATACTAGAAATTCCAAAACCACCTCATCGAAATGGTGGAGGCACAAACATAACTAGACTACCCCAAAACTAGGATTCCTAACTACACATGAGATTCACTCCGAGGAATATGGTTAGAGCTCTAATGGTTGAAGTATTACTGCCTCACAGTCAGGAGTTAAGGATCACAACACCCATTAAACTCACTATCTCAATCAAAACACCTTTACCCAAATTGAGATTTGGAATTTATAGATCACCATTCACTATCACTCTAAATGTAGATTAGAATGAAAAATGAACAAGTAGAAGCCCCCCAATATCACCAAGCATAGCTAACACAACTAATATAATCACCATGTCCGGATGGTGCTTTAAACCGAGCCCAAAGAGCTCTCTATTCCAAAAAACGAGGTGAGGCATCATTCAAAGAGGTGGATTGAACCCTAGAAATGAATCCTTAGGCTGATCAAATAGAAATTTTACCAACAGAGAACCATCCATGGACACATCACAACATCCAAAACATCTTTAAAAACCCACTGATAATTTCTCCAAAACCGAGACACAAAAAAGATCCCATATCAAGACCCAACAGGAGTACGACTTCTAGATCACAAGTAATAATAAAAAAATAAACAAAAAATCTAAGACATAAGATAAACTATCCACATAAAAATATATTTATAAACAATTTCCATAATTGATTAGTTCAAAAAACTCTTTGAAAAATAAACTAAATTTGTGGATTTCCACATTCACCAATTGCGTTTCATCAAGTATCACTCACATGAATATTTCCATGTCACCCTGGTCACACAAACACCATGTCATACCAGCCATCCATCCATATATCCATAAAACCATGTATTTGAGAACCCATGAAAACACCAAAGGCTAAAACAAAACAAAAAAATTCCAAAAAAATCATTTTATTTCCAAAGGCACACTAACCACCAAGTCAAAAATCTGTTCAGATTAAAAAAACACACTTCATTAAGAAATATTTACTTAAAAACCTACCCCTTTTAATTTTTAACAACTTTCAAAACAACCAACCTACTCAAAAAAACCCCTACCCATTTTCAAATATTCATTAAGGTCTTTTTTCATAATCTGATGGACACAAATACCAAGACCCTTTCTAAGAAAACACCAACCAATCAAAAATAATTTCAAAAACAAATTAATCATATTCAAACACTTTTCAACATCCCAAATAACCCACTTTAAAACAAAGTATTTAAATCACCTTAAAATGATCCACTCTTTCAAAACATTTTATTTCAACAAACCGCAATTTTAGATTAGGTAAAATCTAATCGTGTTAAATCATTTTCACTTTATACCCAAGATTTGTTTCACAAAACCCATATTTCCAAAATCTTTCTTATATTAAATTTTGAAAACAGATTTTCATTATTGTCTCTTGAGGATTTTCAAAATAATTTTTGAATTCATGAATGGTCCAAGAGACCCACAAAATAGAACTAATGTCGATAGGTGGCTTGATCATATGGTTGGAAGACACATTCAAAACACACCACTAAAATGGAGAGCCTTCTCAGGACCATGCCACAACTCCATATGGATTTCCAGGACTTGTGAGATCATAAAAAACATTAGTAAAACTCCCCTTTTTTGTATCCCAACACCAAACAATCAACAAGAACCAATGAAACCAATAAAACCAAACTTTCCATGGAAACCTGAGGATCAGAATGAGCAAGAGTTCACGACTC
The DNA here is from genome assembly GCA_963277665.1 of Viscum album. Lineage (NCBI taxonomy): Eukaryota > Viridiplantae > Streptophyta > Magnoliopsida > Santalales > Viscaceae > Viscum > Viscum album. The sequence continues at coordinate 355,818 of CAUJRU010000197.1, forward strand.
TATTCCCGCACTTACTCTTCATGTTATGAAAATCCAGCTCCATCTACCTTGAAATCCCCCAAAATAACAAGGTTTATCTAAAAATAATGATTCTATAAGATCTGACCTACTTTGATACCATCTTATTATGAACCATCGTGAGTCAACCCTGAAACAATTACCTAGGCCATCCCTTGACAAGTCTGGAGAGGCATTCCCAATCCTCCCGTGATGGATACAAGCATTGAGGGAATAATTATAGTGACAAAGGAATGATTTTTACAACATATAAACAATTAATCTTGTAGCGAAAGGAAACATACATCCTTGTACACGTTTATATAATAGTTAAACTAAATAATAGTTGCACATGGAAATGAATGTACATTTGAACCAAAAAACTCAAATGAACAAATCTGAAAACTAAATATCTCCATATGACCCCTTTGGTCACTCTCCAACAAAATGATCACATGTCGCCCCAGGTGATCAAACTCGAGCTGAAACATGCACAAGGGCTAACAACAGAATAATACTATATGCATGAGTATTAAAACTGAGTATGTTAAACCAATATTCTATCCCCAATGCACTTACACTAAAATAAAAGAAACATAAATTCAATGTTTGAAATAAAATATATAAAATAATGTTTTCAAAACATGGTTTTATGCTGTATTCATTATAAAATAAAATGGTTGTAAGTTTTCCTAAAAAGGAAATGCTAGTAACCAATTTCAAAGAGATGCAACATCAAAATAAAAATAGTTTTCCAGAGGGCTTATTTAAAGAATGTACAATTTAAAATAAAACACACACTTCTTAATTTATGAACCAAACACACCTTATGGTAACATTTAGTACAAAATAGACAATGAGCACCAGTCACAGGAACACCCTAAGGAAATAGTTCTTTTGGGCCCCATGTACCTCGTATCTTGGTGTAAAAGTAACCATAAAAAAACATTCATTATTGGGAAAAAGACACTAGTGGGGAACAAATACCCATAACCTAATTGTAACCAACATCATCATAATTTTTTATTTAGTGGTGTCATCATCAAACATGCTATGTGAAACAGGGATTAAATGACTCCAAATAACTAGCATACTAGTACACATCTTCCAACCAAGATATAAAAGCTTCCGTTTAGTGCTCAATCAAGTTCCGCATATTAGAAAATACACTTTTTCACATGAAACTTTCATTCCATAATCATAAAAAAAACAAATATCCCACAATCATGCTTCATATTTCTTTCACAAGATCAATAAACCACTTAAAATTTTTATAAAACAATTTCAAGATGTATAACGAGGCTTTGCTCATAGAATCGATTAAAAAATTATCATTTAAGGCCAAAAACAACCATTAACATATCAAACTATATTTTTAATACCAAAAAATATTTAATAAATTAATTTCAAGGACCATAAAATAGATCCAAATTCTATAACATGAAGTACACATGAAAACCATTTTCACTAGAAAAATGCCAAATAGGCCTTTAAGAATTATTCACAAAAACAAAATTTATTAACAAAACCAATTAAACTATTCAGAAATAGGTGTAAAAACACCATTTAATGCAATTTAAAATTTACTTAAATACCTCAAAAACTTAGGTTACATATTCAAAACCCATCCATTTCTATAAAGGCACCAAATATGGAATTTATCGAGAAAACATGCCAAAACACACTAAAAACCAATACTCACTTCATTATAAAACCCATAACCAGATTATAACCCACATAAGGAATACATAAACGTTTATTCACATGAATTAAATATTTTTCACTATCCAAAATAATCATTTTTGGTCACCTTGAGCACACAAAAGCCAACCAGGCACTTTCTCGAAAATGAGGAATACAACAATTAAGAAAAAAAATCTATTTATCACTAAAAATGTTATAAAACCAAATATTAATGGATAAAATTTATTTAAATATCTGTAAAAGGTTCTAAAAATTATAATTCAGGTGTAAAAGAAAATAGATCATGTAAACAAACACATAGTGCACACACTTTATCCAAAACAATACAAACAAAACAAGGCATAAACTACCATTCTTGCACACTAAATAATTAAATAAAGGGTGGAAAACAATACCTAGTATATATATATGGTGAAAAAATAAGAAAAAGATGAATATTGAATTATAAAGGGAGTTCTTGGGAGAACCTACCTCAAGACCAAGGCATAATAGAAACGCACACCCAATAACACCTTCTGAGGGATTATAACCCCTAAACCTATTAATATTGGCCCAAAAAGAGAAAAAACCCCATAAAATATCATGTGATAACAAAAAACTAGTAATTTCATGACTAGGATAGAAGATAGAGCCCTGGGGAATTGGAAGGAGGAGGCGGAAGGAGGAGAAAACAGATGGAAACTCACCTTAATAACTAGAGAACTCATAATCTAACCTTATATCCACACTGTTAGAGGATATGGAATGGCCTATAACACAATGGATAGGTTCCTCATGACAGTAAGAACTAGGGAAATAATATTTGGTCAAAAAATAATAAAAAATGAATTATTTATGAAACAAAAAAATTACCTTTACAAATCCGGATGATTTGAGAAATCTTGATGAAGTTCTCCCTAATACCCACTAAAGATGAGGTCCAAATTGGGAAAATGAAACTTTCGGGGTTATCATAGGGTTTTTTGGATCAAGTGAGTGGTTTAATGACCTAAAACTATTAAAAATGAATATGATATGAAAGAAACAATTATTTTTAAATGGAAATGGGCTCACGAGATGACCCAATACCTGAATAAATAACCCAAATACATCATGATTTTGAATTATTAATGGGACTAAAAGGATATTTTGGTTTAAATGGGTTAGAGGAGGCCATGTTTGAATTTTAATGGGTGAAAAAATGTGAAAAAACTAAGGATTTATAAAATAAACATTTTTTAAAATTAGGAAATGGGCTCATGGTTTGGAGAAAATCAAGAAGTAACCACCCTTTTCTCCAAAACACCACAAAAAAGATATGGGAACCCATGTTAGGATGATTAAAAATATATGGAACTTCAAAAATAAACATTCAACTTAAACAAAACCCAAGAAACGGATCAATATTTACTTTGAACCGGATCAAAACAAATATAAGAAAAACTAGGTGTGGCACAACCCATTTTCATTCAATTGATTAATATCATGCAATGCCTTTTTATTGATTCTATTATGTGTAACACATAGATCATTATAATGTTATTATAGGTGAAACAAAATTGTTTTACAAGGCATTGGTTATACCTTTAGTCTCATATGGAATTCTTTATGATATTAGGGAGTAAACCTAATCCATTATGGAACTTTTTTCACCGTGGGATATTGTTTAGAAGTTATCCATGACTCATGTTTATGTAATGTTTTATGGTTTTTTCACGTTTAATATGATTCCAGAATCATATGATACCATGTTTATTAATATATTCTTAATTTAACTATTGAGTATCCTTATATTTAATGATATCATGTTCTACCTTTGACTCACATGTTATCTTTCCTTATCATGTTTATTCCTTTATTTGGCCTTCTAGACCACCCATTTCATTATATATTCCCTAGGATATACCATATAGTTTTAAGTTTTCAAATATACTTAGGTTTTTTAATTGATATTTATGTTTTAAAGTCATGTATTAATAAGGGAAAAATGTATGGGTCATTATAAAAATACCCATACCTTATATAGATCCAACGCACTACTACCCGAGATGTTCTTCCATATTTATCAGGTCTAGAAACCAGAACCTTAGGTACCCATACATATTTTCAGGAATGATTTAGACTATGATTATAAGTAAAATCCATGATTTTTTTAAAGTAAACTCAAAATTATTATTCCATAATATGGATATAACAAAATTAATTTCATGGATCAAAATATTTAAAAACATTTAGAAAATACATAAATGGTACTCAATTATTACATGTGTATATAAAAGAATAAATCATTTAAAAATAGAGTATTTAAATAAGACCCAAATAATATTATGGCTAAAAAATTATTATCAGGGGGAATATTGACTTGGGAATATGTGATTATCCCAATAATATCTCAAACAATATATAATGGATCCATTTATAATGTTGAAACTTATTGAAACATTTAATATAACATAATAAAATGGTCTAAATTTTACAATGGTTAATGTTTTTGTACGTGTATGTACCTAAAATGTATTAGAATGAAAAATATATTCTCGTTGAGGTGTGCATAGAGGTAGTGATAATCAAATACTCAATATTAAACCACCAATGGGGTCCCAACATAGCTTTGATATAAATAGTGTTTTCATGTATGTGTCATCTTATTTACAGGAATATATAATAAATAATGGTATGGTAATAAGGGAAAAACATAACAACCCAATTGTAGAAAAATTATCTATATACTTAGGCCTTCTTCATGGATATATGTCCCTTTTCCATGGCTATAGCCTATGGCCATATTCTATCTCTAGATTTTGGCTTCTCATACAATGCATTTCCATGTAAATACTTTACTGGATACAACAACAGAGGGGGAGATATATCCACAATAAATGACCTTGGAAATAGGTGATGTTATTATAGAAGTTTGGGATATAGTCCTGATTAATTATGTTTGATATATCCCATAATAGTGTAGGGGACATATTCATAGTTGAGTTGGGCTATACTATATTATATTCATATCGCTATAGGTAATTTTTTTCCACTATCATGATTTAATCTCATCTCTCTCCTTTAATAGGTAGATCAACTTACCACTTCACTAACCTTGTTATCCAGAATATATATGTAATATATATATTTGAAAAAAAATTATATATTTTATTAATATTTGGATCCTGAAAATTAATATAGGGTTTCATATATCAATGTTGATGTTTCGATCTTGTCTTTAAGTGTGTTCCTATGAAAAATATTCTCATGATTGCGTAGGAATGTATATTTCAACATTTGTCTACAAACACAAAAAAAATTAAAAACTATTGATATATTAATTGTTTAACTATGTCTATATGTTGTCTTATTACAATGATCATAAAAAATCCTATAAATATTTGAATTTAAGTGAATAAAAATTTCTTATGAGAGTGCGGGAGGACCTATTGGTGCTGTCATGTCATGAATGTGGCTATAGGTGTCCTATTTCCACATTAAATAGAAAACATGTAAAGTGTGTAATGTTAATAATATAACATTAAAATTGTAAAAAAATAGATACAATTTGTATTTTCACATCTATACAAAAATATAGTTGATGACTACCTATACATTTGGATAAGAGATGATAATTAGAGGGTATCCCCTGAGGGAGTTTACATGAGTACCTATAAAATATGTTACATGTTCTAATATGTAAAAAAACAGGTATATAGATTTTTTTGATTAATTAAATGTCTTATTCACCCATCTCATATATTCAAATGATTCCAGTATATTCATTTTATTCTTCTACACTATTCTAGGGAAAATGGGAATGAATATATCTATTCAAGTAGATATTACAACACATTCCAGGTACAAGTCAATATATTATGTGTACATCCCACACCATGGTCATTAAACACTTATGGAATGATCCCTTAAATACCATTATAATTTTTTGGTGGAACTACAAATATAATCTTTATTAATAATACATATCCCCTTGGGAATACAAAATCTCATTTTGGAATATAAAACAATGTTATAAAAGAGGTAGTACAAATTTATAATAAAATATTATAAATTATATCAACAAACATTTCAATTATAAAAAACACCATGTATGATACAATAAGACATAATATCCAAAAAACAATTGTTCTTCTTCGGAAAATATAATAATGTAACCATTAACCACGTATTTCATGATAATTTGAAGGAATGCTTGTCATAAAATGAATCTATATCTATGTTTAAGATATTTATAATCATAATTGGACAAAATTTGGAAATAATGCATCCATTAATATAAGAAAACTTTTTTATATAATTTTATTCAAATAGTATAGTGCGATATTTAAATGGTAAAAAAATAATGGCTTGTTTTAAAGAATCAATGTAGGGATGATATATCTAACGTATAAGACATACATTTAAAGTTATGAATAAGGAGGTAAAATTCTCATTAATATATTTTTGATAATGGGTTAGTAACCCTAATGTTTCTATATACTATGTTATACCAAATATAGTTCATGAGATCACTTGGGCTAGGAACAACCAATATAAAATCCTAAGTAAAAAAAATATTACATATCAAAAAAATTTCAATCAATGTATTATAATAATAGAAAGTACAAAAGCATGACATATATTAATTTTTATATAAAAAATTATGTTCCAAAATGGAATAGTGGTTACTATTAAAAAAATTTCAAACAACCCATTTTTCTAGAAACAAGGTAGGTGGGGAAAGAGAAAACAATTTTATAAATTATTTCCAAAGGAAAATTTAGTGTCATTTTTTTTATAAAAAATTTTATTCCTTAAACATTTTTAGAATATTTTTGGTGTTAATAAAGTGTCATGTTAGAAAAATAAAAAACTATTGAGATTTTCAAGTGGAATCACATCATTCCACCTCATAAAAATAGCCACCAAATTTCATATAATGTACACTCTTAACTGTAGGATAAGTGTGTTCTATAAACATTTATATCATTTTAGTTTAGCATAAATATGTTATTTTCTAGATGAAACATTAATAAGACTCATGGGTAAACATATAATCTATATTATAATAAAATAAGAGAATTTATTCCCATAAGGAACTCATAGCATACATGTTTTCCATAAGATGATATAACAAGAAAAAAACAACAAAAATGTATATACTAGATCTATGTTTATATAAAATAAAGTATACATGGTATTATGAAATAATGGATATATTATATAACAACGAAAAAAGTTATACAACTACTATTAAATAGAAAATTCAAATAAAAAAGATATTAAATTAAAATTTATTAATATGTAACAGTACTACAACAAATCCTATAATATAACTAATTAAAATGAAAAAAATAATGAATCACATTAACTCTTTGAAAAATATCAAGAGTTATTCCAAAATATCATTCAAATCCATATTGTTTTGTTATTAAAAATACTTCCGATTTTTTAATATTATTTTTATGATAAAGGGTGTAATATTATAGAAATAGAAAGAAATTACTTGGTTTTTTGGGGAAACCTATCTTTTCATTATCCATAAAAGAACACCATTCGTACTCATATTTTACTATATAATCTTATAAAATGACCAAATGAACAATCTATAACCATATTGTATCATTTTCAAAGAAAATAAAAAATTTCCATTCTAAAACCAAATTGAAACCAAGATAAAAACAAGGAAAAATACAACCATAATTACTCTAACCACTAAACATAAAAATGCCAAAATTTATTTGACCATAAAATTCCCCACATAAATATCTAAAACCTAGTAACCTCAATAAAAATTTATTCATAAAGAAGCATTATGAAAAAAGTGAAAAGAGGTAATAAATATCTAATTTAATTTATCCAAGACTCAAGGTAGAAAAATACAATATATACAGCTAGATGTGAAATTAAGAATAAACATACATGGTTAAAATAATAGAAAAAGAGTACAAACAAATTTTAGAGCGAGGGAAAAAGTGGATAAGGTTTTTCCATGAATTATACATAAAGAATACACCCTTATCCATTCTTAATAATATAGGGAATTTATGAGGACATGATAAGATCTATGGGAGATCCTTCAAGGACACTTTAACTAACACAAATTAAGGTGATGGGTGAGGATTTCAGTGAAAAAATGAAAGAACATAGATAGAATAAAAATTCAGTTACCAAATGTTATACGTAAAATTTCCACGGAAATTAGTTGTGATATTTTGGTTCCTTACAAGACATTGAATTACACACCTTAATAGAAACTAGTCAGCCACCATAATTATGGGGGTGTCAGAATACATACTTTTCCCCCCATTTCCACTTCTAAATACCCTCTATTCCCCCATTAATTAACTATAACTCTTATAAAACATCCTTCCATAAAATATTATACTTCAAACTCCATATATAATCACCGTAAACCATGAATATGCATTAAACAAGAGAAACCATTAATTAAAAACATTGTATTTAAAAAGTACATACCACAAAACATCTAAATCATTTGAAATACTAGAATATGTTTATCAAAATATTTATCAACTAGGAATTCCCAAATTGTTAAATAAATCATAAATCAAATAGAAATTGTATATCTTAAAATTTCATTATATTCCCTCAAACCAGACTAATTTTGATCCTTAATTTACCAATCCAAATTCTTTTCACAACTATTGAACTGAAATTATACCCCAAATAAAATCTCAAATAAACCGTCAAAGTATTTTTCATAACTCCTAATCCTAATATAAATGAAAAATTATATATAAATTATATATTTATTTTTTGAGTTTATTCTTAAAAAAATTTAATATACTTTTTATTTCCATTATATTCAAATATGTGGATATTAATTAAAATATATTATTATATATTTTTCACATTTATTCATGACATTAATATAATAATTCACTATAGTATCAATCATACTGAAAATGGAATAGTAGTTCCTCGCTATGATGAGAACTATAAAATTATAGTTTGATATTATTACGCATTGATATATGGTTGGATAAAATTATATGATGGGGAATATTGCTTTTCAAACATCAAGTGAGATTATTCATAAGTAGATGATACATCATTTCATAATGTTTTTACTTGGTAATCTCAAAGATAAAGGATTATGAGAACTAACCCGCCTATATGAAATCTACATGTTTATTTATCATTAGATCTTCCAATCCATTAGCTTGTCTAATGATCCTCATAGGATATGATTATTATTAATTCACATAATGACTCATGCACATTGATTTATTATCATAAACCATTATGAGACAGTGTATGTTGAGTGCATCACAAATGAAAAGGTATTATTGAACATGTTGAGGATAAATTTTTCTCTTCTATATTTACAGAAGATGATATCAAAGAAATTTTATAGAAATAGAAATTTTTAATAAATTCTATGGTCATAGTGAAATTATATTTTTATATTAGATAGTCAACCAAAAAGGAATCAATTATAATTATTGATGACCAAGGTGTGAATCCTGGTTGACAAGATATTATGGTAAATGTATTATATTAAATAGTTATTTTTTTGTTGTGATATTAAATTCAGGATATTTGGTTCCTTGACCAATTTCTTGATGGTATTATTACACTTTAGGAATACCACCTAATGTCAATTAGGAAGAATCCAAGAGGGTCAAACACTTTATGTTTTCATTAATCTTAGTTAAATATAACTTATATTTAACAATTTGAATACACATTATTCCCTAAGAGAAGAAAAATTGCATCAATATTTATTAATCTATTGAAAATATTAAATAAGTATTTATTCATAAGGTTATTTTTTAATTACGATATTATATAATATTTATTTATAACATCTTATATGCATTGAAAGAAATAATTACTTATTCACTATTAAATAATTTATTTAATTGTCTCTATATCTAATTAAAATTTATATGCTAAAATATGAATAGATTATTTTTTAAATGATTATTATTTATAAAAAATATATAATTTAATATATGAGGAGGAAGAAAAAACTAATTTCCATGTTTGATGATATATCATTATTTACCAACTCATAAAATAAATATTTATAAGGTGTCCTGTTATTAAATGTATTTAGAAGATAAAAAATTTAATTACTATGATTATTATATTTTGTTATGTACATTAAATGTTTAATATATTATTTAGGGCCTTTTTGAAATTAAATAATATTTTAACCATAAATCTAACTCTATAAATATAATTTTATGTCTATTGTTTTGGAGTTTATTGAATTGGATAATCATTGAGAACAATAGATTCCTCTTAATATCTCACTCCTACTCTATTTCTCTCAATAACATGATAAATATGAAAATATTCTTCTAGTTAGAAGGAAGATGAATCGATCAAGATGAATAATGAATGATGATCAATCAGATACCCTAGTACCATATGCCTAATCATTGTTGTTCAAGGATTGAAGGATCACTTGTAGATAACCACTATAGAGGATCTACCATAAAAACACAATTCCAGTTGAGTTATAAAGATAAACAACCTCAAGGAAAAATATTTATAGATCAAGGAATTATTTTTTATTGTGCTTCGATTATTTCTAAAACTGATGGGAAGAGTAATTGTATTTATATATATATATTAATTGTTGATTTTATTTAGATCAAATTTCATTAGAATGATATTTATATCCTGTTAATTGTGAATAATCTATCAAATATGGTAATATCTTAGTGATCCATAGTCCTAATCACAAGCTACTACTCTATCTAGAATCATCATCTACTACTATCCAAATCATAATATCTTAAAATCTATGAGACATGAACAACTAATACTCTAATGTACACATGAATTTCACCCATTAATTTGAAAACTATAAACCATAAACATAAAATTATAATAATATTAATACATAATCAAACTCTACACCATTATTATTATTCACAAAAACTAAATCCACAAAACATATATTAAACCACTTAGAAGATAACAATATTAAATAATGTACTTTTAAACATATGATGCTCCAAATACCATCAATTAATTAAAATGAAACTAAAGGATTCACCACTATAAAATTCTATATGTCAAGCATCTTCATGTCAAACAAATCAATTCACATATTGTTTATGAAATTAATTTATTACAATTATTACCATGTAAGGATCATTATATTAAATCAATAAACTAATTTAGTTGTGAAAATAAACTATTTTAAAGTGAAACCCACTTTTTCTATTTTAGTTTATGTAAACAATGTTTAATTTCATTTAAAATATAATCTTCTAAATTTTGAATAGTTTATTACAAATCATATATATATAACGGTCATTTCATTTTTAAATTTAATATATAATTATATTTGAAAATAAAATATAACCTTCACATTCCAAATCAATCATTTTATCCTATATACATTCCAATTAGAAACATCAAAAAGAGTAAAATTGTTTTTCCCCACCAAAACCCATTCAATTTGAAATATAACATAATTTTAAAAATAGTTTTATTTTAACACATTACCCACTCGACTGAGTATAAAATTAAAAATTAGTAATTGATACTTCATAATTCTAGAATATCCCTGTTCATTTATCTGTATGAGAAAATGGGTTCCCCGAATAAATTAAAAGGAAAATAATGACTAACATGATAGGTTGTTTTTTTATAACACCCTCGGTTTTAGGTATGTGGCCTTTTTCATGAATTTGTATGTGTTTAAATTGCATGGAATGAGTTGGGAAGAGGTTGGGAGAGTTTGGATTGGTTTTGGATGAGTTTGGAGGCTTTTAAAGGGGTGCACAGTTTGAGAATGGTTAGTGTAAACTGTGCGGGTTTCCCAAGAAACTGTGTAAACCCTTGTTCTTGAGACAATAGGCCTCGCACGGCCAGCGCACGGTTCGCCAAACCGTGTGAGGAAACCATGCAGACTCTGGCTCTCGAGGCAGTGGCGTTCGCATGGTTAGCGCACTGTTTACCAAACTGTGCTGGATAACTGTGCGATCACTTAAATTTAGGGTTATAAGTTCTGATCTCACTCGAGATTTCCTCATTTCACTCCTCTCTTCCTCCCACTCAAGCCTCACTCGGGTTTTTGGGTTCTCAAGGTTTGGAGGGGCTCTCCCACACGTTTTGGAAGCGATTTGAAGGGGTTTCAAGGTGGATTCCAGGTGGTTTCTCCTGGGTAAGTCTCTCCTCTTGTTTCTCTTGAGTTTTCCTCTAGATTTTTTCTTCCCTCTTTCTTTGTTTTCTAGATCTACAATTATTTTGAGTAGATCTAGGGTTGTGGTAGCCTTGGATGATGTTTTTAAGGCTTGTGAAAGTTAGTGAAGGGGATCTAGAGAGGTTTTGGTGGTGCGATCGCCGGGTTTGAGGTGCGGTTGTTCGTGGGTCGATTTCTTAGGAACCGTAAAGGTAGGTGGCATCTCTCTCAACTGTAATTGGTTAGAGCTAATGGTTTTTAATACAATTAATTTTTTGTGCTTGAAATTAATTGTGTTTTGATGTGCGAAATTGGTGAGAAATCCCATGGGTGATGTTTTGGGTTTTTTTGGGGAAATGGGGGATATATGGTGAAATTCTCTTGTTGGGGATTTTAAAATGCAGATTTTAAAATGGGATTCTATGGTTTATTTGTGAAAATTAATGATGTAAAGGGTTTTCAATAAAAGGGTTGTTTTATTGAAATATTTTTTGGCATGGAAAGTGATTTTCAATTAATGGGTGATTTATTGAAGTGGATTGATATGCAATGGAATTGGTTGATTGCATGATGTGGTCACCTTGATGGGTTATATTCATGGTTCTGATTGATTGGAATGTTTTGATTAAGTGGAGAGAAGTACCACTATAAAAAGGGGATGGATAGTGGAGGGAAGGGCCACCATCAATGGGAAGTGGACGAAAAGTGCCACTAAAGTGTGAATGGTTGAATGGGTTGGACAGTAGCTCCACCGTTTGGTTTTTATGTTTGTTTTGTTGTGAATTTTTTTTCAAGATGGAATTTTTGTGATAATGTGTAAATGAGGAGTTGTTTTGTGGCATATTTGGTTGGCTTTCCCTTGGTTTCTTGGCCTGGATGTGATGGCTTGATAAGAGCATGGTTGGCTTATGAAAATGGTTGCACTGTTAGTTATTTTATATAAATTGTTTTATATAAATGTGCTAACAGTTTTATCCTAGTGGCATGTATAGGGAAGTAATTTGGGGAAAACCTACTGAGTTTTAGTACTCACCCCCTTCTTTGGCCCCATGGTGTCTTTGCAGATGTCGTGTACCATGATGTGGGAAAAGGTAAGGCATCACCCTCCTTTAGTGGAGCATTGTGATCCCTTGGTGGATCTTGGACCTTAGATCTTGGCGTGGAGATGTGGTGGTGTCATGGCATGTGGTGTTTGGTGGTTCAGTTTCTGTAGTGTACTCTGATGTTGCGTGGAAATGTCTAGTTGTGTTGGTTTTGAGTTGTGTTGTGGAAAAACTTGGTTGTCTTTTGGGAATGCATGGCTGGGTAATTTATTCGACATGCATCTTATAGTGTTTATTGAATTGTTGGTTGGTTTGTAGTAAGGGAAAATTGTTCCCTATCTTGTTCTTGAAGCCCTTGACATTTATTTCCAGCCTTTGGCGTCTTGGTAACGTCACTTAAGGCCAAGTAGCCCTCACCGCCTCCTCAAGACAATGAGGTAGGGGAGTGGTGTTACAAGTTGTATCAGTTTGTTCGTTCCTTATCTTTCAAGTTAGACCAGTTGTTCGGTTCTTTAGAGTGGATTCTTGGATTTTGTGTTGACATTCGTTGTGTTAAATTCCTTAAGTCGGGATGGTAGTAAGGCGTAAGAATGTCAGAACGTGGAATGTATAGCATAAAAGGACGTAGCTAACCCTTTTATGCTGAAATTCAAGTTACCATGGAGTTGGGTACATATGTGTTTTGGAGACACTTATAGGCATTGAATATCTCATTGTCGTGGGTGTAGCCAATGAGATGAGCATGACATGCATGGTAGAAATGACTTTCCACTGGGATGAATATTTCATTGGGGTATAATGATTTATGATGTGATATGAATGTGTGAAGTTTCATTGTGAATAAATTTGTATTTTGAAGATGGTTTCGTTTTCAAAATGGTGAAACATCAAACATGTGGAAAATGGGTGGAAATCCATGTTGTGATAGTGTTGTGTAATGTGATTTGAGATGGGATTTTGTGATGTCTACGGAAGTGAGACTCATGGTTGTTTGTTTTCTGTTTATAGAAATGGCACCGGGTAGGCATCGTAGAGACCAACCGGAGGAGGCTGTAGAGAATGTGGTAGCACCAGAGCCTCAAGTGAACCAGCAGCTAGTGCAAGGCATAGTGCAAGCTCTCCAAGCTGTGGAAAGCGGAAATAAAATGGATGAACCAGGGAATGTGAATCATGTGGTTCAGTTTCAAAAGCAAAATCCACCCATCTTCAAGGGTGATTCATAGCTTGATAGGGAAGAAGCATGGTTGAATAGAATAAACAAGATCTTTGAGTTCTTAGGAACACCGGTAGAGTTGAAAGTGAAGTTGGCCACGTATATGTTGGAAGAACTTGCCCTTCAGTGGTGGGAGTTGGTATTCCAAGATGGGATGGACCAGGGTATGATGTGGGAAGGATTTGAGGAATTGTTTAACAAAAAATTCTACCCACATACGTTTAGAATTCAGCGTACGACTGATTTCTTCAGTTTGAAGCAAGAGCTGATGTTAGTGACAGAGTATGCAGCTATGTTTATGAAATTAGTGCGGTTTTCACCTGAGGTGGTGGGTAGCACGTTGTTAAAGCCAAGGATCTTTGAAGCGAGGATAAGGTAAGAAATTCGTTCAAATATAGCGGTGTTGTGTATAGATGATTACACAGAGATGGTGAATAGAGCCTCAGGGGTTGAGCGAGATCTGTTGGGAGCTCTAGGTGGGGGAAGCATGGTGGTACCCATGGCGAATATTGGGAACTCTAACGCTGGGTTCAAGCGGAAGAGGGACACTTACTCCCAGGGTGGGAATATAACATATAATCTGACAGTAGTATTGGTGAATCTTCCTCTAAATCCCCAGAGAAAGCTGGGATGTTTTCAGTGTGGTTCTATAGGCCACATCAAGTGGGATTGTATGAAACAACCTAGAGCATGTCATAATTGTAAGCAGATGGTCCATATGTAGCGTTATTGTCGGAATTCTCCAAGGTTGGGTGCGCGTGACACTCCTCAGGGATCGCAGACGTCGTATGCTTCGACGGGCCGGGGGAAACATCATACCCCTCGACAGCAGAGTAAAGTGGGTCATGGTGATTCTCAGAATACCATGATGCCTCAACAGGGCAAAAAAGAACAGAGTGTGGAAAGAAAACATGTGTTTGGAGCTGAGCAAGTTGTGGTGGATGATCAGTCGGGACCATCCACGGTGCGAGGTACTATTCTTTTAAATTCTACCTTGATGTAAGTGTTGTTTGATATGGGTGCTTCACACTCTTTTATTGCTGCATGTGTGGTTGATTTGCTGGGTTTAGGATAGAAATGATTCCCTCAGTTTTCAAACTTCAAACTCCTCTAGTTCAAAGAGAGTGTCGAGCCTTATTGTGTAGAGAATGTTGTATCGTTGTGGGAAAGGTTGTAATAGTGTGTCATTTCTCAATGCTTGAGATGGATGGGTATGATATAATCCTGGGAATGGATTGGCTGGTGGCTTTTAAGTCCCACAGCCATTGTGATGCGCGAACAGTGGCTTTTACGACACACGATGGCGTTAGAAATCTCTTTAGAGGAGATAAGCATGCAAGGCAGGGTGAACCGAGTTTGCTGGCAACATAAGTGCATACGTTATCGTATTAGTTGGCAGTTTTGTCGTTGGAATCGGTAGAGGGTGTTGAGAAGAGTGTTTATCTGGCAGTGGTGGATCAGTTCCTGGATGTTTTTCCTGAATAATTATCTGGGTTACCTCCCATAATAGAAGTGGAGTTTACGATTGATCTCCTTCTGGGGACCAGTCCTATCTCACTTCTGTCTTATCAGATGGAACCAGCTGAATTGTGAGAATTAAAAATCTTGTTGGAAGAGTTAGAAAGCAAAGGGTTTATCCGGCCTAGCTCGTCTCCATGGGCAGCACCGGTGTTGTTCTTGAAAAAGGTGGATGGAACTTTGAGGCTATGTGTTGATTATTGTAGACTTAAACAAGTTACGATAAAGAATAGATATCTACTTCCATGAATTGATGTTTTTTTCGACTAGTTTAGGGGAGCCCGGTGGTTCTCTACGATTGACCTGAAGTTGGGATATCATCAATTTCAGGCGAGGAAGGAAGATATTCCTAAAAAAACTTTCAGAAGTAGATATGGCCATTATGAATATGTGGTTATTCCCTTTGGTCTAATGAATGCACCAGCGGTGTTTATGGCATTGATGAATCAGATATTTCAGAGATATCTGGATTAATTTGTGGTTGAGTTTGTGGATTATATTCTGGTGTATTCAAAGACAATGGTGGAGTATGAGCAGCACTTGGCAACCGTGCTAGGGATCTTGAGGGATCATCGCATGTATGACAAATTTTCAAAGTGAGACTTTTGGATACGAGAAGTTCATTTTCATGGTCATGTGATTTCTGAAAGGGGTGTTTCAGTGGATCCGGAAAATATAGAGGATTTTGTCTTGTGGAAACCACCAAAGAATGTGTTTGAGATACAATGTTTTCTTGGTCTAGCTGGGTATTACCTGGATTTTTTTCGCGATTTTTCATGTTTGGCTTCACCAATGACAGCTTGGACAAGAAAGGATGTTCCATTCTAGTTGAATGAATAGTGTCAGCAGTGTTTTGAAGAGCTAAAGGGTCGTCTTACATCAGCACCAATCTTGGTTTTTCCAAAATCAGGAAGAGGGTATGTGGTGTATTGCGATGCATCAGGATCAGGGTTGGGGTGCGTTATCATGCAAGGGAATCATGTGGTTGCATATGGCTCATGATAGTTGAGAGTGCATGAGAAGAACTACCCAACTCATGATTTGGAGTTGGCAGTAGTGTTCCATTCTTTGAAAAGTGTGGCGTCATTATCTCTTCGGTGAGAAATTCACCATATATACAGATCATAAGAGCTTGAAGCATATTTTCTCTCAAATGGATTTAAACTTGAGGCAAATAAGATGGATGAAATATCTCCAGATGTTTGATTTTGACTTAATGTACACACCGGGTAAGGGAAATTTGGTGGCAGATGCATTAAGTAGAAAATCATATGCTCAGGTAGTGAAACAGGAATCAGACCAGTGGAAGTTGATGTCGGTTATAGCTGATATGCGGTTGGAATGTGAGGACCAGGGCGATAGAAAGGTCTTCTTTCCAGTTTCGTTGATTCCTAACTTGGTTGGCCTGGTTAGAGAGACACATATATCCGATTCTGAGTGTGTGACCATGGAGTTGAAACTCAATGGTGGGGAGACCATTGAGGTTTGGCAACTGAACGAAGATTCAATTTTGTGTTTTCAGAATCGAATGGTTGTGCCAGTTGATTTTCAAGAGGATCTTCTTAGGACGTATCATCATTCTAGGTGGGTTGTTCATCCTGGAATTCATAAAATGTATAATTCACTGAAGGCGCAATTCTGGTGGGCTAGTATGAAAAGAAGCATGGATGAGTTTGTTTTGAGATGCTTGACTTGTCAGCAGGTCAAGGCAGAGCATCCGAGGCCAGCAGGAATTTTACAGTCCTTACCAATCCCCGTTTGGATGTGGGATCAGATAGCGATGGATTTTGTTACAGGTCTCCCAAGAATGGTCTGAAAGCACAATTCCATTTGGGTGATAGTGGATCGGCTAACGAAGTCGACCCATTTTATCCCGATTCGTGAATCTCATACGGTGGAGGATCTGTCCAAAATCTATATTCGGGAGGTGGTAAAGAGGCATGGTGTTCCAGTTTCGATTGTATCAGATAGATATCTGAGGTTTACATCTCGTTTCTAGAAATCCTTACAGCAATCCCTTGGGACACAGTTGACTATGAGTACGGCATATCACCCTCAGACGGATGGTTAATCCGAGAGGACGATACAAACTCTGGACGATATGTCGCGGGCTTGTGTTATGGATTTAGGTGGCTCATGGGAGGAGCACTTGTCGTTGGTTGAGCTCTTGTACAATAAAAATTATTAGAAATCCATACACATGGATCTGTTTGAAGGATTTTATGGGCCACCATGATGTTCGCCACTATGTTGGGTGGAAACGGGTGAGTATTCGATGGTTGGACTGAGCCTTGTCCAGAAGACTAAAGAGAAGATCAAGTTGATCAGAAATAGAATAGATATAGCTCATAGTCTCCAGAAATCATATGCGGATCATTGTCGAAGGCCGTTGTCGTTCCAAGTGAGTGATCATGTGTTCTTGATGATCTCCCCTATGTTGGGACATCGTTGGTTTGGGAAGCAGGGAAAGTTATCTCTGAGGTATATTAGACCTTCTGAGGTTCTTGAGCAGGTTGGTGGGGTGGCTTATCATTTCGATTTTCCACCACGGTTTAGTGCGATGCACAATGTGTTTCATGTCTCGCAGTTGAAAAATTATAAGCCGGATCATGACCATGTGATTCGATGGGATCATTTTGAGCTAGAACTGGATGCTTCGTTGGTGCGTGTGCTAGTGCGGGTTGTGGATAGGAAAGAAAAAGTCTTTCATGGTAAAATCATCTGTTTAGTTTGTGTTTTGTGGAAACATGGTTAGATTCAAGAGGAGACTTGGGAGCAGGAGAAAGAGATGGTCGAGCAGTGGCCCGAGCTCTTGTGGTAAAGGGCGGTTCCACTACAATCTGAGAATGGAAAGTCCAATGGTGGGGAAACTATATCACCCAAGGTTTGAGGTATGCGGCCTTTGTTCATGCATTTTAATGTGTTTAAAGTTCATGGAATGAGTTGGGAAGAGGTTGAAAGAGTTTGGAATGGTTTTGGATGAGTTTGGAGGCTTTTAAAGGAGTGCACAATTTGTGCACAGTTAGTGTAAACCATGCAGGTTCCCTAAGACACCATGCAGACCCTTGTTCTTGAGACAGTAGGCCTCGCAAGACTTGCGCACGGTTTGCCAAACCATACTAGGAAACTCTGCGGACCCTAGCTCTTGAGGCAGTGGCGTGCGCACGGTTAGCACATGGTTTTCCAAATCGTGCAGGCTAACCATGCGACCACTTAGATTTAGGGTTATAAGTTATGGGCTCACTCATTATTGCCTCATTTCCCTCCTCTCTTAATATCACTCGAGCCTCACTTGGGTTTTTGGGTTCTCAAGGGTTGGAGGGGCTCTCCCACACGTTTTGGAAGTGATTTGAAGGGGTTTCAAGGTGTATTCAAGGTGGTTTATCCAGGGTAAGTCTCTCCTCTTGTTTCTCTTGTGTTTTCCTCTAGATATTCTCTTCTATCATTTTTTGTTTTCTAGATCTACACTTGTTTTGTGTAGATCTAGGGTTGTGGTTTCCTTGGATGATGTTTTTAAGGCTTGTGAATGTTAGGGAAGGGGATCTAGAGAGGTTTCGGTGGTGCGATCGCTGGGTTTGAGGTGCGGTTGTTCGTGGGTCGATTTCTCAGAAACCCTAAAGGTATGTGGATTCTCTCTCAACTCCAATTGGTTAGAGCTAATGGGCTTAAATACAATTAATTTTTTATCCTTGAAATTAATTGTGTGTTGATGTGCAAAATTGATGAGAAATCCCATGGGTGATGTTTTGGGGATTTTTTTTGGGGAAATGGGGGCTTTATGGTGAAATTCTCTTGTTGGGGATTTTAAAATGGAGATTTTAAAATGGGATGATATGGTTTATTTGTGAAAATGATTGATTTAAAGGGTTTTCAATAAAAGGTTTGTTTTATGGAAATGTTGTTTGGCATGGAAAGTGATTTTCAAAAAATGGGTTATTTATTGAAGTGGATTGATATGCAATGGAATTGGTTGATTTCATGATGTGGTGACCTTGGTGGGTTATATTCTTTTTTTTGATTGATTGGAATGTTGTGCGGAAGTGGCGATAATTACCAATATAAAAAGGGGATGGATAGTGGACGGAAGGGCCACCATCAATGGGAAGTGGACGAGAAGTGCCACTAAAATGTGAATGGGTGAACAGGTTAGACGGTAGCTCCACCATTAGGTTGTTATGGTTGTTTTTTTGTGCATTGCTTTGCAAGATAGAATTGTTGTGCTAATTTGTAAATTATGAGTTGGCTTGTGGCATATTTGGTTGGCTTTCCCTTGGTTGCTTGGGTTGGATGTGATGGTTTGGTAAGAGCAAGGTTGCCTTATGAAAATGGATGCACTGTGAGTTATTTTATATAAATTATTTTATATAAATGTTCTAACGATTTTATCCTAGTAGCGTGTGTAGGGAAGTCATTTGGGGAAAACCTACTGAGTTTTAGTACTCACCTCCTTTTTTGGAACCATGGTGTCTTTGCAGATGTCGTGTACCGTGACGTGTGAAAAGGTAAGGCATCACCCACCTTTAGTGGAGCATTGTGATCCCTTGGTGGAGGTTGGAGCTTAGAGCTTGGCGTGGAGCTGTGGTGGTGTCATGGCTTGTGGTGTTTGAGGGTTCAGTTTCCATAGTGTACTCTGATGTTGTGTGGACATGTCTAGTTGTGTTGGTTTTGAGTTGTGTTGTGGAACAACTTGGTTGTCTTTTGGGAAGGCATGGTTGGGAAATCTATTTGACATGCATCATATAGTGCTTATTGAATTGTTGGTTGGTTTTTAGTAAGGGAAAATCATTCCCCAGCTTGTTCTTGAAGCCCTCGACATTTATTTCCAGCCTTTGGCGTCTTGGGAACATCGCTTAAGGCCAAGTAGCCTTCACCGCCTCCTCAAACCAATGAGGTAGGGGCGGGGTGTTACATCTTTTCAAAACATTTATAATACCATTGTAAGATAACTATAACAAAAAATATTCTCAATAGTGGAAAATAAATTTAGTTAAAAGCAATGTTGGTCCACTAAAATATAAAATCATTAAAAAGAATAATGCTCAATAGAAAAATAATTACTATTGAAAACATATTAAATGATAGAAAAGAATTAATTGATGAAAAACCTATTAAATATTCAATAGATAACTTTTATCAAGAAGTATGTAACATACCCAATAACATGAAGTAATATATTGGAATGGAACAAACTCAATAGTTTAAATATAATCTTATATTATAATCCAGATTTTGGAAATAAAATATTGTATTACTCAAATTAGATATCATATAAATAAATATATCTTTATCATGTCAAAGAACAAAATTGGTTATTCATATCAACCTAGTCACTGCTAATACATGTATATAGTAAAATTATACATACATATATATATATATATAATGTTTCACATAATATGAACCTAAATTGGTTTAAACTATAATATATCAATCAAATATAAGATTATCGCATGAAAAGATATTCAACAAGGTATTTACTAGCGATGTATAATATGATCCACATAACCAATGTTTAGAGTGAATCTTAGATAAATCCTATATTCATGTCTCATATTCCATTACATCATATAGAAGATAAAAAATAACTCCTTATCAAAACACTACATCATACAATATACTTATACATCCCTTTGGTTACCCGACTTCCACTATAAATGTGATTATAGTTTTTTAGGATACTTCTCATGTTCCTACTACCTTGTCTCATGTATAAACTATAAAATCCATAATCTTAGATAACCATATATACCACTAAGATACATCATTGTAATTTCATTGACCAAAGTACATATAAAACACTCATATCACCTTTTCTATAACCCAAGATTATGCCCTAATCATAGGGGCTGGTAACTAGAAACCTGGGTTATGGTATAAATTTTTGGGATTGATTTACGTACTGGTTATAACTAAAACTCAAATTCATGTTTTACTAAAAACCTCACCTGACCTATTTGGAAGTCAAACATACCAAACATTACATTAATTGACCCAAAAATAATATATATGATTAGTAGGAAGATTATTTCAACACAAAATTTTAAATATTTTCATACAAGAGTAACTCACAATAAAACTAGGGAATAAATATAATCCCTAAATAACATTGTTGATAATCCAAGACAATGGTAAGGAATGTTTAGATAAGAATAGATGATGACCAAAATATGTTCTCCACTAATATCTAATGGACAGTTTCTCATGTCAAATATTATAACACAATGAAAATTTACAGTATAAATCTTAAAATAAATTTAATTTCATTGATAGATTGTGTAATATGTATCATTGATTTTAAACAAACCGTGACATATTATAAAAAAATTATTACTGGAATATGATCACTTCAACATAACAGTTACATTAGTGGAAATTAATAGGATTATCTACATAAATAAATGTATATAACTATATAACTCAATATTATTTTATATATAAATTCTTATTAACTAGTCAATCCATTTTATGTTATGTCATTTTATTTATCAAAAATATGATTTCTTCAAAAATATTATTTTACTAAATTATATGAGAAAATAATATAATTTAAATTTAGAAATTTTTAGAAAATGTATTTTAAAATTTGGAATTCATTTTTTATATAAAAATATATATATTAACATAGTTGAAATTTTGGATTTTTTAGAAAATATTACTTTTCAAGTGAATAGTGAAAATTCAGTTTTGTATTAAATTTTCATTTATTTTTAATAAATTAAGTCATTTCAAATACCTATTATTAAATTAATTTTATTTAAAAGAATATATTTAATATTTAATTATATCAAATATAATTATTTAAATTTAAATCTTCTTTATAATGGATTTTAGTATAATTTTATTTATAGGCTTAAAAACACTTTCTAAGACTATTTTAACGTGCATAATGTTTCTCCATTTTGAATAATTAAAATAGCCCATAATGAGTAATTATTTTTTAAAAAATTATATATTATATGTATATAATTATTAATTTTAATTTATTTAATTATGAGTACATTTTAAATAAATTTTTTAATATCATCTTATTCTTCAAAAACTATTTTCTTATCAAGTTTGTGAATATAATATTGAATTAAATTATTACACTTATTTGAGTTGATTTTTTAGGAATTTATTCCATATTTGTAGTCAAAATAATATTTATTATCCAATACTTCCAATATAATTTTTACCAAAATGAATAGTAATAAAAATAAAAAATATTTATCACATTTAAGGTAAAAATGGGTTTACCAAGGGGTCAAACTAGAATTATATAGACTAAAAATTAGCCAAAAAATGTATAATTACTATTTTATAGTAATATATAGACATAATATCATATATGGTTTGAAAATGATCCATTTTTATGATTTTTTCATTATAAAAACATTGCTGTAATTCATTATTTTAAAAAATGCAAATTTTTCCTCTCACCACTTATAAAATTCCACTCACGATCATCACCATTCAAGACAAAAAAACCCCATTGGTTTAGAAAATAACTTAAAAAATAAATTCATTACTTTCCTATTCTCATCCTAGAATACATTTCTTGATCAGAATCCATTCTAAAATTGATTTTGGTAAAAATCTAAACAAGTTATCTAAAAAAGAGGTAACATATTTAATCGAGCATCTTATTTTACTTCTTTTTTCACCCGCTTAATTTTTTTTAAAACTATGAAATAAAAAAAATTATATTTTATGTTATAATATTTTTTTAATGTTAATGGAATGACCTCAAACCATGTCCACCTTTCTCAAATGGGAAGTGAAATTTTTGATCATGTGTAGGGAAGACTAACACCACCCCAACCAACATAATTATCATTCCATAACTACTTATCATGGATTGATATAATTATTTATTTAAATTTTATATATTTTATTAATGATAAAATAATAATTCTTAACTTATAATATCAAATATTCTTTTTTTCATTCAATTCCATATAGAATACGATAAAGTCACCAGTGTGTATGGCATACTACTACCTCTCAAATAAATGTTATTTTTTTCAATTTAAATATACATGTAAGGTCATATGGGTTAATTTATGTTTATTTAAGATATTAGTCAAATTTAAATAATCTGGAAAAAAATATATTATAATTTTTAACATTATCGGCCATTGCATAAATGATAATACCATTCATGTATATGGTGGACTACCACCTCATAGAGCGATGTATAACTTTTATAATACCACATCAAATGGATAGTATGTGTAAGATAATTAAAATAAATAGTATTATATTTATTATATAATTTTAATCCTGGAATGATAAAATAACACTTAACTTGTTTCAATCATGTGCATCGAAAAATGTAAATGTTACTCATGTGAATGTATAACCTATCATCTCTAGGATTATAGTGTAGATATTTTTTCATAACATTATTTCATTGTTGGTTTTAAAAAAATTATTTATGTATGAAAAAGAATATTATTTATTTTTTATCATTCTGAAGTTAATTTAAAAAAACATATTTGACTTTAGTCAACATACCAAAGTGATATTGGATATATGAGTCTCTTATTGTTTAAATGCCCGACATAAAATTAATTAGTTATGTAATTGAATATAAAATAGTAATAATTAAAATAAATATAATAATAAACATGAAACATTTTCATGAGAATATAAATATTAAACATACATTTATTATTTATTGTTATAAGTAATGCATGAGACAATTCAGGCTCGAGATAATGGATTTTTGTCTCAATCTATCTTCTTTAAGACATATATTCTATTATCCACTTATATTCTTTTATGATGTGTATATACTTATAATTTGAAATTTTATATCAGGAATCACATTGTATTCATGATATTTAATGTTTTATTTTATTTTATTCTTTAATGGGGCTTAAGACTCAAAAGTTATCAAAGTGGTAAGGGTTTCATGATAATGTCTCATTTTTTATCTATATTGTTTATTATGATGATTTTGGTGATGATGCATTACGATAAAATTATGAAAAAATTCATTAATTTTAATTTTTTGTGGATTTTAATTTATAATAAACGTTTTTCTTTCATTTTACTCTCTTTATGTACTCAAGAATCAAAAATAATGTTGTTAAAATCAAACTAAATTTATTTCCCTCATCAGTCAATAAACCTTTTCTTCCATATCCATGTTTTTTAAAAAGTTTATGTTATATATAATGTTACTCTATTATTGTTTAATGTTTTTTCTACAATATTTTATTTTTAAATAAATTAAAAGTAATCAAAATGTCATTTTTTAAAAATAAGGACTCCGTGACATTTACTGAAAATATGATAGAAATATTTGTTTTCAATGTGTAAGACATGAAAAAAAATTTCTACCTTTATAAAAAATCAATGTTTTATAGCATCTATTATGTGTTTGAAAATCTATTTTCAAATAATATTAAGTCCATAATATTTTGTTAATTTAATCTTTTAAAAAGTTATTTTATAAGTGGAAAGGTATATTCATCAAGAATGTTTTTTAAATTTTTAATAGAATTTCTATTCATCAACTACAATAACATTTAATGTTATGGAATTATTATATATTGTAAAGACCCGGAAATTTCAAGGAATTTTTTTTTAATTTCTTTGGAATTTTATGAATAAAAAGTTTCTGAAGGCACCTGATTCTGAGGCCTGGTGGGCCCGGAATCAATTTCCGAAGTTCAGCTCGATTAAGATTAGTGAACGAACGAGCGGGTTTTTCTAACTTTTGAACCTGTGCTTGAAATTGAAATCTGAAGGCACCGATTAAACCGCAGCGCTGATAATTGCTTAAGAGCACATTTTCCGAAGGTGTGTTTTCTTGGGAGGAGTTGTTAAAAATGTGAAGAATAAAAATATAATTGTTTTACAATTTTATTTTTATTTCTTTACATTGTGGTTTAACCCCTATGTGAGGGAGTTGGGGTGGGGCCCACACGAGCGCCCACCTCCTTTAATTTCCCTAGAACCCCATTATATCTCCCTCTTACAATTTAATTTTTTAACTCATCCTCCTCCACATTAATGCATTCCAATTAAACACCTAATTAATTTTACAACACAAGATAATTAATTTGGTGAATTCAATTTTGAATTTTAAAGATGTTCGCATGTGTGAATAAAATAAGACAAAGTCTTGTTTTTTTTGGGGCATGATTCACTGTGTGGAGTTTAGAGGAGAGAACTCTTGTGGCCTTGAAGATCTTCTTCTTCCTCACTGAAGAACGCGAAGAACGCCGGCGCACCAAGGAGTGATCGACATGCCGTCCTCCTCTCCGCAGCCAGTGAGAGACGCCATCCATTTTGGACGTACGCCGACGTCGTCAACCCCGACACCGTCTCTGAAATCGTTGTTGAGGTAGGTAATTTTTTTACGTTTAAGATTTATTTGCGATCTTCGTTGTTGTTTGATAAGATTCTTGTTATCGAATTAACGGGAGGAGGCCGGACCACACGAACACGACCGAATATCCTCCCCCCTTTGTTGTTGGTTTACCTTCGTGGCTTGGAATGAAAGAGATGCGGTGGCCTTACACCGTGCGGGGATGGCAGAACTTCGGCTGGAGCGGGCTGCGGCAAAGAAATGCGGTGCCGTCACGTCGCGCTGAATCCATAGAACCCGCGGCCAAGGTCAGGCCACGACGGAGAGGCGCAGTGTCGTCGCACCGTGCCAGAGCTTCAAGAAGGGCCGTGGCAGGGGCGGGCCGCAATGGAGGGGCGCGACGCCGTCAGTCGGGAAGGAGCCGCAACCTTTGGCTGCGGCGGAGCAATAGGAGGCGGCCGGTCTCGCCGGCCGCTGGAAAGAAAGAGGAAGCCGCGACCTTTGGCCGCAGCAGTTCTACAAGGGGGGCTGCAGGATCCGCCGGCCACTGGCGTTCAAGGGAGAGGGGACCCGCGAGGGGGTCCCGCGGCGGTGGCAATGGCCGGCCAACCGGGCCGGCCGTTCGGGAGGCTGGGGGTCGTAACCCTCGGCGGCAGTCAGGACAAGACTCTCTCCATGTGGGGGGGGGGGAGCCTTTTTGAGACCAGGGGGCATCACCCCCCCTTTCCGCGTGCGCTTCGCACGCGGCCGCCGCACCGCGCAGACTGGCCAGCCGAGTCGGGCCGCTCACGCTGGGCCGGGGTGCCCCCCTACTGGGCCAGGCCGCCCACTGGGCTGGGCCGCAGCCAAGTGGGCAAGACCCAGAACCGGGTCGGGTCGACCCATTTCGGGCCGACCCAGGGGGACTTGGGCTGGGTCGATCCGGGCCCAAAACCCCCTAAAATTTGACAGCTTCGTTGAAAGGCCCATAACTTGGGCTACGAACCTCCGATTGATGCACCATTAGTTGAGATTCTATCCTTGGATCGAGGAGGTAGTCTTGGTATATTATAATCAAGGTTTAGGAGAACTTTTCATATGGCCGGGTTGGTTCGAACATGAAACCAACTGGGCCCTCGGAGCGGAAACGCTTATAACTTGAGCTCCGGACGTCTGATTGACGTGTCGTCGACTTTGTTGGATTCCACTTAGTGAGATGGTTCTTTTGGCTCACTGCGCACGAGGTTTGGATGCAGTTGGAGTACGGACGGGTTGGTTTTGACTAAAAAACCAACCGGCCCCCTGGAACGAAAAAGCCAATAACTCTCAGACCGGGCGTCCGATTGACGTGTCGTCTGTCACATTGAGTTCCTTTTGATGTGACAGAACCTTGTGATACATCAACTCTAGACTACGTGACAGTTGATGTATCGACCCCCCTTGGCTCATGGAGCGGACCCTCCCGGAACGAGCGTGCTGTGTGCTGGAACCCTAGAGCTAGCTATGACTGCGACAAAGATGACTAGGATCCTCCGTGGGTTCGATGATGACAACTACCGTATTGGGATCCTCCGTGGGTTTGACGATGACGACTATCATACTGGGATCCTCCAAGGGTTTGACGAGGATGACTACCGTACTAGGATCCTTCGTGGGTTCGACGAGGACGACTACTATACTCGGATCCTCCGTGGGTTCGACGAGGACAACTACTGTGCTGGGATCCTCTGTGGGTTCGATGAGGATGACTATTGTACTGGGATCCTCTGTGGGTTCCACTACCGTGCTGGGATACTCCATGGGTTCGATGACGATGACTACTAAACTTGGATCCTCCGTGGGTTCGGAAGCGACGACTACAAAACTTGGATCCTTCATGGGTTCGGCAGAGGAGATGATTCAGAGGCTACATCGAATCATCTCCATCCTTCTTCGTAAATGGATACCTGTGTGAGATGAGTCTTGAGTTTCAATCATTATCTTTGATGTGATTCACTTGATATCTTGTATGGATTATGTTGTGCTTTCCTGTGTGGAATGGGTTGTACTTGAGCTCATGATTTGGAGCAGAACTAAATAGATGACTTAGGTATATGTATTGGAATTTACCTAAGTGGAGTTGGTTGATACCTTTTTGTTGTATTTATCCTTTTTGGATTCTGGGAGACCATCGGGGGTCTCAGGGTCCCTACTGAGTAGCGTATACTCACACCTTCATGGGCTTTGCCCTCACTTCATTGTGTTGGATGCAGACGAAGGACAATGCTGATTGAGGTAGGAGCTTGTAGAGATGGACAGTACCTGGAGGTGGACCACTGGACGAGACGTGCTCAGAGCGGATGGCTAGAGCCGAGGAGTAGAGGAGACTGTCTATACCCACCCATCAGGTGGGATTTCTAGAGGACGGCTTAGACTCGTTGCTTTACTTTTCTGCTGTTGTACTCCCATTCAGTTGTACATTACTTTCAGTTTGGGTTTGTATTCTGGCACACTTACTTTTTCATACTTACTATTGTACTCAGTTTACTTAGTGTTTACATCTTCTTGATTACTATGCGGTGTTTTTTTTATTTTTTAAATTCAATACCTTCCCTTATATCAGCAATTATGCCTTTGGTGCTAGTCTCCAGCCACTAGCCTATGGAAGGCGCGCATGGGGTAGTCACGGCACGAGTCCCGAGGACGGGTCGTGACAAATTGGTATCAAAGGAGTTCAGTTCTACTGCAAAACTTAGGACTCTAATCTTTCCTCTATGTGAAGCAATAATGTTATGGGTATTGAGTGTGGTTATCAGTCCAAGGAGTCCAGTGTAGGTGCGGCGGCTGACGTATCCATACACTAGGACCCTGACTTCTGATTTCTGACTTAGTGCACGAAAACATTGATTGCATGTGTGATTCAAAAGTTTTCTTTGTGATTACCTTGCATCAGCTCACCAGGTATACTGTTTGACCGTGGCGCACCTGTTTCTTTTCAGGATGGCCCCATGATGGCAGCCAGCTAGGGTTCAGAGCTTTGTGCGAGATGACAGCCCATCAAACGACGAGGTCTCAGTGCAGGTCCCTTTTACAGTGGAGGCACCGACGTCACCTATACCCGCCGAGCCACCAATGCCACCATCCCTAGCCGCTGATAGTGCACATCGCCTTAGTGAACTGCACGAGTTTTATCGTCAGAGAACACCCAGGTTATGTGGGGAGACGGACCCTTTGGCAGTCGAGGATTGAATGGAGGCTGTTGTGCGAGTTTTCAGGTTAGTAGGGGCACCAGCCGACCTCATGGTGATCCTTGCAGCGAGTCTCCTGCACACGGCAGCAGGTAGATGGTGGAGCTTGATGCTCCAGGTGCACGACGATGCATCACTTATTTGGACGGAATTCGAGAGCCTCTTCTACTCAGAGTTCGTTCCAGCCACCCTCCGTGTAGTGTGTATTCAGGAGTTACTACAGCTGTGGCAGGGTAGCATGACTGTGGCCCAGTACTCGGCGAGGTTTACTGATCTCTTGCGCTACTCAAAAAACATGGTATGGGACCTGTTCTTCAGGGCCCAGACCTTCGATCAGAGACTGAGGCATGAGATCAGGGATTCGATGATCTCCCTCCACATCCTGATGCAGGCGGGGGTGTTGGAGAGAGCCCTTCTAGTGGAGAGTTTTCTCGCTGAGCAGTCACCAGCGGTGGGACCCTCTGCAGGACGACCCGTAGTGGAGTCTTCTACAGCTGGTAGTAGATAGTTGACGTAGAGGTCCAAGCAAGCTAGGCTATCAGACGCGAAATATCAGGAATCATGTTCGATTGTGCAGGGCACATGAAGGAGAGCCATCCACACGAGGAGCAGGCAGTGCTATGCATGCGGCGGGTAGGGTCACATGGCTAGAGACTGCCTGACTTGTCCTGCAGATGAGCAGCAGGCGGTAGAGGGACATCCCAGGTAGAAGTTCGACCATGGTAGTCCGTAGGGAGCAGGTGGATGAGGCAGAGTAGCTGGCCGAGTAGTGGGTGGTGGGAGATGCTTTGAGGCCCTACCATCACCACCATCAGGGAGACCACCCCGACCGCAGGGAATGGGTGGACATTGGAGAGCTCAGCTTCAGTCATCTAAGGCTTACGACCCTGGAGCTCCGAGAACAGATGGATAAGAGCGGGACTAGCTCCATACATGGGGACTTTTGTTCATGTTGCTTTTAACTTTTTTCATGTTTTGTGTCTTTGTACATTGAGCTGCAGTAAAAAAAGATACTTTTTCTTGTGATGTTTTGTTCCATGTCCTTTCTATGTAGTTGATACTAAGAGGTTCCGATTAAAACTGTTGACTTGACCATCACTATTGAGCTACCTACTGGAGGAGACCCAATGACCAAACACTGATGCCGACAGTGTGACTCAACCCTTGGAGGCGTGAGTAACAGTTGGATCTCTTGGTAGTAGCGTCGTGGCCTTACGACGTCATCCATGGAATGGATTAGTATAAATCATGTCAGGATTGAATGTATTAAGAAAAAAACATCGTTCATCCAGGGGATGAGACCAGATTTCTCTTATCGGCAAAGAAGAAATCATAGCAGCTCTTGTAGGACCAGAGAAGGTCTAGGTCATCCTGGAGCGGATGAGGATAGCTCAGAGCCGACAGAAGTCTTATGCTGAAAGGAGGTGGAGACCACTAGAGTTTGTGGATGGAGACCATGTTCTCTTGAGGGTCTCACCTCGAAGAGGATTACAGTGATTTGTCCGGGGTGGCATGTTATCTCCATTCTTCATTGGACCATTCTCAGTTCTCAACAAAATAGGTGAGGTGAATTATCGCCTCACTCTACAACCTCAGTTGCGCCGGGAGCACGACGTCTTCCACGTATCTCAGCTGATGAGATACGTGCACGACCAGATGCATATCATCGACCATGGGGAGATGGACATCGATGATGGGGTGACTTTTGTAGAAGATCTAGTGGTGATCGAGGATCAAAAATATAGGTTCCTACGTGCACAGTCAATTCCTCGGGTGCGCTTTCACTTGTTGGTCGAGAACCTCCAGAAGAGCACATGGGAGTGGAAGGATCGGCTGCATGATCATTACCACTTTTTTTTCCTTAGTGTGTGTTGGAGCTTTACGGGGACGTAAATCCCTGAGGTGGGAGTAATGTAAAGACCTGTAAATTTCAAGGATTTTTTTTTCTTAATTTCTTCTGAATTTTACAAGTACATAGTTTCTAACGGCACCTGATTTTGAGGCACGGTGTGCTCAGAATCAATTTCCAATGTTTAGCTCAGGTACGTTCAGTGAAGGATCGAGCGGGTTTTTCTAACTTTTGAAATGGTGCTCGGAATCGAAATCCGAAGGCACCGATGAAACCGCAGCACCGGTAATTTCTTAAGAGAACCTTTTCCAAATGTGCGTTTTCTCAGGAGGAGTTGTTAAAAAATTGAAGAATAAAAATATAATTGTTTTACAATTTTATTTTTATTTCTTTACTTTGTGGTTTAACCCCCATGTGAGGGAGTTGGGGTGGGGCCCAAACGAGCCCCCACCTCCTTTAATTTCCCTAGAACCCCAATAAATCTCCCTCATAAAATTTAATTTTGTAACTCATCCTCCTCCACATTAATGCATGCCAATTAAACGCCTAATTAATTTGAAAATACAAGATAAATAATTTGGTGAATTCAATTTTGAATTTTAAAGATGTTGGAATGTGTGAATAAAATAAGACAAATTCATATTTTATTTTTGAGGGTTGATTCGTTGTGTGGAGTTTAGAGGAAAGAACTCTTGTGGCCTTGATGATCTTCTTTTTCCTCTCTGAAGAATGCGAAGAACGCTGGAGCACCAAGGAGTGATCGACGTGCCGTCCTCCTCTTCGTAGCCGGTGAGAGACGCCATCCACCTTGGACGTACGCCGATGTCGTTAACCCCGGCACCGTCTTTGACATCGTTGTAGAGGTAGGGAATTGTTTTACGTTGAAGATGTATTTGTAATCTTCATTGTTGTTTGTTAAGCCACCTGTTATCAAATTAACATGAGGAGGCCGTACACACGAACACGACCGAATCTCCTCCCCCCTTTGTTGTTGGTTTACCTTCGTGTCTTAGAACGGAAGTGACACGGTGGCCTTACACCATGCAGGGACAACAGAACTGTGGTCGGAGTGGGCCGCGACGAAGAAATGAGGTGCCGTCGTGCCATGCTGAAGACGTAGAACCCGCCACCAAGGTCGGTCCGCGACGGAGGGGCGCGGTGCCGTCACGCCGCGTCAGAGCTTCAAGAAGGGTCGTGGACTGGGCGGGTCGTGGCGGAGGGGCGCGACGCCATCATGCCACGCCGATCGGGAAAGAGCTGCGGCCATCCTCGCCGGCCGCCGGGAAGCAAGAGGAAGACGCAACCTTTGGCCGCGGCGGTTCTGTAGGGGGGGTGGCCGGATCTGCCAGCCGCTAGCATTCAAGGGAGACGGGACCCGCGAGGGTGTCCCGCAAGGGTGGCACCAACCGACCAACATAGCAGGCCATTCGGGAGGCCGGGGGTCGTAGCCCCCGACGGCAGGCAGGGCGGGCCCCCTTCCACGTGGGGGGGGGGGGGGGGGGGGCGCTGTTTTTAGACCAGGGGTGTAGCGCCCCCCTTTCCGCGTGAGCTTCGCACGCGGGCGCCGCACCGCGTGGACCGGCTAGCCGATTCGGGCCACTCGTACTGGTCCGGGCCATGCCGCTGGGCTGGGCCGCACCCAAGTGGGCCAGACCCAGAACCGGGTTGGGTCAACCGGGTTCGGGCCGACCCAGGGGGTCTTGGGCTGGGTCGATCCGGGCCCTAAGCCCCCTAAAAATGGACAGCTTCATTTAAAGGCCCATAACATGGGCTACAGACCTCCGATTGATACACCTTCAGTTGCGATGAGATCCTTGGATAGAGGCCGTCGTTTCTGTATATTATACTCAAGGTATTAGAGAACTTTGGGTACATCTGGGTTGGTTTGAAGACGAACCCAACCGGGCCCTCGAAGCGGAAACGCTTATAACTTGAGCTCTGGACGTCCGATTGACGTGCCGTCGACTTTGTTGGATTCCTCTTTGTGAGAAGGTTCTTTTGGCTTACTCCACTCGAGGTTTGGACATAGTTGGAGTACGATCGGGTTGGTTTTGACTTAAAAACCAACTAGGCCCCTAGAATGAAAAGGCCAATAACTCTCAGACTGGGTGTCCGATTGACGCGCCGTCTATCGCGTTGAGTTTCTTTTGACGTGATGGAACTTTGAGATACATCAACTCTAGATTATGTGACAGTTGATGTATCGACCCCCTTGGCTCGTGGAGTGGACCCTCTCGGAACAAGTGTACTGTGTGGTGGAACCCTAGAGCTGGCTACGACTGCGACAAAGATGACTACCATGCTGGGATCCTCTGTGGGTTCGACGATGACGACTACCGTACTGGGATCCTCCGTGGGTTCGACGGTGAATACTATCATATTGGGATCCTCTGTGGGTTCGACGAGGTTGACTACCATACTCGGATCCTCCTTGGGTTCGACGAGGACGACTACTATACAAGGATCCTCTGTGGGTTCGACAAGGACGATTACCGTGATGGGATCCTCCGTGGGTTCGACGAGGACGACTATTGTACTGGATCCTCCATGGGTTTGACTACCATGCTGGGATCCTCCATGGGTTCGACGACGATGACTACTAAACATGGATCCTCCATGGGTTCGGCAGCGACAACTACTAAACTTGGATCATACGTAGGTTCAACAGAGGAGATGATTCAGTGGATACATCTAATTATCTCCACCCTTCTTCATAAATGGATACCTATTTGATTTGAGTCTTGAATTTCAATCATTATCTTCGATGTGATTGACTTGATATCCTTTGTGGATTACGTTGTGCTTTCCTGTGTGGACTATGTTGTACTTGAGCTCGTGAGTTGGATCAGAACTAAATTGATGACTTAGGTATATGTATGGGCATATACCTAAGTGGAGTTGGTTGATACTTAATGATTGTATTTATCCTTTTTGGATTCTTGGAGACCATCGGGGGTCTCGGTGTCCCTACTGAGTAGCGTATACTCACCGCTACATGGGCTTTTCCCACACTTCGTTGTGTTGGATGCAGACGACGAACAACGCTGATTGAGGTAGGAGCTTGTGGAACTGGATGGTACTTGGAGGTGGAACACTTAACGAGACGTTCTCAGAGAGGATGACTTGAGACGAGGATCAAATGAGACTATATGTACCCACCCTTCAGGTGGGATTTCCAGAGGACAGCTCAGACTCGCTGCTTTACTTTTCTGCTGTTGTACTCCCTTTCAGTTGTACTTCACTTTCAGTTTGGGTTTGTATTCTAGCCCACTTACTTTTACGCACTTACTATTGTACTCAGTTTACTTAGTGTTTATTTCTGATTTCTTACTCTGTGGTTTTTTTTTCTTTTGTAAAGGCAATGCCTTCCCTTATATCGGGAATTATGCTTTTTGTGCTATTCGCCAGCCCCTGGCCTATGGAAAGAGGACTTGGGGTAGTCACATCATGAGTCCCGAGGACGGGTCGTGACATATATTCTCTATATACATCCCTCACATATTATCCTAGTATATTTTTCTTTCATATATATATGGTAATATATTCCTTATTGTTTTTTCCCAAATTCCTTTATTATGAAACATCCTTTGATTATGATATGAATCAAGATTATGAAACCTATTTTCTTTCCATTGGTAATTATTATATTTTTTTCTTGATGATTTATTTTATTTTACGAGATATACAAATCATAATCTTATTATGATGGGTTCCCCAGATAGTGTCGGGTGAGACAAATATAGGTTATATGATGGCTGCACCTAGATTTCACTCTAAATATTTTAGTGATGTTTTTAGTCCCATGAGACATCATGTTTGGGATTATGGAGTAAAAATAATCCATTACAGACATCATCCACCATGTGATATTGTCTTGTAACGTATCATCGAATAAATTTTATGTAAATTTATAAGTTTCCCCCAAATTTCCTATGATGAAATTACTTTATGTTATCATGTTCTTTACATTTTTTTTCAATTTTATTACTCATATGCCTTATCGTTTCTGATAACATATTATACCTTTGAATCACGTGTTATACTTCCTTATCATGTTTATTTCCTTATATGGATTAGTATCTCACCACATTTTTTCAATGTATTGACTAAGTTAACCCATGTTGTTTTATGAGATTGAAATGATTTAAGACCTCATTATGGAGAATAAAATTAAGGATTTTTATTTTTTCCTCAGCTTGATGTATTTTGAACATAGTATTTAAAACACACATAGAATCAGGAACTTTGGGTTGTAGCTAGTAGTTTTTTTTATCAAAGTATCATTTAATTTTATGTTAAATGGTCTTGGGTCTCTATAATATCATTTAACACTCTAAATATAATAGGATAATTGAATATTAAATGATCTCATATAAATATTTGTACATGTATGAACCATAAGTGCAATATATGAGAGGATTCACATCAACTTAGGTGTCCATAAAGGGCGAGAGAATAAAATAATTAGTGGGGAAACACCAACGGTGTCATAAAATAAAAATAATATAAAATGTGTGTAGTGTTACAATTCTATTTATTTACATTCATATATAAGAAAATAGATTAAGAAATACCCAAAACAAAGAAAGTAATAAAATCAATTCATTGGAAATCCATTGATAAATTATTTCTACCATAAATATATCCCTATACTAGGAGAACAAATATTAGTACCACCTATTTTCTACCTCATATTGAGATATGATATGATAATTTGACGTCATACCTAGGGGACGATAACTTTAGTACCTATAAAATATTTTCACATATATGGATATACATCCACACATATTGGAATATATGTAAAAATAATTAAATGTACTAGAAACATATCCTGCATATATAAATATGGTCTACCATGTTAGTTCAATATTGTATCCCATCCTATGAAAGATGGGAATGGTTATAAATAAATCATGATGATCTTTCAACCCATTCCATGTACGATACCATGATTTATGAACCCACCCCACACAAGGATCTGAAAAATATTATAGTCCATTACATCAAATAAATATTTTTCAATGGACATAGAGCCTACTCACATAGTCTATAAATATACAATATAATATATTGATGGTATATAATCTTATTTATAAAGAAAAAACCATGGTAGAGGAAAATATATATACATACCTAATGTAATAATAGGAATTATATGAACCCAAATACTCATTATAATAATTAAATAATTTTCTTGATAAAAATGAAAAAATATTTCTATATTTGTAAATATTATTAAAAAAACATAATAAAAAAACAACCAATCATTGCTTTTTATATCAATGTGACCAAAAGTTAGTCAAAATAAAAAACTATAGCCACTCCTAATACATGTATATTGATAATTTCATCAATAATGAGTGTAATCAACTCTAAATACAAGAATTTGTTTTATTGAAAGTAAATTATAAGTCTACTCCTAAATATTAAAATGATCAAATATTCTGGGTTCATACTAGTGAATCCAAACACAGTTTAATTATATATCATTCATTTTATATATATGATATACTAAATATTAAGGTAACAATTTCATCATGATAATTTAAATAAGGGGTGGTTAAACCAAATATGAAACTTGACTGGAGTATATTAATGGTGGTTTTATTTATCTAAGGGGAACAATATAGCCTATTCCATGAAACAAATTTACATAAAACTATTTTTTAAGTTGTATATGTTCATAGTCTCATACCAATGGCATTAAAATAGAACTTTTTTTATGATACATTACATAAAAGTGGAAAATTTTAAAAAGGAAACACTTGGTACTTTAAAAAATCAATATGATTAATCATTTAAAAAAAATAAAGGATATGGGATGAGGGTAAAAAATCTGCCTGAGTGAAAAAATTTGGACTAAATGTCTTCCATAAAAAAAATAATTCATTAAAAAATTAATAAGAACTGTATATTTAGTTTGGTTTTATGTTAGGAAAATATTAAGGTATTATACATTTAAGATTAACTCACCTATTTAAACCTAAAAACCTAGACATCACTTCACTAGTAATAAAAACTTTTAACCATAGGTTATGAGTGGTTATTTGAACTATTATTTAGTGGAATGTGTATATTTCCATCTTGGATAATATATAAGACTCTTGGGAAAGAAAATCATCTCTCTTAAAATAAACCATGATTTTTTTGATGAAGGAACTACTAGTATATAAGTTTTATATAAGATGAGTTAATAATGCAAAAAGTGATAACATATCAATACCTATTTCTGTAAATTTTCTATAATTGTATGCAATGATTTATGAAAGAATGGATTTGTGACATAACATAGACACGTGTTATAGAACTCTTACTCTATAGAGAATTACATTATCAAATCAATTTTAAGAAAATTACATTGATTATTGTATTAATCAATTATAATAAATACTATAAGATACACCATGTAAAACTAAGATCACAACATGGAATCGTATGAAATATTTGGAAAGATTTCATGATATGCACAAAAATATCATATATAGTTATACAATTAAATTTCCAAGAATATGAGCTATGATTTACTAGTGTTCTTTAAAACAAAAAAGCATAGTCATGATATAATAATATCCTATGAAAATATCATAGGATTGTGAGAAAATATCATTTCATCATGTTTTAAGAACCATAAATTATACTCTATCAGTGCCATATAAACCTGTTAAACCACTAAATGATCAATACATGACCAAATAAAATCAATTACCATGTAAATGAAAATTAATTGATTTAAATTCAATAAAAAACCAAAACAATGTTGTAAAAGAACAACCAATAATATTTTATACACTAAACATATGAAATTAAAAATATATAAAGCATACATATTCCAAAAATAATTCTATGAAACCAATACGACCTTATAAAATTAATACTCAATAAAACATTATTTTAACATAAAAAATTGGTTTGGAATATTATATTTAGAACATCATTGGATAAAAGGATATTAATATAAGGTATTAAATTAGTATTTCTGTAGAATATGGAGAAATAAAAAATTAATTGACTTGGGTAAAATAGTGTAAAAATTAAGAAGAACTAAATAACGTGATGTGGAATAATGGGAGAAATGGTAACCCATGTTTTGATGAATCGCCATAGAACCATGTTATGATGGTGTATAAACACAAAAAATCCATATTATTTAAACTTATAAATAGTTCCAAAGCAAATTTTTAATGTAACACTGTGAAATTTTAAAATAATACCATAATATTGTTTTGTTATATACGACACACAAGATAAAGTTTAAAAAATTTGAAATATTATTATATAAATATGACCATTCTAACATATCTATTAGATTGTAAGGTATTAATAGGAATGTATAATTTATGATATATATATATATATATATATATATATATATTTGTCTTATTAAATGTCTATGTATTAATAAATTATACTCAAATAATCAATCATATTTTAGTAATGAAATTTTATTCTTCAGAAACTTGTTTCCTTGGAAAATGTTTTTTATTGATTTTAGTGGGGATTTTTATATTTAATTAATTGAAATTTTATAAATATAAATTATAAAAATTAAAATAATTTTTTAAATCATAATATTAAAGTTAACTTAGGGTTAATTGTTGGACTTTTTCTGAAATGATCGATTTGTCAGTGAATTGTGAAAATTATATATTTTTTGAATATTGTCATTTATTTTATTTTAAAAAAGTAATTATAAATTTCCATTATATATTGGATATGGTATTACAAAAAATATGAATTATAAAGATATCTAATTAATTTCATTTTAATCGAATTTTTTTATTGTGGTATAAGATTCTTTTTATGCTAAATAATGATTTTTCGTAAAATCTATTTTTAAGTGCACAATTTTTTATATTAAATAATTAAAATAAACCCATTTGAGAAATATTTTAAATGAAAATAATATATTATATATGTATCAAAATGAATTGATATTCATATACTAAATATTTATTCTCAAATAGATAATGTAAATTCATATTTTACCTTGAAAAATATGTTTTTCTGGAAACTGATTTTCATCAGGTTTATGGAATTATATTTAAATTAAAATTTTCAAAATTATAGTATTTGAATGTTATAAATTTGAATCCATATTATTAATCACAATAATTATGTTTAGTTAATATGTTAAACCTAACTTTTGTCAAAATGAATTGTAAAAACAATAAAAATGTGTTAAAATAATTAGGGATACAACATTTTCACTAGGGGTTAAACTATAGAGATAATGGTTATAATCACCTAAAAACATGTAAAATTACTTTTTGGGAAATATTTAGACCCCATTTAATATTATTTATTTTTATTTGTATTTTTAAATCTATACGGACTTGACTGTGACATTTATAATTATCTACGTAAATGAAAGGACAAAATGTCACTCATTTACATCAAAAAATTTATGATTTGTTCATGTAGGGATAAAAAGAAGGTATATTTTTATAAAAAAAATAATTTTATTTATAAATAATTTTTATTTATCATTGATATTTATGTCTAATTATTAATGATTAAATAATTAACTTAAATTTATAAACAATGCCGACACAATAATTATTTTATTTAATTAAAAATTAAATAATTGATTTTAAAATTTTAAAAGTTTCATAATTTGAATAAGTTATCTTATTCATATTTTTTTAGATAAATATTACATTTTATGGTTTCATTAATTTTTTTAAATTGAATTAAATGAATAGTGTAAAAATTTACACTATTGATATTTTATAATAAATAATAATTTGTTTCTAAAAATTATTGTTTTTGTACATGGGGTTTTAAATTCTTTATAATATCAATAATTTTCTATTTATGGGAATATTTTCCTTTTATATTAATCAAATTCCCCCCTAAAGGGTAAATACTTCGTTACAACATTGTCAAAAAGGGTTAAATAGGTTCAAAACAAAAAGATAAGGGTAAAAACAAATTTAATATTATAATGATTTTATTTAATGATATTATTTTGAATCACATTCATAGTTTCCTATAATATTCCCAAATTTTATCCATTTTAAAATTATAATTAATTTTTATTAATTTAATCCTTGAATAAAAGATTAGATTGACCCTCACCTCTCATATAAAAGGGAAACCTCTCTTCTCCTTTCTTCATAGTTAACGGAATTTTTTGAAAAAGACACAACCTAATATCTCCCTTACTCCCATCAAAGAATAATAGAATATTCTTTAATACTAAAACTATCTTTGGAGAACTCTTGGTAAAAAACTGAAGAGGTTTTCTGAAAGAAGATTTATCATTCTTAACTAAGAGTTTTTATTTTATTTATTCATCCAACTTCTTCCAATAATATTAAACCATAACTATATAATAAATAAATTTCTACCACACATACACACACACACACACAGATATATATATATATAAGTTTTATGTTCATTGAATACCCTATATCAATATCCTCATCCATCAATGGGATATGAAATCACTATTTGTGTGTACGAAGGACTACCACCTTGTGAACCTATGTAATTCATTTTTCATAATCATTTATCTTGTATTGTTTTAATGATGGATTTAATATATATATATATTTAATATATTCATGGAAAAATTATTATTGTGTAATTATATTATATCTAATAATTTCTTAGCTTTCCATTAATTTAAATATGATAACATCATTCATGTGTATCTGTGTATTATAACCTCCATGAAGTGATGTTATTAATTTTTCAAAACCACATATCTTGAATTATATATTTAAGTTTCTTTAAAGAATTAATGCAATATATCTCTCATAATAATCATTATTTAAATATATAATAATGATTTTGTTCTATCAATCCTGATTACTGAAAATTGGAAGCATTACTTATATATACGTATGACTTACCATATCCATGATATTATCATAGATCATCTTTCAGATAATCTATGGTTTTTTAAAATATTAATTCATTTGTAAAAGGATAATAATTTCGTGATTATTAATTTTTATATAAGGCAAAAATGACCTCTTTTACTATAATCAAACTACCAAAACCATTTTGGATAAATGAACTGAATATTATCCAAATGCCCGATGCATAGTTAATTGATTAAGTAATTAAATATAACATGGTATTAAATTAAATATAAGTAATAAAAAATCAAAAAAAATCATATGAATTAAAATAATTAATATAGGACATCATTTAATAATATAATGAATTTATGTGGCATGTCAAACTAGAGAAAAGGGTTTTCATCTCAATTTCATTTCATTGAGGCATATTTTAATGTTGTGAAGCTAATTTATTTTATAAGGTGTATAAATTTACCCATTTCTATATCACATAATTAATATATTTATATAAATTTTAATTAATTTTTTTATTATATTTATTTCATGTGGATTAAGATTCATATTTTACAAAAGTGGTAATCGATATATATTCAAAACCCTATTTTAATCAAGAATGTTTATGCTTAATTTCCCATTAAAAGAAATTATTTTATATTTATCTAATAAACATGTTTTCATTTTATTCTCCTATGGATATTCATGAACTTTTCATGTAATACTATCAATTTACTCTCTTTTTCATTTGAAATTATTGAGAAAATATTATTAATAAAATCCGTCTTTATTTATCTCTTCAATCAAGAACCCATTTTCTTCCATATCCATATTTTGTCATAATATTTTCAATATTTTTTTTAATATTATCCTATTATTGTTTAAATTTATTTTTACCCTTGATGTTCTTGTTTACAAATTAATTAAAATGAATCTTTTTTTTCATTTTTAGAAGAATTTACTTTTTAATTTTCAAACAAAAATGTCAATGGAATCATTGTTTTAACATACTTATCATGACTGAATTTTTACAACATCATGACCACTAATTTATATGAATATATTTTCATAAGTGTATAAGGATCCACTCAAATAATATATTTTCCCAAATATTCTGGATATTTATAAATTCAAAATCTTATTTTCAAAGTCAGATGAGTATTTTTTGGAAGACTTTTTTTAATGAAACTTTTATGGTATGTCTAGTTATCAATGATAATAAAACTTTATTTTAACTATGTTCCACTAGGTATATGTTGTAATTATTACTACCATATTATTTTATAGGAGGGTTTATGATCATTTTTAATTAGGTAATTATTATCATTTTGTATTCTAGTTATTCAATATTAATTTTTATATTGATTTTCTATTTATTTTCCCCCTATTTCATATGATGATTGTATTGGAAATTATAATTAACATGAGGGGCCCAGTATATCCCCTTAATGAATCTAATGGTCTTATGAGGAAAAAAAGTATTTTGTTTGGATGACGGATTTCCAATTTATGTATGATGTCTTTGCATGAGGCCTTGATAGTATATTTA
This sequence comes from Viscum album, assembly GCA_963277665.1. Lineage (NCBI taxonomy): Eukaryota > Viridiplantae > Streptophyta > Magnoliopsida > Santalales > Viscaceae > Viscum > Viscum album. The sequence goes on from CAUJRU010000197.1 coordinate 398,138, forward strand.
TGATATCTATATTTATTCATTCCATCATTATGAAATTAGTTATTTTTCCATGTGATTATCTGAATATTTATGATACACATGGATATGTTTCAAGATGATGTGATTGGTTAAATAAAAATATGTGATTATCATTTTTTTTCTTCCATGTTATTCTTTATGATCAAGCTATTGATTAAATAAAATATGTTCTTATTTAATAACACTTGCATATTTATTATACATTATTTATCCTAGATATATTCTATTGTATGTAACCCTTACTAAGCATTTGATCTAACCCCTTATTTTGTTTCCTCTATCCAAGATATGAAGATGAAATATTTGAAGGTGTGTAAGGATGAAAAATCTCTTCATTCAAAATATTTTTTATGTTTTCAAATTTATGTGATATTTAAATATCTATATAGTGTAACATTTCTATTAAATCGGTCATTCCATTAATATTCAATTCATTATATCTGGTGCTAATGTAATAAAATATCAAATAGATATGGGAAACTAGAGTTGGGTTATTAACATTGGATGTTTCAATCCACCTATAACAAATAAAACCATACCTAAAAATATCTTAATCTCAAATAATAATCACTAAAAACTATGTTAGAACATGAAAAGAAAACAATATTCTAGTAATAATAACAAAAAATTAAAAAAGTCCCACTCTTTAAGAAAACACAATTCACTAGAGAGACCTTAAATCTCATAATCAAGGAAATTATCTATTATAAAAATAAATATCCAAATATCACATCACCAATCTTGGAAGTATATTTTTTATAAAACTCAAAAAATAAAAATCCTCAAAAAAACTATAAACATCAACCAATCAACAGTCATGCATTGTATCCACAACTTACACACCTATCTAGTATTGAAGAAATATTATAAAATAAGTGTATGATGAATTAATATAACCTTTTATTAAAAAAACGTAATTATATTGAGAAAATGAAATTATAATTAATTATTATCATCAAGAACAAAAAAAAATCTCAAGAACATAGGTTTTTAATAAGGATAAGAGAACTAAATAAGTGAAAAGAGTACAAGATTTATTATTAAATTCCAATAATCTAATATTTGATAGTGAACATACACTATATCATGGATAATATTTTATGAAACCAATATGAATACCTTGATGATTTAGAAAAATTAACTCCAAAATATCCTTAAAAAAATTATTCAAAAAATACATAGATTAAAAAATATCTCTATGTGTTTAATAAACTAAGGAAATTTTTATTCACCTCTTATGATTACAAATTCGAATAGTAGTACCCTATATTATTTTCCAACATGATAGAAACTATGCATTTATTCTCTTTACCCATGGTAATCCATGTCCCAAAGAATATATCCTTAATCCAGAACATGAAATATACATATATATGCTAATCTATGAATAGGTTAACTTATCATGATTTATCCATCTACAAAAAATTCGATCCTAAAATACCATATATCCATTGAAATATAACCCATAATGATATATATAAATGTTATGAACCAAAAAAACCATGATTTGGTGATAACGTAACCATGAAATGTTTTCTCTCAAGTTAAAAACACAAACCTCCCCCGCCTTCCTCTTCTTAGCTCAAATCATCCACATCCAATACCTAAAACATATATATTAGATTACTATAAAAATATATGTCTCTATATTTTATACCACTTAAATAATTATTCTCTTTATGAATAAAAGAAACATATGAATAATATAATTAAAAAAAATTAAACAAACCATTAGATAAGTCTCAAATATGATTATATCTAATAATTAAACACACTAAAATAAAGACGGTTTAGTAATGACCACTTCATCGCATAAAATAAACATTTTATCCTTTATAATAACTAGGATTGGAAAATTTTCTTAATAATTAACCAATCATAATAACATTAAATCCCATTTATATTTCTGTATACACGCATATGACTAAAAAGTATGTATTGTAGCAATGAAATATCATCAAAATGCATTTTCCCATTGATCTTGAAAATCTAAAGGTCATTCCCTAAAAATTGTGTCCTCCATAATTTTATACTCTCACTATCAATTTTATGGATTTATTATAAAGGGATATATAAATTGATCACCCATGAGAGACATTATGTATAGAAATTATTTGAGTAAGAAGGAGAAACTAATAATGCACCACGCCAACTAAGTTTAAAACAATGAAAGGTTTAATGAAGTGAGGAAAAATATTACCACCTATACAAAAACAATAAATCTTATCTTAAATAGAAAACTAATGGAACTTATATTAACAATCCTTAAACTCCCAGGACCACTCAAATTATATATATTACATTTAATGGTATTGATTACCTGCATCCACTATTGAACCGACTAAACATTATTTATCATAAATTTTAGAAAATTTGATCAAATAATTATCAAATATCTAGATTTTTTTGAAATATTTTTTAAAAATAGTAATTTATAAAAGTCATAAAATAGTTTCATAACATTATATAAGTGATATATATTATTATTGAGAAACTAAAATAATGTTTGATGATTCAATCATGGTAAATAATATTGAGGAACATATTCATGTAGTATATCATCCATTGTTTAGATAACTTGATCCATGAGCCCTCCCATATAAAGATGAAAGATAGTTCTAAGGAATAGTTGAGATCATAAATCACATTGCAAGATCATCTAAACTGTTTATGTCTAAATGGGATCTCACTCCAATGTGATAATTTTTTGAAATCCAAAAATCCACACCACCTATTACACTAAATCCTTATTAAATAATTCTATATATTCATTTCCCATATCATAATGAAGGGATTCAAATGAATTAAACAGTATATTATGTAACAATTTGAGTCAGATAATCTATAGTAATGGGGAAAATCTATTACATAATATAACAAAATGTCTTTTTTATTTTAACTTTTTAACATTATAGGGATAAAATAAGATACTTGGAACATGATTATTGGTTTAAAACCTCAGATTGATATGAAATAATGAAATAAACTATGCCAAAAATATCCTAATAATTAGAATACAATTTTATTCATTTATATAAAGATATATCTTGGAAATAAAATTATACACTACTATTTTTAATCTATTAAACTCACTTAGAAGTTGATATATTTTTATGAAATTAAAAAACTCCTTAAAAATAATAATGGACACATTTTATATTATATCTATAATAATGGAGCATATCTATGTACAACCCAATCTTCCCAAACCACTAAATTTGGATATCCCAAATGATGAACCTCTACCATGTGGATCATAGATGAATGAGTAAATATATAATATAAGAAAAAAAATTTAACATCTTATAGTATTTTAATTTTTGAAGAAATGAATTCCTCCACCATCCTCCACTAATGCCCAACCACTTGAGAAATATTACAATTCATTTTCCTACTCAGCATAGTGTATATCACATTATCCTCTCCTAATTTATAATTTATTTATAGTAAAAAGTATAATAATAACTTCACCCATCTTCCATGATGAAAAGTAAAGTTCAAATAAATAAATTCCTAGAACCAAATATAGAGGTTTGTTATAAAAATAAAGGTCCATCATATATGGTAATACCCATATATCATTATAGAAAATATGATATCTTTATGGTATAAATCATTTATAGAATAATAACATTAATGAGGAAAAAACATAATATATATATATAAGTTACCATTGGAGGCTCTTTTATAAAAACATTACCTAGAAAAAAATGATATACATACAAAAAAACCTAGAAAAATGGACCTATATTTATAAAATAAATTATTTGAAGAGATAATAACATTTGGTTTTCCATAACTACTAAACACATGTCTAAACACAAAATATAATGGTCCTTTATAATTGGAGTTTTTAAATGTATCATAATTCATGAAATAATAGGTATGGAAATCCTATAATGGCTTATAAGACTTAGGAAATGGTATTCTAAAACAACATTCTTAGGAACTACCATTTAAAAAATTATCTAAATAGTGAGTGGATATAAATCCAAAACTCTATTAAGACATGAAATAAAAAGGGAATTATTCAATGAATGCTTAAAATTTTCACATTAACAACTTCATATGTTGTTGGTCATTTATTATTAAATGTGATATTCGTTGCTTATTTTCTCCAGGTAATTCATATCATAATTTTGAGGGTGATAGGTCATCATGTCTCGTAGATTAAAATTTTTAAATTGGGTAAATATCTTCTATAGTTAAACATATGTTCTTGAAATCTTTCCTAAAAACAATATCGATACCCTTCTCATAAAGTGACTCACTATTACCATGAATTTGTGAGAAAAATGTATGAGTTCTTTTATATCACACCTCATTGAAATATTATTATATTATTTAATGTCACGAGGTAGATAAATTCATAATTTATTTCTATATTTGTAGGTGTTGTGTGTTTTAATGTTAGTATTTGGATCATATGAAATGATGTATATATGATATTTTAATAGGAATTAAAACCAATCTAGTTCAATGCCCTGTCAAAAAATATGATACATTTTTTGGTCAATTTACAAGGACTAAATTGTTATTTTTAGGATTGTGCATTTAAGATTAATTATGATTATTTAAAGGTTATTCATTAACAACTCATGTGTATTATTTTTTATTGTCATATCAATGGATCATTTTGTGTAGAATGTATTATGTAGGGAACTACTAAAGGAAACATACCAAGAAATTTTTTAGTCTAAGATTTATACATCAACCGCTCTTTCATTATTTCACACAAATGGGTCATGTGAAGGTGTGGGGAGTCCTATATCCAATTTTATTTCTGAATTATTAATCGAGATTATTGATTAGAATTTGGGAGTAAGACCAAATGATTGGTTGATAGGGGAATAATTCAAAATATCTACCATTAGCAATCTATAATAAGAGATATCCCAAAGATATCCAATGATTTTATTCTTCACAATCAAAGGAGAAAATCGTTGGATATACTTCAATTATTACACTTATTATAGAGAATGGACTTTAATATATATATATATATATATATATTATAATATGATAGTTTACCATTATTAGAAAAATATAAAATCATAATGGAAACATGAATGTGAAAAATTACACATCCAAGATTTATACGTGGTAAATGATTTGGAATTAATAATATATTATTATTGAAGTTTTGACATATGTGATAGAGTTCCAATGTGTTACAAGATTCCTATATATTGAAAGGATTTAACTTATCCTATGTAGGTGACTCAGTCAAGTGATATCACAAGTTTTACCATTTATAGGCTATATGTAGATCCTCTGATATGGGAATACTCTGAACCATGATTATTACCACATAAAGGATGAATGTCACTACAAGTTGAAAAATGACTAATGGGGTACCCAAGTGATTCCTTGATGGTTGGGTGTGAATCAACTTCGGGAAATCCAAGGAATATTATTGATTTTAACATCTTTACAAGGATAATTATTTAAGTGGGGTATTTATCTATTGCTATAATATAGGTAAGATTTATGGGGTCATTTAGAGAGTTTTTAGATTATAAGACATTTGGATAAAAAAATACCCCTAGTTCTCATCCCTTATACATTTTTTTGACTCAAAATGACACCCAAATACAGATTTGGAATTATCTGGCATATCAGAGAGATTTATTATATTTTATCATGACATCATTGAAATATATACATTTCAGGGCCCATATTTTAAAAAAATTTAGGATTATGGGGCCTTTTATATGAAAAGGAGGCATGGGGTGTAGTTATTTGAGGCAACTAATCAATAACATGTCCATGAAGGTATGACTCTAGGAATATACAAGGCATTTACAAGGATTTAATGCATGGATGATTGATAATTTTCATGCATAATTATTATGAAAATGATAAAGTTTTATTTCTATAATTTATGTATGAAATTTTTTATAATTATGACATCTATACTAAGGCATGAGGCACAGTTCTATACTATCTTTTTCCCTCAAATATTTTCAATCTCATTTTGAACCCTCCTATAGTTAGATTTAACTAAATTTGAGCACTAATAAAACCTGCTCTTAATAATTTGATCTATTCAGGAAATAGAGAATTATATAAAAGATTAATCCTTTGTATGAAACTATTTATGATTAATAAAACCATATAGGTTGATGATATGGACATGACCACTAGGGAGAATATATATGCATTCCCTACTTAAGCTATAATTATTAACTTTTATAAATCCATTATAAATGATATGAATTAGGGGAACCCATTATCCTATTATTTTATTTCATAAATCCTCTTACACAATGGAATAAATTTTTATGGGGAAATCATATATATATATATATACATATTCACAATATTCAATATTAATGTGTACCCTACTTACCTAAGTATAGGTGTTGTTTCAATCTCTGATCTTTGTGTATTCAGCTAGGCATGACCATGATATTTTCACATCATGTGGGGATAAAGGTGAGATATATTATTTAATATAAATTGGATAACAATGATTGGTGGTAATTTATACTTGATGAAATATCCAACAACTTTATTTTATTACTTTTTTTATTCTTTTACCCCCAAATTCTTTATTTCCAATTTCATGATGTAAGATAATTTGAATAACCCCTAATAGAATATTTTTCAATAAATTTACTAATAATATATTATATATGGAAATACGGTTATAATATAACATATCGAGGAAATGATCTTGGATATTAAACATGATTCAGTTTTTTTACTTTTTATGTAACTACTTACATTCATTATTATTGATAGAATTATTTCATCATGATCCATTTTAACATAGTCCTCTTCATTAAAATTATTTCTCCTTAGTGATACAATAATTCAGGAATAATATGTAAATACCCCATGAATATAGTTTACACCATCCAATATTCATATTTAGTAAAATTACTATTTCAAATAAAATTATTATAAGAGTGGGGTAATGGTGAAATATAGAACTTAGAACAAAATTCAAGGATAATTTATATAATACAATAAAAACATTTTAAATATGTTTTCATTATGTTATCCTCTAGATAGAGTGGGTGGAAGGGATATAGTCTTCAATAATATGATCATCCTAGATTGAATTTCTCTAAATATATTTTATATACAGTTCTTCTAAATATGTGTATAACCTAATTTAAAACCTAGTCAATGTTACCAAATTATAAGAATGAATCTTGTCTTAAAAATATCTATAAAATAAAAATATTATTATTGTAACAAATTTGATTAGTATATGGTTCATTAAAACTAAAACTTTTCATATACTCTGTGGGAAATGTGTAATACACCTCTAGGAAATATATAAAATTAGGGGTATTTTCATCCTTTGTGATATTTATAATTATTTCTTCCTTATCCACTTTTCCTAAGGTGATTGTTATGTCTAATTTTTTTGGTTTTTGGATGAGTCCATTGGATAAAAAGTATTTTTAATGGAAGGAATGTTTATACCACCCATCCATTTACATGAGCGACCCATTATTCCTATATATCATTAGGAAATACTCATTCCACACTATCATCCCAAACCCAAGTCACATTAAATAAATAAATTCGTCTACTAGTATCACATGACCACATATTCATATATAAGATTATTTTATGTGTTATTCTCCAATATTAAGACTTCCTTCACCCAATATACATCATGTTGGGTTTCATGGACTAACCACCTATTTTAATAGTTATAAATCCTCATTATATGGAATGAGTGGCTGTAATGGGTAGATTACCCATTTTTTCCATACCATACACTACGTTTTCCTAAAAAAAGAAAAATGCTTATCATTTGATGGGAAATATATCAAAAAATTGATTAATAAAGGAATATGAACATCTAAAGGACCAATAAACCCTTTTACACACCCAAGAATCCAATTAATCATTTAGTTTACACTCTAATTCATATACCAATAGAAAATAATGAAAATACAAAGTAATTTTTTCATTTTAAGGTTTTGACACCAATCCTAATTAAATAAAACGTCTTATATAATTCCTTAGGACTGCAGAAAAGGAAATACGCATTAGAGATTGGAAATGTGGTTTCATTCACCAATACCATCTCTAGAGGCCCATATTTGGCTCAAATCACCCATGATAAACAAAAGTACTGTACTTGGGTACCATATCTCCATATCCACCCATATTAGGGATTTAATTCACATTATCCTCTCATGCATGGGTTCCGCTTTTATAAGGACTTCCATAAGAGGGTCCCATATTTACCAGGCCTCTCCTATACCTTTTCCACCATACCCAAACCTTTCATTTTAGGGAATTAATTATCCCATTCCTCTCATAGTATGTTTATATTCATCGATACCCCCCAAGATGAGCCTTTTCAGATGAAACATCACCTATTACACAAATACTAGGGTACTAATTTCCAAATATTCTTAAATTGGAATACCTAGGTTTCTCATTTACCCAATTAATTCAATTGGGATAAATAGAAATTCAAAATATACCTTGCAAAAACACCATGGAAGAAGCCTACTCACCATTGAGTCTAATTCACATAAGAATTCTCCACTCCCACATATGATTCATGACCTAGTTATGTAAACTACTTCTCTCCCCTTTAATCATGCATTCTATTGGTAATGGGTATTAGATATACAATAAGTTGCTTCCCCTAGTTTTCCTCTTTAATTAAATATATCATCCAGAAACAATAAATTATTTATTCCATTGATAATGAGGAATCACACTTTTCTATTGATAGAAGAAGATTTTGTCTCCTAAAACCTATAATACCATGGATTAGTATAATACCTAAAATAATTATACCCATAATTCACCTACCATGTTGAACTAAATAGGTCTACTCACTTGTATGTCCTAAACTAGGCATTTTTAGAATCGTTTCACCTAGTATCATACTAAACATTATATTATAATAATTCGAAAATTTCCTAGCCTTATGAAAAATAAATGAATGATGTAATAGTATTTGTTTAATGAGATTAGAATAATAGTCAGAGGTCATATTTGTTTGACCATGAACTACAAGTCAGCTATGACATAGTCACATGACCATAAAAGGTGAATCATAGTTATAGGAAATATTATTATAAAATTAAATTCATCATGGTCCATAATGTAAAACCATAAAATGTGTATCATTGGCCTTGGTTTCAAGACTTATAAAGGAGAATCCATAGTTATATTTACACTACCATTAAGGCACCATGATGGTCCTCAACACATGAATTTCAAAGGTATAACATATCATGTTATGTGGCATTAAATATATATGTTTCAATTCTTTCATTGAGATATGTTTATATCCTCTTTTATAGGAATGATCCTAAATTAAAACCCCAACTTCCTCAATATATAGTGAAAAATTCAACAGTGACTTGTTTTATAGATTTAACCTATGTTATAATAAAAAAACAAGGAAATGATAAAAACCCCACTTACACATATACATATTAACATAATTGTAGGGTAATGATTAATCATGGTAATTTACAAGGTAACCTACAGTGACATAAGATTAAAATAATGGGATATTTAATCATGTGATATAAATATTCAGCACAATACAAAACTATATGCTTGAGGACCGTAATAGTTTTTTGTATTTGTAAACATGTAAGCCTATATTATATCTTGGTGAATGATCATCAATTTTCCCACAAAGATCAAAAATTAAATAATAATCCTTGGTATAATGTACATAAAAATTTCTTCACAACCAGGGTAAGAAAACATAAAAAGTGTGATCTAAGATGCTTAGTAAGGGAAAGAATAAAGTTATAAATATATGAACAAATGAAAAAATAAAATAATAATAAGGTAATTTTATAATGAATCAAAACATCTGATTTTTACACCTAGCATTTTATATATTATAAACCTGGGTCATGTAATAAATAATTATCATTTTAGAAAACATTATCCCTAAGGCTGAGAAACCTACAAAAATAAATCATAAACTATAATCTCATTTAATAAAAGTTTTTTTCACCATCATAATCATAGAAAACCATTTCATTTTTCAAGGTATACTACCAAGGCCTCCAATATAGTGGATTAGGACACTAATATTTCTCTTGGTGTATTAGGAAACACCTGTTTTCCATTGTGGATCAGGATGCACACATTTTCCATTGTGGAAAAGGATGCACCCATTTCACATTACGGATAAATAATGGTGATTTGTTTTTAATTTTTATCTAATGAAACATAAATATTTACCAAATACATTGGAAAGAGATATAGGTCCCACTCTTTACATAATGAATTCATACATACGTGTGGCTCAAGATAATAAAAAATTCCTCACATCATGGATCATAAAAAGGGGTGGGATTCATAAAATTCAAATGATAATATAATAAATTAAAATTTTATCATAAAAATTACATCATATCATAACCATTGGAAAATGGAAAGTTTCTTAATCATTTTATCATAGAATAACCTAATAAATAAGTAGGTTTCATAACAATTTTATCATGGTATAACCTATTAAAGAGAAACATGTTTCATTAAAAATTTTCCATAATAAATCTAAACCATTAAAATAAATAATAATAATTGTTTCCATGGATCATATCTACATTAAGTAATATACTATATCAAATGATGTCATCTTTGATAGAGAAGGTTTGTGAAATATCACTTGGATCATTTCCTTTGGAAAATAACCTTTCATTGAAAATAATTTTCATAATTTCATAAATCATATTCAAAATTCATTTATTTGAATTTTTTTTTGAAAACATAAGAGGAAATATTTAAAAAATCATTTAAATCACTTCTTGAGTAAAATATTCTATCAGATTTGAAAAGAACATTTTAAATCATAAAACATTTTGAATACCATTATCTTAGAAAATAACAATGAAAACATATAAAAGAAGATATGAAAAAAATTTAATAACATTTTCAAATATATAAAATAAATCCTTTTCTATTAAAATTATCTAAAAAAATATAAAATCATTTTTAGAAATCATTTTTAGAAATCATGTTTTTTGAATAAAGCATATTTCTGATTGAAAAGATAAATAATAACATATTTTCATAAAACAATTGTCTTAATTATATTAAGTATAAAATACCGTAAATATATAAATTTACTAGAATATATAATTAATAAAAACAAGATAATAACATTTATGGGAATACTTGAGAAAAAAGATTTCAAAAAGGCAATAAAAATCTTAAAAAAAATCTCGATTAATGACGAGATTTTGGAAAAACTCTTTCAAAATTGGTAACATTGAATCGTAAAACCAGGAAAGGAATAAAATGAAATGAAACATAAAAATATAATTAGGGTAAATAAATTCATTATATTACTTTTGAAATCGTTTTTATATACACCTCACGTTAGAATATTGGTATATATCTTAACGTGAGTCTCAATAAAAGAAAATTTTGAAAAAAATCCAAATCCATTGGGTATCTTTTGAACCATAAACCCCATGAAATTTAGGTACTAAAATGGTTATGTAAATACCAATAATAATAATTATAATAATCGTAAAATAAATTCATGGGATGTACATATACTACATAAAATAAATAGGGTGTGAATGTGACTTGTGTCGCATAGAAATAAAATGTGAGATGAGAATCCCTTTCCATTGGTCCTGACTTCCTTCATACACATTAAAACCTCTTGTATAATAAATATAATTAAATTATGAATCTAAAAAATATCAATAATCACATATATAATACAATATATTATTTTCTTATGATTTTATATTAGGCACTTAATAACATTTACATGTTAAAGCTGTGCTTCACGTAATAAATGATATGTTTTTCATATATTTTTTAACATGTTTTTTGTCCTCTTACATTGATCCTAATTTAGTAATTCAAAAAAATAAAATATTGATATAAGTATTATATATATTCAAAATATATCTATTAATAAAAATATATAAATGATAGAAATAGGAAATGAAATAAATCTTTCACGGAGACAGTACGTCGTACGTACGCATGAACACTGCTTCTGTATTCATGTCATATTTAAGAAAGATAATAAAATGATATATATATATATATAATTAAATTAGAATTTTTATTTCATATATATCACATATTTACATAAAACACATCCTTAATGCATTCCATGTGAATAGTTAATGATCACATTGCTTCACGAGGTAGTAGTTCACCGTACACACGAATGACGTTATGGTGTTCTAAAAAAATGTAAAGAATGAAGTTATTTGTTATATAATTATTTAATAAGAATACAAAAACAATAAATATCATAAATATAATATATAAATAATAAATTCACCATTCTTCCACGCATTGAATGGTGGTAATGGAAGAACGAGCAACATTATTTTCTAAGGCGGTATCCCATCTTAAATGGAGATAATGATTGTGTATACCATTTGAGGGATGAGTTTGAAGTTATTTTTTACTCTTAACATAATAAAATATCAATATATGTAGGATAATGAGGTTTTTATATAATAATTTTATGATAATAATTTGAGGGTGGAGAAGGAAACAAAAAAATTCATGTTGGTGAACGTCATCTCTTTTTTGGGTGACTCTTTTTAGTTCGCAACATGAAAAATTATTGGATGAATTTTTGACCAAGATAATATTCTAGGAGGTGAGAAAGATATTTTTGTATGTATATTATCATGGTACATTTGATCCAAATGTATTGGTATTTTTGCATATGTGGGGAGAATGAATGTCCTTTTATAGTGGAGGAGGAGGGGAAATCTTGTAAATTATAAAAAGTAAACACTATTTGGAGGATTACCTTACCTATTGTTGTTATAATAAATTTTTAGATAAAATAGTGTATGTGGTCATAATATTTCCATAAAATAGGTTTTTGGAATGTTTTTGGTCACATAAACACCTTATATTTTTATATTAACCACTAAGTACCCTTTTTAAACCATAATCACTATGATTACTTTTAATTGGTTTCACTGATATTTTTGATCAAAAACTAATTTGACCTTAGTAGAAATTATTATTTATTATGATTAAAAATATTGAATTCATTTTGTTAATTTTAAAACATAAAAGTGTCATAAATTAATCTAAAAACAATATCACAGATATGTCGAGAAGGCATGTTTTTAATGAGATAAAATAAAAAGTTTGTAGTGTTTTTATATCCAAGATTAAGGTGAAATTGATTAAAATGGCCTAAATTAGATTAATTGATTTATAATTGATATAATTATAATTTAAAACCAATTTAAAAAATATGTTTAACATTCGAAATAAATTATATGAAGAGTTAGATTTAAATTAAATTTCAATATTTTCTATTATTCATCAGAAAATAAATTTTTTCATAGAAATACAAAAATTTCACCAAAAGATTAGTTTTATTTAAGTCTTCCTAAAAGGGTGTTAATTTATTAATATATAATTTAATTAATTTTTAAAAATTATTTTTGAAATAAGTTTTTCATTAAATGGTGGACAAATTATCTTTAGAAAATTATATCTTTTTATGCCTAATATTGGATTTTTTCAAATCTATTTACTATAATTCCCATAATATTAAAGTTAAATAGTAAATTGAATATAATAATTATATATTTTAATAAAATTAGTAATAAATAGTTTTTTTAATTTATTTGAATAAAATATGTTTGTGATTAGAAAAATAGCTTTTCTGAAAAGGAATTTTTTTTTCAAATAAATCTTAATTCCATTTTGATTAAATTTGTTACAAAAAAATTAAATTTTTAAACATTCATAAAAAATATTTTCATAATTTAGTTTATCCCATTCATAACTACCATTTCAATGTCTATGTGATAACTATAATAATATTTCATTAATATGTAACAATATGTTTAAACTATGTTTTCTATGTTACACAAGTTATGTTCGGTATTTCATGTGACAAAATATAAACATGTTATTTCATGTAACACAAGATAAAAAATAGTTTTTTAATATAATTAAATCTAAACTAAGATTTTTTTTAGAGAAATCATAACTTGGTGTTGTCTATATATTAATCTTAACTTGATGCTGCATACAATTCAATCCATCAGATAATTTTAATTTATTCGATAGAAACAATTAATTAAAACATAAGGTTTTACATTATAGACCCCATTAAAATTAATTTCACCATCCAAATTCATATGTGTCTTCAATGCTATAACATTTGAAAATTCCTTCATAGAATCCCACATGATCGAAAATTAATACAAAAACATCATTTAAATATGAATATTTGGAAACATATCATGACCAAAAGTAACTCATAATGAGGATTGGACATAATAGAACATAATTTGGAAGTGATTATTTGGATATGAATGAAAATAAAAAAATAATTATAGAGAGTGATGGTTATCACTGATCACAAGAAAGTGGTTGATTCTGAGAAAGTTAATGCAAAAAAAAAAGACAAATCTATGGTGTTCTAATGGACCATTAGATTTATTGGGAATGACGGTTATATGACACATTTTTTGTTTCCCATTCCATTTCCAAATGATAAAAAATTAGGATAATGAGGTATACGTAATTGATTTAATTAAATTATATATTCACAATCTCACCCTTTGGTAGTTTCTTGTAAAATTTCTACTTGATATCTTACTCAGAAATTGAAGTTTGATTTTTTATCCATGAATCACTAATGAATCACAAGATCTATAAATTTAATGATAATTCATTTTGTCAATCTTTCGTTATCAGCAAAGTAAATAGGATAGAACAGGTTATCCAATATTCACAAATCTTTAAACGGTGAAGTAATATGTCAATATCCAAAACCAAATCCAAGGTTCAACTCAGAACATTCCATAAATGGATATCCCTATAACCCTTCAAAAATATAATTGCAACTTTATTAATTAAATTATATATTATCTTATACCAAAACATGTTCACTGGAAGCTTAGGTTCATACATTAAATGATATAATATTAAATGTTATTTTAATATATTAGAATCAATGTATAGGGAGGTAATCAGATGAAACTTCATCAAAGGATTAACAATAATATTTTTTAGACTTATTTATTCAAAATTAAACATGAAATTCCAAATAAAAGAGGGGGGAAATGCTTCTTAATTTTCTTGACTCACATTATCCATATTTATTGAATCATAATTCAATTTTTCGTTCTTCCTAAGAGGTTATTTCATTTTATCATCCATATTAACCATTATATTTTGGAACTAATTATCATAATTACCAAAATCCATTCACTTGAAACCCTTGAGCGTGGGTGGTGCTTTGGTCAGAATTATCTTATAATCTATTATAGTAACTATCACATTAATCATTTTTTGACATTAATTGATTTTGGGAACTACATTAGAACATTTAAAGAACCTCCCAGTTCCATTCAAGCAATTCCCTTTATTTTGCTTCTCAATTTTTTTTCACACATGTGTAGTTAATTTCATTCCACCATTTGTGTTTTCATGATTCTCAATATTCCTTTTCATATCATAAGAAATGAAATGTTTTCAATATCAAATTTTCATTTCTAATTTAATTTTACGTTGAGATACTTATTCATATATACAAAACTCTCATATATACTAGTTCTTTTAGAGATATGGTTTCACTCAAACAGATAATCTGTCAATATTTCATTAACATATAATGATTAAACAAGAAGTATACCTTCCAAGACTTCTAAAATTATCTTCATATGTAATAATAGATTCATTATTATACTTATTAATCCAAATTAATTTATTATCCCTCATTTTTTATAAATCATATGGGTTGTACTTACTAAAATGTTTCCCCTTAAACTCTTTCCATTCCATAGTTTAAATTTCTTCTTATTCCCTCATTTTTTAAATAAGATTCCACTAATGATTTTCTTAACCTTCCAAATGATAATAATATAAAATGGAATTTTTCATTCTCCTAGTATAGAATAATAGAAAATTCATTTCAATGGTTTTGATACATTTCTCTTTAACTAGTGTATCTGTGGAACCACTAAATGAAGGTGGTCATTGCCTCACAAAGGACTCAACAGAATGTTATTGCCTACTTTTCTCATTTTGATGTCCAATATGATTCCTAACATAATAACGTTGATTGATCATATAAAAAATCATTCTAAATCACAGATTATTTCATTGTTATGGAGGAAAATTATCACATTTTCCATTGAATTCAGCATTAACATAGATCCATTGGGTTCTCTCCAAAGACTAAAAGGAAAAATAATAGTGTGAGAAACACCTATCATATTGTAAAACCATATAATCATCAATATTTACTTGGTGCATATACATATCATAAAACCTTATTATTTAACCTATAACATATTTGGATTATACTAGGTTATTCATAGTCATAATATATTTAAATTTATCATGATGATTAATAGAGAGTTTTGGGAATATCGGGAGAATATCCCCCAGGACTGTCATACTAGGCATACAGTAAGGCCCATTATCATGAACCAATTCTTGATTGTGTTAAGATCAATACTGTGTTTTTGGGGTTGTTTCCTCATGGTACATCTATGCAAGATCCACATCCACTTATAGTATCAAGGTATTTATTTATTATATAGAAACCAATCGTTATATTCTTTACTATAATTCCAGGATATTTTCCTACACATTTATTTATCCATACACATATTCCTATAGACATCGCTTGACAAATCCTATTAATATCCCTAGGGTTATAACTGAAATTTTCTCAACTAAGTTTCCAAATGTTGACAAATAATTTTCTTTAATTCCAACTATCATGACCCAATATTAACCTACATAGATATTGCATCATTGTTTGTGAATAATCGGCAGATTAAAAAAGTACATGCCTATAAAACATAACAGTTTAATGTATTTGGAATCATGGAAGCCCATATTTTTACTGGGTGAAAGATCATCAATGTTTCCAAAAATTATCTTCCCATTTAGTAGTCCCCATAGGAATATCCTACCTAAAACATTAATCATATCCTAGCGAGGGAAACATAATAATGTGTGAGCTCAAATTCTCAGTAAGGGTAAATATAAGAGATATACATCTTTGAAAAAAGTGAATCATTAAATAAGCATAACATTATATGGTAATGAACAAAAATATTCAGTATTAAGACCCAACATTTCATATATCAAAAACATTATTCATATTATGAAGCATTATCATTTTAGAAAACATGATCCATAACAGGAAGAAAACTTCAAAAATCAATCATGAAAAATAATTTCATTTCATAAATGTGTGGAAATATCATAAAAATAAAAATCCATTTCTTATTTTCAGTCTATCTACCAAGACCATCAGTATAGTGGATCATGATACGTATGTTTTACATATTGGATTAGGATGAACTTATCACCTATTATGTATCAGAATGCTCATATTTCCAATTGTGGATGAGGACACACTCATTTACCATTTTGGATCAAGTCCATTGAAACGTTCCCCATTTTTATCTCATGAGATATAAATCTTTACCCAATGAATTGGGGAGATATATCAGTCCAACCCATTTCATAATGTAATCATACATACGTGTAGCACCAAATAATAAACCATTCACCATATCTTGAACAATAAAAATTAAGAGCTTCATAAACATCATATATGTCACACCCCCATAATTGAAGTTGTTTTATTTTATTATTTACATGGATTTGGATATTCTTTTTTGGGGTTTGGGTTGAGTCGCAGTTTGAATTTTTTAGTTGGTTATTAAAAATAGATTGTATTGGTAATGGCAACATCTAGCACCTAGGAAAATCATGGTTTGAAAATCGTGATGCTTCAGCCAGGTCTTCGTACAACCTACCTTGTGTTCAATATAAATAAAAATTAAATGAAAAAAATGAATTTAAATGAAAGATAAGATAAAATAAGAAACATTAAAATATAATCAAAATTATTGTTTGAGAAATAATAATAATGATAATATTTTTTTGGGAATATTATTTTTATTATTACAATTATGAATATTAATATTGTTATTATTATTATTAATATTATTGTTATTATTATTATTACTATAATTATTCTGTTAGTATTAATTTTTTTAGGGTTTAATTTTTACCCTTCAACCTACTTCCCCCTTCTACCTAATGCTACCCACTTTCCCCCTTCCCTATTCTACTTATATGACCCTCGGGCTGCCTATCTCCCCTCTGGAGAGCTCTCTTTATCCTTCTGGAGAGCCTCCACCTTCGGCCACCCACCCTCGCATGACCCCACTAACAGTCTGCTCTCCCACATTTGACCCCACTGGATCCCCTCTATTCCTTGCATGACTATGTTAGCACCCTCATATCCTTTTCACGACCCCACTGGCACCACCTCCTTTTAGCAGCCATATCCTCTTCCCCTCTGGGTAAAGTTTTTCTTCTCCTTCATTAGGGTTTAGGTTTTTCATAGGGTATAGTGTTCAGTTTAGGGATATTTCTTCCAAAATTGGGTATGATCTTATTATTTTTGGGTAAATACTGCCTTTCTAGGGTTTATTTGGGTGTGGTTGAGGTGAGGATTGGGTTTTGAACCATTTTCTAGAAATTTATTCTCCCAAAGCAAGATGTTCCATGAACTATCATTTTTAGATGATTTTATTTTGTTTTTTATTTAATGTAACTTGTTCTATAGATAAATTGAATGATTCGAATTATGTTTTTAATATATTTTGGCATGATTATGTGGTGAAAATGTATTTTATAAAAAAAATGGTTGTGTTTCATATGTTCTATACTATGGTATTTCTTGGAATTTTTTTATCGGTATGAAATGGGAGAGAATTATGTTTTCAAAGGCACTTAAAGTGTGAATGTGCAGAAAATGGGTTTTCAAAGGGAAATAAATTGTTTTTGGTATATTAGATTTTTTTTTCACCTTAAAATGTAATGACTGAATTGTGTAAATTATGAAAAGAAGTTTTTTAATAGGGGAACTTATCTTCTATGATTATTTAAAAATGGATGGACTATGGGAATTATTGAATTAATTATCTGCTTCTCTTAAATTGTACCAAATGGGTTTTATGTGTTTTTCACGTGGTGTATTTTTCTAATGGTTTTGGTGTGTGTAAGTTGGAAAATGTTTCATTTTATGGGGAAAGGTGTTTCCCACAAAATGATTGAATTTTATTGGAGAAATTGGTGTTATGTGTGACATTTGGAACATAATTGAGAGGAAAGAAATTATGGGTAACTAGGTGGATAGACTATGGAAAACATTCTAGTGATTCAAAAGTGGATACAGTCGGGTTTAGCTTAGCGAGATTGATGATGGAAACTCTAACTAATGTGGGAGATGATTGGAGACCACCAGGTTATGGGGAAGTCCCCCACTAGTGGCTCATGCACGAGAATGCTGATGGTTGTGGTTTCAATACAACATTTTCACAGAGGTGCAAGGTTTCTAGAATCCTAATTGTGATATTTTACCCTAGGGATATAACCATGGTGCTCTAACTATCATGATTATTATATATAGTTTTTCCTTATGTTGATATACAGAGGAATATTTTTTGTGTGTTTGTTATTTATAAAATCCCTTTTTTACCTTTAATCTAGTGGATGAAAAATGTTTCTCTTTGAGAGTATTCCTTTTGAAAGTGTTTACCTATAAAGATGATTTTCATAGATTTTTTTTTAAAATATTTTACTCGATTAAGCATGTTAGATTATATCTTAAATGTTTTGGAATGTAATCTTTATATCTGGGTGGCGTCATACTTGGTGTTGGCTCACACCCTACATACACCATTCGGTGTATGAGGACTTTGTTGTATGTTTGTTATATGTAAATGATAGGGGTTTAGTGATGGAATTTTGGGTCTCTAGTGGCCATCCCTTGTGTACATTAGAGGCGGTGGATTGAGTATGTTTATCCTCTTGTTCCATAGTGTTTTCGGATGATTTTTTAGCTTTCTCTTTTTATTATAGTCCTTTTTGGTTTTTATTAGTTTGTTAACATAAAATATGGAAAAACAATTTAAGGGCACATTTACATTAAACTTTTTATATTTGGTTTATTATTTTTTGTTTTTTGTTCCATGTTTTTTTGGTAACTCATATTCACTTGTTTTTCTGATACCCAAGAACTTGTTGCAACCCCATGGTGATCAGGAATGCCCTTCTGGCCTTATTACAGATTGAATCGGGTGACCGGTTTAGGGTTAACCTAGGATAATTTATCACAAAATGGTATCAAAGTAGGTCATGGCCATTTGAGTTATGTTCCTTAGAGAAGATTCTGGGTATATCTGATCTAGGATTTCTAAGACATGACATTTTTATTACTAGTTAGGTGCCTGGAAAATAAACCTTGTGATGGGATCAAAGCCACCAGGGGAAGTCATGTATCATTTGAACCATTTGTTTCTTTTGGTTCACTGATGATTTGAGAAGTTAAAAGGGGGTTTGTTCAATGGTCTTAGTGAGCTCTTAGGGTCTGGAAATCCATGTGGAGTTGATGACTTTTCCCTAGAACACCCTTTATGAAGGTGTAGAGATTGGCGTATGGCCTCCAACCATATATCCAAGAGACCTGCTGACACAAATTTCTTATTGAATAATCATATATATATTTTGTTTTTGAAAATTCAGTTTTCAAAATCCATTATTTTTTAATGATGGAGAATTTATTTTTAAGTAAAAAATGATTTGGTTTTTGGAAGGTAGAAAATTATTTTTCAGAATTTACCTAGAGGATATTTTGGAAATGTGAGATTGTTTAAAATTATATTAAGTAAATGGGATGATTTTATCAATGGTCGATATTTATGAATAAATTTGGTGGTTTATAAAATGTTTTTCATTTTGGGAGAACAAATTTTCTTTTTGAAAAGGGGTTTGGGAATCATGTTTTAAACGAAAATAAAGAGTTTTTAAATTAAATGGTTATGAATGGAGTGAGGTTATTTGTGAAGTGGGAATTTTTTTAAAATGGAATGTTTTGAAATTGATGTGTAAGGTTGTTTAAGTGGGTTTAATGTTTACTTTGGAAAGTGGAATATTATTTCTTAAAAAATTGGTTCTTCCATGAGCGATCACATGCCTGGATATGGGTGGGAAGTTAATGGGAGCACAATTTGGCATGAAATTAATGCATGTGAGGTGCTCTATGGGATACCATTGGTGACTGTTCAACCCACTGATCATATGTTATTTAAAAATTCCCTTTTAAGAGCATAATATTTTATTTTGAAAATGCACTTTTTATGACTGGTGATTATGTGTTGTATCTTTTTGTATTTGGAAATGTTGTCTATGAGGCATTTAGAGACTGATAATTTATCATGGTCTACTCGTGTTTTGTGTTTGAGATCATATTGGTGAGTTAGTATTGGGATAATGGTTAATGGTTCATTTTTGGGAAGTGTTTTGCTGATCCTTTTTGGTGGTAACCTTTTTATGTTGTCTGTTATAGCATGTATTTTCCAGTGGGTTATTGTTTTAGACCCTATGTTTCTTTTGTTGGATAGTGCACACCCCATAAATAATTTACATATATTTGAAATGTGTCCATATGTGATTCACCCTTGGAGGTCCCTACAATAGATCAACATAAGGTGTTTCTTCTTAATATTTATAAATTGATCATACCTCTCCTATTTCTCAGTTAATAGGTTCCTCTTGTAGTAGGAGTATAGCTATGAAGGATTTCAAGAGACCATAGTTTCTAATGTTTCTGGAGTCATCAAAGGTGATGTTTTCCACCATTGTGTCTCTAGGTCCCATCTGGAAGTAGTGAAGAGGAATCCTAGTGAGGGAGGGTGAAATTAGTCTAAGTTGTTTGTGTTGGCCATGTATTTAAGGGACTTTGGATATCTCATTGGGTTCCACTAAGAGAAGGACAGTGTTAGGACACCAATGTGGAAAACTAGGCTTTAAGATTCTGTTATAGGAATTTAAAGGAACCATATGTAATTTGGAACATAGTTTCAATTTTTTTCCTTATAAGGATTTTTAGGCATTAATGGTCATGTTCAGTGACATTTTTCAGAATCATGTTCTCTTCTAGAAATTCTAAATTTTGCCTGTTTGAGTGGTATCATGTTTTGTGTGTTTTTGTTTTATAGTATCCTTACTCGAGGTGAGATGAATAATTATTTTTCATCATCTAAGACCTTTTCATAGTGAAGTTCCATGTTGAGGCAAATTAGGCTGCAAGATGTGGTATGCTCTATTAATGTTTCTTGGATCTTGGAATGGTTGCTCATGGGACTAGAAGAAGATGTTTTGTTTAGGGGTATTGAACACCAAACTGTGAGGCATGAGATGCTTCATCCACCAGAGCACTAGAAGTTGGACCTAGAGTGAAGCTGGTGCATAGTATGGACCCCTGAGGGTACAAATGATCCTGTTCAAGTGTTTGTCTTTAGTGTGGGAGGTGGAAGCAGTTTAAGCCACCTACGTAGATGATTCTCCCCGTGTGGTCCCATTTGGTGGAAAGGATCATGGGGCCCTGTTTATCCATTTTAGGTCATGTGGGTGAAAGAGTTCCTCCTTAGTTATACGAAAATATAGATATCTCATTTTCTTGGGACTTATGGTTTTTACTCTTGGGTATGTGAATATCCATGTGGTTTTCCATGTATAAAAAACCTTGTAAGTCCATATTGATTTCAGTTTTTTTAGGGATAATCTAAAGATATTAATTCATGTAGGAGTGGTGAACCACATAGTGGATTTTGTTTGGTTTGGAGTTTTGTTAATTTGGTACCTTGTGGTACGTTATTTGGTGTACTGGAAGCTCCCAAGTAAACAATGTTAGATTTTCCATGTAACGCCCCGACCCCAGCTACCCAGAGTCGGTGCATTAATTACATAACATTGGCATGATCACGAGAAAGATCAAGTCTCGAAAGACCGATTAGTTTAGTAGCCTTGGAATAACTAGATACATCCATAAATTTTTACATTACATCATAAAAAAAACATCTTGTCTTCATATCCCCTCATACTATCCCTGCAGGTCATTCATAAATTACTTCTTCATAATCCTGGGAAAAAAAATAAAACATTGAAAGGGGTGAGCTCGGATGCTCAGTAAGGATAACATTATAGCAGAAGCTTTCATAAATGAGCATAAACACTTAAGGCAATTTATAACTAAAACAAAAGCCTTTTAAACTTGAACTTCAGCATAAAATGGCAAAGGTAAAATGAAATAATGCCATTTACTTACTCACATGGATATTCTACGAGTCGAATGATCACATGCAATATCAATAACCACTTTCATAATGATGGAATGCATAATGCCAGACTATCATAACCACATAGCCAAGGCCTCGTGCCAAGACTACAAATAAGATTTTGCCAAGGCCTTGTGCCAAGACACTAGTTTGTCTCATGAGACCTACCGATGCATCGAGGAGCTATAGCGGGCTCCACCCGTCACTTATTAAGTCCAATGCATTCCCATATGAAAAGGTTTAAACATAACGTAAACATTCGTATTAAACTAGCATACGAAATGTCAATACTTTCACCACAAACCATGAATGGTATAAAAATAGCACATCCACAGTCAAACATAATTCATTCGATACAATATGGAAGATTGTATTGTATCACATTAACCTCAATCAATAATAATGAAGGATGTTGACATAGATGAAAATAATCATCAAAACTATTTGAGAGAAATATCCCCCTTTTCTGGAAAACATTTAAAAGTCACAGTATTTGTCAAGAAGCCATTTGAAAGTATATTTTTGAATCAAAGTGTCCCATACCACTTTGAAACTTTTAAAAGGAGTTTTAATTTTAAAACTTTAATGTCCATATAAATAAATCCTTAAAACCATTTTTAAAATATGGACATTAATGAGCATGATTTAGAAGAATAATTCTTTAAAAAATTTTAAAATGGTATTTTGGTTAGAGTTTCTAACCAAAAGAGAGACACTTGAATACAAATAATTGAGGTAATCAAAACATTGTAATATCATGAGTATAAAGGAATTCATGATATACTATGTCAAAGTACATTATATACACCACATAGAAGTGATTTGGTGTATATCATCAAAGAAGTCTCAATGGAATGTAAATTGAGATGAAATTTCTCAAAAAGGTTGTATCCTTAGGTTAAGGATAAATCAATGACATAATTATGTGTGACAAATATAAATACACTAAATATGATTGGATATTCAGTGTAAAACAATCAAAGGACATTCACACATATTCTTGTAAAAACAATACCAACGAATTGGATGTTTAACTCAACAAATGGAAAATGAGTTAAAATTACTCTTATCAAATTCATATCAATGACTTGAGAATTACCAATGGAGTGATTATGTGTATCAAACTTCTATCCACAGAAAGGGGAGTGGAAATTATGACATAATCAAATGAATAGTGATTCCACACATAATCTTGGGGTAATATAATCAATGAAATATGTGTAAAGCCAAATGAGTGGAAATTGAAATCTCAAATTCCCTTATCGATTAGGTAACTTACGAAACATACACCCATGAAAGAAGTATCATACCATGATGATGTAAATACCCATAAATTAAATTATATTACACAATGAATACGATCATGGGCAGTACACATACACCACATGCAATAATTAAGTGGTGATCAATGGAATTCTCACGGAATTAAAAGTGAGATAAGAAAACCCTTACATTGTACTTTTTCCTTGGTCGATGGTAGGTTTACCTCCTGTATAATGGTGAAATAATTGTTATTGAATAATAAAAGAATCATTTACTTTAATATGATATCATATATGATCTTTTATCATTGATTTGTTAATAATATTTTAGAATTATCGTCATTTCGGGTGTTAACGGGTTCATTTTACTTTATATTCTTTGTTATGTGAGACATATTCGTTATTAATGGGATGTATATTATTCATATCCAGAATGGTATCAAGTTCTTAAACATCATTTTTAAATCATCAAATTATACGATGGAGAATGAATCTCATCGCGTTCGTGGAGACGGTAGTCCGTACGTACGCACGAACGCTACTTCCATTTAATTTTTATTTTAAAAGAATCGAATCCAAATTATACATAGGTATATTACTATTCCAGTATAATATAATATTTTATATATGTTACTTAAGTTCATTTACACCATCCTTTATACGTTCCATGTGTGGTATGAACGAGTCATATCATTTTAAGGGGGCGGTAGTCCGCACTTCCTCAAATGAAATTATCGTATGTATATACAACATGAAACGAATAATGGTATGAAATAAAATGGAATTACAGAAGCTTATATATAAAATATATATCATTAATATCATATTTAATTACAGTGCCATCCTAATGGCCACCATGAGAGGCGGTAAGATGTATTTGAACAATCATCGTTTCGTGAGGCGTTAGTTTTCCATCCACAGAAACATTATGTTCATCATCCATTAGATGGAGTTGTGTGAATGTGTAGTTTTAATCTTTATTATAACAACATCCTAGTATATTGAGGATACTGGTGTTGTTACAAAATAAAGGAAATAAAAAGATTTTGGGGGTTGGAGAAGCAAAATAAATGAAAATACTTTAAGAGAAATTGTTACCTTTAATTTAGGTAACTCACTTTGGTTGGAACCAAAGGACTTCTTGAAATGCTTTCTGCCTAAGGGGAAGCTTCAAGGAGGAGGAGGGGGATGTGGGGAGCTTAGTTTGGCAGAGTTTGGACGAGCCATGTGGCTTGAGAGGTGTGAGGAAATGAGAAGGAGGAGTGCCCTTTTATAAGAGGGGTGAGGGGCACCTTTGGAAAAGCTAGAAATATTAATTTATAATAAATTCATATTCGGTTTCCAAAGGCTCCAAAGTTGACTATTCAAAGGATGAGGTGGGGATAGGTCGGAAAAAACTCATCCAATAGAATTTAGACAGGTTTGGGTACTTATATTAACCTTATCTTTAAGTATTAACTCTAAGTTAATTAGTTTCACTTTTACAATGTCTCTTTGTATTTTTATATAATATGGTTAATAAACTTACTATATACATCCAAGCGACCCCCAAGTGGTCCATTAATGATTAACCTATCATAATATAAGTCTCTTGGCCGAACCTTAGATTTTTAGGAATTTAATATCAATTAATAATATAATATTTGTTTTAAGAACTCTTTTATGTCAATTTTGACACTATTCAATAGTTGATTTTTGTGAAACTCATAACAGATTGATTACTTCGAAAAAAGTCCATTAAATCAATCCTAATATATCATATTATCCTAGAAAATTAGTTTAATTCATTAAAAGTTTCATATTATATTTATTTGGGTATTTATAATATCAATTATTTTAATTTTTCACTATTATAGTAATTACTGCATCATCATTGTGTCATAAATAAAATAAATTATTTAATGTCTAAAAATTATAAATAAACTATCATTATGTAGAAAATCTTTTTATCTTTCTAATGAATATTTATAATCTAAAATCCAACATATATAACCCTATGTAACAATTGTGGTTCTAAAAGATATATGCTTGTGTCATTTTTGTATTCATTTTAACTAAATTAAAATAAAGTGTCATTATCACTTACAAGTGGATCCATGGTGTCCCAAAATAGACCCAAAGATTCCCATGGTCGACCATGTATCAACAAATAGGGTTAAGACACGTTTTAGGGTAATTTAGTATTATTATAATATTATTTTTTTTAACCCTTATTTACCGGATTTACCCTTAACCATGGTAAATAAAATATTTACCGCAGTAATTATTCAAAATGTCTAAAAATAAAAGTTACCTATTTACAAAATTTTAACATCCTGATTCCAAATATGGAATCCATTTTCCTAAATTCAAAACACAGAAGTGGCAGAAATTAATTTAAAATTAAATCCCGCTGTCAAAACAAAAAGCGTGTTTTTAAGAGATAATAACTATCAAAAGATTGACACTCGTTTATGTTCGGTTTAATTGTAAAATTATGTCCAATGACCAACATTATATTAAATGGTAAAAATATATTCTAAATATACTTTAAAACCACTCAAATTCATAATTTATCACTATTAATTATTTTGATTAAAAAAGTTGTTTTTAATTAAAATTTAGTAATTTTCACTATTCATCAAAATATAAAAGTTATCCGAAAAGTACCAAAATTTCACCCTAGGATAATTTCGATATTCCGAATCCAAAAATGAAGTCCATTTTTAAATATAAAATATATATAATTTCAAAAATTAGGTATTACTATTCATAACGGCTAGTTTGATTGGTTGTGGTGTGTGTTAAAACTCAAGGTTGCGTACAACACACGCTACTGTATTATTCAAAGAAAGCGTACCGTGGAAGCTTGGGATGTTTCATTTTAAATTTTTGATGTCCCCATTTAGTCAAAAAGTTTAAAATATAGTATTTAAAAAGGGTTCACTATTAAAGTTGATAAAAGTGCAATACTGAAAATGAATTTGTTCTTGCATTATATCTAAGAAACTCATAATATGGATTCTAAAATTATAAGGATTATATAAACATTAAAATTTATCTAATACTATTCATAACCTCTTTTTAACGGCTTGTTTGGTAAGTCATGGTGTGCTTGAACATGGTTTTGCATGTAGTGAAAGTTATTGAATTATTTTGAAGAAATAACACACTATGAAATCTTGGGGTGTTACATTCTACCCTCCTTCAATAAATTGCGTCCTCGCAATTTGAAATTGTTCTTCGAAAAAAAAAGGTTGAAAATAGATAATATATTTGTGGGAAAACCCACATCGGAAATTGGGTTACTAAAATTTAGTCTTAATATGAGAAAAAGAGAAATCAAAGGGTCACCACCAAATTATGATCTCGATTAGGAGAACATTGGTGGCAACTAGAGACATATAATTGGAGGAAAAACGTAAATATTTATAGGTGTTGATTGAGGTCATCAATCACAAACAAGTGTAAAATTGAGGTCCTTATAATCATCAATCTATGATGATTTGAAATACCATCGGTTCAACAAAACATAGGGTATTAGGATAACACATTTTTGACGTTTCAAAATATCTTAGTTGAAATCCCACATCGAAAAATGAATTAATGAGGCCTCTATTTAAAATAAAGAGTCGAAAGTATGAAGATTACCGAAAATAACACATACTAGGGTTCCATGAAGGAAAATATGGATATGGAGGAGAAATCTAACCATCAATTATCTGATGGAGAGTGGTAGAGAACATGGCTATGAAAAGGCCAAAAATCCCAAAGCCATAAATTTGTGATGATTTAAGGTACCATCTAGGAAAACATTTTTGTTCTATGTTTCTTTTATTAATGTTGGGGATTTTATTTATGAGATTGGCTAAGAACATTATGAGATATACTTAAATTTTAAGTAGATTTTCATTCTTTAATAAATTTCCACCACTAACTCAATTTTTTTTAAACGATGAGTGTTCAAGAAGACTTGGTCACACTGGAAGAGCTAGAATAAACTTCTATAGAATCACATGATCCATGCAGGATAAACCATATATTAATCAAAACCAAAATGGTTAGTGAATGATCTAATGATCCCCCAAAAGGATATTCATTGAGATAAATATGCACTAATCTTAATTTCTAAAATTAAACCAACAACACCCCAAAGTTAAATAGATACCATTCAATAACCAATTGTCCTTGAAATCCTTTAATATAATCCAAACTAATATTGAAACCCAAAACATAGAAGAATTTGATTATGTAGTCTCCCATGTTACATTGTATCTCCAAATTACATCAAATACTCTTAAAGTCACATACATAAAAGTAATCATCACATATTCTCTGTTATAGGTTAATCATTTCCATAAATAACCCAAATCACTATAAATCAACAATAAAAATGTAGATAAAAATCCACCATTACTCTACAAATG
The DNA here is from genome assembly GCA_963277665.1 of Viscum album. Classification (NCBI taxonomy): domain Eukaryota; kingdom Viridiplantae; phylum Streptophyta; class Magnoliopsida; order Santalales; family Viscaceae; genus Viscum; species Viscum album. The sequence continues at coordinate 426,953 of CAUJRU010000197.1, forward strand.
AAACCTCATTGTATTCTATTTTCCTTGGGCATATAGTGTTCCTAACAAAACGAACATCTTCCAAAATAACATTTATCACTTAATCACCAAATCATTTTCCTATACCAAGGGTATTCATTTGATAAGACATAAGAACCCAAATCATCTTATTATTGATCAATAAAATCATTTAACAAAAAAAAATAGTCACACTAACCAGGGACTTCACGTAGTCCAGTGGTAGGCGATAAATCCCAATCGCACTTTGGTTGTGGGTTCGATTCTCACGGCTTTGTCCGACGCGATGGGTTGTCACACGGTCTACGTGTTGTCCTTTTTCAAAAACTATATTTTATAATATTACCAAAATGAGATAAATTCCTCAAAATAACATAATTTAACCACAAATGTTATATCATACTTTCCATTTTCATCCCAAATTATAATAACTTATCATTTTCTCAAACCCCAATGATCATATAAAACCAAATGGTTATTTATACCTATATCTACAAGAGAAGAGACAATTCTTCCTCAAATATCATTCTCACATGGCAAACTGCGGGGTTACAAATACAAGAGAAAATTATTCCAAAGCAAACCCATCAACAAGGAGTGCTAATACTTTTTAAATTTTTCTCCAGCCATTTATTTCCACATAGCTTCTTCTTTGACCAAGAAAATATCCTATAAAATAGGACATTCACTCGGGTAATGGCCAGGTCCCCTACATTTACGACAAATGACTGTAAATGGACTCTTGGGACCATTTTTATCTTCTTCCATAGTACTCTTCATTTTTCTTCGGCAATTCTTCACTTTATGTCCTTCCTTCCCGCACGTAAAACATTTCGTTGTCCCATTGAGACACTTTCCTGGGTGTCTCTTTCCACAATTCCTGCATGATAAAAATTGAGGTTTCTTTTCTCCATGGTCTCCATTGCTGGAGATCTTATCATTTATCACCTTTCTCTTCCTTGTTGAGTCTGGGAGTTGGTTAATATATATGTTGTTGATCATATTTTTGGAAAACTGATTTGGCATAAAGAAGATATCTTTTACGCCTCTCAACATTCCATTTTGTTGCTCATTGCCACCACTGTTCCCAACTTGTACATCATTCTCAAAGTCACTATTACTTCCTTGGAATCCAGCCATTGACTAAAACCAGAAGGCATTGTGTGAGTAATAGTAGTCGTAAAATCATTTAGAGATTAAAATGTCACCATATTCTCAATTTGAAACATATTAGGATTAACCAAGGTCATTTTCTCTCATCTTATGTATATATTACTTAAATCGGTTTGTAAAGAAAATGTAAATTATCCTAAGCATATCCCCCGGGAGTGTCGTAACCAAGAGTGCAGCAAGGCCCATTGTCGTGCACCAGTTCCCGTTCGAGTCTAGCTCAAAGCGGTGTTTTTGGGTTTTACCCCTAGGTACATCTGTGCCAGAGCCGCCTCTACCTGCTCGTATCCAGACAGGGATGTATTGCTCGGAAAACTCACAAAATCGTTACAATACCAAAATTCTAGGAAGTTTTTTTTATACTAATCCTCAAAGTTCATCTTAGGTCTACGTGCTCTAATCAGAGTTTATCTAAATCTAGCTACCAAGGTTTGTACTAAACTTCCTCTGATACCAACTGTAACGCCCCGACCCCAGCTACCCAGAGTCGGTGCATTAATTACATAACATTGGCATGATCACGAGAAAGATCAAGTCTCGAAAGACCTATTAGTTTAGTAGCCTTGGAATAACTAGATACATCCATAAATTTTTACATTACATCATAAAAAAAACATCTTGTCTTCATATCCCCTCATACTATCCCTGCAGGTCATTCATAAATTACTTCTTCATAATCCTGGGGAAAAAAAATAAAACATTGAAAGGGGTGAGCTCGGATGCTCAGTAAGGATAACATTATAGCAGAAGCTTTCATAAATGAGCATAAACACTTAAGGCAATTTATAACTAAAACAAAAGCCTTTTAAACTTGAACTTCAGCATAAAATGGCAAAGGTAAAATGAAATAATGCCATTTACTTACTCACATGGATATTCTACTAGTCGAATGATCACATGCAATATCAATAACCACTTTCATAATGATGGAATGCATAATTCCAGACTATCATAACCACATAGCCAAGGCCTCGTGCCAAGACTACAAATAAGATTTTTCCAAGGCCTTGTGCCAAGACACTAGTTTGTCTCATGAGACCTACCGATGCATCGAGGAGCTATAGCGGGCTCCACCCGTCACTTATTAAGTCCAATGCATTCCCATATGAAAAGGTTTAAACATAACGTAAACATTCGTATTAAACTAGCATACGAAATGTCAATACTTTCACCACAAACCATGAATGGTATAAAAATAGCACATCCACAGTCAAACATAATTCATTCGATACAATATGGAAGATTGTATTGTATCACATTAACCTCAATCAATAATAATGAAGGATGTTGACATAGATGAAAATAATCATCAAAACTATTTGAGAGAAATATCCCCCTTTTCTTGAAAACATTTAAAAGTCACACTATTTGTCAAGAAGCCATTTAAAAGTATATTTTTGAATCAAAGTGTCCCATACCACTTTGAAACTTTTAAAAGGAGTTTTAATTTTAAAACTTTAATGTCCATATAAATAAATCCTTAAAACCATTTTTAAAATATGGACATTAATGAGCATGATTTAGAAGAATAATTCTTTAAAACATTTTAAAATGGTATTTTGGTTAGAGTTTCTAACCAAAAGAGAGACACTTGAATACAAATAATTGAGGTAATAAAAACATTGTAATATCATGAGAATAAAGGAATTCATGATATAATATGTCAAAGTACATTATATACACCACATAGAAGTGATTTGGTGTATATCATCAAAGAAGTCTCAATGGAATGTAAATTGAGATGAAATTTCTCAAAAAGGTTGTATCCTTAGGTTAAGGATAAATCAATGACATAATTATGTGTGACAAATATAAATACACTAAATATGATTGGATATTCAGTGTAAAACAATCAAAGGACATTCACACATATTCTTGTAAAAACAATACCAACGAATTGGATGTTTAACTCAACAAATGGAGAATGAGTTAAAATTACTCTTATCAAATTCATATCAATGACTTGAGAATTACCAATGGAGTGATTATGTGTATCAAACTTCTATCCACAGAAAGGGGAGTGGAAATTATGACATAATCAAATGAATAGTGATTCCACACATAATCTTGGGGTAATATAATCAATGAAATACGTGTAAAGCCAAATGAGTGGAAATTGAAATCTCAAATTCCCTTATCGATTAGGTAACTTACGAAACATACACCCATGAAAGAAGTATCATACCATGATGATGTAAATACCCATAAATTAAATTATATTACACAATGAATACGATCATGGGCAGTACACATACACCACATGCAATAATTAAGTGGTGATCAATGGAATTCTCACGGAATAAAAAGTGAGATAAGAAAACCCTTACATTGTACTTTTTCCTTGGTCGATGGTAGGTTTACCTCCTGTATAATGGTGAAATAATTGTTATTGAATAATAAAAGAATCATTTACTTTAATATGATATCATATATGATCTTTTATCATTGATTTGTTAATAATATTTTAGAATTATCGTCATTTCGGGTGTTAACGGGTTCATTTTACTTTATATTCTTTGTTATGTGAGACTTATTCGTTATTAATGGGATGTATATTATTCATATCCAGAATGGTATAAAGTTCTTAAACATCATTTTTAAATCATCAAATTATACGATGGAGAATGAATCTCATCGCGTTCGTGGAGACGGTAGTCCGTACGTACGCACGAACGCTACTTCCATTTAATTTTTATTTTAAAAGAATCGAATCCAAATTATACATAGGTATATTACTATTCCAGTATAATATAATATTTTATATATGTTACTTAAGTTCATTTACACCATCCTTTATACGTTCCATGTGTGGTATGAACGAGTCATATCATTTTAAGGGGGCGGTAGTCCGCACTTCCTCAAATGAAATTATCGTATGTATATACAACATGAAACGAATAATGGTATGAAATAAAATGGAATTACAGAAGCTTATATATAAAATATATATCATTAATATCATATATAATTACAGTGCCATCCTAATGGCCACCATGAGAGGCGGTAAGATGTATTTGAACAATCATCGTTTCGTGAGGCGTTAGTTTTCCATCCACAGAAACATTATGTTCATCATCCATTAGATGGAGTTGTGTGAATGTGTAGTTTTAATCCTTATTATAACAACATCCTAGTATATTGAGGATACTGGTGTTGTTACAAAATAAAGGAAATAAAAAGATTTTGGGGGTTGGAGAAGCAAAATAAATGAAAATACTTTAAGAGAAATTGTTACCTTTAATTTAGGTAACTCACTTTGGTTGGAACCAAAGGACTTCTTGAAATGCTTTCTTCCTAAGGGGAAGCTTCAAGGAGGAGGAGAGGGATGTGCGGAGCTTAGTTGGGCAGAGTTTGGACGAGCCAAGTGGCTTGAGAGGTGTGAGGAAATGAGAAGGAGGAGTGCCCTTTTATAAGAGGGGTGAGGGGCACCTTTGGAAAAGCTAGAAATATTAATTTATAATAAATTCATATTCGGTTTCCAAAGGCTCCAAAGTTGACTATTCAAAGGATGAGGTGGGGATAGGTCGAAAAAAACTCATCCAATAGAATTTAGACAGGTTTGGGTACTTATATTAACCTTATCTTTAAGTATTAACTCTAAGTTAATTAGTTTCACTTTTACAATGTCTCTTTGTATTTTTATATAATATGGTTAATAAACTTACTATATACATCCAAGCGACCCCCAAGTGGTCCTTTAATGATTAAACTATCATAATATAAGTCTCTTGGCCGAACCTTAGATTTTTAGGAATTTAATATCAATTAATAATATAATATTTGTTTTAAGAACTCTTTTATGTCAATTTTGACACTATTCAATAGTTGATTTTTGTGAAACTCATAACAGATTGATTACTTCGAACAAAGTCAATTAAATCAATCCTAATATATCATATTATCCTAGAAAATTAGTTTAATTCATTAAAAGTTTCATATTATATTTATTTGGGTATTTATAATATCAATTATTTTAATTTTTCACTATTATAGTAATTACTGCATCATCATTGTGTCATAAATAAAATAAATTATTTAATGTCTAAAAATTATAAATAAACTATAATTATGTAGAAAATCTTTTTAGTTTTCTAATGAATATTTATAATCTAAAAGCCAACATATATAACCCTATGTAACAATTGTTGTTCTAAAAGATATATGCTTGTGTCATTTTTGTATTCATTTTAACTAAATTAAAATAAAGTGTCATTATCACTTACAAGTGGATCCATGGTGTCCCAAAATAGACCCAAAGATTCCCATGGTCGACCATGTATCAACAAATAGGGGTAAGACACGTTTTAGGGTAATTTAGTATTATTATAATATTATTTGTTTTAACCCTTATTTACCGGATTTACCCTTAACCATGGTAAATAAAATATTTACCGCAGTAATTATTCAAAATGTCTAAAAATAAAAGTTACCTATTTACACAATTTTAACATCCTGATTCCAAATATGGAATCCATTTTCCTAAATTCAAAACACATAAGTGGCAGAAATTAATTTAAAATTAAATCCCGCTGTCAAAACAAAAAGCGTGTTTTTAAGAGATAATAACTATCAAAAGATTGACACTCGTTTATGTTCGGTTTAATTGTAAAATTATGTCCAATGACCAACATTATATTAAATGGTAAAAATATATTCTAAATATACTTTAAAACCACTCAAATTCATAATTTATCACTATTAATTATTTTGATTAAAAAAGTTGTTTTTAATTAAAATTTAGTAATTTTCACTATTCATCAAAATATAAAAGTTATCCGAAAAGTACCAAAATTTCACCCTAGGATAATTTCGATATTCCGAATCCAAAAATGAAGTCCATTTTTAAATATAAAATATATATAATTTCAAAAATTAGGTATTACTATTCATAACGGCTAGTTTGATTGGTTGTGGTGTGTGTTAAAACTCAAGGGTGCGTACAACACACGCTACTGTATTATTCAAAGAAAGCGTACCGTGGAAGCTTGGGATGTTTCATTTTAAATTTTTGATGTCCCCATTTAGTCAAAAAGTTTAAAATATAGTATTTAAAAAGGGTTCACTATTAAAGTTGATAAAAGTGCAATACTGAAAATGAATTTGTTCTTGCATTATATCTAAGAAACTCATAATATGGATTCTAAAATTATAAGGATTATATAAACATTAAAATTTATCTAATACTATTCATAACCTCTTTTTAACGGCTTGTTTGGTAAGTCATGGTGTGCTTGAACATGGTGTTGCATGTAGTGAAAGTTATTGAATTATTTTGAAGAAATAACACACTATGAAATCTTGGGGTGTTACATTCCATGTCAATCTATGCTAATCAATTAAAATGATCAGTTGTTTTGGTGGGGATAACCACATTGGGTTTCACAAAATTACCCCTGGTGTAGTCCATTGTTATCTTAATCCTTACAGAAGGGATCCCATTCAGACCTCCCCCTCTATTGGGATTCCAGTTTTGTCTTGGGTACTAGTTTGTTCTTAATGGTGTGGAGTCCATATGGGCCTCCCTGTGTTAGTACTTTAGCTTTGTTTCTTGGTGTGAGCACGGATACAGGTATTCTCATTCATAGCTATCTAAACTCAACACCATCTATTGGGTAAACATTGGGATCTGGGGAAGCCCAACAGTTTCATTGATGTAATATTGTACAAGTTCTCTCAATAGTTTATTTAATGATGGGCTGTGATTTTATTTTGTTTTCCCATATCAGGAATGTAGTATGGGTTTTGTTTGGAAATTTCTGAGGGATTTTGGTTTAATTTTATGGATTTTAGTGTGAGAGATTCTTTCTTATGATTGATCAACTATATGTGTCTTAGCTTATGGGGGTAGGTGAAACTTAGAGGGGATTCTATTCTGGGTCTCCTTAGTTAATTTCCAAAGTATGTTTCTTTATTGATAGTAATATTTCCTCTTCTTATTTGTAAATATTTGGGTATCTCCTTAAACTATGAAGGATAATTTGTTTTGTTTTTTGGTTAATCCTTTTTTAGCTTTTTGACGGTGGGAAATATTATGGTGGAGAGAATTGTCTCACCCCGAACATTGAAAATATTTTATTTTATTGTTTTCCTAGCATTAAATAATCTTTTCGGTGATTGGGATGAGTCACTATTTAAATTTTTGAGTTTTTATTAAAAAGTGAGTTTTTTGGGCTTTGTAGCATCTCGTGTATGGGAAGAGCATGATTTAGAAACCGTGCGACTTTAGTTAGGTAACCGTCCAACCTTCCCCATGCTCAAAAAAAATTAAATGAATAACAAAATGAAGTTCAATGAATTTTAAAATAAAATAAGCAAAAGTAAAATATAATTACAAGTATTTTAGTAATAATAATAATAATGTTAATATTATAATTGGTAATATTACTGTTATTATTAATATTATTGTCATTATTAATAATAATATTATAATTATTAATATGGTATTATTTTTTAGGCTTACATTCTCCCTTATCCCTCTTTCACTTTTCTCCCATATGCTACCCCCTCCACCACCCTTCCCTGTTCTGCTCGCATGAACCCCTATTAGTCAGCTCCCTTCAAGCGGCCTCCCTTCCTCCATCTGGAGAGCCTTCACCTCGAGCCTCCCTCCCTTACACGACCCCTTTAGTGCCCCAATCTCCCTCACATGACCCCATTGATATCCCACTCTTCCTCGCATAACCCCATTGGTGCCCTCCTCTCAGGTGTGCGACCCCACCGATGCTACCTCCTTCTGGCGGCCGCACCCTATTCCCTTCTAGGTAAGGTTTTTCTTCATATTATTTTAGTATTTGGTTTTCCAAAAGGTAGGGTGTTCGGTTTAGGGTTAGTTCTTTATTAATAGTGTCTGATCATGTTTTTGTTTGTGTAAATATATCCTTTCTAGGATTTTTTTGTGGTTCTGTTGACGTACTGATAGCGTTTTACACCATTTCACAACAATTACTTCACCCAAATTATGTGGTTATATGCCCTATAATTTTTTAATGATTTTATTTGTTTTTTTAATTAATTTTAACATGTTCTATAGATAATTTTTATGATTTAAATTATGTTTTGGATATATTTTTCCAAGATTGTGTGGGGAAAATGGATTTCATAAGAAAAAATGGATATGTTTTGTATATTATCTATTTTGGTGTTTCATTGAAGAGTTATTATGGTTATGTGAAGGGTGAAAATTTTGTTTTCAAAGGCACCTAAAGTGATAATGTTTTATAAATAGGGTTTTAAAGAGAAATTAATTATTTTGTGTATGTTATCTTTTGTTGTGCACATATAAATGTGCTGTGTAAATTTTGTAAATTATGATAAGCCTATTTTTCAAAAGGGAAACATAGATTGTGTAGGGATTTTGAAAGGGTTCGCCTGTGGAAGTTTTTGAAATTATTATCTTCTTCTCTTGAAATGTACCAAATGGGTATTATGAGTTTCAAAAGTGTTGTGAAAAGTAAGTTTTAATGGTTTTGGTGTGTTTAAAATGGTAAATGGATTTTTTATGAAAAAAGGTGTTTCCCATGAAATGCTTGACCTTTATTAGTGAAATTGGTGTTATGTGTGACGTGTATAACATAAATGATCAAAATGGAATCTTTGGTAACTAGGTAGAACGATTATGACTAGATTTCTTATGATTTAGAAGTGGCTACAACCCAATTTCACATAGTAGGGTTGACGATTACAACTCTAACTAAACATGGTTGATGATTAGAGACAACTAGGTTATGATGGTGTCCTCTACTAGTGGATCATTCATAATAATGATGACAGTCATGGTTTCTATACCACATTTTCACTGAGATGCGAGGTTCCTAGAATCCTACTTGAGCTAGTTTGACCCTAGGGATCCACCCATAGTCCTCTAACTTTCATCATTATTATATATAATGGTTTTTTATTTCTTTATATGGAGGAACCTTTTCATGTGACTGTATTATTTACAAAATACACATTTTTCCTTTAAGCATGCATTTGAAAAAATGGTTTTTTTGAGATTATTCTTTTTTAATGTTTTTACCTATAAATATGTTTTTCTAAGAAATGATTTAAAATAATTTACTTGAATTAGCATTTTAGATTACCTTTTAAATATTTTAGAATGAAATATTTATATCTGGGTGACATCCTACTAGTCATTGTCTCAAACCCTACATATACCTATGGGCGTATTCAGAAATTGTTCTATGTTTGTTTTAGGTAAAAGATAAGGGTTTAGTGATGCTAGTTTTGGTATCTATTGACCTTCCCTTAGGAGTTTGGTGGTGGTGTATTGAGTATGTTTCTCTTCTTGTTGCATGGATGCTAGGGATTATTTTTTAGCTATCCATTTTTATTGTAGTCCTTTTTTGTTTTTGTTTTAGTTTATAAACAAAAAATCTAGGAAATTGTCAAGTTCATGAATGTTTTGGATTTTTTAGATCTATTTTACTAGTTTCAGTTGGTTGTTCCATGTTTGTTTATTCAGTTAAATCATTCCCACTTTATGTTTTGATACCCAGACACTTTTGGTCATCCCGTGGGGATCACTAAAACCCTTTAGGCCATATCGTAGATTGAATCAGTTGAATAGTTCAGGGTTGGCCCTGTATTTTTCATGACTATATAATAACCCATGAAATAAATGGGTTTCATAAAAAATTTATCAAATAATAACATTTTGATGAGAGTAAGGCTTCATAATCATTTCATCATAGAATATCCCATGAAAGGAAATAGGTTTTAGAAGATTTTATCAGGGTATAACCCGTAGAAAAGAAACAGGATTCATAAATAACTTGTAATCTTAAATAACCATTAGATGAAATAATAATAATGGAATCCTTGGTTAATATATCTGTAAAATAATAATCTATATGAAAGGATTTCAACTTTTATGGGGAATTATTTTAAAATATCAATTTGATAAATTTTTAAGGAAATTTAACTTTATTAGAAGATAGTTTTTTAAAGATATAAAACATTTACAAAAATCATTTTCATCTAAAACAACTTTTAAAACATTTTATGTAATATTTAATAATTTTTATTAATAATTTCCTGAGTAAAATAAGTCTTCTACTTTGAAAAATTATGTTTAAATTGTAAAATATTTTCAAAAAAATACTTTGAAAATAACCACGAAACTTTATAAAAGTAGATTTAAAATCCATTTAGATTATTTTAAAAAACTAAATAAAATTAAAATAATTTTACATTAAATTAATCATAAAATATAATTTAAAAATAATTTCTGAAAATATTTATAGAAAATATTATTTTATAATAAAAGGATTTCCGACCGAAGAGAGAAATAAAGTTTTATTTTCTTAAAAAACATTTTCTTGTTTTTCCTAAGTACCAAAGGTTAGAAAAAATGGTAACTTTAATTTAATATATCATAATTAACTATAGTAGAATAAAATTCAGGGGAATCCCTAAATAACAAGATTTAATCAATAGAATATTAATCATAAACAATACTAATAAATGATGATATTGTAGTAAAACACACTTTCCACTTTTGTAAGTTTGAATCATAAACCCCAGAAAGGAATAAAATAAAATTAAACATAAAATAAAATAATTATGAAAAAATTTAGGATAATAATTTTCCAATGGGTTTTTAATACACCTCCGAAAATAATATAGGTGAATATCATAACATATATCTTGAAGGGGGAAATTTTTTAGAAAAATACTTTACTGATTGGGTTACATTTGAACCAGAAAAACCATAAAATATAGATAATAAAATTTATATGTAAATAAAAATAATTTTAATTATAATAATCATAACAAAATTCATTGTCATCACAAAAAAAACATAAATTAAATTGATGCTGAATATTACATGTGTCTCATGAAAGTAAAAAGTGAGACAAAAATACCTTACCATAAGTCTTAAATTCTATCAAACACATTAAAGCATCATGTATAATAAATAAAATCTTATTATACATCGATAAAAATATATATGATTATATATCATACCATATATGATTTTATTATGACTTTATATTATAATTTTATTAATAATTCTATGTTAATGTTACGCTTTGGGAAACAACCTCATTGTTTTTCTTATATGTTTTGACTCTTTATTATTTTTCTTCTATTACATTTATCAAGATTTAATAATTTATAGAATATAAACCATGATATAACTAACATATATATTCCGTATATATCTATTATTAATAATCAATAAAACATATAAATTGCAAATGAACTACATCATTCATGGAAAAGATAGGTCATACACATCCGTTAATGTTGTTTCCATTTCTTTTTAATATTTAAATAATTAAAAGTAAATTATATATATATATATATTAATTAGAATATATTTATTATTTCATATACATATGTCTCAAATTTAAATTAAATCCATCATTAATACATTCTATGTAAAATGTGAATGAATCACTTTGCTTCGTAATGCGGTAGTACGCCGTACACATAGACGACATTATCGTGCTCTAAAAAATGGAAAACATTGAGGTATATGTTATATAAGAATTTAATAACTATAAAACATCATTAATATAATATATAACATATATAAATTATCATTAAATCATTATTTCCCATATTGAAATGAGGTAAAGTAAGAAGAAACAATTTTAGTTCGTGAGGCAGTAGTATGTTATACACACGAATGATGATTGTGTATCCCATTCAATGAAAATGTGTGAAGTTTTTCATCAAAACATAAACATAAAAATATCATATAATATTTTTTATACTAATGTTATTATATAATCATGGAAGATTAATAATTTTATTGGTGGAGAAGCAAACATAACAAAAGTGCATATTGGTGAGCGTTACCTCTACTTATGGTTGCTCCATTTGGATTGCATCAAGGGACATACTTGGATTTATTTACTCCCAATATAAGGATTCTAGGATTAAATGATGGAATTTGGGTAGGGATTTTGTCATGTTTTGGTTGATCTAAATTTCCTCAGAGGTGTGAAGAAGTGGGGAGTGTGAGTACCCTTTAGAGTGAAGGAGTGTCATTCTAGTAAATACAAAAAAGTAAACATTATTGGTAGGTCTAAAATACCTCTTGTGACTCCAATAATAATTAAAACTCTATACCAGATTTGGTATCATCAAAATATTTATTTATAATATGTTTTGGATGATTTTTGTTTCATTTAAAATCATTATCTTTTAATATTAACCACTATATAATCTCATTTGTCCCTTAATCACAATTATTAATGTTAATTGTTTTAACTAATAAGTTTGGTAAAATAATATGTTTACCATAATATAAATTATTAACTATTCTCATTCCATATATTTAATACTTTTTTCAAAAATCAAAATAAATTAAGTGGTAGAAATTAATTTAAAAATAATACTACATACGTGTAAAGAAAGTAGATTTTTGAACAAAGAAGATCCGAAGATTGAAATGTTTTTGTATCCAATTACAATGTGAAATCGATTTAAATTACATAAAATTCACTAATTTATGTACAATTGAAATAATTAAACTTTAAAACCAATTTAAAATATAATTTTACTTTAAAAAAATTAAGATAATAACCAGTTTTCAATTAAAATTTAATATTTTCCATTATTCATCAAAAAATTAAACTTCTCATATATTTCAAAAAATTCATCTGGAGATATTTTTTAAATTCCTAATTAAAAAATGATGTTAATTTTTCAAAAATAATGTATTATTGTTTCAAAAATTATATTTAAAATAATATCTCCATCAAAAGCCCATAAATTAGATTTTTGAAAAATAAATATTGTGTGTGTGTAAAATTGGATTTAGTCTTATTTCGTGTCTAGAAAAATACATAATATGAATTTGAAATAATTTATTTAACATAATATATATATATATTAATTTGATTAAAATAATTCAAAAAAAATTTATTTTATATATATTGAGATAAAACATGTTTTCCCATAGAAAAATAGTTTCTTATAAAAAGAATTTCTTTATTTTAAAATAATTCTAACATTCATTTTAAACTTATAGGTTACCAAAAAATTAATTTTATAATAATTTATAAAACATATTTTAATAATACTTTTAATCCCTTTCACACCATCCATTCAAAAAACTAGGTTACTGCTATGAAAATATTTCAATAATATGTTACATTTTGTTTAAACATACTATCGCCAGTAACCCAAGCTAAGATCATTGTTGCATATAATGCAATATAAACATGGTATTTCCTATAAGAAAAGCCAAAACATATGTATCATATACATCAATATAAACTAAAAAATGCATGTAATGCAATCATAACATGTTGTTTTATATAAATAAATCTAAAATTGTCTTAGCATTGAATGCAAGACATCAATGAATTTTAATTTATTCAAACAAAATTATTCACAGAAAATAATGGTGTCACAAAAATTGTATTATTATAGGGACGAATTAGATAAATATATCTTAAATAAATAATATAGTCCTAATATAATTAATAAAACCCTCAAATAAAGGTCCATAATCTCATCTTCTTATTTAAAAAAAATTCCATCAGCACCACCTTTGGTGATTGAGAGCCCCTACCTTTGTAAAGAAAGAGAGTAACATGATACCAAAAAACAACCAAAACTCTCTTATGATTTGGGTGACATAGAATCATATTGAAAACAATGTCGGGAACCTATCATGAATCATTTTTATATGTAAGTGTAAAATTGTTTTTTCCCACAAAAAAACCCATTCTATTTCAAATATAACATAATTTTAAAAAAAGTTTTATTTGAACAGATTACCCACTCTACTGAGTATAACATTAAAAAATAGTAACCGATACTCCATAATTCTAGAATAACCATTTTTATTTATCTATACGAGAAAATGGGTTCCCCTAATAAATTACAAGAAAATAATGACTAACACGATTGGTTGTTTTTTTCAAAACATTTATAATACCATTATAGGATAACTATAACAAAATTTTTTTTCAATAGTGGGGAATAAATTTATTTAAAATCTATATTGTTCCACTAAAATATGAAATCAACAAATATAATCATAATCAATAGAAAAATAATAACTATTGAAAACATATTAAATGATATAAAAGAATTAATTGATTGAAGACCTATAAAATATTCAATAGATAACTTTTATCAAGAGGTATGTAACATACCCAATAACATGAATTAATATATTGGAATTGAACAAATTCAATAGTATTATTGTAATATTATATCATAATCCAGATTTTGGAAATAAAATATTGTATTACTCCAATTAGATATCATATAAATAAATATATCTTTATCATGTCAAGGAACAAAATAGGTTATTCATATCAACCTAGTAACTGCCAATACATGTATATAAGAAACTTATACACACACACACACACACACACACACACACACACACACATATATATATATAATGTTTCACATAATATGAAACTAAATTCGTTTAAACTATAATATATCAATCAAATATAAGATTATGGCATGAAAAGATATTCAACAAGGTATTTACTAGTGATGTATAATATGATCCACATAACCAATGTTCAGAGTGAATCTTAGATAAATCATATATTCATATCTCATATCCCATTACATCATATCAAAGATAAAAAATAACTCCTTATCAAAACACTACATCATACAATATACCTAAACATCCCTTGGTTACTCAAATTCCACTATAAATGGGATTATGGTTTTTTAGGACACTTCTAATGTTCCAACTACCTTATCTCATGTATAAACTATAAAATCGATAATCTTAGATGACCATATATACCATTAAGATACATAATTGTAATTTCGTTGACCAAAGTACATATAAAACACCCATATCACCTATTATATAACCCAATAGTAAGCCCTAATCATTAGGGCTGGTAACTAGAAACCTGGGTTATGGTATAAATTTTTGGGATTGATTTACCTACTAGTTATAAATAAAACTCAAAGTCATGTTTTACTAAAAACCTCAACCGACCTATTTGGAAGTCAAACATACCAAACATTAAATTAATTGAACGAAAAATAATATAAATGATTAGTATGAACGTAATTTCAACACAAAAATTTAAATATTTTCATACAAGAGTAACTCACAATAAAACTAGGGAATAAAAATAATCCCTAAATAACATTGTTGATAATCCAAGACAATGGTAAGGAAGGTTTAACTAAGAATAGATGATAACCCAAATATGTTCTCCGCTAATATCTAATGAACCATTTCTCATGTAAAATATTATAACACAATGAAAATTTACAGTATAAATCTTAAAATAAATTTAATTTCTTCGATAGATTGTGTAACATGTATCATTGGTTTTAAACAAACTGTGACACATTATTATAATATCATTACTAGAATATGATCACTTCAACATAACAGTTACATTAGTGGAAATAAATAGGATTATCTACATATATAAATGTATATAAATATATAACTCAATATTATTTTATCTATAAATTATTTTTAACTAGTCAATCAATTTTATGCAATGTCATTTTATTTATCAAAAATATTATTTCTTCAAAAATAGTATTTTACTACATTCTATGAGAAAATAATATATTTTAAATTTAATTTTTTTTAGAAAATTTATTTTAAAATTTGGAATTAATTTTTTATATAAAATATAAATATTAACATTGTTGAAATTTTGGATTTTTTAGAAAATAATACTTTTCATGTGAATGGTGAAAATACTGTTTTGTATTAAATTTTCATTTATATTTAATAAATTAAATCATTTTAAATACATATTGTTCAATTAATTGTATTTAAAATGCATATATTTATTATTTAATTATATAAAATATAATTAATTAAATTTAAATCTTCTTTATAATGGATTGTAGTATAATTTTATTTATAGGCTTAAAAACACTTTTTAAGACTATTTTAACGTGCATAATGTTTCTCCATTTTGAATAATTAAAATATCCCATAATGAGTAATGTTTGTAAAAAAAACTATATATTATATGTATATAATTACTAATTTTAATTTTTTTAATTATGAGTATATTTTAAATATATATTTAAATATCATCTTATTCTTTAAAAATGAAATTCTTCAAAACTATTTTCTTATCATGTTTGTGACTATAATATTGAATTAAATTATTCCACTTATTTGAGTTGATTTTGTAAGAATTTATTCCATATTTGGAGTCAAAATAGTTTTTATTATCCAATATTTCCAATATAATTTTTACCAAAATAAATAGTAATAATAATAAAAAATATTTATCATGGTTAAGGTAAAAATGGGTTTACCATGGGGTCAAACTAGAATGTTATGGACTAAAAATTAAACAAAAAACGTATAATTACTATTTTATAGTAATATATAGACATAATATCATATAAGGTTGAAAATGACCCATTTTTATGATTTTTTCATTATAAAAACATTGCTGTAATTCATTATTTTAAAAAATGAAATTTTTTCCTCTCACCACTTATAAAAGGCCACTCACGATCATCACCATTAAAGAAAAAAAACCCCATTGGTTTAGAAAATAACATAAAAAATAAATTCCATACTTCCATATTGTCATCCTAGAATACCTTTCTTGATCAGAATCCATTCTAAAATTGATTTTGGAAAAAATATAAACAAGTTTTCTAAAGAAGAGGTAACATATTTAACCGAGCATCTTATTTTACTTCTTTTTCCACCCCCTTAATTTTTTTAAAAGTATGAAATAAAAAAAATTATATTTTATGTTATAATATATTTTAATGGTAATAGAATTACCTCAAACCTTGTCCACCTTCCTCAAATGGGAAGTGAAAATTTTGATCATGTGCAGGGAAGACTACCACCACACCAACCAACATAATTGTCATTCCATAACTACTTATCATGGATTCATATAATGATTTATTTAAATTTTATATATTTTATTGATGATAAAATAATAATTCTTAACTTATAATATCATATATTCCCTTTTTCATTCAATTCCATATAGAATATGATAAATTCACCAGTGTGTATAACAGACTACTACCTCTCAAATAAATGTTAATTTTTTCAATTTAAACATACATGTAACTTCATATGGGTTAATTTATGCTTATTTAAGATATTATTCAAATTTAAATAATCTAGAAAAAAATATAATATAATTTTTAACCATAACAACCATTGCATAAATGATAATACCATTCATGTATACGGTGGACTACCATCTCATGGAGTAATGTAAACCTTTTATACTACCATATAAAATGTATAGTATGTGTAAGAGAACTGAAATAAATAATATTACATTTATTATATAATTTTAATCCTATAATGATAAAATAACACATAACTTGTTTCAATCAGGGTCATCGAAAAATGTAAATGTTACTCGTGTGAATGTTTGACCTACCGTCTCTAGGATTATCTTGTAGATAATTTTTCATAACATTATTTCATTGTTGGTTTTAAAAAAATTATTTATGTATGAAAATGAATATTATTTATTTTTTATCATTCTATAGTTAATTTAAAAAAACAAATTTTACTTAGTCAATATAAGAAAGTGATATTGGATATCTGAGTCACTTAATTTTAAAATGCCCGACTTTAAATTAATTGGTTATGTGATTGAATATAAAATGGTAAGAATTAAAGTAAATATTATAATAAACCTGATACATTTTCATGAGAATATAAATATTAAACATACATTTATTATCTATTATTATAAGTAATGCATGAGACAATTCAGGCTTGAGGTAATAGATTTTTGTCTCAATCTATCTTCTTTAAGACATATATTCTATTATGCACATATATTATTTTATTATGTGTATATACTTATAATTTCAAAAGTTATATCAGGAATCACATTGTATTCATGATATTTAATGTTTTATTTGATTTTATTCTTTAATGGGACTTATAACTCAAAAGTTATCAAAGTGGTAAGGGTTTCATGATAATGTCTCATTGTTTATCTATATTGTTTATTATGATGATTTTGGTGATGATGTATTACGATCAAATTCTCAATAAATTCTTGAATTTTAATTTTGTGCGGATATTAATTTAGAATAAACGTTTTTTCTTTCATTTTACTCTCTTTATGTACTCAAGAATCAAAAATAATATTGTTAAAATAAAACTTAATTTATTTCCCTCTTTAGTCAATAACCCTTTTCCTCCATATCCATGTTTTTTAAAATGTTTAAAATATGTATAATGTTACTCTATTATTGTTTAATGTTTTTTTACATTATTTTATTTTTAAATATATGAAAATTAATCAAAATGTCCTTTTTAAAAAATAAGGCCTCTGTGACATTTACTGAAAATATGATAGAAATATTGGTTTTCAATTTGTAAGACCCGAAAAATAATTTATACCTTTATAAAAAATCAATGTTTTATAGAATCTATTATGTGTTTGAAAGTTTATTTTCAAATAATATTAATTCTATAATATTTTATTAATTTAATCTTTTAAAAAGTTATTTTATAAGTGGAAAGGTATATTCATCAAGAATGTTATTAATTTTTTTAATAGAATTTATATTCATAAACTACAATAAAATTTAATGTTATAGAATTCTTATATATTCTTTATTTATAGCCCTCACATATTTTTCTATTATATTTTTATTTCATATATATGGTAATATATTCCTTATTGTTATTTCTTAAATTCCTTCATTATGAAAGATCCTTTGATTATGATATGAATCAAGATTATGCAACCTATTCTATTTTAATTTGAAATTATTATATGTTTTCCTTATGATTTATTATATTTTGTGAGACATATAAATCATAATCTTGTTAGGATGGGTTCCCTAGATAGTTTCGGGTGAGACAAATATTGGTTATATAATGTCTGCACCTAAATTTCACTCTAAATATTTTAGTGATGTTTTTAGTCCCATGAGACATCATGTTTGGGATTATAGAGTAAAAATAATCCATTAAAGACATCATCCACCATGTGATATTGTCTTGGAAGGTATCCTTGAATAAATTTTATGTAATGTTATATGTTTCCCTCAAATTTCCTATGATGAAATTATTTTATGTTATCATGTTCTTTAAATTTTAATTCAATTTTATTACTCATATGCCTTATTATTTCTGATATCATCATATACCTTTGACTCGCGTGTTATACTTCCTTGTCATGTTTATTTCCTTGTATAGATTATTATCACACCACATTTTTTCAATGTATTGACTATGTAAACCCATGTAGATTTATGTGATTGAAATTATTTAAGACCACATTTTGATGAATAAAATTAAGGAGTTTTACTTTTTCCTCACCTTGATGTATTATGTACATAGTATTTAACACAGATATAGAATCATGATCTTTGGGTTGTATCTAGTAGATTTTTTTATCAAAGTATCATTTATTTTTACATTAAATGGTCTTGGGTCTCTATAAAATCATTTAATACTCCAAATATAACAGGATAATTGCATATTAAATGATCTAATATAAATATTTGTACATGTATGAAACATAAATGGAATATAAGAGAAGATTCACATCAACTTAGGTGTCTATAAAGGGTGAGAGAATAAAATAATTAGTGGGGAAACACCAATGGTGTCATATAATAAAAATAATATAAAATGTGTGTAATGTTACATATCTACTTATTTACATTCATATATAAGAAAATAGATTAAGAAATACCCAAAACAAAGCAAGGAAGAAAATCAATTCATAGTAAATCCATTGATAAATTATTTCTACCATCAATAAATCCCTATACTAGGAGGGACAATATTAGTACCACCTATTTTCTACCTCATATTGAGATATGATATGATAATATGACATCATACCTAGGGGATGATAACTTTATTACCTATAAAATATTTTCACATATATGGATATACATCCACACACATTGGAATAGATGTTCAAATAATTAAATGTACTAGAAACATATCCTGCGTATATAAATGTGGTCTACCATGTCAGTTCAATATCGTATCCCATCCTATGAAATATGGGAATGGTTATAACAAAATCATGATGATATTTCAACCCATTCCATGTATGATACCAAGATTTATGAACCCGCCCCACACAAGGATCTGGAAAATAATATAGTCTATTACCTCAAATAAGTATTTTTCAATGGCCATAGAACCTACTCACATAGTCTATAAATATATAGTATAATATATTGATGGTATATAATCTAATTTATAAAGAAAAAACCATTGTAGAGGATAATATATATACATACTTAATGCAATAATATGAATTATATAAACCCAAATACTCATTAAAATAATAAAATAATTTTCTTGAAACAAATGAAAAAATATTTCTATGTTGGTAAAAATTATTAAAAAAACATAATAAAGAAACAACCAATCATATTGTTTTATAAAAATGTGACCAAAAGTTATTCAAAATAAAAACTGTAGCCATTCCCAATACATGTATATTGATAATTTCATCAATAATGAGTGTAATAAACTATAAATACAATAATTTTTTTTGTTGAAAGGAAATTATAAGTGTACTCATAAATAGTAAAATAATCCAATATTCTTGGTTCAAACTAGTGAATCTAAACACAGTTTAAATATATATCCTTCATTATATATATATGATGTACTAAATATTAAGGTAAAAATTTCATCATGATAATTTCAATAAGGGGTGGTCAACCCAAATATGAAACTTTAATGGAGTATATTAATGGTGGATTTATTTATCTAATGGGAACAATATAGCATATTCCACGAAAAAAATTTACATAAAACTATATTTTAAGTTGTATATGTTCACAGTGTCATACCAATGGCATTAAAATGGAACTTTGTTTATGATACATTACATAAAAGTGGATAATTTTTAAAAGGAAACAGTTGGTACTTTAAAAAATCAATAGGATTAATCATTTAAAAAAATAAAGGATATGGGACGAGGGTAAACAATTTGCCTCAGTGAAAAAATTTGGACTAAATGTTTTCTATAAAAAACTAATTCATTAAAAAAAATTATAAGAACTGTAGATTTAGTCTGGTTTTATGTTAGGAAAAGATTAAACTATTATACATTTAATGTTAAATCACATATTTAATCCTAAAAACCTAGACATCACTTCACTAGTAATAAAAACTTTTAACCATATGTTATGAGTGGTTATTTGAACTATTTTTTAGTGGAATGTGTATATTTCTATCTTGGATAATATATAAGACTCTAGGGAAAGAAAAATATCTCTCTTAAAAGAAACCTTTATTTTTTTGATGAATGAACTACTAGTATATAAGTTGTATATAAGATGAGTAAATAATTAATAAAGTGATAACATATCAATACCAATTTATGTAAATTTTCTATAATTGTATGCAATTATTTAGAAAAAATGGATTTGTGACATAACAAAGACACATGTTATAGAACTCTTACTCTATGGAGAATTCTATTATCTATTTAATTTTAAGAAAATTACATTGATTATTCTGTTAATCTATTATAATAAAGACCATAAGATACACCATGTAAAACGAAAATCACAACATGGAATTGTATGAAATGTTTGGAAAGATTTCATGATATGCACAAAAATATCATATATAGTTATACAATTAAATTTCCAAAAATATGAGCTATGATTTACTAAAGTTCTTTAAATAAAAGCGAATTCATGATATAATAATAGCCTATGAAAATATCATAGTATATAGAGAGCACATCATTTCATCATGTCTGAA
Organism: Viscum album; assembly: GCA_963277665.1. Lineage (NCBI taxonomy): Eukaryota > Viridiplantae > Streptophyta > Magnoliopsida > Santalales > Viscaceae > Viscum > Viscum album. The sequence continues at coordinate 448,803 of CAUJRU010000197.1, forward strand.
GAACCATAAATTATACTCTAACAATTCCATATAAACATGTAAAACCACTAAATGATCAATACATGACCAAATAAAATTAATTACCTTGTAAATGAAAATTAATTGATTCAAATTCAACAAAAAACAAAAAAATGTAGTAGAAGAAAAACCAATAATATTTTATACACTAAACATATGAAATTAGAAATATACAAAGCATACATATTCCAAAAATAATGCTATGAAACAAATATGACTTTATAAAATTAATACTCAATAAAACATTATTTTAACATAAAAAATTGGTTAGGAATATTATATTTAGAACATCATTAGATCAAAGGATATTAATACAAGGCATTAGATTAGTTTTTATATATAATATGGAAAAATAAAAAATTAATTGACTTGGGTAAAATAGTGTAAAAATGAAGAAGAAATAAATAATGTGATGTGGAATAATGGGAGAAATGGTAACCCATGTTTTGATGAATCACCATAGAACCATGTTATGACGGTGTATAAACACAAAAGATCTCTATTATTTTCAATTATAAACAGTTCCAAACCAATTTTGAATGCAACACAATGAGATTTTATAATAATACCATAATATTTTTTTTGTTATATACAACACACAAGATAAAGTTTAAAATATTTGAATGATTATTATATAAATATGACCATTATAACTTATCTATTAAATTGTAAGGCATGAATAGGAATATATAATGTAAGAGATATATATATATATGTTTGTTTTATTTAATGTATATGTATTAATAAATTATATTTAAATAATCACTCATATTTTAGTAATGAAATTTTATTCTTCAAAAACATGTTTCCTTGGAAAATGGTTTTTATTGATTTTAGTGGGGATTTTTAAATTTAATTATTTGAAATTTTATAAATATAAATTATAAAAATTAAAATAATTTTTTAACACTTAATATTATAGTTATTTTTGGGTTAATTGTTAAACTTTTTCTGAAATGATTGATTTGTCAGTGAATTGTGAAAATTATATATTTTTCGAAAACTGTCATTTATTTTATTTTAAAAAAGTAATTAAAAATTTCCATTATATTTCGGATATGGTATTACATGAAATATGAATTATTTTTCTAGAGAAATCTAATTAATTTCATTTGAATCGAATTTTTTTATTATGGTATAAGATTCTTTTTATGCTTAAAAATTATTTTTTGTAAAAACTATTTTTAAGTGCACAATTTTTTTATATTAAATAATTAAAATAAACACATATGAAAAATATTTTAAATTTAAATTATATATTATATATGTATCAAAATTAATTTATATTCATATAATAAATATTTATTCTCAAATAGATAATGTAAATTCATATTTTTCCTTGAAAAATATGTTTTTCTGGAAACTGCTTTTCATCAGGTTTATGGAATTATATTCATGTTAAAATTTCAAAATTATAGTATTTTAACGTAATAAATTGGAATCCATATTATTAATCACAATAATTATTATTAGTTAATATGTTAAACCTAACTTTTGTCAAAATAAATTGTAAAAACAATATAAATGTGTTACAACAATTAGGGATACAACATTTTCACTATGGGTTAAACTATAGAGATAATGGTTATAATGACCTAAAAACATGTCTAATTACTTTTTGGGAAATATTTAGACCCTATTTAATCTTATTTATTTTTATTTTTCATTTTAAATCTATACGGACTTGAGTGTGATATTTATAATTATCTACGTAAATGAAAGGACAAAATGCCACTCATTTACATAAAAAAATCTATGATGTGTTCATGTACGGATAAAAAGAAGTTATATTTTTATAAAAAAAATTAATTTGATTTATAATGAATTTTTATTTATCTTTGAAATTTATGTCTAATTCTTAATGATTAAATAATTAACTTAATTTTATACACAATGCCGACACAATAATTATTTTATTTAATTGAAAAATAAATAAATGATTTTAAAATTTTAAAAGATTTAAAATTGACACTATTGATATTTTATAATAAATAATAATTTGTTTCTAAAAATTATAGTTTTTGTACATGGGGTTTTAAATTATTTATAATATCAATAATGTTCCATTTATGGGCCTATTTTTCTTTTATAGTAATTAAATTCCCCCTAAAGGGTAAAGACTTCATTACGACGTTGTCAAAAAGGGTTAAATAGGTTCAAAACAAAAAGATAAGGGTAAAAAAAATTTAATATTGTAATTTTTTTTAATGATATTATTTTGAATCACATTAATTTTTTCCTATAATATTCTCAATTATTATCTATTTTAAAATTGTAATTAATTTTTATTAATTTAATATTTTAATAAAATATTAGATTGACCCTCACCTCTCATATAAAAGGGAACCCCCTCTTCTCCTTTCTTCATAGATAAAGGAATTTTTTGAAAAAGACACAACCAAATCCCTTCCTTACTTTACTCAATAAATAATAGAATATTGTTTAATACTAAAACCTTCTTTGGTGAACTCCTGGTAAAAACCTGAAGAGGTTTTCTGAAAGAATATTTATCATTTTTAACTAAGCTTTTTTATTTTATTTATTCATTCACCTCCTTCCAATAATATCAAACCATAATTATATAAGAAATAAATTTCTACCACACACACACACAGATATATATATATATATATATAATTTTTTATGTTCATTAAATACCCTATATCAATATCCTCTTCCATAAATGGGATATGAAATCATTGTTTGTGTGTACGAAGGATTAACACCTTGTGAACCTACATAATTCATTTTTCATAACCATTGATCTTGAATTTTTTTAATGATGGATTTAATATACATATATATATATTTAATATATTCATGAAATAATTATCATTGTGTAATTATATTATATCAAATAATTTCCTACCATTCCATTTATTTAAAAATGATAACATCATTCATGTGTATCAGTGTATTATGACCTCCATGAAGTGATGTTATTAATTTTTCAAAACCACATATCATGAATACTATATTTAAGTTTCGTTAAAGAATTAATAAAATATAACTCTCATAATGATCATTATTTAAATATATAATAATGATTTTTTTTATCAATCCTTATTGTTGAAAAGTGGAAGCATTACTTATATATACGTATGACTTGCCGTCTCCATGATATTATCATAGATCATCTTTCAGAACCATAGTCTATGGTTTTTTTAAAAATATTAATAGATTTGTAAATGATAATAATTTCATGATTATTAATTTTTATATAAGGAAAAAATGACCACTTTTACTATAATCAAACTACCAAAACCATTTTGGATAAATGAACTGAATATCATCCAAATGCCCGATGCGTAGTTAATTGATTAAATAATTAAATATAACATGGTATTAAATTAAATCAAAGGAATCAAAAAATTAAAAAAAATATTATGAATGAAAATAATTAATATAAGCCATAATTCAATAATTTAATGAATTTATGTGGCAAGTCAAACTGGAGAAAAGGGTTTTCATCTCAATTTCATTTTACTGAGGCATATTTTAATGTTGTGAAGCTAATTTCCTTTATAAGGTGTATAAAGTTACCCATTTCTATATCTCATAATTAATATATTTATAAAAATTTTAATTAATTTTTTTATTGTATTTCATTCATGCGGATTATGATTTATATTTTACAAAAGTGGTGATAGATATATATTCAAATCCCATCTTAATCAGGAATTTTTATGCTTAATTTCCCATTAAAAGAAATTATTTTATATTTATCTAATAAACCTGTTTAATTTTATTCTCCTATGGATATTTATGAACTTTTCATATAATACTATAATTTTACTCTCTTTTTTATTTAATATTATTGAGAAAATGTTAATAATAAAATCCATCTTTATTTATCTCTTCAATCAAGAACCCATTTTATTCCATATCCATATTTTGTAATAATATTTTCAATATTTTTTAAATATTATCCTATTATTTTTTAAATTTATTTTTACCCATGATGTTCTTGTTAACAAATTAATTAAAATGAATCTTTTTTTTATTTTAAAAGAATTTACTTCTTAATTTTCAAACAAAAATGTCAATGGAATCATTGTTTTAACATATTTAGCATGACCGAATTTTTCCAACATCATGACCACTCATTTATATGAATATATTTTCACAAGTATATAAGGATCCACTCAAATAAAATATTTTACCAAATATTTTGGATATTTATAGATTCAAAATCTTATTTTTGAAGTCAAATGAGTATTTTTTGGAAGACTTATTTAAATGATATTTTATGGTATGTCTAGTCATCAATGATAATAAACCTTTATTTTAATTATGTTCAACTAGGTATATATTGTAATTATTACTAGAATATTATTTTATAGGAGGGTTTATGATCATTTTTAATTAGGTAATTATTATCATTTTGTATTCTAGTTATTAAATATGAACTTTTATATTGATTATCTATTTATTTTTCCCCTATTTCATACAATTAATGTATTGGAAATTATAATTAATGTGAGGGGACTAGTATATCCCCTTGATGAATCTAATGGTCTTATGAGACAAAAGGGTTTTTTGTTTGGATGATGGATTTCCAATTTATGTATGATGTCTTTGCATGAGGCCTTGATAGTATGTTTGTGATATATATATTTATTCATTCCATCCTTATGAAATTAGTTATTTTATTCCATGTGATTATCTAAATATTTATGATACACATGGATATGTTTCAAGATGATGTGATTGGTTAAATAAAAATATGTGATTATCATTTTTTTATTCCATGTTATTCTTTATGCTCAAGTTATTGATTAAATAGAATATGTTTTTATTTATTAACACTTCCATATTTATTTTACATTTTTTATTCTAGATATATTCTATTGTATGTAATCCTTACTGAGAATTTGATCTAACCCCGTATTTTTTTCCTCTATCCAAGATATTAATATGAAATCTTTGAAGGTGTTTAGGAATGAAAAATCTCTGCATTCACAATATTTTTTATGTTTTCAAATTTATGTGAGATTTAAATATCTACACAGTGTAACATTTCTATTAAACCGGTCATTCCATCAATATTCAATTCATTATATCTAGTTCTAATGTAATAAAATAGCAAATAGATATGGGAAACTAGAGTTTGGTTATTAGCATTGGATGTTTCAATCCACCTACAACAAATAAAACCATACCAAAAAATATCTTAAACTCTAATAATAATCACTAAAATCTATGTTTGAACATGAAAATAAAACAATATTCTAGTAATAAGAACCAATAATTAAAAAAGGCACACTCTTTAAGAAAACAAAATTCACTAGAGAGACCATAAATCTCTTAATCAAGGAAATTATATATTATTAAAATAAATCTCCAAATATCACATCACCAATAATGGAAGTATTTTTTTATAAAACTCCAAAAATAAAAATCTTCCAAAAAACTAATAAACATCAACCAATCAACAATCGTGCATTGTATCCACAACTTACACACATATCCAGTATTGAAGAAATATTATAAAATAAGTGTATAATGAATTAATAGAACCTTTTATTAAAAAAACATAATTATATTGAGAAAAGAAAATTATAATAAATTATGATCATCCAAAAAAAAATCTCATGAACCTAGGTTTTTAATAAGAATAATAGAACTAAATAAGTGATAAGAGTACAAGATTTATTATTAATTTACAATATTCTAATATTGGATAGTGAACATACACCACATCAGGGATAATATTTTATGAAACCAGTCGGAATACCTTGATGATTTAGAAAAATTAACTCCAAAATATCCTTAAAAAATTATTGAAAAAATACATAGATTGAAAAATATCTCTATGTGTTTAATAAACTAATGAAATTTATATTCACCTATTAAGATTACACCTTGGAATAGTAGAACCCTATATTATTTTACAACATGATAGAAACTATGCATTTATTCTCTATCCCCATGGTAATCCATGTCCCAATGAATATATACTTAATCCACAACATGAAATATACATACATATTCTAATCTATGAATAGGTTATCTTATCATGATTTACCTATCTACAAAAAATTCGATCCTAAAATTACATATATCCATTGAATGATAACCCATAATGATATATATAAATGTTATGAACCAAAAAAACCATGATTTGGTGATAAAGTAACCATGAAATGTTTAATCTCAAGTTAAAAACATAAACCCCCCCACCTTCCTCTTCTTAGCTCAAATCATTCACATCCAATACCAAAAACATTTATATTAGATTACTAGAAAAATACATGTCTCTATATTTTATACCACTTAAATAATTATCCTCCTTATGAATAAAAGAAACATAAGAATAATATAATTAAAAAAAACTAAACAACCCATGAGATAAGTCTCAAATATGATTATATCTAATAATTAAACACACTGAAATAAAGAAGGTTTAGTAATGACCACTTCATCGCATAAATAAACATTTTATCCTTTATAATAACTGAGATTGGAAACTTTTCTTAACAATTAACCAATCATAATGACATTAAATACCATTTATATTACTTTAAACACGCATATGTCTAAAAAGTATGTATTGTAGAAATGAAATATCATCGAAATGCATTTTCCCATTGATCTTGAATATCTAAAGGTCACTCTTTAAAAATTGTGTCCTCCATAATTTTGTACTCTCATTATCAATTTTATGGATTTATTATAAAGGGATATATAAAATGATCACCCATTATAGACATTATGTATTTAAATTATATGAGTAGGAAGGAGAAACTAAGAAAGCACTCCACCAACTATGTTTAAAACAATGAAAGGTTTAATTAAGTGAGGAAAAATTTTACCACCTATACAAAAACAATAAATCTTATCTTAAATATAAAACTAATGGAACTTATATTAACAATCCTTAAACTCCAAGGAACACTCAAATTATATATATTACATTTGATGGTCTTGATTACCCGCATCCACTATTGAACCAACAAAACATTATTTATCATACATTTCAGAAAATTTGATCAAATAATTATCAAATCTCTAGATTTTATTGAAATATTTAGTAAACATGGTTATTTATAAAAGCCATAAAATAGTATCATAACATTAGATAAGTGATATATATTAATATTGAGAAACTAAACTAATGTTTTTTGATTTACTCATGAAAACAAATATTGAAGAACATATTCATGTAACATATCATCCATTGTTTAGATAACTTGATCCATGAGACCTCTCATATAAAGATGATAGATAGTTCTAAGGAATAGTTGTGATCATAAAGCACATTCCAAGATCTTCTACACTATTGATGTATAAATGGGATCTCACTCAAATGTGATCATTTTTTGAAATACAAAAAGCCACACCACCTATTACACTAAATCCTTATTAAATAATTCTATATATTCAATTCCCATATCATAATTAAGGGAGTCAAATGAATTAAATAGTATATGAAAGAACAATTTAAGTCAGTTAATCTATAGTAATGGGGAAAATCTATTACATAATATATCAAAATGTCTTTTTATTTTAACTTTTTAACATTATAGAGGTAAAATAAGATACTTGGAACATGATTATTGGTTTAAACCCTCAGATTGATATGAAATCATGAAATAAAATATGCCACAAATATCCTAATAATTATAATAAAATTTTATTCATTTATATAAAGATATATCTTGGAAATAAAAGGATACAATACTATATTTCATCTATTAAACTCACATAGAAGTTGATATATTTTTATGAAATTAAAAAACACCTCAAAAATAATAATGGAAACATTTTATATTATATCTATAATAATAGAGAATATCTATGTACAACCCAATCTTACCAAACCAATAAATTTGGATCTCCCAACTGAAGAAACTCTACCATGTGGATCATAGATGAATGAGTAAATATATAATATAAGAAAAATATTACCAACTTCTAGTATTTCGATTTCTTAAGAAATGAATTCTTCCACCGTCCTCCAAAAATGCCCAACCACTTGAGAAATATTACAATTCATTTTTTTACTTAGCACAATGTGTATCACATTATCCTCTCCTAATTTATAATTTATTTATAGTAAAAATTATTATAATAACTTCAACCATCTTCCCTAATTAAAAGTAAAGTTCAAATAAATAAATTCCTAGAACCAATTATAGAGGTTGGTTATAAAAATAAAGGGCCATCATATATGGTAATACCCATATATCATTATAGAAAATATGATATCCCTATGGTCTAAATCATGTATATAATATTTAAATTAATGAGGTAAAAACATAAAAGACATATAAGTTACCATTGGATGATATTTTATAAACACATTTCCCGGAACAAAATGATATGCATATCAAAAAAAACTTAAAAAATGGACCTATATTTATAAAATAAATTAATTGAATAAATGATTACATTTGGTTTTCTAGAACTACTAAACACATGTCTAAACAAAAAATATAATGGTCCTTTCTAATTGGAGTTTTTAAATGTATCATAATCCATGAAATAATAGGTATGTAAGTCCTATAATGGATTATAAGACGTAGGAAATTGTATTCTAAAACAAAATTCTTAGGAACTACCATTTAAAAAATTATCTAAATCATTAATGGATTTATATACAAACTCTATTAAGACATGAAATAAAAAGGGAATTATTAAATGAATGCTTAAAATATTCACATTAACAACTTCATATGTTGTTGGTAATTTATTATTATATGTTACATTCTTTTCTTATTTTCCCAAGGTAATTCATATCAGAATTTTGAGGATGATAGGACATCATGTCTCGTAGAATAATTTTTTTTCAATTGGGTAACTCTCTTCTATTGTTGAACATATGTTCTTGAAATATTTCCTAAAAACAATATCGGTACCATTTTGAAAAAGTGTTCACTATTACCATAATTTTGTGAGAAAAATATATGAGTTCTTTTATATCATACCTCATTAAAAGATTATTCTATAATTTAATTTCATAAGGTTGATAAATTCATAATTTATTTATATATTAGTAGGTGTTGTGTGTTTTAATATTAGTATTTAGCTCATATGAAATGATGAATATGTGAAATTTTAATAGAAATTAAAACCAATCTAGTTCAATGCCCTATCAAAAAATTTGATATATTTTTTGGTTAATTTACAAGGACTAATTTTTTTAAGAGTGTTCATTTAAGATTAATGATGATTCTTTAAAACATATGCATTAAAAACTCATGTGTTTTATTTTTTATTTTCATATCAATGGAAAATTTTATGTTGAATGTATTATATAGGGAACTACTAAAGAAAACATACCATGAATTTTTTTAGTGTAAGACTTATACATCAACCGCTCTTTCATTATTTCACACAAATGTGTCATGTGAAGGTGCGAGGAGTCTAATATCCAATATTCTTTCTGAATTACTACTCGTTATTATTGATTAGAATTAGGAAGCCAGCCAAAATGATTGGTTGATAGAGGAATAATTCAAAATAGCCAGCATTAGTAATCTATAACAAAAGATATCCCACAGATATCCAATGATTTTATTCTTCACTATAAAAGGAGAAAATCATTGGATATACTTAAATGATTACACTTTTTATAGAGAATGGACTTGAATATATATCTTATAATATGTGAGTTTACCATTATTAGAAAAATATAAAATCATAATGGAAACATGAATGTAAAAAATTACACATCCATGATTTATATGTGGTAAATTATTTGGAATTAATAATATATTATTATTTATGTTTTGAAAAATGTTATAGAGTTACAAAATGTTACAATATTCCTATATATTAAAAGGATTTATCTTCTCCTATATAGGTGACTTAGTCGAGTGATATCACAAGTTTTACCATTTATAGGCCATATGTAGATCCTTTGATATGGTAATACTCTAAACAATGATTATTACCACGTAAAGGATGAATGTCACTACAAGTTGAAAAAATATTAATGGGGTACCCAAGTGATTCCTTTAGGGTTGGGTGTGAATCAACTTCGGGAAATCCAAGGAATATTATGGATTTTACCATATTTAAAAGGATAATTATTTAAGTGGGGTATTTATCTATTTCTATTATATAGGTAAGATTTATGGGGTCATTCAGAGTGTTTTAGGTTATGACACCTTTGGATGAAAAAATACACCTAGTTTTCATCCCTTATCCAAGGTTTTGACTCAAAAAGACACCTAAATGAGGCTTTGGAAATATCTGGAATATTAGAGAGATTCAATGTATTTTATCATGTCATCATTGAAATATATACATTTCAAGGCCCATATTTTGAAAAAAAGGTAGGATTAATGGGAATTTTATATGAAATGGAGGCACGGGGCGTAGTTCTTTGAGGTAAATACTCAATAACATGTCCATGAAGGTATGACTCTGGGAATATACAAGGAATTTAGAAGGCTTTAATGCATGGATGATTGAAAATTTTCTTTCATAACAACTATGAAAATGATAAAGTTTTATTTCTATAATTTAGGTATGAAATTGTTTATAATGATGACATCTATACTAAGGCATGAGGCACGATTATATAATATCTTTTTCCCTCAAATATTTTCAATCTCATTTTGAACCTTCCAATAGTTAGATTTAACTAAATTTGATTACTAATAAAACCCCCTCTTAAGAATTTTATCTATTCAGGAAAACCGAGAATTATATAAAAGATTAATCCTTTGTATGAAACTAGTTATGATGAAGAAAACCATATAGGTTGATGATATGGACATGAAAACTAGAGAGAATATATATGCATTCCCTACTTAAGCTATAATTATTAAATTTTATAAATCCATTATAAATGATATGAAATGGGGGAACCCATGATCCTATTATTTTATTTCATAAGTCCCCTTACACAAAGGAATAAAATTTTAATGGACATTTATATATATATATATATTCACAATATTAAATATTAATGTGTACCCTACATACCTAAGTATAGGTGTTGTTTCAAAGGCATGATCATTATATTTTCACATCATGTGGGGATAAAGGGGAAATATATTATTTAATAAAAATATGATAACAAATATTAGTGGTAATTGATACTTGATGAAATATCCAAAAACTTTATTTTATTATTTTTTTATTATTTTCCCCCAAAATTCTTTATTTCCTATTTCATGATGTATGATAATTTGAATAACCCCTTATAGAATATTTTTCAATAAATTTACAAATAATAAATTATATATTCAAAAATGGTTATAATATAATATATCAAGGAAATGATCTTGGATATTAAACATGATTTATTTTTTAACTTTTCATGTAACTACAGACATTCATTATTATTGATCGAATTATTTCATCACGATCCATTATAACAAAATCCCCTTAAATAAAATTATTTCACCTTATTGATACAATAATTCAAGAATAATATGTAAATATCCCATGAATATAGTTTACACCATCAAATATCCATATTTAGTAAAATTTCTATTTCAATGAAAATTATTATAAGAGTGGGGTAATGGTGAAATATCGAACTTAGAACATAATTCAAGGATAATGTATATAATACACAAAAACATAATTTTTTTTAAATATGTTTCCATTATGTTATTCTCAAGATAGAGTGGTTGGAAGGGATATAGCCTCCCATAATATGATCATCCTATATTGAATTTCTCTAAATATATTTATTATAAATTTCTTCTAAATATGTGTATAACCTAATTTAAAACCTATTCAATTTTACTAAATTAAAATAAGAAATCTTTTCTTCAGAATATCTATAAAATAAAAATATTAATATTTTACCAAATTTGATTAGTTTATAGTTTATTAAAACTAAAACATTTCATATAATCTATGGGAAATGTGTAATACACCTCTAGAAAATATATAAAATTAGGCGTATTATCATCCTTAGTGATATTTATAATTATTTCCTCCATATCCACTTTTTCTAAGGTGATTTTTATGTCTAATTGTTTTGGTTGTTGGATGAGTCCATTGGATAATAAGGATTTTTAATGGAAGGAATGTTTATACCACCCATCCATTTACATGAGTGGCCCATTATTCCTAGGTCTCCTTATGAAATACAAATTCCACACTAGCATCCCATACCCAAGCCACATTAAATAAATAAATTCATCTATTGGTTTCATATGACCACATATTCATATATAAGATTATTCTATGTGTTATTCTCTAATACTAAGACTTCCTTCACCTAGTATACCTCATGTTGGGTTGCATGGATTGGCCACCTATTTTAATAGTTCTAAATCCTCAATTTATGGAATGAGTGGTTGTAATGGTTAGTTACCCCATTTTTTCCATACCATATGCTAAATTTTCCTAAAAAAGGAACAATGCTTATCATTTGATGGGACATACATCAAAAAATTGATTAATAAAAAAATATGAACATCTAAAGGACCATGAAACCTCTTCACACACACAAGCATCAAATTAGTCATTTAGTTTACACTCTAATTCATATACCAATAGAAAATAATTAAAATCCAAAGTAATTTTGTTATTTTAAGGTTTTGACACCAATCCTAATTAAATAAAACTTCCTATATAATTCTTTAGGACTACAGAAAAGGAAATAACCATTAGAGATTGGAAATGTGGTTTCATTCACCAATACCATCTATAGAGGCCCATATTTGGCTCAAATCACCCATGATAACACAAAGTACTGTACTTGGGTACCATCTCTCCATATCCAACCATACTAGGGGTTTAATTCACTTTATCCTCTCATGCATGGGTGCCAATTTTATAAGGACACCCATAAGAGGGCCCCATATTTACCAGGAATATCCTATAGCTTTTCCACCTTACTTAAACCATTCATATTAGGTAATTAATTATCCCATGCCTCCCATAGTATGTTTATATTCATCGATACCACCTGAGATGAGCCTTTTCGGATGAAACATCACTGATTAAACAAATAATAGGGAAATAATTTCCAAATATTTTTCAATTGGAATACCAAGTTTTATCATTTACTCAATTACATTAATTGGGATAAATAGAAATTCAAAATATACCTTTCTAAAACACTATGGAAGAAGCCTACTCACCATTGAGTCTTATTGACATAAGAATGCTTCACTCCCTCCTATGATACATGACCTAGTATGTAAACCAATTTTCTCCCCTTTAATCTTGCATTCTATTGGTAATGGGTATTATACATACAATAAGTTGCTTCCCCTAGTTTTCCTATTTAATTAAATATATCATAAAGAAACAATAAATTATTTATTCCATTGATAATGAGGAATCACTCTTTTCTATGTCTAGAAGAATATTTGGTCTCCTAAAACCCCAAATACCATGACTTAGTACAATACCTAAAACAACTATCCCCATAATTTACCTACCATGTTGAACTAAATAGGTCTACTCACTAGTAAGTCCTAAACTAGGAATTTTTAGAATCATTTCACCTAGTATAATACTAAACGTCATATTATAATAATTAGAAAATTTCCTATCCTTATGAAATTTAAATTAATGATATAATAGTCTTTGTATGACGAGATTATAATAATAGTCATAGGTCCTAGTTGTTTTACCATGAACTACAAGTCAGCAAGGACATGGTCACATGACCATAAAAGGTTAATCATAGTTCTAGGAAATATTATTATAAAATAAAATTCATCATGGTCTATAATGTAAAACCATAAAAGGTGTATCATTGGCCTTGGTTTCAATACTTATAAAGGAGAATCCATAGTTATATTTACACTACCATTAAGGCACCATGATGGTCCTCAACACATGAATTTCAAAGGTATAACATATCATGTTATGTGTCATTAAATATATATGTTTCGATTCTTTCATTGAGATATGTTTATATCCTATTTTATAGGAACTATCCTAAATTAAAACACCAACTTCCTCAATATATAATGAAAAATTCAACAGTGACTTGTTTTATAGATTTAACCTATGTTATAATAAAAAAATAAGGAAATGATAAAAAACCCACTTATACATATACATATTAACATCATTGTATGGTAATGATCAATCATGCTTATTTCCAAGGTAACCTACAGTGACATAAGATTAAAATAATGGGATATTTCATCATGTGATATAAATATTCAGCACAATATAAAACTATATTACTAAGGACCTTAATAGTTTTGTGTATTTGGAAACATGTAACCCTATATTCTATGTTGGTGAATTATCATCAACATTTCCCTCAAAGATCAAAAATTAAATAATAATCCTTGGTATAATGTACATAAAAATTTCTTCACAACCAGGGTAAGAAAACCTATGAAGTGTGATCTAAGATGCTTAGTAAGGGAAAAAAATAAAGATATAAATATATGAACAAATGAAAAAATAATAATAATAAGGTAATTTTATAATGAATCAAAACATCTGATGTTTACACCTAGCATTTTATATATTATAAACATGGGTCATGTAATAAAAAATTATCATTTTAGAAAACATTATCCATAAGGTTGAGAAACCTACAAAAATCAATCATAAACTATAATATCATTTAATAAAAGTTTTTTTTCAACATCATAATAATATAAAACTATTTCATTTTTCAAGGTATACTACCAAGGCCTCCAATATAGTGGATTAGGACACTTATATTTCCTATAGTGTATTAGGAAGCACATATTTCCCATTATGGATCAGGATGCACACATTTCCCATTGTGGATAAGGATGTACCCATTTCACATTATGGATAAATAATGATGATTTTTTTTTATTTTTTTCTAATGATATATAAATATTTACCAAATATATTGGAAAGAGATATAGGTCCCACTCGTTACATAATGAATTCATACATATGTATGGCTCAAGATAATAATAATTTCCTCACATCATGGATCATAAAAAGGGATGGGTTTCATAAATTTCGAATGATAATATAATAAATTAAAATTTTATCATAAACACTACATCATATCATAACCTATGGAAAATGGAAGGTTTCTTAATAATTGTATCATATAATAACCTAAGAAAAAAGTGGGTTTCATAACCATTTTATCATGGTATAACCTATGAAAGAGAAACATGTTTCATTACAATTTTTCCAAAATAAATATAATCCATTAAAATAAATAATAATAATTGTCTCCATGGATCATATCCACATTAAGTAATAAACTATATTAAATGATGTCATCTTTGATAGAGAAGGTTTTTGAAAGATCACTTAGATCATTTCCTATGGAAAATAACCTTTCATTGAAAATAATTTTCATAATTTCATAAATCATGTTCAAAATTCCTTTCTTTGAAAAAAATTTGAAAAAATAAGAGGAAATATTTGGAAAATCATTTAAAGCACTTCTTGAGAAAAATATTCTTTAGGATTTGAAAATAACTTTTTAAATCATAAAACATGTTGAATACCTTTATCTTTGAAAATAACACGGAAAACTTATAAAAGAAGATTTGGAAACAATTTTAATAACATTTTCAAATATATAAAATAAATCCTTTTCAATTAAAATTATCAAAAAAAGATAAAATAATTTTGAAAACATTTTTAGAAATCACTTTTTTTGAACAAAGCATATTTCTGACTGAAAAGATAAATAATGTCATCTTTTCATAAAAACATTGTCCTAATTATATTAAGTATAAACTATTGGAAATATATAAATTTACTAGAATATATAATTAATAAAAACAATATAATAACATTCATGAGAATACTTGATAAATAAGATTTCAAAATGGGAAGAATAATCTTAAAAAATCATGATTAATGACGAGATTTCAGCAAAACTATTTCAAAATTGGTAACATTGAATCGTAAAACTAGTAAAGGAATAAAATGAAATGAAACATAAAAATATAATTATGATAAATAAATTCATTATATTACCTTTGAAATTGGTTTTATATATAGAACACGATAGAATATTGGTACATATCATAACATGTGTCTCAATAAAAGAAAATTGTGGAAGAAATACAAATCCATTGGGTATCTTTTGAACCATAATCCCCATTAAATGTAGGTCCTAAAATGGTTATGTAAATACAAATAATATTAAATATAATAATCATAAAATAAATTCAGGGAATGTACATACACCACATAAAATAATTAGGGTGTGAATGTGATATGTGTTGCATAGAAATAAAATCTGAGATGAGAATCCCATTCCATAGGTCTTGAATTCCTTCATACACATTAAAAACTCCTGTATAATATATATAATTAAATTATTAATCTAAAAAATATCAATAATCACATATATCATACAATATATTATTTTATTATGTATTTATATTAGGCACTTAATAACATTTACATGTTAATGCTATGATTCGGGTAATAAATGCTATGTTTTTCATATATTTTTTAACTTGTTCTTTTTGTCCTCTTATATTGATCCTGATTTAATAATTCAAAAAAATAAAATATTGATATATGTATCATATATATTTAAAATATATCTATTAATAAAAATATATAAATGATAGAAATAGGAAATGAAATAAATCGTTCTTGGAGACAATAGGTCGTACGTACGCATGAACACTGCTTCCACATTCTTTTCACATTAAAGAAAGAGAATAAAATGATATATATACATATCAAAATTATAGTAGAATTTTTATTTCATATATATCACAGATTTACATAAAAAACATCTTTAATGCATTCCATGTAAATAGTTAATGACCAGATTTCTTCGCGAGGTGGTAGTTCTACGTACACACGAATGACATTATGGTGTTCACAAAAAATGTAATGAATGAAGTTATTTATTATATAATTATTTAATAAGAATAAAGAAACAATAAATATCATAAATATTATATATAAATAATAAATTCACCATTATTCCAAGTATTGAATGGTGGTAATGGAAGAATGAGCAACATTATTTCATGAGGCGGTAGCCCATTATAAATGGGGATGATGATTGTGTATACGATTTGAGGGATGTTTTTGAAGTTATTTTTTACTCTTAACAAAATAAAATATCAATATATTTAGGATAATGAGGTTTTTATATAATAGTTTTTTGATAATAATTTGAGGGGTGGAGAAGGAAACAAAAAAATGCATGTTGGTGAACGTCATCTTTTTTTCGGGTGACTCCATTTTGTTTGCAACATGAAAAATTCTTAGATGAATTTTTGACCAAGATAGTCTTCTAGGATGTGAGAAAAATATTTTGGTATGTATCTTATCATGGTACATTTGATCTGAATGGAGTGGAATTTGTGCATATGTGGGGAGAGTGAATGTCCTTTTATAGTGGAGGAGGAGGGTAAATCTTGTAAATTCTAAAAAGTAAACACTATTTGGAGGTTTACCTTACCTATTGTTCTTATAATAAATAAAATTATAGATAAAATAGTGTATGTGGTAAAAATATTTCCATAAAATAGGTTTTTGGAATGTTTTTGGTCACGTAAACACCTTATATTTTTATATTAACCACTAAGTACCCTTTTTTAACCATAATCACTATGATTACTTTTAATTGGTTTCACTGATATTTTTGATCAAAAACTAATTTGAACTTATTATAAATTATTATTTATTATGATTAAAAATATGGAATTCATTTTGGTAAATTTAAAACAAAAAACTGCCAAAAATTAATCTAAAACAAATATCACATATGTGTCGAGAAGGCTTGTTTTTAAAGAGAAAAAATAAAAAGTTTGTTGTGTTTTTATATCCAAGATTAAGGTGAAATGGATTAAAATGACCTAAATTATATTAATTGATTTATAATTGTTATAATTTAAATTTGAAACCAATTTAAAAAATATTTTTAACATTGGAAATAATTTAATTAATTTTAAAATATTATTTTTGAAATAAGTTTTTTATCAAACGGTGGACAAATTATCTTTAGAAAAGTTTATCTTTTTATGCCTAATATTGGATTTATTAAAATATATTTACTATAATTCCCATAAGATTAAATTTAAATAGTTAATTGAATATAATAATTATATATTTTAATAATATTAGTAATAAATAGTTTTTTTATTTATTTTAATAAAATATGTTTGTGAATAGAAAAATCGCTTTTTAGAAAATGAATTTTTCTTCGAATAATTTTTAATTCCATTTTGAACAAATTTGTTACAAAAAAATTAAAATTTTAAACATTCCTAAAAAATATTTTCATAATCTAGTTTATCCGATTCATAACTACCATTCGAATGTCTATGTGATAACTATAATAATATTTCAATAATATGTAACAATATGTTTAAACTATGTTTTCTATGTAACTCAAGTTATGATCGGTCTTTTAGGTGACACAATATAAACATGTTATTTCTTGTAAAACAAGATAAAAAATATTTTTTCATATAATTTAATCTAAACTAATAATTTTTTATAGAAATTATAACTTGGTTTTGCATATATATAAATCATAACTTGATACTTCATAAAATTCAATCCACCTAATAATTTTAATTTATTCGATAGAAACAATTCATAAAAACATAATGTGTTACAGTCTAGACCCCATTAAAATTAATTTCACCCTCCAAATTCATATTGGTCTTCAATGGTATAACATTTGAAAATTTCTTCATAGAAACCCAAATGATCAAAAATTAATACTAAAACATCATTTAAATTTGAATATTTGGAAACATATCATGACCAAAAGTAACTCATAATGAAGATTGTACATAATAGTACATAATTTAGAAGTGATGATTTGGATATGAAAGAAAATAAAAAAATAATTATAGAGAGTGATGGATATCACTGATCACAAGAAAGTGGTTGATTCATTGAAAGTTAAGCTAAAAATTCCTCAAATTTATGGTGTTCTAATGGACCATTATATTTATTGGGAATGATGATTATAGGACAATTTTTTTGTTTCACAATACTTTTCCAAATGATAAAAAATTTGGATAATGAGGTATACGTAATTGATTTTATTAAATTCCATACTCACAATATCACCCTTTGGTAGTTTCTTGTAAAATTTATACTTCATATCTTACTCAAAAATTGAAGTTTTATTTTTTATCCATGAATCACTAATGAATCACAATATCCATAAATTTAATGATAATTCATTTTGTCAATCTTTCGTTATCATCAATGTAAATTGGATAGAACATGTTATCAAATATTCATAAATATTAAAACGGTGAAGTAATATGTCAATATCCAAAACCAAATCCAAGGTTCAACTCAAAACATTCCATACATGTTTATCCCTATAACCCTTCAAAAATATAATTCAAACTTTATTAATTAAATTATCTCTTATATTATAACAAAAACAGTTCATTGGAAGCTTAGGTTCATTAATTAAATGATATAATATTAAACGATATTTTAATATATTAGAATCAATGTATAGGAAGGTAATCAGATGAAACTTCATCAAAGGATTAACAATAATATTTTTTTAGACTTATTTATACAAAATCAAACATGAAATTCCAAATAAAAGATGGGGGAAAGTGCTTCCTAATTATCCTGACTCACTTTATACATATTTATTGAATTGAAATTTAATTTTTACTTCTTCCTCAGAGGTTGTTTCATTTTATCATACATATTATCCATTATATTGTGTAACTGATTCGCATAATTACCAAAATCCATTCACTTGAAACCCTAGAATGTGGGTTGTGATTTGGTCAGAATTGTCTTATAATCTATTGTAGTAACTATCACATTAATCATTTTTTGACAATAATTGATTTTGGGAACTAAATTTGAACATTTAATAAACCTCCCAGTTCCATTCAAGCAATTCCCTTTATTTTTATCTCATTTTTTTTCACACACATTTATTTAATTTCATTACACCTATTGTGTTTTCATGAGACTCGATATTCTTTTTCATATCAAAACAAATGAGATGTTTTAAATATAAAATTTTCATTTCTAATTTAATTTAAAATTGAGATACTTATTCATATATACAAAACTCTCATATATACTAGTTCTTTTAGAGATTTGGTTTCACTCAAATAGATAATCTGTCAATATCTCATTCACAGATAATGATTAAACCTGAATTATACCTTCAAATCTTTCTAAAAGTATCTTTATATGTAACAATAGATTAATTATTCTCCTTATTAATCCTAATTAATATATTATCCCTCATTTTTCATAAATCTTATGGGTTGTAATTACTGAAATGTGTCCCCTTAAACTCTCCCCATTCCATAGTTTAAATTTATTATTCTTCCCT
Organism: Viscum album; assembly: GCA_963277665.1. Taxonomy (NCBI): domain Eukaryota; kingdom Viridiplantae; phylum Streptophyta; class Magnoliopsida; order Santalales; family Viscaceae; genus Viscum; species Viscum album. Next base: position 469,018 of record CAUJRU010000197.1, read on the forward strand.
CATTTTTTAATAATATTACACTAATGATTTTATTAACCATCCAAATGATAAGAATATAAAATGGAATTTTTCATTCTCCTAGTATTGAATAATAGAAAATTAATTTTCAAAGGTTTTGATACATTTCTTAGTAACTACTGTATCTATGGAACCACGAAATGAAGGTGGTCATTGCCTCATGAAGGACTCAACAGAATGTTGTTGCCTAATTCTCAAATTTTATTGTCCAACATGATTCATAGCATAATAAAGTTGATTGGTCATATAAAAAATCAATCTAAATCACACATAATTTCATTTTTTTTGAGGAAAAATATCACATTGTCCATTGAATTCAGCATGAACATAGATCCATTGGGCTCTCGCCAAAGACTAAAAGAAAAATGAATAGTGTGAGAAACACCTATCATATTGTAAAACCATATAATCATCAATATTTACTTGGTGAATATATAAATCATGAAACCTTATTATTTAACCTATAACATATTTTGATTATACTAGGTTATTCATAGTCATAATCTATTTAAATTTATCATGATGGTTAATAGAGAGTTTAGGTAATCTCAAGAGCATATCCCCAAGGACTGTCAAACTAGGCATGCAACAAGGACCATTACCATTAACCAATTCCTGATCATGATAAGATCAATACTATGTTTTTGGGGTTGTTTCCTCATGGTACATCTATGCAAGATCCACATCCACTTATAGTATCTAGGTATTTATTTAATACTTAGAAACCACTCGTTATATTCTTTACTATAATTCTAGGATATTTTCCAACACACTGATTTATGAATACACTTATCCCTATAGATGTCCCTAGACAAATCCTATTAATATACATAGCTTTATAACTGAAATTTTTTCATCCATGTTTCCAAACATTGACAATTTTGTTTTAATTCCAACTATCATGACCCAATATTAACATACATAGATAATGCATCATTTTTTTACGAATACTCGGCATATTAAAAAATTACATGCCTATGGACCATAATAGTTTCATGTATTTGGAATCATGGAACCCCATATTATTACTGGGTGAATGATCATCAATGTTTCCAAAAATTATATTCCCATTTAGTAATCCCCATAGGCATATCCTACCTAAAAAATTAATTATAGCCTAGCGATGGAAACATAAGAATGTGTGAGATCAAATCCTCAGTAAGGGTAAATATAAGAGATATACATCTTTGAACAAAGGGAAGCATTAAATAAGCATAATATTATATTATAATGAACAAAAATATTCTATATTCAAACCCAAAATGTCATATATCAAAAAAATTATTCCTGTTACAAAACTTTATCATTTTAGAAAACATGATCCATAACTGGGAGAAAACTTCAAAAATCAATCATGAAAAATAATATCATTTCATAAATGTGTGGAAATATCATAAAAATAAAAATCCATTTCTTGTTTTTAGTCTATCTACCAAGACCATCAATATAGTGGATCGTGATACACATGTTTTACATATTGGATTAGGATGAACCTATAACCTATTATGTATCAGAATGCTCATATTTCCCATTGTTGATGAGGATACACTCATTTACCATTATGGATCAAGTCAATTGAGATGTTACACATTTTTATCTCATGAGATATAAATCTTTACCCAATGCATTGGGGGGATATATCAGTCCCACCCATTTCATAATGTAATCATACATACGTGTACCACAAAATAATAAACCATTCATCATATCTTGAACCATACAAATTATGAGATTTATAAACATCATATATGTCACACTCCCGCCATTAAAGTTGTTTTATTTTATTATTTTCATGGATTTGGAAATTCTTTTTGGGGTTCGGATTGAGTCTCAGTTTGAAATTTTTAGTTGATTATTGAAAATAGATTGTATTAGGCAGGGAAGCATCTGGCACCCAGGCAAAGCATGGTTCGGAAATCATGCTGCTTTAACCAGGTCTTTATACGACCTACCCGGTGTTCAATATAAATAAAAAGTAAATGAAAAAAATGAATTTAAATAAATGTTAAAATAAAATATGAAAAATTAAAATATAATTAAAATTATGGTTTGAGTAATAATAATAATGATAATATTATTATTGGGAATATTATTATTATTATTACAAATATGAATATGAATATTATTATTATTATTATTAAGCTTATTGTTATTATTGTTATTACTATTATTATTCTGTTAGTATTAATTTTTTTTAGGGTTTCATTTTTACCCTTCTACCTACTTCCCCCTTCTACCTCATGCTACCCCCTTTTCCCCCCTTCTATGTTCTACTAATAAAACCCCTGGGCTATCCATATTCCCTTTGGAAACCTCCCTTTCTCCTTCTGGAGAGCCTCCACCTTCGGTCACCCAGCCTCACATGACCCCACAAACACTTTGCTCTCCGAAATTTGACCCCACTGGAGCCCCTCTCTTCCTTGCATAACCTTGTTAGCACCCTCCTCTCCTGTGCATGACCCAGCTGGCGCCACCTCCTTTCAGCAGCCATATCCTCTTCCCCTCTAGGTAAGGTTTTTTTCTCCTTCATTAGGGTTTAGGTTCTTCCATAGGGTATAGTGTTTGATTTAGGGATATTTCTTCCAAAATGGGGTTTGATCTTATTGTTTTGGGTAAATACTGCCTTTCTAGGGTTTCTTTGGGTGCAGTTGAGGTGAGGATGGGGTTTTTCACCATTTTATAGAAATGTATTCTCCCAAAGTAGGAGGTCTCATGACCTATCATTTTTAGATGATTTTATTTTGTTGTTTATTTAATGTAACTTCTTATATAGATAAATTGAGTGATTTGAATTAAGTTTTTAATATATTTTAGAATGATTATGTGGTGAAAATGTATTTTATAAAAAAAATGGCTATGTTTCATATGTTCTATACTGTTATATTTCTTGGAAGTGTTTTTATTTTTATAAAATGGGTGGGAATTATGTTTTCAAAAGTACTTAAAGTGTGAATGTGTAGAAAATGGTTTTAAAGGGAAATAAATTGTTTTTGGTATATTAGATATTGTTTTTCACCTTAAATGTTATGACTGAATTTTGTAAATTATTAATAGAATGTTATTAATAGGGGAACTTAGCTTCTACGATTATTTAGAAATGGGTGGACCATGGGAATTATTGAATTAATTATCTTCTTCTCTTAAATTTTACCAAATGGGTTTTATGTGTTTTTCACGTGGTGTATTTTTCTAATGGTTTTGGTGTGCGTAAGTTGGAAAATGTTTCATTTTACGGGGAAAGGTGTTTCCCATGAAATTATTGATTTTTACTGGAGAAATTGGTGGTATGTGTGACATTTGGAACATATTTGAGAAGAAATAAATTATGGGTAACTAGGTGGATGGACTACAAAAAGCTTTCTAGTGATTCAAAAGTGGTTACAGTTTGGTTTTACTTAGTGAGATTAACGATTGAAACTCTAACTAATTTGGGTGATGATTGGAGACCACCAGGTTATGGGGAAGTCCCACACTAGTGTCTCATGCATGATAATGCTGATGTTTGTGGTTTATATACAACATTTTCACTGAGGTGAGAGGTTCTTAGAATCCCTATTGAGATATTTGACCCTAGGGATCTAAACATGGTGCTCTAACTATCATGATTATTATATATAATGGTGCCTTATGTTGATATACATAGGAAACTTTTTTTTTTGTGTTTGTTATTTATAAAATCCATTTTTTTAAATTTAATCTAGTGGATAAAAAATGTTTCTCTTTGAGAGTGTTCCTTTAAAAAGTGTTTACATATAAAGATTCTTTTCATAGATTTTTTTAAAATATTTTACATGATTAAGAATGTTAGATTATATCTTAAATGTTTTGGAATGGAATCTATATATCTGGGTGGCATCATACTTGGTGTTGCCTCACACCCTACATACACCCTTCGGTGTTTGAGTACATTGTTTTATGTTTGTTATATGTAAAGGACAGGGGTTTAATGATGGAATTTTGGGTCACTAGTCGTCATCCATTGTGTACATTGGTGGAGGTGGCTTTAGTATGTTTATCCTCTTGTTGCATAGAGTTTTGGGATGATTTTTTAGCTTTCCCTTTTTATTATAGTCCTTTTTGGTTTTTATTAGTTTGTTAACATAAAATATGGAAAAAATATAAGGGCATGTTTGCTTTGAACTTTTTTGATCTGGTTTATTATTTTTTTTGTTTTTTTCTCCATGTTTTTGTGGGTAACTCATACTCACATGTTTTTTCGATACTTGAGAACTTGTTTCCACCCCATGGTGATCAGGAATGCCCTTCGGGCCTCATTGCAGACTGAATCGGGTGACCGGTTTAGGGTTAACCTAGGATAATGTGTCACCAAATGGTATCAAAGTAGGTCCTAGCCTTTTGAGTTAGGTTCCTTAGGGATGATTCTGGGTATACCTGAGCTAGGATTTTCAGGAAATGACATTTTTATTACTAGTTAGGTTCTTGGAAAACACACCTTGTGATGGGATCGAAGCCATCAGTATAAGTCTTGTATCATTTGAGCCATTTGGTTCTTTTGGTTCATTGATGATTTTGGAAGTGAAAAGGGGTTTTTTCAATGGTCTCAGTGAGCTCGTAGTGTCTGGAAACCCATGTTGAGTCGATGACTTTACCCTAGAACACCCTTCATGAATGTGTAGAGATTGGCGTATGGCCTCCAACCATATATCAAAGACATCTGCTGACACAAATTTCCTATTGAATAATCCTATATATATTTTGGTTTTGAAAATTCATTTTTCAAAATAAATTATTTTGTAATTATGGAGAATTTATTTTTAAGTAAAAAATGATTTGGTTTTTGGAAGGTAGAATATTATTTTTCCTAATTTACCAAAAGGACATTTTGGAAATGTGAGCTTGTTTAAAATTATTTTAAGTAAATGGGATGATTTTATTAATGGTGGATATTTATGAATCAATTTTCTGGTTTATCAAATGTTTTTCATTTTGGGAAAACAAATTTTCTTTTTGAAAAGTGGTTTTGGAATCTTGTTTTAAATGAAAATAGAGAGTTTCTAATTAAATGGTTTTGAATGGAGTGAGGTTCTTTGTGTAGTAGAAAATGTTTCAAAATAGAATGTTTTGAAATTGATGTGTAAGGTTTGATAAGTGGGTTAAATGTTTACTTTGGAAAGTGTAAGATTATTTCTTAAAAAATTGGTACTTCCATGAGTGATCACATGCATGGATATGGGTGGGAAGTTAATGGGAGCACAATTTGGACAAAAAAGAATGAATGTGAGGTGATCTATGGTCTACCATTAGTGAATGTTCAACCCACTGATTATATTTTATTTAAATATTATTTTTTAAGAGCATAATATTTTATTTTGAAAATACACTTTTTATAATTGGTGATTATATGGTGTGTCTTTTGTATTTGGAAATGTTGTCTATGAAGAATTTAGGGACTGATAATTCATCATAGTTTACTCGTGTTTTGTGTTTGAGTTCATATTGGTGAGTTAATATTGGGATAATGGTTAATGGTTCCTTTTTAAGAAGTGTTTCGATAATCCTTTGTGATGGTAACCTTTTCATGTTCAGATTCTTCTATAGCATGTCTTTTCCAGTGGGTTATTTTGTTGGACCCTATGTTTCTTGTATTGAATAGTGTACAACCCATAAATAATCTACACATGTTTGAAATGTGTCCATATGTGATTGACTATTAGAGGTTCCTCCAATAGATCAATATAAGGTATTTCTTCTTAATATTAAGAAATTGATCATACCTCTACTATTTTTTAGTTAATAGCTTCCTCTTGTAGCGAGAGTATAGATGTGAAGGCTTGAATGAGACCATAGTTTTTTTAAGTTTCTTGAGTCGTCAAAGTTGAAGTTTGACACCATTGTGTCTCTAGGTCCCATCTGGAAGTAGTGAAGGGGAATTCTAGTAAGGGAGGGTGAATGTAGTCTAAGTTGTTGGTGTTAGCCATGTATTAAAGAGACTTTGGATATCTCATTGGGTTCAGCTAAGAGAAGAACCATGTTAGGACACCAATGTGGAAAATTAGGTAGTAAGAGTCTGTTATAGGATCTTAAAGGAACCATTTGTCATTTGAAACTTAGTTTAAAATTCTTTTCCTTATAATGATTCATAATCTTCAATGGTCATGTTAAGTGATATTTTTCAGCATCGTGTTCTCTTATAGAAATTCTAAATTTTACCCGTTTGAGTGGTATCATGTTTTGTGTATTCTTATTTCATAGTATTCTTACTCGAGGTGAGATGAATAATTCTTTTTCATCTTCTATGTCTTTTTCTTAGTGAAGTTCCATGTTGAGGAAAGGTAGGTTGCAAGATGTGGTATGTTCTATTAATGTTTCTTGGATCTTGGCATGGTTTCTCATGGGACTAAAAGAAGATGTTTTGTTTAGGGGTATTGAACACCAAAATGTGAGGCATGAGATGCTTCATCCATAAGAGCTCTAACCGTAGGACTTAGAGTGAAGCTAGTGCATAGTATGGACCCCACAGGGGTACAAAGGATCCTGGTCAAGTGTCTGTCTTTAGTGTGGGAGGTGGAAGCAGTTTAAGCCGCCTGCGTAGATGCTTCTTCTCAAGTGGTCCCATTTTGTGGAAAGGATTATGGGGCCCCATTACTCTGTTGCAGGACATGTGGGTAAAAGAGTTCCTCCTTATTTATACAAAAATGTAGATATCTCATTTTCTTGAGACTTAGGGTTTGTAATCTTGTGGATGTGAATATGCATGTGGTTTTCCATGTATGAAAAACCTTATAAGTCCATATGGATTTTAGTTTTTAGGGATCATTTAATGAAGGTTATGCATGTGGGAGTGATAAACCACATAGTGGATTTTGTTTGTTTTGGATTTTTGTTAATTGGGTACCTTGTGGTGGGTTATTTGGTGTACTGGAATATCCCAAGTAAACAATGTCAGTTTTTCCATGTCAATCTATGCTAATCAATTAAAATTATTAGTTGTTTTGGTTGGGATAACCACATTGGTTTTCACAAAATTACCCCTGATATAATCTATTGTTATCCTAATCCTTATGGATGGGATCCCATTCGGACTTCCCCTCTATTGGGATTCTGGTTCTGTCTTGGGTACTAGACTGTTCTTAATGGTGTGGAGTCCATCTGGGCCTCCCTGTGTCAGTACTTTATCTTTGTTTCCTGGTGAGAGCATGGATATAGGTAGTCTCATTTATAGCTATCTAACCACAACTTCTTCGATTGGGTAAAAATTGGGATTGGGGGAAGCACAACCGTTTCATTGTTGTAGGATTGTAAAAGTTCACTCAACAGTTTATTTTATGATGGGATGTGTTTTTATTTTTTTTCCCATATCAGGAATGTATTATGGTATTTGTTTGGTAATTTCTGAGGAATTTTGGTTTAATTTTATGGATTTTAGTGTGATTGTTTATTTCTTATAATTGATCAACTATATGTGTCTTAGCTTATGGGGCTAGGTGAAACTTAGAGGTGATTCTATTCTTGGTCTCCTTAGTTTATTTTCAAAGTCAATTTCTTTATTGATAGAAATATTTCCTCTTCTTATTTGTAAATTTTTGGGTATCTCCTTAAACAATGAAGGAAAATTAGTTTTGTTTTTTGTTTAATCCTTTTTTGGCTTTCTGGGGGCGGAAAGTGTGATGGTGGGGAGAATTGTCTCCCCCTGAACATTGAAAATATTTCATTTTATTATTTTTCTAGTTTTGGATAATCTTGTTGGGGATTGGGATGAGTCGCTATTTAAATTTTTTGTGGTTTTATTAAAAAGTGAGTGTTTTGGGATTTGTTGCATCTCGTGCATGGGCATATCATGGTTTAGAAACCATACGACTTTAGGTAGGTAACCGTCCAACCTTCCCCGTGCTGAAAATAAATAAAAATTAAATGAATAACAAAATGAAGTTCAATGAATGTTAAAATAAAACAAGAAATGTTAAAATACAATTAAAAGTATTTTAGTAATAATAATAATAATGTTAATATTATAATTTGTAATATTAATATTATTATTAAGATTATTGTTATTATTATTAATAATATTATAATTATTAAGATTTTATTATTTTTTAGGTTTCAATTCTCCCTTATCCCTCTTTCACTTTTCTCCCTTATGCTACCCCCTCTGCCACCTTCCTTGTTCTGCTCACTTGACCTTCTATTGGTCGGCTCCCTTCAGGCGGCCTCCCTTATTCCATCAAGAGAGCCTCCACCTCCAACCTCCCTCCCTTGCACGACCCCTTCAGTGCCCTGGTCTCCCTCACATGACCTCGTTGATAGCCCACTCTTCCTCACATGACCCCGTTGGTACCCTCCTCTCAGGAGTGCGAGGCCACCGATGCTACCTCCTTCTGGAGGCCGCACCCTATTCCCTTCTGGGTAAGGTTTTTCTTCAAATTCTCTTTGTATTTGGTTTACCAAAAGGTAGGTTGTTAGGTGTAGGGTTAGTTTTTTTATTAGTAGTGTCTGATAATGTTTTTTGTGTGTGTAAATATATAATTTCTAGAATTTTTTTGAGGTTCTGTTGAGGTACTGATAGGGTTTCACACCATTTTTCGGTAATTACTTCACCCAAATTAGGTGGTTTTATGACCTTTAATTTTTTACTGATTTTCTTTGTTTGTTTAATTAATTTTAAAATGTTCTATAGATAATTTTAGTGATTTAAATAATGTTTTGGATATATTTTTCCATGCTTGTGTGGGGAAAATTGATTTCATAGGGAAAAATGGATATGTTTTGTATGTTCTCTACTTTGGTGTTTCATGGATGTATTTTTATGGTTATGTGAAGGGTGGATTTTTTTAAAGGCACCTAAAGTGTGAATGTTTTATAAATAATTTTTCAAAGGGAAATTAATTATAATAAATAGTATTTCTGACCGAAGAGAGAAATAAAGTCGTATTTTCTTAAAAAACATTTTCTTGTTTTTCCTAAGTACCAAAGGTTAGAAAAAATGGTAACATTAATTTAATATATCATAAATAATTATAGTAGAATAAAATTCAGGTGAATCCCTAAATGATATGATTTAATCAATGGAATATTAATCATAAAAAATAATAATAAATGATGATATTGTAATAAAAAACACTTTCCACTTTTGTAAGTTTGAATCATAAACCCCAGAAAGGAATAAAATAAAATTAAACATAAAAATATAATAATTATGAAAAAATTTAGGATAATAACTTTCCAATGGGTTTTAATACACCTCCTAAAATAATATAGGTGCATATCATAACATATATTTTGATGGAGGAAATTTTTGTGAAAAATTCTTTACTAATTAGGTTACATTTGAACCAGAAGAACCAGAAAATAGAGATAATAAAATGTATATGTAAATAAAATAATATTAATTATAATAATCATAACATAATTCATTGTTATCACAGACAAAACATAAATTTAATAGATGATGAATATGACATGTGTCTCATGAAAGTAATAAGTGAGAAAAAAATCCCTTACCTTAAGTCTTAAATTATATCAAACACATTAAAACATCATGTATAATAAATAAAAGATTATTATACATAGATAAAAAAACTATATGATTATATATCATACCATATATGATTTTATTATTAATTTATATTATAATTTTATTAACAATTCTATGTTAATGTTATGTTTTGGGTAACAACCGCATTATTTTTCATATATGTTTGGACTCTTTATTGTTTTTCTTCTATTACATTCCTCATGATTTAATAATTTATAGAATATAAACCATGATATAAATAACATATATATTCAGTATATATCTATTTATAATAATCTATAAAACATACAAATTTAAAATTAACTACACCATTCATGGAGATGATAGGTCACACACAAGCGTTAATGTTGTTTCCAATTCTTTTTAATATTGAAAGAATTAAAATTAAATTATATATAAATATATATCAATTGTAATAAAAATATTATTTCATATACATATGTCTAAAATTTTAATTAAATCTATCATTAATACATTCTACATAAAATTTGAATGAGTGACATTGCTTCGTAATGCGGTAGTACGCCATACACACAGAGGACATTATCGTGCTCCAAAAAATGGAAAACATTGAGGTATATGTTATATAAGAATTTAATACCAATAAAAAGATCATTAATATAATATATAACATATATAAATTATAATTTAATCATTATTCCCTATATTTAAGGGAGGTAAAGGAAGAACATACAATATTAGTTTGTGAGGAAGTAGTATGTTATACACATGAATGATCATTGTGTATCCCATTCAATGAAAATGTGCGAAGTTTTTCATAAAAAAAAAACATAAAAATATCATATAATATTTTTTATACTGATGTTATTATATAATCATTGAAGATTAATAAATTTAGGGGTTGAGAAGCAAACAAAACAAAAGTTCATATTGGAGAGCGTTACCTCTACTTATGGTGGATCCATTTGGATTGCATCAAGGGACATACATGGATTGATTTACTCCCAATGTAAGGATTCTTGGATTAAATGATGGAATTTGGGTAGGGATTTTCTCACATTTTGGTTGATCCAAATTTCCTGAGAGGTATGAAGAAGTGGGGAGTGTGAGTACCCTTTAGAGTGGAGGTGTGTCATTCTAGTAAATACAAAAAAGTAAACGTTATTGGTAGGTCTAAAATACCTTGTGTGTGTCCAATAATGATTAATACTCTATACAAGATTTGGTATCATCAAAATATTTTTTTATAATATGTTTTGGATGATTTTTTTCCATTTATAATCATTATCTTTTAATATTAACTCCTATATAATCTCATTTGTCCCATAATCACAATTATTAATGTTATTTTTTTAACTAATAAGTTTGGTAAAATAATATGTTTACCTTACTATAAATTATTAATTATTCTCATTCCACAAATTTAATACATTTTTTAAAAAACAAAATAAATTAAGTGGTAGAAATTAATTTAAAAATAATACCACAGACATGTAAAGAAAGTAGACTTTTAAAGGGAGAAGATCAGAAGATTGAAATGTTTTTCTATCCAATTACAATTTGAAATTGATTTAAATTACCTAAATTTAACTAATTTATTTAAAATTGAAATAATTAAACTTTAAAACCAATATAAAATATAATTTAACTTTAAAAAAACTAAGAGAATAACCAATTTTCAATTTAAATTTAATATTTTCCATTATTCATCAAAAAATTAAACTTCTCATATAGTTCCAAAAATTAATCTGGATATATTTTTCAAATTCCTAATTCAAAAATGAAGTTAATTTTTCAAAAATAATTTATTATAGTTTCAAAAATTATATTTAAAATAATAGCTCCATCAAAAGACCATAAATTAGATTTTTGAAAAATAAATATTGTGTGTGTGTGTAAAATTTGATTTAGACTTATTTCATGTCGATAAAAATACATAATATGAATGTTTAATAGTTTATTTAAAATAATATATTTATTAATTTAATTAAAGTAATTCCAAAAATTGGAATTTTAAATTTATTGAGATAAAACATGTTTTCCCATAGAAAAATAGTTTCTTATAAAAAGAATTTCTTTATTTTCAAATACTTATAACATTCATTTTATACTTATTGGTCACCAAAAAATTAATTTTATAATCATTTATAAAATATATTTTAATAATATTTTTAATCCCTTTCACACCATCCATTCCAAAAACTAGGTGACTTCTATAAAAATATTTCAATAATATGTTACATTTTGTTTAAACTTACTGTTGCCAGTAACCCAAGCTAATATCATTGTTGCATATAATGAAATATAAACATGGTATTTCTAATAAAACAAGAAAAAAATATATGGCTCATATACCTTAATATAAACTCAAACTTTCATGTAATGAAATCATAAAATGTTGTTCCATATAAATAAATCTTAAATTGTTGTAGCATTCAATGAAAGACATTAATGGATATTAATTTATTCAAACAAAATTATTCACATAAAATAAGGGTGTCACAGAAATTGTATTATTATAGGGATGGATTAGATAAATATATCTTAAATAAATAATAGAGTCTTAATATACTTAATAAATTCCTCAAATAAAGTCCATAATATCATCTTCTCATTTAAAAAAATTCCATCATCCCCACCTTTGGTGATTGAGAGCCCCTACCTTTGTAAAGAAAGAGAATAACATGATACCAAAAAACAACCAAAACTCTCCTATGATTTGGGTGAAATAGAATCATATTGAAAAAAGTGGGTAACTTATCATGAATCATTTTTATATGTAAGTGTAAATTTTTTCCCCTACCAAAAACCTATTCTATTTAAAATATAACATAATTTTAAAAATAGTTTTATTTGAACACATTACCCACTCTACTGAGTATAACATAAAAAATATTAATCGATAGTCCATAATTCTATAATACCCCTTTTAATTTATCTATACGAGAAAATGGGTTCCCCTAATAAATTACCAGAAAATAATGACTAACATGATTGGTTGTTTTTTTCAAAACATTTATAATACCATTGTAGGATAACTACAACAAAAAAAATTTCAATAGTGGAGAATAAATTTAGTTAAAAACTTTGTCGGTCCACTAAAATATAAAATCAATAACAAGAATCATGCTCAATAGAAAAATAATAACTATTGAAAACATATTAAATGATAGAAAAGAATTAATTGATGGAAAACCTATAAAATATTCAATATATAACTTTTATCAAGAAGTATGTAACATACCCAATAGCATGAGGTAATATATTGGAATGGAACAAACTCAATAGTCTAAATAAAATCTTATATCATAATCCATATTCTGGAAATAAAATATTGTATTTCTCCAATTAGATATCATATAAATAAATATATCTTTATCTTGTCAAAGAACAAAATTGGTTATTTATATCAACCTAGTCACTTCCAATACATGTATATAGTAAAATTATACATATATATATATATATAATTTTTCACATAATATGAACCTATATTGGTTTAAACTATAATATATCAATCAAATATAAGATTATGGCATGAAAAGATATTCAACGAGGTATTTACTAGCGATGTATAATATGATCCACATAACCAATGTTTAGAGTGAATCTTAGATAAATCCTATATTCATGTCTCATATCCCATTACATCATATCAAATATAAAAAATAACTCCTTATCAAAACACTACATCATACAATATACTTATACATCCCTTGGTAACTCGACTTCCACTAGAAATGGGATTATGGTTTTTTAGGATACTTTTAATGTTACAACTACCTTGTCACATGTATAAACTATAAAATACATAATCTTAGATAACCATATGAAACATTAAGATACATAATTCTAATTTCATTGACCAAAGTATATATAAAACACCCGTATAACCTATTATATAACCCAAGAGTACGCCCTAATCACTAGTGTAGGTAACTAGAAAGCTGGGTTATGGTATAAATTTTGGGATTGATTTACCTATTGGTTATAACTAAAACTCAAAGTCATGTTTTACTAAAAACCCCACATGACCTATTTTGAAGTCAAACATACCAAACATTAAATTAATTGAACCAAAAATAATATAAATGATTAGTAGGAACATATTTTCAACACAAAATTTTAAATATTTTCATACAGGAGTAACTCACAATAAAACTAGGGAATAATAATGATCCCCATATAAAATTGTTGATAATCCAAGACAATGGTAAGGAAGGTTTAACTAAGAATAGATGATGAACCCAATATTTTCTCCAATAATATCTAATGAACCATTTCTCATGTAAAATATTATAACACAATGAAAATTTATAGTATAAACCTTAAAAGAAATTTAATTTCTTTGATAGATTGTGTAACATGTATCATTGGTTTTAAACAAACAACGACATATTATTAAAATATTATTACTAGAATATTATTACTTCAACATAAAAGTTACAATAGTGGAGATGAATATGATTATCTACATAAATAAATGTATATAAATATATAACTCAATATTATTTTATCTATAAATTATTGTTAACTAGTCAATCAATTTCATGCAATGTCATTTTATTTATCAGAAATATGATTTCTTCAAAAATATTATTTTACTACATTCTATGAGAAAATAATATAATTTAAATTTATTTTATTTTTAGAAAATGTATTTTACAATTTGGAATTCATGTTTTATATAAAAATATATATATTAACATTGTTGAAATTTTGGATTTTTTAGAAAATATTACTTTTCATGTGAATAGTGAAAATACAGTTTTGTATTAAATTTTCATTTATTTTTAATAAATTAATCATTTCAAATACCTATTATTCAATTAATTATATTTAAAATGAATATATTTATTATTTAATTATATCAAATATAATTAATTAAATTTAAATCTTCTTTATAATGGATTGTAGTATAATTTTATTTATAGTAAAAAAACGCTTTTAAGACTATTTTAACATGCATAATGTTTCTCCATTTTGAATAATTAAAATAGCCCATAATGAGTAATGATTTAAAAAAAATTATATATTATATATATATAATTATTAATTTTAATTCATTTAATTATGAGTACATTTTATATATATATCTTAATATAATCTTATTCTTTAAAAATGAAATTCTTCAAAACTATTTTCATATCAAGTTTGTGACCATAATATTGAATTAAATTATTCAACTTATGTGAGTGTTTTGTAAGAATTTATACTATATTTGGAGTCAAAATAGTTTTTATTATCCAATACTCCCAATATAATTTTTACCAAAATGAATAGTAATAATAATAATAAAATATTTATCACGGTTAAGGTAAAAATGGGTTTACCATGGGGTCAAACTAGAATGATATGTACTAAAAATTACCCAAAAAATGTATAATTAATATTTTATAGTAATATATAGGAATAATATCATATAAGGTTTAAAAATGATCCATTTTTATGATTTTTTTCATTATAGAAACATTACTGTAATTCATTATTTTAAAAAATGAAAATTTTTCCTCTCACCACTTATAAAAGGCAACTCACGATCATCACCATTAAAGACATAAAACCCCCATTTGTTTAGAAAATAACTTAAAAAATAAATTCCTTACTTCCATATTCTCATCCTAGAATACCTTTCTTGATCAGAATCCATTCTAAAATTGATTTTGGAAAAAAGCTAAACAAGTTGTCTGAAGAAGAGGTAACATATTTAATCGAGCGTCTTATTTTACTTATTTTAACACCCCCTTAATTTTTTATAAAACTAAGAAATAAAGAAAATTATATTTTATGTTATAATATTTTTTTAATTTTAATGGAATGACCTCAAACCGTGTCCACCTTCGTCAAATGGGAAGTGAATTTTTTTTTCATGTATAGGGAAGACTACCACCACTCCAAAAAACATAATTATCATTCCATAACAACTTATCATGGATTTATATACTGATTTTTAAAATTTTATATATTTTATTGATGATAAAATAATAATTCTTAACTTAAAATATCACATATCCCTTATTTCATTCAATTTCATATAGAATATGATAAAGTCAGTAGTGTGTATGGAAGACTACTATCTCTCAAATAAATGTTATTTATTTCAATTTAAACATACATGTAACTTCATATGGGTTAGTTTATGTTTATTTAAGATATTAGTCAAATTTAAATAATCTGGAAAATATATATTATAATTTTTAACCTTACCAACCATTGCATAAATGATAATACCATTCATGTAGACGGTGGAATATCACCTCATGGAGCAATGTAAACCTTTTATACTACCACGTCAAATGGATAGTATGTGTAAGAGAATTGAAATTAATAGAATTATATTTATTATATAATTTAAATCCTAGAATGATAAAATAACACTTAACTTGTTTCAATCATAGTCATCGAAAAATATAAATGTTACTCATGTGAATATATGACCTACCATCTCTAGGATTATAGTGTAGATAATTTTTCATAACATTATATCATTGTTGGTTTTAAAAAAATTATTTATGTATGAAAATGAATATTATTTATTTGTTATCATTCTAAAGATAATTTAAAATAACATATTTGACTTTAGTCAATATACCAAAGTGATATTTGATATATGAGTCGATTATTGTTTAAATGCACGACATTAAATAAATTGGTTATGTAATTGAATATAAAATGGTAAGAAGTAAAGTAAATATAATAATAAACATGAAACATTTTCATGATAATATAAATATTAGACATACTTTTATTATTTATTATTATAAGTAATGCATGAGACAATTCAGGCTCAAGGTAATGGATTTTTGTCTCAATCTATCTTCTTTAAGACATATATTCTATTATGCACATATATTCTTTTATGGTGTGTATATAATTAAAATTTGAAAAGTTATATCCGGAATCACATTTTATTCATGATATTTAATGTTTCATTTTATTTTATTCTTTAATGGGGCTTATGACTCAAAAGTTATCAAAGTTGTAAGGGTTTCATGATAATGTCTCATTGTTTATCTATATTGTTTATTATGATGATTTTGGTGATGGCGTATTACGATCAAATTCCCAAGAAATTCATGAATTTTAATTTTGTGTGGATATTAATTTAGAATAAACGTTTTTATTTCATTTTACTCTCTTTGTGTACTCAAAAATCAAAAATAATGTTATTAAAATAAAACTAAATTTATTTCCCTCTTTAGTCAATAACCTTTTTATTCCATATCCTTGTTTTTTAAAATGTTTAAAATATGTATAATGTTACTATATTATTTTTTAATGTTGTTTTTAAATTATTTTATTTTTAAATAAATTACAAATAATCAAAATGTCATTTTTTAAAAATAAGCCTCCGTGACATTTACTAAAAATATGATAGAAATATTTGTTTTCAATGTGTAAGACCCGAAAAAAATTTCTACCTTTATAGAAAATCAATTTTTTATACCATCTATTATGTTTTTGAAAATTTATTGTGAAATAATATTAATTCTATACTATTTTATTAATTTAATCTTATAAAAAGTTATTTTATAGGTGTAAAGGTATATTCATCAAGAATGTTATTAAATTTTTTAATAGAATTTCTATTCATAAACTACAATAAAATTTAATGTTACGGAATTATTATATATTCTCTGTATAGATCCCTAATATATTTTCCTAGTATATTTTTCTTTCATATATAAGGTAATATATTCCTTATTGCTATTTCTCAAATTCCTTCATTATGAAACATCCTTTGATTATGATATGAATTAAGATTATGAAACCTATTTTCCTTCCATTGGTAATTATTATATTTTTTCCTTATGATTTGTATTATTTTGTGAGACATATAAATCATAATCTTGTTATGATGGGTTCCCCAAATAGTGTCGGGTGAGAGAGATATAGGTTATATAATGGCTGCACCTAGATTTCACTCTAATGATTTTAGTGATGTTTTTAGTCCCATGAGACATCATGTTTGGGATTATGGGGTAAAAATAATCCACTGTAGACATCATCCACCATGTGATATTGTGTTGGAAGGTATCCTCGAATAAATTTTATGTAATGTTATAAATTTCCCCCAAATTTCCTATGATGGAATTATTTTATGTTATCATGTTCTTTACATTTTTATTCAATTTTATTACTCATATTTCTTATCGTTTCTCATATAATCTTATACCTTTGACTAGCATGATATACTTCCTTATCATGTTTATTTCCTTATATAGATTATTATCTCACCACATTTTTTCAATGTATTGAATAAGTTAACCCTTGTAGTTTTATGAGATTGAAATGATTTAAGACCTCATTATGGAGAATAAAATTAAGGAGTTTTATTTTTTCCTCACCTTGATGTATTATGAACATAGTATTTAAAAGACACATAGAATCTAGAGCTTTGGGTTGTATCTAGTAGATTTTTTTTATCAAAGTATCATTTATTTATATGATAAATGGTCTTGGGTCACTATAAAATTATTTAACACTCTAAATATAACAGGATAATTGAATATAAAAAGACATAATATAAATATTTTTACATGTATGAAACATAAATGGAATATAGGAGAGGATTCCTATCAACGCAGGTGTCCATAAAGGATGATAGAATAAAATAATTAGTGGGGAAACACCAATGGTGTCATAAAATAAAAATAATATAAAATGTGTGTAATTTTACATATCTACTTAATTAAATTCATATATAAGAAAATATACTATGAAATACCCAAAACAAAGCAAGGAAGAAAATCAATTCGTAGGAAATCCATTGATAAATTATTTCTACCATCAATAAATCCCTATACTGGGAGGGACAATATTAGTACCACCTATTTTCTACCTCATATTGAGATATGATATGATAATATGATGTCATACCTTGGGGATGATAACTTTAGTACTTATAAAATATTTTCACATATATGGATACAAATCCACACATATTGGAATATATGTACAAATAATTAAATGTACTATAAACATATCCTACGTATATAAATGTGGTCTAACATGTCAGTTCAATATTGTATCCCATCCTATGAAAGATGGGAATGGTTATAACTAAATCATGATGATCTTTCAACCCATTCTGTGTATGATACCAAGATTTATGAACCCGCCCCACACAAGGATATGAAGAATATTATAGTCTATTACCTCAAATAAATATTTTTCAATGGCCATAGAGCCTACTCACATAGTCTATAAATATACAATATAATAAATTGATGGTATATAATCTAATTTATAAAGAAACAACCATGGTAGAGTTTAATATATATACATACCTAATTCAATAATATAAATTATATAAACCCAAATAATCATTACAATAATTAAATAATTTTCTTGATACAAATGAAAAAATATTTCTATATTGGTAAACATTATTAAAAAAACATAACAAAGAAACTACCAATCATAGTTTTTTATAACAATGTGACCAAAAGATAGTCAAAATAAAAAACTGTATCCATTCCCAATACATGTATATTGATAATTTCATCAATAATGAGTGTAATCAACTCTAAATTCAAGAATTTGTTTTTTGAAAGGAAATTATAAGTTTAGTCCTAAATATTAAAATGATCAAATATTCTGGGTTCATACTAGTGAATCCAAATACAGTTTAAATATATGTCCTTCATTTTATATATATGATGTTCTAAATATTAAGGTAAAAATTTCATCATGATAATTTAAATAAGGGGTGGTCAACCTAAATTTGATACTTGAATGGAGTATATTAATGGTGGTTTTATTTATCTTATGGGAAAAAGATAGCCTATTCCATGAAACAAATTTACATAAAACTATTTTTTAAGTTTTATATGTTCACAGTCTCATACCAATGGAATTAAAATGGAACTTTGTTTATGATACATTACATAAAAGTGGAAAGTTTTTAAAAGAGAACACTTGGTACATTAATAAATCAATATGATTAATCATTTAAAAAAAATAAAGGATATGGGAAGAGGGAAGAAATATGCCTGAGTGAAAAAACATGGGCTAAAAGTCTTCCATAAAAAAACTAATTCATTAAAAAAATTATAAGAACCATAGATTTAGTTTGGTTTTATGTTAGGAAAATATTAAACTATTTTACATTTAAGGTTAAATCACATATTTAAACCTAAAAACCTAGACATCACTTCACTAGTAATAAAACCTTTTAACCATATGTTATGAGTGTTTATTTGAACTATTTTTAGTGGAATGTGTATACTTCCATCCTGGATGATATATAAGACTCTTGGAAAATAAAATCATCTCTCTTAAAATAAACCTTGATTTTTTGATGAAGGAACTACTAGTATATAAGTTGTCTATAAGATGAGTTAACAATGAAACAAGTGATAACATATCAATACCTATTTATGTAAATTTTCTATAATTGAATGTAATGCTTTATGAAAAAATGGATTTGTGACATAACATAGACACGTGTTATAAAACTCTTACTCCATGGAGAATTCTATTATGAAATTAATTTTTAAAAAAATTACATTGATTATTTTGTTAATCTATTATAATAAAGACTATAAGAAACACCATAAAAAAACGAAAATCACAACATGGAATCGTATGAAATATTTGGAAAGATTTCATGATATGCACAAAAATATCATATATAGTTATAAAATTAAATTTCCAAAAATATGAGATATGATTTACTAATGTTCTTTAAAACAAAAAAGTGTAGTCATGATATATTAATAGCCTATGAAAATATCATAGGATATAGAGAAAATATCATTTCATCATGTTTAAAGATCCATAAATTATACTCTAACAATTCTATATAAACCTGTAAAACCACTAAATGATCAATACATTACCAAATAAAATCAATTACCATGTAAATAAAAATTAATTGATTTAAATTCAAAAAAAAACTAAAACAAATGTAGTAAAAGAACAACCAATAATATTTTATACACTAAACATATGAAATTAAAAATATATAAAGCATACATATTCTAAAAATAATGTTATGAAACCAATACGACCTTATAAAATTAATACTCAATAAAACAAAATTTTAACATAAAAAATTGGTTAAGAATCTTATATTTAGTACATAATTGGATAAAAGGATATTAATACAAAGTACTAGATTAGTTTTTATATAGAATATGGATAAATAAAAAATTAATTGACTTGGGTAAAATAGTGTAAAAATGAAGAAGAACTAAATAATGTGATGTGGAATAATGGGGGAAATGGTAACCCATGTTTTGATGAATCTCCATAGAACCATGTTCTGATGGTGTATAAACCCAAAAAAATATCTATTATTTCCACTTATAAATAGTTCAAAACCAATTTCTAATTTAACACAATAATATTTTAAAATAATACCATTATATTTATTTTTTATATACGACCCAAAAGATAATGTTAAAAAGATTTGAAATATTATTTTATAAATATGAACATTATAACTTATCTATTAAATTATAAGGTATGAATAGGAATATATAATTTATGATATATATATATATAAATATTTCTTATTAAATGTATACATATTAATAAATTATATTTAATTAATCACTCATATTTTAGTAATGAAATTTTATTCTTCAAAAACATGTTTCCTTGGAAAATGATTTTTATTGATTATAGTGGAGAGTTTTATATTTAATTATTTGAAATTTTATAAATATAAATTATAAAAATTAAAATAATTTTTTAAATCATAATATTAAAGTTATCTTAGAGTTAATTGTTATAATTTTTCTGAAATTATTGATTTGATAGTGAATTGCGAAAATTATATATTTTTCGAATACCGTTATTTATTTTATTTTAAAAAAGTAATTAAAAATTTCCATTATATTTTCAATATGGTATTACACGAAATATATATTATTTTTCTAGAGAAATCTAATTAATTTAATTTGAATCTAATTTTTTTTATTGTGGTATAACATTCCTTTTATGCTCAAATATGATTTTTCCTAAAAACTATTTTTAAGTGAAATTTTTTTTATATTAAATAATTAAAATAAACCCATATGAGAAATATTTTAAATGAAAATTATATATTATATTTACCAAAATTAATTGATATTCATATAATAAATATTTATTCTCAAATAGATAATGTAAATTCATATTTTTCCTTGAAAAATATCTTTTTCTGGAAACTAATTTTCATTAGGTTTATGGAATTATATTTAAATTAAATTTTCAAAATTATAGTATTTGAACGTGATAAATTGGAATCCATATTATTAATCACAATAATTATTATTAGTTAATAAGTTAAACCTAACTTTTGTCAAAATGAAATGTAAAAACAATAAAAATGTGTTACAACAATTAGGGATACAACATTTTCACTAGGGGTTAAACTATAGAGATAATGCTTATAATGACCTAGAAACACGTCTAATTACTTTTTGGGAAGTATTTAGACCCTATTTAATATTATTTATTTTTATTTTTCATTTAAAATATATACGGACTTGAGTGTGACATTTATAATTATCTATGTAAATGAAAGGACAAAATGCCTCTCATTTACATCAGAAAATCTATGATATGTTCATGTAGGGATAAAAAGAAGGTATATTTTTATAAAAAAAATTAATTTGATTTATAATGAATTTTTATTTATCATTGAAATTTATGTCTAATTATTAATGATTAAATAATTAACTTAAATTTATACACAATGTCGTCACAATAATTATTTTATTTAATTGAAAATTAAATAAATGATTTTAAAATTTTAAAAGTTTCATAATTTGAATAAGTTATCTTGTTCATAAATTTTTTTATATAAATATAACATTTTATGGTTTCATTAATTTTTTATATTCCATTTTTTAAAATTGAATTAAATGAATACTATAAAAATCAACACTATTGATATTTTATAATAAAGAATAATTTGTTTCTAAAAATTATTTTTTCTGTACATGGGGTTTTAGATTCTTTATAATATCAATAAATTTCCATTTATGGTCCTATTTTCCTTTTATAGTAATGAAATTCTCCCCTAAAGGGTAAAGACTTCGTTACAACATTGTCAAAAAGGGTTAAATAGGTTCGAAACAAAAAGATAAGGGTAAAAACAAATTTAATATTATAATAATTTTATTTAATGATATCATTTTGATTCACATTCATAGTTTCCTATAATATTCCAAATTTTTATCTATTTGAAAATTATAATTAATTTTTATTAATTTAATACTTCAATATAATATTTGACTGACCTTTACCTCTCATATAAAAGGGAACCCTCTCTTCTCCTTTCTTCATAGTTAAAGGAATTTTTTCAAAAAGACACAACCAAATCCCTTCCTTACTTTCCTAAAGAATAATAGAATATTTTTTAATACTAAAACCGTCTTTGGAGTGCTCTTGGTAAAAACCTGAATATGTTTTCTGAAAGAAGATTTATCATTCTTAACTAAGAGTTTTTATTTTATTTATTAATCCACCTCCTTCCAATAATATTAAACCATAATTATATAAGAAATAAATTTCTACCACACACACACACACAAAGATATATATATATATATATATCTATAATTTTTTATGTTCATTGAATACCCTATATCAATATCCTCTTCCATCAATGGGATATGAAATCACTGTTTGTGTGTACGAAGGACTACCACCTTGTGAACCTATATAATTCAGTTTTCATAACCATTAATCTTGTATTGTTTTAATTATGGATTTAATATATATATATATATATATATATTTAATATATTCATGAAAAATTGTCATTGTGAAATTATATTATATCAAATAATTTCTTACCTTTCTATTTATTTAAATATGATAACATCATTCACATGTATGTGTGTATTATGACGTCCATGAAGTGATATTATTAATTTTTCAAAACCACATATCATGAATACTATATTTAAGTTTCTTTAAATAATTAATGCAATATATCTCTCATAATGATCATTATTTAAATATATAATCATGATTTTGTTCTATCAATGCTGAGTTTTGAAAAGTGGGAGCATCACTTATATATACATATGACTTACCATCTCCATGATATTATCATAGATCATTTTTCAAAACCATAATCTATGATTTTTTAAAAATATTAATTGTTTTGTAAAATGATAATAATTTCATGATTATTAATTTTTATATAAGGCAAAAATGAACTCTTTTACTATAATCAAACTACCAAAACCATTTTGGATAAATGAACTGAATATTATCCAAATTCCCGATGCATAGTTAATTGATTACGTAATTAAATATTACATGGTATTAAATTAAATAAAAGTAATAAAAAATAAAAAAAAATCTTATGAATTAAATCAATTAATATAAGCCATAATCCAATAATATAATGAATTTATGTGGCATGTCAGACTGGAGAAAAGGGTTTTCATCTCAATTTCATTTCATTAATGCATATTTTAATGTTGTAAAGATAATTTCATTTATAAGGTGTATCAATTTACCAATTTCTATATCACATAATAAATATAATTATATACATTTTAATTAATTTTTTTATTATATTTCTTTCATGTGTCTTATAATTAATATATTACAAAAGTTGTAATCAATATATATTCAAATCCCATTTTAATCAAAAATGTTTATGCTTAATTTCCCATTAAAAGAAATTATTTTATATTTATCTAATAAAACTATTTTCATTTTATACTCCTATAGATAATCATGAACTTTTCTGGTAATATTATCATTTTACTCTCTTTTTCTTTTAAAAATATTGAGAAAATGTTATTAATAAAATCCATCTTTATTTATATCTTCAATAAAAAACCTATTTTCTTCCATATCAATATTTTTTCATAATATTTTCAATATTTTTCTAATATTATCCTATTATTGTTTAAATTTATTTTTACCCATGATTTTCTTGTTAACAAATTAGTTATATGAATCTTTTTTTTTTCAGTTTTTGAAGAATTTACTTTTTAATTTTCAAACAAAAATGTCAATGGAATCATTGTTTTAACATACTTAGCATGATTAAATTTTTCCAACATTATGACCACTCATTTATATGAATATATTTTCACAAGTGTATAAGGATCCACTCAAATAAAATATTTTCCCAAATCTTCTGGATATTTATAGATTCAAAATATTATTTTCAAAGTTAAATGACTATTTTTTTGGAAGACTTCTTTTAATCATATTTTTATGGTATGTCTAGTCATCAATGATAAAAAACCATTATTTTAATTATGTTCCACTAGGTATCTGTTGTAATTATTACTAACATATTATTTTATAGGAGGGTTTATGATAATTTTAATTAGTTAATTATTATCATTTCTTATGCTAGTTATTCAATATGAATTTTTATATTGATTATCTATTTATTTTTCCCCCATTTCATACGATGAATGTATTGGAAATTATAATTAACGTGAGGGGCCCAGTATATCCCCTTGATGAATTTAATGATCTTATGAGAAAAAATGTTTTTTATTTTTGATGATGGATTTCAAATTTATGTATGATGTCTTTGCATGAGGCCTTGATAGTATATTTATGATATCTATATTTATTCATTCCATCATTATGAAATTAGTTATTTTGTTCCATATGATTATCTGAATATTTATGATACACATGGATATGTTTCAAGATGATGTTATTGGTTAAATAGAAATATGTGATTATCATTTTTTCCTTCCATGTTATTCTTTATGCTCATGTTGTTGATTAAATACAATATGTTTTTATTTATTAACAATTCCATATTTATTATACATTATTTATTCTAGATATATTCTATTGTATGTAACCCTTACTGAGAATTTTATCTAACCCCTTATTTTGTATCCTCTATCCAAGATATGAAGCTTAAATCTTTGAAAGTGTTTAAGGATAAAAAATCTCTTCATTGAAAATATTTTTTATGTTTTCAAATTTATGTGAGATTTAAATATCTATATAGTGTGACATTTATATTAAACCGATCATTCCATAGATATTCAATTCATTATATATAGTGCTAATGTAATAAAATATCCAATAGATATGGGAAACTGGAGTTGTGTTATTAGCATTAGATGTTTCAATCCACCCATGAAACATAAAACCATACCTAAAAATATCTTAAACTCTAATAATAATCACTAAAAACTATGTTAGAACATGAAAAGAAAACAATATTCTTGTAATAAGAACAAAAAATTAAAAAAGGCCCACTCTTTAAGAAAACATGATTCACCAGAGAGACCATAAATCTCTTAATCAAGGAAATTATCTATTATAAAAATAAATCTCCAAATATCACAACACCTATAATGAAAGTATATTTTTTAAAAAAATAAAAAAAATAAAAAACCTCAAAAAAACTAATAAACATCAACGAAACAACATTCATGCATTGTATCCACAACTTACACACCTATCCAGTATTGAAGAAATATTAGAAAATAATTGTATGATGAATTAATAGAACCTTTTATTAAAAAAAATAATTATATTGAGAAAAGAAAATTATAATAAATTATGATCATCCAAAACAAACAAAAAAAATTCTCAAGAACCCAGGTTTTTAATAAGGATAAGATAACTAAATAAGTGAAAAGAGTACAAGATTTATTATTAAATTATAATAATAAAATATTGGATATTGAAAATACACCACATCATGGATACTATATTATGAATCCAATCTCATTACCTTGGTGATTTATAAAAATTAACTCCAAAATATCCTTAAAAAATTATTCAAAAAATACATAGATTTAAAAACATCTCTATGTGTTTAATAAACTAAGGAAACTTAAATTCTCCTCTTAGGATTACACATTGGAATAATAGTACACTATATTATTTTCCATCATGATAGAAACTATGCATTTATTATCTATCCATATGGTAATCCATGTCTCAAAGAATATATCGTTAATCCATAACTTGAAATATACATACATATGCTAATCTATAAATAGGTTATCATATCATGATTTATTCATCTACAAAAATTTCGATCCTAAAATCCCATATATCCATAGAAGGATAACCCATAATGATATATATAAATGTTATGAACCAAAAAAACCATGATTTGGTGATAAAGTAACCATTAAATGTTTTCTCTCAAGTTAAAAACATAAACCTCCCCCACTTTCCTCATCTTGGCTCAAATCATCCACATCCAATTCCTAAAGCATATATATTATATTACTAGAAATATATATGTCTATATATTTTATGCCACTTAAATAATTATCATCCTTATAAATAAAAGAAACATAAGAATAATATAATTAAAAATAACCAAACAAACCATTAGATAAGTCTAAAGTATGATTATATCTAATAATTAAACACACTGAAATAAAGAAGGTTTAGTAATTACCACTTCATCGCATAAATAAAATTTTTATCCTTTATAATAACTAGGATTGAAAATCTTTCTTAATAATTAACCAATCATAATGACATTAAATCCCATTTATATTCCTTTAAACACACATATGTCTAAAAAGTACGTATTGTAGCAATGAAATATCATCGAAATGCATTTTCCAATTGATCTTGAATATCTAAAGGTCAATCCACAAAAATTGTGTCCTCCATAATTTTATACTCTCATCATCAATTTTAATGATTTATTATAAAGGGATATATAAATTGATCACCCATGAGAGACATTATGTATTGAAATTATTTGAGTAGGAAGGAGAAAATAATAAAGCATCCCACCAACTAAGTTTAAAATAATGAAAGGTTTAATGAAGTGAGGAAAAATATTACCACCTATACAAAAACAATAAATATTATCTTAAATAGAAAACTAATGGAACTTATATTAACAACCCTTAAACTCCAAGGACCACTCAAATTATATATATTACATTTGATGGTCTTGATTACCCGCATCCACTATTGAACAAACTAAACATTATTTATTATAAATTTCTGAAAAATTGATCAAATAATTATCAAATCTCCATATTTTTTTGAAATATTCTGTATACATGGTAATTTATAAAATTCATCAAATAGTTTCATAACATTAGATAAGTGATATATATTATTATTGAGAAACTAAACTAATGTTTGATGATTCACTCATGAAAAATAATATTTAGGAACATATTCATGTAACATATCATCCATTTTCTAGATAACTTGATCCATGAGCCCTCTCATATAAAGATGATAGATAGTTCTAAAGAATAGTTGAGATCATAAATCACATTCCAGGTTCTTCTACATTATTGATGTATAAATGGGAAATCACTCAAATGTGATCATTTGTTGAAATCCAAAAATCTACACCACCTATTACACTAAAGCCTTATTAAATAATTCTATATATTTAATTCCCATATCATAATGAAGGGAGTCAAATAAATTAAAAATTATAAGATAGAAAAATTTGAGTCAGTTAATATATAGTAATGGGGAAAATCTAATACATAAAATATCAAAATGTATTTTTATTTTTACTTTTTAACATTATAGGGATAAAATACGATTCATGGAACATGGTTGTTGGTTTAAACCCTCATAATCATATGAAATCATGAATTAAACTATGCCAAAAATATCCAAATAATTAGAATAAAATTTTATTCATTTATATAAAGATATATCTTGGAAATAAAAGGATACACTACTATAGTTACATCTATTAAACTCACATAGAATTTGATATATTTTTATGAAAATAAAAAACACCATAAAAATAATAATGGACATATTTTATATTATATCTATAATAATAGAGCATATCTATGTACAACTCAATATTCCCAAACCACTAAATTCGGATCTCCAAACTAAGGAACCTCTACCATGTTGATAATAGATGAATGAGTAAATATATAATATAAGAAAAAAAATTTACCAACTTATAGTATTTCGATTTTTGAAGAAATGAATTCCTCCACCATCCTCCACTAATGCCCAACCACTTGAAAAATATTACAATTCATTTTCCTTCTTAGCATAATGTGTATCACATTATCCTATCTAATTTATAATTTATTTATATTAAAAAGTTTTATAATAACTTCACCCATCTTCCCTGATGAAATGTAATAATCAAATAAATAAATTCCTTGCACCAAATCTAGAGGTTGGTTATAAAAATAAAGGGCCATCATATATGATAATCCCCATATATCATTACAAAAAATATGATATCCTTATGGTCTAAATCCTGTATAGAATTATAACATTAATGAGGTAAAAACAAAAAAGGCATATAAGTTGCCATTGGATTCTCTTTTATAAACACATTAACTAGAAAAAAATGATATTCATATCAAAAAACATTAAAAAATGGACCTATATTTATAAAATAATTTATTTGATGAAATTATTACATTTGGTTTTCCATAACTACTAAACACATGTCTAAACACAAAATATAATGGCCCTTTCTAATTGGAGTTTTTAAATGTATCATAATCCATGAAATAATAGGTATGGAAATCCTATAATGGCTTATAAGACTTAAGAAATGGTATTCTAAAACAACATTCTTAGGAACTACCATTTAAAAAATTATCTAAATCCTTAATGTATTTAAATCCATACTCTATTGAGACATGAAATAAAAATGGAATTATTCAATGAATGCATAAAATTATCACATTAACAACTTCATATGTTGTTGGTCATTTATTATTAAATGTTAGATTCTTTGCTTATTTTCTCAAGGTAATTCATATAATAATTTTGAGGATGATAGGTCATCATGTCTCGTAGACTAAATTTTTTTCTATTCGGTAACTCTCTTCAATAGTTAAACATATGTTCTTGAAACATTTCCTAAGAACAATATCAGTACCCTTCTGAAAAAGTGACTCACTATTACCATGAATTTGTGAGAAAAATGTTTGAGTGCTTTTATATCATACCTCATTGAATGATTATTCTATAATTTAATGTCATGAGGAAGATAAATTCATAATTTATTTCTATATTAGTAGGTTTTGTGTGTTTTAATGTTAGTATTTGGCTCATATGAAATTATGAATATATGAAATTTTAATAGGAATTAAAACCAATATAGTTCAATGCCCTGGAAAAAAATGTGATATATTTTTTTGGTCAATTTACACGGAATAAATTTGTTAATTTTAAGAGTGTTCATTTAAGATTAATAATGATTATTTAAAGGTTATACATTAACAACTCATGTGTTTTATTTTTTATTTTCATATCAATGGAACATTTGGTGTCGAATGTATTATGTAGGGAACTACTAGAGGAAATATTCCATGAAATTTTTTAGTGTAAGACATATACATCAACCACCCTTTCATTATTTCACACAAATGGTTCATATGAAGGTGTGGGGAGTCCTATATCCAATTTTTTTCCAAATTATTACTCGATATTATTGATTAGAATTAGGGAGCCAGACCAAATGATTAGATGATAGAGGAATAATTCAAAACATCCATCATTAGCAATCTATAACAAGATATATCCCATAGATATCCAATGATTTTATTCTTCACTATCAAAGGAGAAAATCATTGGATATACTTCAATGATTACACTTGTTATGCAGAATGGACTTGAATATATATATATATATATATCTCTTAAAATATGAGAGTTTACCATTTTTAGAAAAATATAAAATTATAATGGAAACATGAATGTGAAAAATTACACATCTATGAATTATATTTGGTAAATTATTTGGAATTCATAATATATTATTATTGATGTTTTTACATATGTGATAGAGTTCCAACGTGTTACAAGATTCCTATATATTGAAAGGATTTAGCTTATCCTATGTAGGTGACTCGGTCGAGTGATATCACAAGTATTACCGTTTATAGGCTATATGTAGATCCTCTGATATGGGAATACTCTGAACCATGATTATTACCACATAAAGGATGGATGTCACTATAAGTTGAAAAAAGGTTAATGGGGGTACCCAAGTGATTCCTTGAGGGTTGGGTGTGAATCAACTTCGGGAAATCCAAGGAATATTATGGATTTTACCATATTTAAAAGGATAATTATTTAAGTGGGGTATCTATCTATTGCTATTATATAGGTAAGATATATGGGGTCATTCAGAGAGTTTTTAGGTTATGAAACCTTTGGATGAAAAAAATAGCCCTAGTTTTCATCCCTTATCCAAGGTTTTGACTCCAACAGACACCTAAATGAGGCTTTGGAAATATCTGGCATATCAAAGATATTCTCTGTATTTTATAATGATATCATTGAAATATATACATTTCGAGGCACATATTTTGAAAAAAGGATGGATTATGGGGCCTTTTATATGAAAATGAGGCATGGAGAATAGTTCTTTGAGGTAACTACTCAATAACATGTCCATGAGGTTATAACTCTAGGAATATACATGGCATTTACAAGGATTTAATGCATGGATGATTGAAAAGTTTAATGCATAACTATTATGAAAATGATAAATTTTTATTTCTATAATTTAGGTATGGAATTTTTTATAATGATGACATCTATACTAAGGCATGAGGCATGGTTCTATACTATCTTTTCCCCTAAAATATTTTCAATCTCATTTTGAACCTTCCTATAGTTATATTTAGCTAAATTTGAGTACTAATAAAACCCCCTCTTAAGAATTTGATCTATTCACCAAAATAGGGAATTATATAAAAGATTAATCCTGTGTTTGAAACTAGTTATGATGAATAAAACCATATAGGTTGATGATATGGACATGAACACTAGGTAGAATATATATGCATTCCCTACTTAAGCTATAATTATTAACTTTTATAAATCCATTATAAATGATATGAATTGGGGGAACCCATGATCCTATTATTTTATATCATAAAGCCCCTTACACAAAGGAATTAAATTTTTGGGGACAATCATATATATATATATATATTCACAATATTCAATATTAATTTATAACCTACATACTCAAGTATAGGTGTTGTTTCAATCTCTAATCTTTGTGTATTCAGTTAGGCATGATCATGATATTTTCACATCATGTTGGGATAAAGGTGAAATATATTATTTAATAAAAATTGGATAACAAAGATTGGTGGTAATGGATACTTGATGAAATATCCAACAACTTTATTTTATTACTTTTTTTATTCTTTTTCCCCAAAATTCTTTATTTCTTATTTCATGATGTATGATAATTCGAATAACCCCTTATAGAATATTTTTATATAAATTTACTAATAATATATTATATATGCAAATACAGTTATAATATAATATATCAAGAAAATGATCTTGGATATTAAACATGATTCACTTTTTTTACTTTTCATGTAACTACATAAAATTCATTATTATTGATAGAATTATTTCATCACTATCCATTTTAACATCGTCCCCTTCATTAAAATTATTTCTCCTTAGTGATATAATAATTAAAGAATAATATGTAAATATCCCATGAATATAGTTCACACCATCAAATATTTATATTTAGTAAAATTTATATTTAAAAGAAAATTATTATAAGAGTGGGGTAATGGTGAAATATAGAACATAGAACAAAATTAAAGGATAATGTATATAATACAAAAAAACAAAAAAACATTTTAAATATGTGTCCATTATGTTATTCTCTAGATAGAGTGGGTGGAAGGGATATAGTCTCCAATAATATGATCATCCTAGATTTAATTTCTCTAAATATATTTTATATACATTTATCCTAAATTAGTGTATAACCTAATTTAAAACCTATTCAATGTTACCAAATTATAAGAAGCAATATTGTCTTCAAAATATCTATAAAATAAAAATATTATTATTATACCAAATTTGATTAATTGATGGTTCATTAAAACTAAAACATTTCATATACTCTATGGGAAATGTGTAATACACCTCTAGGAAACATATAAAATTAGGGG
This sequence comes from Viscum album, assembly GCA_963277665.1. Lineage (NCBI taxonomy): Eukaryota > Viridiplantae > Streptophyta > Magnoliopsida > Santalales > Viscaceae > Viscum > Viscum album. The sequence continues at coordinate 501,355 of CAUJRU010000197.1, forward strand.
TATTCTCATACTAAGTGATATTTATAATTATTTCCACCCTATCCACTTTTCCTAAGGTGATTGTTATGTCTAATGTTTTTTTGGTTGGATGAGTCCATTGGATAATAAGGATTTTTAATGGAAGGAATGTTTGTAACACCCATCCATTTACATGAGTGGCCCATTATTCCTAGGTCTCCTTATGAAATACTCATTCCACACTAACATCCTATACCCAAGTAAATTATATAAATAAATTCATCTATTGGTATCACATGACCACATATTCGTATATAAGATTATTCTATGTGTTATTCTCTAATACTAAGACTTCCTTCACCCTGTATACCTCATGTTGGGTTGTATGGATTTTCCACCTATTTTAATAGTTCTAAATCCTCATTCTATGGAATGAGTGGTTGTAATGGGAAGTTACCTCATTTTTTCCATACCCTACGCTATGTTTTCTTAAAAAAAGAACAATGATTATCATTTGATAGGACATACATCAACAAATTGATTAATAAAGGAATATAAACATCTAAAGGACCAAAAAACATCTTTACACACCCAAGAATCCAATTAATCCTTTAGTTTACACTCTAATTCATATACCAATAGAAAATAATGAAAGTCTAAAGTAATTATGACATTTTAAGGTTTTGACACCAATCCTAATTAAATAAAACTTCTTATAAAATTCCTTAGGACTATATAAAAGGAAATTAACATTAGATATTGGAAATGTGGTTTCATTCACCAATCCCATCTCTAGAGGCCCATATTTGGCTCAAATCACCCATGATAACCCAAAGTACCATACTTGGGTACCATATCTCCATATCCACCCATACTAGGGGTTTAATTCACTTTATCCTCCCATGCATGGGTGCCACTTTTATAAGGAATTCCATAAGAGGGTCCCATATTTACCAGGCCTCTCCTATATCATTTCCACTTTACCTAATCCTATATTAAGGAATTAATTATCACATGCCTCCAATAGTATGTTTATATTCATCGATACCACCCAAGATTATCCTTTTCTGATGAAACATCACTTATTCTACTAATACTAGGGAACTAATTTCCAAATATTATTAAATTGGAATACCTAGGTTTCTCATTTACCCAATTACTTAAATTGGGATAAATATAAATTCAAAATAGACCTTGCTAAAACACTATGGAAGAATCCTACTCACCATTGAGTCTTATTAACATAAGAATACTCAAATCCCACCTATGATACATGACCTAGTTATGTAAACAACTTTTCTCCCATTTAATCATGCATTATATTGGTAATGCGTATTAGACAAAAAATAATTTTCTTCCCCTATTTTTCCTCTTTAATTAAATATATCATCACGAAACAATAAATTATTTAATCCATTGATAATGAGAAATCACTATTTTCTATAGCTAGAAGAAGATTTTGTCTCCTAAACCCCTAATACCATAACTTAGTATAATACCTAAAAAAACTATCCCCATAATTTACCTACCATGTTGAACTAAATAGGTCTACTCACTTGTAAGTCCTAAACTAGGCATTTTTTGAATCATTCCACCTAGTATCATACTAAATGTCATATTATAATAATTATAAAACTTCCTAGCCTTATGAAATATAAATGAATGATATAATAGTTTTGTTTAACGAGATTAGAATAATAGTCATAGGTCCTAGTTGTTTGACCATGAACTACAAGTCTATAAGGACATGGTCAAATGACCATAAAGGTGAATCATAGTTCTAGGAAATATTTTTATAAAATAAAATTCATCATGGTACATAATGTAAAACCATAAAAGTTGTATCATTGGCCTTGGTTTCAAGACTTATAAAGGAGAATCCATAGTTATATTTACACTACCATTAAGGCACCATGATGGTCCTCAACACATGAATTTCAAAGGTATAACATTTCTTGTTATGTGGCATTAAATATATATGTTTCGATTCTTTCATTGAGATATGTTTATATCCTCTTTTTTAAGAATGATCCTAAATTAAAACACCAACTTCCTAAATATATATTGAAAAATTCAACAGTGACTTGTTTTATAGATTTAACCTATGATATAATAAAAAATAATGAAATGAAAAAAACCCACTTATACATATACATAGTAACATCATTGTAGGGTAATGATCAATCATGGTCATTTCCAAGGTAACCTATAGTGACATAAGATTAAAATAATGGGATATTTCGTCATGTGATATAAATATTCAGCAAAATATAAAACTATATGCCTGAGGACCGTAATAGTTTTGTGTATTTGGAAACATGTAACCATATATTCTCTCTTGGTGAATGATCATCAATGTTTCCCACAAATATCCAAAAATAAATAATAATCCTTGGTATAATATACATCAATATTTCTTCACAACCAGGGTAAGAAAACATAAAAATTGTGATATGAGATGCTTAGTAAGGGAAAAAATAAAGATATAAATATATGAACAAATGAAAAAATAAAATACTAATAAGGTAATTTAATAATGAATCAAAACATCTGATGTTTACACCTAGCATTTTATATATTATAAACATGGGTTGTGTAAAATAAATTATCATTCTAGAAAACATTATCCCTAAGGCCGAGAAACCTACAAAAATCAATCATAAACTATAATCTCATTTAATAAAATTTTGTCACCATCATAATCATAGAAAACCATTTCATTTTTCAAGGTACACTACCAAGGCCTCTAATATAGTGGATTAAGACACTCATATTTCCCATAGTGTATTAGGAAACACCTATTTCCCATTGTGGATCAGGATGCACACATTTCCCATTGTGGATAAGGATGTACCCATTTCACATTATGGATAAATAATGATGAATTGTTTTTTATTTTTATCTAATTAGATATAAATATTTACCAAATACATTGGAAAGAGATATAGGTCCCACTCGTTACATAATGAATTCATACATACGTGTGGGTCAAGATAATAAACAATTCCTCACATAATGGATCAAAAAAAGGGATGGGTTTTATAGAATTCGAATAATAATTTAATATATATAAATTTTATCATAAGCATTACATCATATCATACCCTATAGAAAATGGCAGGTTTCTTAATCATTTTATCATAGAATAACCTAAGAAGAAAGTAGGTTTTATAACCATTTTATCATGGTATAACCTAGGAAAGAGAAAAATGTTTCATTAAATATTTTCTGTAATAAATATAAACCATTAAAATAAATAATAATAATAATTTCCATGGATCATATCCACATTAAGTAATAAACTATATCAAATGATTTCATCTTTGATAGAGAAGGTTTTTGAAAGATTACTTGGATTCCTTCCCATGGAAAATAACCTTTCATTGAAAATAATTTTCATAATTTAATAAATCAGGTTCAAAATTCCTTTCTTTGAAAAGAAAATTTGAAAAAAAGAGGAAATATTTAAAAAATAATTTAAAGAACTTCTTGAGAAAAATATTCTTTCAGATTTGAAAAGAACTTTTTAAATCATAAAACATTTTGAATAACTTTATCTCAGAAAATAACAATGAAAACTTATAAAAGAAGATCTGGAAACCATTTTAATAACATTTTCAAACATATAAAATATATCCTTTTTTATTAAAATTAACTAAAAAATATAAAATAATTTAGAAATCATTTTTAGAAATAATCATTTTTTGAATAAAGCATATTTCTGACTGAAAGATAAATAATGTCATATTTTCATAAAAACATTTTCCTAGTTTTATTAAGTACAAAATACTAGAAATAGATAACTTTAATAGAATATATAATTAATAAAAACAAGAAAATAACATTCATGAGAATACTTGAGAAATAGGATTTAAAAAAGGGAAGCATAATCTTTAAAAAAATTCTTATTAATGATGAGATTGCGGCAAAACTATTTCAAAATTGGTAACATTGAATCGTAAAACCAGTAAAGGAATAAAATGAAATGAAACATAAAAATATAATTAGGATAAATAAAATCATTATATTACTTTTTAAATTGGTTTTATATACACCTCATGATAGAATATTGGTACATATCATAACATGTGTCTCAATAAAAGAAAATTGTGAAAAAAATCCAAATCCATTGGGTATATTTTGAACCCTAAACCCCATAAAATATTGGTCCTAAAATGGTTATGTAAATACCAATAATATTAATTATAATAATTTTAAAATAAATTATTGTGATGTACATAAAAAAACATAAAATAAATAGGGTGTGAATGTGACATTTGTCGCATAGAAATAAAATGTGAGTTGAGAATCCCTTTCCATAGATCCTAACATCCTTCATAAACATTCAGGCCTCCTATATAATTAAAATAATTAAATTATGAATCTAAAAAATAAAAACAATCACATATATCATAAATTATATTATTTTATTATGAATTTTTATTAGGCACTTAATAACATTTACATGTTAAATCTATGCTTCAGATCATAAACACTATGTTTTTCATATATTTTGTTAACTTGTTTTTTTCCTCCTATATTGATCCTGATTTAATAAATCAAAAAAATAAAATAATGATATAAGTATCATATTTATTAAAAATATATCTACTAATAAAAATATATAAATTATAGAAATTTAAAATGAAATAAATCTTTCATTGAGACAGTAGGTCGTACGTACGCATGAACACTACTTCCGTATTCATGTCATAGTGAAGAAAATAAAATAATATGATATATATATATATATTATAATTACAATAGAATTTTTATTTCAGATATACCACATATTTACATAAAACACATCCTTAATGCATTCCATGTAAAGATTTAATAATCACATTGCTTCACGAGGTGGTAGTTCACCATACACACGAATGACGTTATGGTGTTCTGAAAAAATGTAAAGAATGAAGTTATTTATTATATAATTATTTAATAAGAATAAAGAAACAATAAATATCATAAATATCATATATAAATAATATATTCACCATTATTACAAGAATCGAATAGTGGTAATGGAAGAACGACCAACATTATTTCATGAGGCGGTAGCCCATCGTAAATGGGGATTATGATTCTGTATACCATTTGAGGGATGTGTTTGAAGTTATTTTTTATATTTAACATAATAAAATATCAATATATTTTGGATAATTAGGTTTTTATATAATAATTTTATGATAATAATTTGAGGGGTGGAGAAGGAAACAAAAAAATGCATGTTGGTGAACGTCATCTCTTTTTCGGGTAACCCCTTTTAGTTTGCAACATGAAATATTCTGGGATGAATTTTTGACCAAGATAGTATTCTAGGATGTGAGAAAGATATTTTGGTTTGTATCTTATCATGGTACATTTAATCCAAATGGATTATTATTTTTTCATAAGTGGGGAGAGTGAATGTCCTTTTATAGTGGAGGGGAAATATTGTAAATTCTAAAAAGTAAACACTATTTGGAGGGTTCCCTTACCTATTGTTCCAAGAATAGAAAAAATTATAGATAAAATAGTGTATGTGGTCAAAATATTTCCATAAAATAGGTTTTGGGGATGTCTTTGGTCATGTAAAGACCTTATATTTTTATATTAACCACAAAGTACCCTTTTTTAACCATAATCACTATGATTACTTTTAATTGGTTTCAATGATATTTTTGATAAAAAACTAATTTGAACCTATTATAAATTATTATTTATTTTGATTAAAAATATGGAATTCATTTAGGTAATTTTAAGAAATAATAGTGTCATAAATTAATCTAAATACAATATCGCAGAAGTGTCTAGAAGGTATATTTTTAAAGAGAAAAATAAAAATTTTGTAGTTTTTTTATCAAAGATTAAGGTGAAATTGATTAAAATGGCTTAATTAGATTAATTGATTTATAATTTATATAATTATAATTTAAAACCAATTTAAAAAATATTTTTAACATTAGAAATAAATTATGTGAAGATCTAGATTTAAATTAAATTTCAATATTTTTTAGTATTCATTAGAAAATAAAACATTTCATAGAAATACAAAAATTTTACCCAAAGATCAGTTATATTTAAGTCTTTTTAAAAGGATGTTTATTTATTAAAATATAATTTAATTAATTTTAGAAAATTATTTTTGAAATATGTTTTTCATTAAACCGTGGACAAATTATCTTTAGAAAAATATATCTTATTATACCTAATATTAGATTTATTCAAATCTATTTACTATAATTCCCATAAGATTAATGTTAAATAGTTAATTAAATATTATAATTTTATATTTTAAAAAAATTAGTAATAAATAGTATTTTAATTTATTTTAATAAAAGATGTTTGTGAATAGAAAAAAAGCATTTCCGAAAAGGAATGTTTTTCAAATAATTCTTAATTCCATTTAGAACAAATTTGTTAAAAAAAATTTAAATTTTTAAACATTCATAAAAAATATTTTCATAATTTAGTTTATCCCATTCATAACTACCATTATAATTTCTATGTGATAACTATAATAATATTTCAATAATATGTAACAATATGGTTAAACTATGTTTTCTATGTAACACAAGTTAAGCTCAGTATTTCATGTGACACAATATAAACATGTTATTTCATGTAACAAAAGATAAAAAATATTTTTTCTTATAATTAAATCTAAACTAATAATTGTTTTTGAGAAATCATAACCATGTGTTGTATATATATAAATCTTAACTTGATTCTGTATACAATTCAATCTATTAGATAATTTTAATTTATTTGATAGAAACAATTTATAAAAACTTAATGTGTTACATTATAGCCACCATTAAAATTAATTTCACCCTCCAAATTCATATGGGTATTCAATGGTATAACATTTTAAAATTCCTTCATAGAGACCCAAATCATTGAAAATTAATACTAAATCATTATTTAAATATGAATATTTGGAAACATATCATGAACAAAAGTAAATCATAATGAGGATTGGACATAATAGAACATAATTTTGATGTATTGATTTGGATATGAAAAAAAATGAAAAAAAATTATAGAGTGATGGATATCACTGATCACAAGAAAGTGGTTTATTTAGAGAAAGCTAATGCTCAAAAAACCGCAAATCTATGGTGTTCTAATTGACCATAAGATTCATTGGGATTGATGGTTATAGGAATTTTTTTTTATTTCACAATACTTTTCCAAATTATAACTAATTCGGATAATGAGGTATATGTAATTAATTTAAATAAATTCCATATTCACAATATCACCCTTTGGTAGTTTATTGTAAAATTTCTACTTCATATCTTACTCAAAAATTGAAGTTTGATTTTTTATCCATGAATCACTAATGAATCACAAGATATATAAATTTAATGACAATTCATTTTGTCAATCTTTCATTATCATCAAAGTAAATTGGATAGAACAGGTTATCCAATATTCATAAATCTTGAAATGGTGAAGTAATATGTCAATATCCAAAACCAAATACAAGGTTCAACTCAAAACATTCCATAAATGGTTATCACTATAACCCTTAAAAAATATAATTCAAACATTGTTAATTAAATTATCTATTATCTTATACAAAAAACATGTTCATTGGAAGATTAGGTTCATACATTAAATGATATAATATTAAATGTTATTTTAATATATAAGAATTAATGTATAGGGTGGTAATCAGATGAAACTTCATCAATGGATTAACAATAATATTTTTTTAGACTTATTTATACAAAATCAAACATGAAATTCTTAATACAAGAGGGGGGAAAGTACTTCCAAATTATCCGGACTCACTTTATCCATATTTATTGAATCATAATTCAATTTTTCCTTCTTTCTCAGAGGTTGTTTCATTTTATCATCGTAATTAACAAAATCCATTCCCTTGAAACCCTGGAGTATGGGTGGTGCTTTGGTCAGAATTTTATTATAATCTATTGTAGTAACTATCAAATTAATCATTTTTTAACATTAATTGATTTTCGGAACTACATTTGAACATTTAATGTACCACCCAATTTCATTCAAGCAATTCCCTTTATTTTTCTTCTCAATTTTTTTTCACACATATGTATTTAATTTCATTCCACCATTTTTGTTTTCATGAGACTCAATATTCATTTTCATATCAAAACAAATGAAATGTTTTCAATATCAAATTTTCATTTTTAATTTAATTTCACATTGAAATACTTATTCCTATATACAAAACTCTCATATATACAAGTTCTTTTAGAGATGTGGTTTCACTCAAATAGATAATTTGTCAATATTTCATTCACAGATAATGATTAAACCAGAAGTATACCTTCCATGACTTCTTAAATTATCATCATATATAAAAATAGATTCATTATTCTACTTATTAATCCAAATTAATTTGTTATCCCTCATTTTTCATAAATCTTATCGGTTGTACTTACTGAAATGTGTCCCTTTAAACTCTTCCCATTCCATAGATTAAATTTATTATTGTTCCCTCATTTTTTTAATAATATTCCACTAATGATTTTCTTAACCATCTGAATGATAAGAATACAAAATGGAATTTTTCATTCTCCTAGTATAGAATAATAGAAAATTCATTTTCAATGGTTTTGATACATTAATTGGTAACTAGTGTATCTGTGGAACCACAAAATGAAGGTGGTCTTTACCTCACGAATTACTCAACAGAATTTTATTTCCTACTATTCTCATTTTGATGTCCGACATGATTCATATCATAATAAAGTTGATTAATCTTATAAAAAAATCATTCTAAATCACACATCATTTCATTGTTCTAGAGGAAAATTATCACATTGTCCATTGATTTCAGCATTAACATAGATCCATTGGGTTCTTTCCAAAAGACTAAAAGAAAAAATAATAGTTTGAGAAACACCTATCATATTGTAAAACCATATAATCATCAATATTTACTTGGTGCATATATAAATCATGAAACCTTATTATTTAATCTATGACATATTTGGTTTATACTAGGTTATTCATAGTCATAATCTATTTAAATATATCATGATGGTTGATAGAGAGTTTTGGGAATCTTGATAGCATATCCCCCAGGACTGTCAAACTAGGCATGAATCAAGGCCCATTATCATGAACCAATTTTTGATCATGTTAAGAACAATACTATGTTTTTGGGTTTGTTTCCTCGTGGTACATTAATTCAAGATCCACATCCACTTATAGTATCTAGGTATTTATTTAATGCATAGAAACCACTCATTATATTCTTTAATATAATTCCAGGATATTTTCCTACACATTGATTTATCCATACACTTATCGCTATAGATATCCCTAGACAAATCCTATTAATATACATAGGGTTATAACTAAAATTTACTCATCCAAGGTTCCAAATGTTGAAAAAAAACTTTTCTTTAATTCCAACTGTCATGACCCGATATTAAAATACATCGATAATCATCATCTTTTACGAATAATCAGAATATTTAAAAGGTATATGCCTATGGACCATAATAGCTTCATGCATTTGGAATCATGGAACCCCATATTATTACTGGGTGAAAGATCATCAATGTTTCCAAAAATTATCTTCCCATTTAGTACTCCCCATAGGCATATCCTACCTAAAACATTAATCATACCCTAGCGATTGAAACATAAGAATGTGTGAGCTCAAATTCTGAGTAAGCGTAAATATAAGAGATATACATCTTTGAACAAATTGAAGCATTAAATAAGAATAATATTATGTTATAATGAACAAAAATATTCAATATTAAAACCCAACATGTCATATATAAAAAACATTATTCCTGTTATAAAACATTATCATTTTAGAAAACATGATCCATAATAAGGAGAAAAATTCACAAATCAATCACTAAAAATAATATCATTTCATAAATATGTGAAAATATCATAAAAATAAAAAACAATTTCTTGTTTTCAGTCTATCTTCCAAGACCATCAATATAGTGGATCATGATATACATGTTTTCTATATTGGATTAGGATGAACCTATAACCAATTATGTATCAGAATGCTCATATTTCCCATTGTGGATGAGGACACACTCATTTACCATTATGGATCAAGTCCATTGAATTGTTCCTCATTTTTATCTCATGAAATATAAATCTTTACCAAATGCATTGAGGGGATATATCAGTCCCACCCATTTCATAACGTAATCATACATACGTGTGCCAAAAAATAATAAACCATTCATCATATATTGAACCATAAAAATTATGAGCATCATAAACATCATATATGTCACACCTCCACCATTGAAGTTGTTTTATTTTATTAATTTAATGGATTTGGATATTGTTTTGGGATTCAGGTTGAGTCTCAGTTTGAATTTTTTAGTTGATTATTGAAAATAGATTGTATTGGGCATGGAAGTATCTGGAACCCATGAAAATCATGGCTTGGAAATCATGCTACTTTGGCTAGGTCTTCGTACAACCTACCCGGTGTTCAATATAAATAAAAATTAAATGAAAAAAATGAATTTAAATGAAAGTTAAAATATAATAAGAAAAATTAAAATATAATTAAAATTATTGTTTGAGTAATAATAATAATGATAATATTATTATTGTGAATATTATTATTATTATTACAATTATTAATATTATTATTATTATTATTATTGTTAAGCGTATTGTTATTATTATTATTAATATTATTATTCTGTTAGTATTAATTTTTTTAGGGTTTCATTTTTACCCTTATACCTACTTCCCCCTTCTACCTCATGCTACTTCCTTTTCCCCCTTCCCTATTCTACATATACAACCCCCGAGCTATCCATCTCCCTTCTGGTGAGCTCCCTTTCTCCTTTTGAAGAGCCTCCACCTTCGGTCACCCACCCTCGCATGACCCCACTAACACTCTGCTCTCCCACATTTGAACCCACTGGAGCCCCTCTCTTACTTGCATGACCCTGTTAGCACCCTCCTCTCCTGTTCAAGACCCCACTTGTGCCAACTCCTTCCATCATCCATATCCTCTTCCCCAATGGATAAGGGTTTTATTCTCCTTCATTAGTGTCTAGGTTTTTTCATAGGGTATAATGTTCGGTTTAGGGATATTTCTTCCAAATTTGGGGTTGATCATATTGTTTTTGGGTAAATAATGCCTTTCTAGGGTTTATTTGGGTGCGGTTGAGGTGGGTATGGGGTTTTGCACCATTTTCTAGAAATTTATTCTCCCAAATAAGGAGGTTCCATGACCTATCATTTTTAGATGATTTTATTTTGTTGTCTATTTAATGTAACTTGTTCTATAAAAAAATTGAGTGATTTGTATTTCATTTTTAATATATTTTGGCATGATTATGTAGTGAAAATGTATTATATAATGAAAAATGGATCTGTTTCATATGTTATATACTATGGTATTTCTTGGACTTGTTTTTACAGTTATGAAATGGGTAAGAATTATGTTCTCAAAGGCATTAAAGTGTGAATGTGTAGAAAATGAGTTTTTAAAGGGATATAAATTGTTTTTGGTATATTGGGTTTTTGTTTTCACCTTTAAATGTTATGAGTGAATTGTGTAAATTATAAAAATCATGATTTTAATAGGGGAACATATCTTTTGTGATTATTTAGAAATGGATGGACCATGGGAATTATTGAATTAATTAACTTCTTCTCTTAAATTCTACCAAATGGGTTCTATGTGTTTTTCATGTGGTGTATTTTTCAAATGGTTTTGGTGTGCGTAAGTTGTAAAATGTTTCATTTTATGGGTAAAGGTGTTTCCCATGAAATGATTGACTTTTATTGGAAAATTTAGTGTTATGTGTGAAATCTAGAACATAATTGAGAAGAAAGAAATTACGAGTAACTTGGTGGATGGACTACAAAAAGATTTATAGTGATTCAAAAGTGGCTACAGTCTTGTTTAACTTAGTGGGATTGATGATGGAAACTCTAACTAATGTGGGTGATGACTATAGACCACCAGGTTATGGGGACATCTCCCACTAGTGGCTCATTCATGAGAATGATGATGGTTGTGGTTTCTATACCACATTTTCACCAAGGTGTAAGGTTCCTAGAATCCCAATTTAGATATTTGTTCCTAGGGATCTAAACACGGTGATCAACTATCATGATTCTTATATATAATGGTGCCTTATGTTGATATACAGAGGGAGATTTTTTTTGTTTGTTATTTATAAAATTCCTTTTTTACCTTTAATCTAGTGGATGAAAAATGTTTCTCTTTGAGAGTGTTCCTTTTAAATGTTTTAACCTATAAAGATGATTTTAATAGTTTTTTTAAAATATTTTACTTGATTAAGAATTTTAGATTATTTCTTAAATGTTTTCGAATAGAATCTTTATATCTGGGTGGCATCATACTTAGTATTGGCTCACACCCTACATACACCCTTCGGTGTATGAGGAAATTGTTGTATGTTTGTTATATGTAAAGGATAAGGGTTTATTTTTGGAATTTTGGGTCTCTAGTGGCCATCCCTTGTGTACATTGGTGGAGGTGGGTTGAGTATGTTTATCATATTGTTACATAGAGTTTTGGGATTAATTTTTATCTTTTTATGTTTGTTATAGTCCTTTTTTGTTTTTATTAGTTTGTTAACATAAAATATGGAAAATATTTAAAGGCACAGTTGCTTTTAATTTTTTAGATCTAGTTTATTATTTTTTGTCGTTTGTTCCATGTTTTTTTTGGGTAACTCATACTCACATGTTTTTTTGATACCTAAGAACTTGTTGCCACCCCATAGTGATCAGGAATGCCCGTATGGCCTTATTGCGGATTGAATCTGGTGATCGGTTTAGGGTTAATCTAGGATAATTTATCAAAAAATGTTATCAAAGTAGGCCATGGACTTTTGAGTCAGGTTCCTTAGGGAAGATTCTGGGTATACCTGAGCTAGGATTGTCAGGACATGACATTTTTATTACTAGTTAGGTGCCTGGAAAACACACCTTGTGATGGGATCACAGCCACAAGGGGGAAGTCTTGTATAATTTGATCAAATTTGTTCTTTTGGTTCATTGATGATTTGGGAAGTGAAACGGGGTTTGTTCAATGGCCTCAGTGAGCTCGTAGGGTCTGGAAAGCCATGTGGAGTTGATGAATTTTCCCTAGAACACCCTTCATGAAGGTGTAGAGATTGGCGTATGGATTCCAAAATTATATCCAAGACACGTGCTGACACAAATTTATTTTTGAATAATACTACATATATATATATATATTGGTTTTGAAAATTCATTTTTCAAAATCCATTATTTTGTAATTATGGAGAATTTATTTTTAAGTAAAAAATGATTTGGTTTTTGGAAGGTAGAAAATTATTTTTCAGAATTAACCAAAAGGAAATTTTTGAAATGTGATCTTTTTTAAAATTATATTAAGTAAATGGGATGAGTTTATCAATGGTGGATATTTATGAATAAATTTTTTGGTTTATCAAATGGTTTTCATTTTGGGAAAACAAATTTTCTTTTTGAAAAGGGTTTTTTGGAATCATGTTTTAAATGAAAATAGAGAGTTTCTAATTAAATGTTTGTGAATGGAGTGAGGATCTTTGTGTAGTTGATTTTTTTTTAAAATGGAATGTTTTGAAATTTATGTGTAAGGTTTGATAAGTGGGTTGAATGTTTACGTTGGAAAGTGGAAGATTATTTCTTAAAAAATTGGTACTTCCATGAGTGATCACATGCATGGATATGGGTGTAAAGTTAATGGGAGAACAATTTGGCATAAAAAGAATGCATGTGAGGTGATATATGGGCTACCATTGGTGAATGTTGAAACCAACGATCATATTTTATTTAAAAATTCCCATTTTATGAGAAAAATATTTTATTTTGAAAATTCACTTTTTATAACTGGTGATTATGTGATGTGTTTTTTGTATTTGGAAATATTGTCAATGAGGCATTTCATGACTGATAATTCATCATGGTCTACTTGAATTTTGTGTTTGAGTTCATATTGGTGAGTTATTATTGGGATAATGGTTAACGGTTCCTTTTGGAGAAGGGTTTCAGTAATCATTTGTGATGGTAACCTTTGCATGTTCAGAGTCTGTTATAGCATGTCTTTTCTAGTGGGTTATTTTTTTGGACCCTATATTTCTTCTGTTGGATAGTGTACACCCCATAAATAATTTACACATGCTTGAAATGTGTCCATTGGTGATTGTCCTTTGGAGGTCTCTCCAATATATCAATATAAGGCATTTCTTCTTAATATTTAGAAATTGATCAAACCCATCATATTTTTCATTTAAGAGGTTCCTTTTGTAGTGGGAGTATGGATTTGAAGGCTTGAAAGAGACCATAGTTTATTAAGTTTCTTGAGTCGCCAAAGGTGATGTTTGACACCATTGTGTCTCTAGGTCCCATTTACAAGTATTGAAGGGGAATCCTAGTGAGGGAGGGTGAAAGTAGTCAAAGTTGTTGCTGTTGTCCATGTATTAAAGGGACATTGGATATCTTATTGGGTTTAGCTAAGAGAAGGACCTTATTATGACACCAAGGTGTAAAATTAGGCTGTAAGAGTTTGTTATAGGAATTTAAAGGAACCATTTGTCATTTGGAACATAGTTTAAAATTCTATTCCTTGTAAGTATTCGTAGGCTTCAATGGTCATGTTCAGTGAAATTTTTTAGCATCATGTTCTCTTCTGGAAATTCTAAATTTTACCTGTTTGAGTGGTATCTTGTTTTATGGGTTCTTGTTTCAGAGTATCCTTACTCGAGGTGAGATGAAATATTCTTTTTCATCTTCTAAGACCTTTCTGTAGTGAATTTCCATGCTGAGGCAATGTAGGTTGCAAGATGTGGTATTTTCTATTAGTGTTTCTTGGATCTTGGCATGGTTGCTCATGGGACTAGAAAAAGATTCTTTTTCGGAGTATTGAACACCAAACTGTGAGGCATGAGATGCTTCATCCATCAGAGCTCTAGCCGTAGGACCTAGAGTGAATCTGGTGAATAGTATGGACCCCCAAGTGTACAATGGATCCTGGTCAAGTGTCTATCTTTAGTGTGGGAGGTGGAAGAAGTTTAATCTGCCTGCATAGATGCTTCTTCCGTAGTGGTCCCATTTGGTGGAAAGGATCATAGGTCCCCATTTCTCCATTACAGGTTATGTAGGTGAAAGAGTTCCTCCTTAGTAATACGAAAATGTAGATATCTCATTTTCTTGGGATGTAGGGTTTGTAATCTTGTGGATGTGAAGATACATGTGGTTTTCCATGTATGAACAACCTTGTAAGTCCATATTGATTGCAGTTTTTTTAGGGATCATCTAAATATGGTAATGCATGTGGGAGTGGTGAACCACATAGTGTCTTTTGTTTGGTTTAGAGTTTTGTTAATTGGGTACCTTGTGGTGGGTTATTTGGTGTACTGGAAGATCCCATGTAAACAATGTCAGATTTTCCATGTCAATCTATGCTAATAAATTAAAATGATCAGTTGTTTTGGTGGGGATACCCACATTGGGTTTCACAAAATTACCCCTGGTGTAATCCATTGTTTTCCTAATCCTTATGTGAGGGATCCCATTCGGACCTCCCCTTATATTGGGATTATGGTTCTCTCTTGGGTACTAGTCTATTCTTAATGGTGTGGAGTCCATCTAGGCCTCCCTGTGTTAGTACATTAGCTTCGTTTCCTGGTGTCAGCATGGATATAGGTAGTCTCATTCATATCTATCTAACCTCAAACTACTCTATTGGGTAAACATTGGGATTGGGGGAATCCCAACAGTTTCATTGATGTAAGATTGTAAAAGTTATTTCAATAGTTTATTTAATGATGGGTTGTGTTTTTATTTTGATGTCCCATATCAGGAATGTAGTATGGGTTTTGTTTAGTAAATTCTGAGGCATTTTGGTTTAATTTTATTGATTTTAGTGTGAAAGTTTCTTTCGTATAATTGATCAACTATGTGTGTCTTAGCTTATAGGGGTAGGTGAGGTTTAGAGGGGATTCTATTATGGGTCTCCTTAGTTTATTTTCAAAGTTTATTTCTTTATTAATAGTAATATTTCCTCTTCTTATTTTTAAATATTTGGGTATCTCCTTAAACTATGAAAGATAATTTGTTTTGTTTTTTGGTTAATCCTTTTTTTGGCTTTCTAGGGGTGGAAAGTGTTATGGTGGGGAGAATTTTCTCACCCCAAACATTGAAAATATTATATTTTACTATTTTTGTAGCTTTGGGTAATCTTTTCGTGGATTGGGATGAGTCACTATTTAAATTTTTGAGGTTTTATTAAAAGGTGATTATTTTGGGCGTGGTAGCATCTCGGGCATGGGAATAACATGGTTTAGAAATCGTGCGACTTTAGATAGGTAACCATCCAGCCTTCCCCATGCTCTAAATAAATAAAAATTAAATGAATAACAAAATGAAGTTCAATGAATGTTTAAATAAAATAAGAAAAAGTAAAATATAATTAGAATTATTCTAGTAATAATAATCATAATGTTAATATTATAATTTGGAATATTACTTTTATTATTAAGATTATTGTTATTATTATTAATAATATTATAATTATTAAGATGGTATTATTTTTTAGTTTTCCATTCTCCCTTATCCCTCTTTCACATTTCTCCCTTACGCTACCCCACTCTGCCACCCTCCCTATTCTTCTCACATGACCCCCTATTGGTTGGCTCCCTTCATGCATCCTCCCTTCCTCCATCTGACGAACCTCCACCTCTAGCCTCCCTCCCTTGAGGGACCCCTTAGGTGCCCCTCTCTCCCTCACATGACCCCGTAGATAGCCCAGTCTTCCTCATGTGACCCCGTTGGTGCCCTCCTCTCAGGTGTGTGACCCCACCGATGCTACCTCTTTCTGGCGGTCGCACCCTATTCGATTTTGGGTATGGTTTTTCTTAAAATTCTTTTAGTATTAGGTTTACCATAAGGTAGGGTGTTCAATTTAGGGTTAGTTTTTGATTAATAGTGTCTGATCATGTTTTTGTTTGTGTAAATATATCCTTTCTAGGATTTTTTTGAGGTTCTGTTGAGGTACTGATAGAGTTTCACACCATTTTCTAGCAATTACTTCACCCAAATTAGGTTGTTCTATGCCCTATAATTTTTTAATGATTTTAATTGTTTGTTTAATTAATTTTAACATGTTTTATAGATAATTGTTGTGATTCAAATTATGTTTGAATATATTTTTCCAAGATTGTGTGGGTAAAATGGATTTCATAAGGAAAAATGGATATGTTTTGTATGTTCTCTATTTTGGTGTTTCATGGAAGTGTTTTTATAGTTATGTGAAGGGTATTTTTTTTCAAATTCTCCTAAAGTGAGAATGTTTTATAAATCGGTTTTCATAGGGAAATTAATTATTTTGTGTTTGTTAGCTTTTGTTGTGCACATTTAAATTTGATTTGTAAATTTTTTAAATTATGATAAAAATGTTTTTAAAAAGGGAAACATAGCTTTTGTGGGGATTTTGAATGGGTTTACCCATGGAAATTGTTGAATTTATTATCTTCTTCTCTTGAAATGTACCAAATGGGTTTTATGACTTTTAAAAGTAGTGTGAAAAGTGTTTTTCTAATTGTTTTGGTGTGTTTAAAATCGTAAATGGTTGTTTTTAAGAAAAAACGTGTTTCCCATGAAATGATTGACATTTATTGGTGATATTGGTGTTATGTGTGACATGTAGAACATAAATGATCACAAGGTAATCTTTGTTAACTAGGTTGACCAATTATGACTAGATTTCTAATGATTTAGAAGTGGATACAACCCAATTTCACATAGCAGGGTTGACGATTACAACTCTAATGAAAGATGGTTGATGATTGGAGACAACTAGGTTATGAGGGTGTCCCCTACTAGTTGATCATTCATAGTAATGATGATGTTCATGGTTTATATACCACATTTTCACTAAGATGCGAGGTTCCTAGAATCATACTTGAGCTAGTTTGACCCCAGGGATCCACCCACAATCCTCCAATTATCATCATTATTATGTAGAATGATTTTTTATTTCTTTATATGGAGTAACATTTGCATGTGAATGTATTATTTATAAAATCCACTTTTTTCCTTTAATCATGCATTTGAAAAAATGGGTTTCCTTGAGAGTATTCTTTATTAATGTTTTTACCTATAAATATGTTTTTCCAAGAAATATTTTAAAATAATTTACTTAAATGAGCATGTTACATTACCTTTTAAATATTTTGGAATGAAATATTTATATCTAGGTGGAATCCTACTAGTCCTTGCCTTATTCCCTACATATACACATGGGTGTATGCAGAACTTATTCTATATTTGTTTTAGGTAAAAGTTAAGGGTTTAGTGATTCTAGTTTTGGTATCTATTGACCTTCCATTGTGGATTTTGGTGGTGGTGTAAATGAGGATTTTTCTCTTCTTGTTTCATGGATGTTAGGGATTATGTTTTAGCTATCCCTTTTTATTGTAGTCCTTTTTGGTTTTTGATTTAGTTTATAAACATAAAATCTAGGAAATTGTCAAGGACATGAATGGTTTGGATTTTTAGATCTATTTTACTAGTTTCAGTTGGTTTTTCCATGGTAGTTTATTCAGTTAAATCATTCCCACTTTATTTTTTGATACCTGAACACTTTTTGTCATCCCGTGGGGATCACTTACACCCTTTAGGCTTTATCACAGATTAAATCAGGTGAACAGTTTAGAGTTGGCCCAGTATTTTTCATGAGAATATAATAACCCATGAAATAAAATGGGTTTCTTAAAAAATTTATCAAATCATAAAATTTCGATGAGAATAAGTCTTCATAATCATTTCATCATAGAATATCCCATGAAAAGAAACAAGTTTCAGAAGATTTTATCATGGTATAACCCGTAGAATAGAAATATGTTTCATAAATAAATTGTAATCATTAATAACCACAGGATGAAATAATAATAATGGAATCCTTGGTTAATATACCTAGAAAATAATAATCTATATCAAAGGATGTCAAAATTTATGGTGAATTATTTTAAATGATCATTTTGATAATTTCTTAAGGGAATTTACCTTTATTGGAAGACAATTTTTTTAAGGATATAAAACATTTACAAAAATAATTTTCATCTAAAAAACATTTAAAACATTTTAGGTAATATTTTAAAAAAAATTAACAATTTCTTGCGTAAAATAAGTATTCTACTTTGAAAAATTATTTTTAAATTGTAAAATGTTTTCAAAAAAATACTTTTAAAATAGCCACAAAACCTTATAAAAGAAGATTTGAAACCATTTAGATTATTTTACATGATTAAAAATAATTAAAAATAATTTTACATTAAATTAATCATAATATATAATTTAAAATTTTTTTTTGAAAATATTTCTAGAAAATATTATTTTATAATAAAAAGGATTTCCGACCAAAGAGAGAAATAAAGTTGTATTTTCTTATAAAACATTTTTTTATTTTTCCTAAGTACCAATGGTTAGCAAAAATAGTAATATTAATTTAATATATCATAAATAACTATAGTAGAATAAAATTCAGGGGAATGCCTAAATGATAAGATTTAATCAATGGAATATTACTCATAAACGATACTAATAAATGATGATATTTGAGTAAACAACACATTCCACTTTTGTAAGTTTAAATCATAAACCCCAGAAAAGAATAAAACAAAACTAAAAATAATATATAAAAATAATGAAAAAATTTAGGATTATAATTTTCCAATGGGTTTTTAATACACCTCATAAAATAATATAGGTGCATATCATAACATATATCTTGAAGGAGGAAAATTTTGGGAAAAATTCATTACAGATTGGGTTACATTTGAACCATAAAAACCATAAAATAGAGATAGTAAAATTTATATGTAAATAAAAATAATTTTAATTATAATAATCATAATACAATTCATTGTCATCACAAACTAATAATAAATTAAATTGATGCTGAATATGACATGTGTCTCATGAAAGTTAAAAGTGAGACAAAAATCCCTTACCTTATATCTTAAATTCTATCAAACACATTAAATCATCATGTAAAATAAATAAAAGATTATTATACATCGATAAAAAAACTAAATGATTATATATCATACCATATATGATTTTATTATGACTTTATATTATAATTTTATTAATAATTCTATGTTATTGTTATGCTTTGGGTAATAACCGCATTGTTTTACATATATTTTTTTCGCACTTTATTGTTTTTCTTATATTAAATTTATCAAGATTTAATAATTTATAAAATATAAAGCATGATATAAATAACATATATATTCAGTATATATCTATTTATAATAATCTATAAAACATATAAATTACAAATGAACAACATCATTCATGGAGATGATAGGTCATACACATGCGTTAATGTTGTTTCCATTTATTTTTAATTTTGAAAGAATTAAAATTAAATTATATATATATATCAATTGGAATATATTTATTATTTTATATAAATATCTCTAAAATTTAAATTAAATTCATCATTATTACATTCTATGTAATATTTGAATGAATCACATTACTTTGCAATGTTGTAGTATGTTGTACACACAGACGACATTATTGTGCTCTAAAAAATGGAAAACATTGAGGTATATTTTATATAAGAATTTAATAACTATAAAAACATCATTAAAATAGTATATAAAATATATAAATTATAATTAAATCATTATTACCCGTATTGAAAGGAGGTAATGGAAGAACAAATTATATTAGTTCGTGAGGCAATAGTATATTATACACATGAATGATGATTGTGTATCCCATTCAATGAAAATGTGTGAAGTTTTTCATCAAAACATAAACATAGAAATATCATATAATATTTTTTATACTGATGTTATTATATAATCATGGAAGATTAATAATTTAAGGGGTAGAGAAGCAAACAATACAAAAGTGCATATTGGTGAGCGTTACCTCTACTTATGGTGGCTCCATTTGGATTGCATCAAGGGACATACTGGGATTGATTTACTCCCAAAGTAAGGATTCTAGGATTAAATGATGGAATTTGGGCATGGATTTTGTCTCGTTTTGGTTGATCCAAATTTCATAAGAGGTGTGAAGAAGTGGGGAGTGTGAGTACCCTTTATAGTGTAGGAGTGTCATTCTAGTAAATAAAAAAAAAGTAAACTTTATTGGTAGGTCTATAATACCTCGTGTGTCTCCAATAATGATTAATATTCTATATAGGATTTGGTATCATCAAAATATTTCTTTATAATTTGTTTTGGATGATTTTTGTTCCATTTAAAATCATTATCTTCTAATATTAACCGCTATATAATCTAATTTGTCCCTTAATCACAATTATTTATGTTAATTGTTTTAACTAATAAGTTCGGTAAAATAATATGTTTACCTTACAATAAATTATTAATTATTCTCATTCCACATATTTAATACATTTTTCAAAAATCAAATGAAATTAAGTTGTAGAAATTAATTTAAAAATAATACAACTGATGTGTAAAGAAAGTATATTTTTAAAGAGAGAAGATCAGAAGATTCAAATGTTTTTGTATCCAATTATAATGTGAAATTGATTTAAATTACCTAAATTTCACTAATTTATTTACAATTTAAATAATTAAACATTAAAAACAATTTAAAATATAATTTAACTTTAAAAGAAATTATAAGAATAACCAGTTTTCAATTTAAATTTAATATTTTCCATTATTCATCAAAAAATTAAACTTCTCATATAGTTCCAAAAATTCATCTTGAGATATTTTTTAAATTCCAAATTCAAAAATGATGTTATTTTTTAAAAAATAATTTATTATTGTTTCAAAAATTATATTTAAAATAATAGCTCCATCAAAAGACCATAAATTAGATTTTTGAAAAATTAATATTGTGTGTGTGTAAAATTGGATTTAGTCATATTTCGTTTTTAGAAAAATAAATAATATGAATGTTAAATAGTTTATTTAACATAATATATATATTAATTTCATTAAAATAATTCAGAAAATTCATATTTTAAATTTGTTGAGATAAACATGTTTTCCCATAGAAAAATATTTTCTTATAAAAGGAATTTCTTTATTTTAAAATACATATAACATTCAATTTTAACTTATTGGTTACCAAAAAATTAATTTTATATTAATTTACAAAACATATTTTAATAATCATTTTAATCCCTTTCACACCATCCATTCCAAAATCTAGGTGACTGCTATGAAAATATTTCAATAATATGTTACATTTTGTTTATACTTATTATCGTTAGTAACCCAAGCTAAGATCATTGTTGCATATAATGCAATATAAACATGATATTTCCTATAAAACAAGCCAAAATATATGTCTCATATACCTCAATATAAACTCAAAATTTCATGTAATGTAATCATAACATGTTATTACATATAAATAAATCTTAAATTATTGTAGCATTCAATGAAAGACATTAATGAATTTTAATTTATTCAAACAAAATTATTCATAGAAAATAAGGGTGTCAAAAAAAATGTATTATTATAGGGATGGATTAGATAAATATATCTTAAATAAATAATAGAGTCCTAATATACTTAATAAACCCCTTAAATTAAGATCCATAATCTCATCTTCTCATTTAAAAAAAGTTCCATCAACCCCACCTTTTGTGATTGAGACCCCCTACCATTGTAAAGAAAGAGAGTAACATGATACCCAAAAAACAACCAAAACTCTCCTATGATTTGGGTAAAATAGAATCATATTGAAAACAAAGTGGGGAACCTATCATGAATCATATTTATATGTATGTTATTTACTGACCATTTTTATTTCTTATAATGATAATGTACCATGTTATTTGTTAATGGTATTCTAGTTTAGGATATTTAATCACATAAATATGGAAACATAAAGTGCAACATAAAACAATTGGAAATTATATAGAAAAATATATAAAACTATAGGTTAATGAACACCACAAACTATCTTATCAAACATATGACTAACATTTTATTTTTTTCATTGACCATGATCCAAAAATAACATTTTCACATACCCAACATCTATATATCTAAGTAGTTAATTCCTTGGAAATGGAGTATTGATTGAACATCTACATCCCTACATTATATGTAGCTTGTGAATATATCAAATAGTTGAATCCTTACCAAACATATTTCACATGAATGTTTATTATAAATAATGTATAAACTACAAATACATCCAATAACATTAGAATTCAATTATTAGAATATTGAAACACTTGTATCATATATATTTTGGATACTGAAGAGAAAATCATTTATACCACGACTATTATTTAGAGTATTCCCAAAAGGGTTCATTTTAGTCACCACTATAGCCAGTACATCATTTCCTACACTACTCAATAATATATTTGTGAGGTTACCTCAGGGATAACTTCTCCATTTTTCTAAACATGGATACCACAGATGAGGGATACTTGTTGAAAACTAGCTATTGGGGTATATTCTTATACAAACTCATAAATCTCATCATGATATATCAATAGAGACCAAGGAGGAAACAATGTGGGATTATTCTTATAGAGATCTCTTCCAAAATTATGTGAATCCAATATTGATCAAATATCCAACCATATACATGAAGATAAAAGCATCCAAAAAAAGAGAATGCACGGGTAAATCAACATCCAAAAAGTTGGTTTTCCCCCATATATAATATAATATCCTTAAGTCCCATTATAATAAATAGAATATTTCACACGGTGAGGGAAATCATGGTCATATAGGTACTATTATTTTTTTAAGGATAACATTATTGTTCCTTTGGAGTCCATCCATTGTGAATGAGTTCTAACCAAATTTATAAAAAAACACTTGAAGTCCTCACTAAAGAATCTTTAATGAATTTCTTCCTCAAAAATAAAAATTAAAAACCATGGAGGTCCTCCCTATAATATCCACTATAATGGTTCTCCCTGAAGAACCATATTAATCAAATTGAGGTCCTCCCTAGAGAATCAATCACAATGGTCCTACTAAGTATATTGAACATACTATACATTAAGTTCTTAGTCATAATAGAAAATAAAATTCCATTTATAACAAACTATCTCCCTATAGAAATGGGATGATAGTTCATGATAGTCCTCCTCATGAAACCATCTTTTAAGTACCTCCTCATATCACAAATATCGACTCAAATGAAGTTTATCCACTCAGTGATTCATCAATGATAAATAACCTCATTTTCAATCCCCATGGAAATAAAATGGATAAATTTGGTGGAACTTACATGGTTAAATGTTATAATGTTCCCCATTGTGAAAATGCATATAAAAAAAGTAGTTGTCTTCCCTGTGACGATGAATCTAAAATTAAAAACCATGGAGGTCCTCCCTATGTTTTCCATTATGATGTCTATCCAAAAAATGAATAATTTTCTTGGCATTAAGACCATCCCCATGTCTAAATTATTTTGAGGTTTCCTTCATATAAAGTGGAACTCAAGAAAATAAGTCTTGATAAAACTAATTCCTCACTATTAATTAGGGTTCTCTCATCCTGATTAAGGGAATATTTTATATAATAAACATCATCTATTCCACAGTTCACCATGGACCCTTGTATGGTACTAGGGTTATTTTGAATACGTCTTTCTTATTCATAATTTAATAGATAAATGAACAGTATAGTAAGACCGGGTTAATAAATCTTTCATTGAGGATAATGTGAAATCTACTATTTTGGGGAAATTAATTTACCAATATAGAAAACAAGGAATGTTATTGTCCTTGGATACTCCTCATTATGAAATTAAAATAATAATGAAATAGAAATTCACAACTCATTTTTGTCAAGACCTATGAGAATATCAATAGTATCTCAAAAAATAGCTATCTTATGGGGAGAACATATTTTAATATTGGTAATTATTTTAACTATATAAATATAATTACACGGTCTCCCATTCATTGTCCTAAGATACATAGTGGATCAGGTTTATACTATAACAAAATAATATTTAACACCATCCCATAGGGATGGGAAAATTATTTCACCCCTACATAATGGAATTTGAACATTTCCATACTACAAGTGACTTATTAAGAATTACTGCTATATTTACCTTAATAAAAATTTCACTATACATATCCATAACCAATATTATATTCAATGAAATGCATATGGGACTCTCTTATTATTACATCACATAATATATTTCTTTTAGAGTATCAGGGATAGATTCCAGAATCTCATAGGGTCCTCAAGTTAAAATGGTATAGTTAGTGAATATGTATCTAACGGTATTATAACAAGTTCATTGATAGATAAATTAAGATTGTATAATCACCTTAATAATATTATATAAAATAAATTTTTGTTCCCATTTAATAGTTAAAATTAATGAATGTTATTTGTGAAAATCCCCTAAATAATGAAGATAACGAAACAACATAGAATAATGTGATGAGGATACATTCGTTCAAAATGTGGTGAATGATAAAATGTGTAAAGAGGGAATTTTCACATCATATATGAGGAATCCTCATGGAATTGTATCTTTTATGAACATTTGGATATTAGCTAATTGTTGATATTTGTAAAAAGATAATGGGAATGGTGTAGATATATATAGATACCACCAAACACCAACATAATTATAGCCACTATCTATTGAGGTGAATATTTATAGTATGAATTTGGGTTTTATAAAAGTTAATTTATCAAAATAGTTATACCAACTATGTAAATTTTCTTGTTCTATTGCATTATCTCACTTTGGTCCAATCCCTTAAACAAGAATGATGTTCTCCATGAGTAAGAGTGGAGTCAAGTTATCTAACCAATTTGAGACTCATAATACTAGTCAATCTAACCTTTATGGACATATATTATCATTAATTCATATTACTAAAGAAGTACCTATAATTATTTCTTGTGATTTACCCTTTTTTACATCTAGCTATATAGCACATGAGCCTCAGCCGAGTTGGTGAGGACTCGACCAGTGAATCCAAGAGTCCTGAGATCAAATACAGATGGAAGAATATATATAGGTTATTATAGTAGTATAATAGAAATAATATAGTAGGTAATATTTGGTACTATAGCAACCAGAACTATTCATCTACTTGGGCCTTCGGGCCACCAGTTTGGTCCTACAGTCCTTTAAGGCCTTTGAGCCACCCAAGGCCTTAAGGACAATCAAGATGGATACCTTATGGAATTCGGGCCACCAAAAGGCCTTAGGGACACCTAAAGGCCTTAGTTCCACCAAAATGTGTATATGTAAAAGATATATTTCCTGAAACAAGGCTCTAGATGAGGATTCAGAGCAGTTCCAATCACCAGATCACAACTAACCAAACTTGAAATATTGAGATGGTATGGCTTTTCCATCGGTACCAAGCTTGTGCAGCTCTTCATAGGACAGCTAACTGACTATCCATGTGATGGTGTAGATATTACATTACAAAACATGATGAGGAGGGATAGTTCTATGTTGTCTTTTTTGGGTTCATTTGTTAAGAACATCATGTCATGTAATGTCACTTATGTCTTCATTCCTTGTAAGGGTTCCCCCTCATCTCATGAAAGAGGGATTATCAAAAATCCATAAAAATTAAAGGAATTTGGACCATTTTGAAACTCAATCTATATATAATATTTATACGCATGGGATCTTACCCTGTCATGTTCTACATATTACATCTACATGGGTTTCATACAAGGTGTTTGTGCCCCCAAAAATCCTTTTCTAAATTAATTCCATTACTATATAGATGGAATCCATAAAGGGGGGATGCAAAATAGTATATATAGATAGAATACCATACCCTAAGTGAGAATACAAGACTATTTTTCCACCCCATCCTTATGAATCTCACCATCCAAAGATTAATTATATAAGAGACATGGGGGAGAAATTCATTCATTTTCTATAATGATGCTGCCCTATAATGGTAACACTAGAGAAAAGGTTGGTAGTGAAACTCAGATGCATCATGTAGGCTCTGGAAGGAATTGAATTCATTAGGTATTGAAATATATGATCTTGGTATATAACTAATTATGAATATTTTGGATAGTAGTTTCTCTACCAACTAAACTCCATACTTAGAAGTACAATAATGCATGCCATCTTAAACTCAAAACAACATAGAAATGAGATGGTATTAGATAACATTTCTTGATGTATGGTCATGAAATATTATTAAATTATTTATCATACATAAGAAAATAATTTTCATATATTTTCATAAAATCAATTATGTGAGTTTTAGATGTATATAATTTTTTTGGAAACCCCTATTGGATTTCAGGAGATCACTATTGTAGTATAGTGAGAGGATGATGTTTTCCAATATTCCAAATTCAAGTCATGGATGATGATGTTGACATAGGGTAATAAATATGATTAGTACGATATAGTAACCATCATTCTCAAACCATTATTTATAAATACTCTTACCCATATTCCCACTCGATATCATGTGGTACTTCAACCATCATAGTAGTAGTAACAACAATATTATTGGGATGGAAAGAAGGATTAAATTTTATTAAACACTTTAGAATTGAAGAATAAGTTATATTCTATCAAAAAATTGTAGGTTATATAATATTTCATCTCAAATCATGAAAGAACATGGTTAATGGTCTTAATATTAGTACACCTAATGAAGATAGTATTAATGATCACCTTGATTACTACCCATTACACCCAATGCTAGGAAAAAATATCCAAAATTATTTCATCTTAAATGATATTTTCTTGAATATTATTTACTTTAAGAATGATAAATTGGAGAAATTATCATCTTATGTGTCCTTTATCTGTGCCTCTCCACCATATGGATAAGTATAGCATCACAATGTTCCAAATAGAAATAAACAATATTTTGAAAACTAGATGAATAGAAAATCTATCAACCGGGTTTACTAAATAATTATGTAATGAATGAATCATTTATTTATAGGCTTAATTACTTATATAACAATTAATTTTAAAACTTCATTGTCATAATATTCAATAATTCAATGTAATCATTGTTATTAGAACATTGATTTTAAATATGATCACCCAAAGGTTTCCAATATGGTTTAAATTCATCTAGATTTATAACTCCCATTAATATTTTTATGGTAACACCCCTAATAAATGGGATTTACCCTAGATAAGAAGAGAAAATAAGAATATATTAATGTTATCTACTAGATAGGTCCCCTCACTAATCAGTATGAAAAATATGAGACTAAATTCCGTATAAATAATTGGGTAATGTTCACAAAGACAAAGAGATATGAATTCAAAATGAAAAATGGTGGTTTGGTTTTATTTATATTGATATTAGAACACTAATTTTACCTTGAATCATTTGAGTCTTATTATATTCTAGTCATAATTTTTGGCTAATTAGAGTGATAATAATTATCAATTGAACACTATACGTAAATAGGACAATACAACGCAACCCAAAAATATAAATGACACAAGAGAAGTCCATGCAATAGAAGGATTTAATATCACAATCTACCTTACTCTTCAATTACTATGACATGGAGTATACTTATAATTGGAAACATAGTACCATAGTTTTATTGTATGAAACTTTGGAACATCCTCTATTATCTATGACTAAATCTCTATCATGGAATCCTTCTATATATCATGTGAATAAATATAATACCTTATTAAGACTCATCTAGGTGCTCATGAGTTTGAAAATGATGTTTTTATAGCTTGGAAATATCACATAGATACTGGACCCACTAAGTACCGCATATTTGTTTTCTTCATGGAAAAAGTTTGATAAATTATGTTCTAATGAAATTTTTTTTTCATTTATATATATATATATTGAATTATTGATGATATCAAAAACCTTAAAAAGTTTCCCTATATTGAGGATAACATGATTATTTATAATGTATCTATTTAGGGGTATGAAAAGATAATCTATATTCTACTCGAAGGAATCATATTTTGAATATAATTGGGTGGTCTAATTTAGAATCTATGTTTATTGTGGTCTTCTAAGCCTCCACCTTTAACATCACTCTATAAATTTCATGCCTTTATAAACATGAAATAGTATCATTTTCATAAAATTATTAGTTGAAATAGATTATTGATGTGAAATTTGGGGAATTTTATATTTATCGATTCCATTTTGAATGTATAGATTCTTGGTATAATGATGTGTGGCACTAAGAAATGGATGGGCGGTTTCCACTGGAATATAATTCCACACATATTGTTACCACCAATATCTATTAAATATTCCCTTTTAGTCCATGCAGTGAAATAAATAAAGAGTTTAAATTTTACATAAAATAGATTAGGGTGAAAATTCATGTTATGAAAAACCACTGGGTCATATTGAATAATGATGTGACCGAAATAATAACTTTCTTTTCTTATGATTGTTTCTTGAATTTCTCTGTGGACTAGTGGCCACAAATAGAAGATTAAAAACCCATACGGTCTATGCATGTCAATATTATTTCATTGAATCCTTACTAAAATTATGAACTAACTAATATATGGAAAAATATCCATGGATAATAAATTAGATGAAAATAAATCCTTGAAGTTGAGTACAGGGTTTGGGAACATTATATTTAATTCTCATGGTGTAATCTACACTAAATGACCCTATAAGTTCTAGATAATGATTTTTTCTTGAAGAAAGTGACAATTAACTAGAATCAACTCCTTAATCTAATGGGATGGTTCCATCTTCAAATATTGATATTGGTCAAGAGGAATAAGAAGAAATCAAGGGAAATCAATCAGTTTCGGAAAATTTTAAATTTACTAGATTTGATGAACTTGGGTAGATTCTTCAAGGTAATAATCCTATGTTAATAAGTACTAACATAATTCTAAATAATAAAATAAATATATTACATTTATAAAATAATAATAATATTTATTTTTTAGTAATTACATTTAAATTTTATGCTCATATCCAAAGGTGGCTACTCATCATTTGGGTTCACTAAAAGACTACACCATAATCAAGTAATTATAATGGTGATAAATCTAAGCCATGATACAAATGTGGAGGTTAATGTTCATTTTAGAATAAATTTCAACTACATCATGGGGGTATATTAACTAATGTTTTTTCCAAAAACATAAATTTTATTAAAAAGAATTTTCAAATCATATTATTTCTCGATTTTGGTGATCTCAAACTCAATTTTATAGTAGATGATTTTTTAACCCCAATCAATAAACAGATGATTTTTGTAATAGTGGGTTTTTAGTTCATCTCAATTATAGATTTGAATTAAAGTTGTATCATGAATAAAATGTATCAAAAAAATTATAAGGGGGTGTCTATTTTTATGTCATCATAATTCATATACTATTACCATGAAATTACCTTTTTTGTAAATATATAGGACTACATATCAATGTTCCATGTAAAACATTTTTATGCCCTTTTATAAAGAATACAGTGGAGTTCCATGTGGATGATTTATTGGTAAAAACTCAATAACACCATGATAATCTTTCCAATGATGAGGTAGTTTTTATAAATTTGTGTCAACATAATCTGTAGATTACCATAATAAAATGTCTTCTTGAAATATCATTTGGAAAATTACTCAGCTTTATGGTAGTTCATCTTAGAATTGAATCCAACCCTAAATTGTTAATGAAGATACTCAATATTTCACCTCATTAGACCATCCAATAATTATGTTGAATTTATCATTGGATAATCTATATCAGGTTCTTAATATCCAACCTCAATGTATTGTTCTTAACTTTCATAATTTTGATAATCAAATAGATCACTTATAACTAGGATAATTTTTTTAATTCCAATGATTATCTCCAAACATTCCTTCAGTCCCAAAAATTCTTGATTCCACCCATTTAAACAAATCATATAATCCTATAAATTATAAAATTATAATGTTACCTTAGTTCCATTTTTACTCAAATTTTTTTTACAAGAATATAGTCTAAAATATATTTTTTGAAAAAATTTGGATACTGAGAAGTAATATCATGATACCAAGATGAACATCCTTGCATTGGTTTTGTAGTGAATAATATAGTAAACTATTTTAATATCTAAAACTTTCACCTACTCTCTTAGGTAAATCAATTAAATTATAGCCTCAATAAACTAATGATAAACATGTATCTATTGTAATAGGTGGAAATTTTAGAGTAATTTGACTTCCATTATTTCACATAGAAGGTGATCGATGGAGAATAATTAAAAGAAATTCTTATAGAAAAACCTATCATTGAAAATTAATGTGTTATAAATCCATGAAACATCCTATAAAAAAGACATTAACTTGTATGGTTCCTTTATGTTCCCAATGGGTTTAAAGAAGAAAACCAAAAGTTCATTAGGGTTTATTGGGTATTATTATTTCCTCTGTATGAAATAGGCATTTTATTAATTTTTTATTGTTAATGGTAATGTAAATACATTATAGATGAATAATAAGCTATATTTTTATGTGGGAAATAATATTTTAAAAAAATAGTTTCCCAATATAATTTTATTACAGAATCATATTTATTGGTTAAATAATTTAATAGATACCATTCTATTATATAGTAAGAGTTTACTCTCTTGATTGATTATATGTGTTTATTTATATCTAAATTTACATCAAATAAAAAAATTCCCACATCCCAAATTTAGATAATATCCATGTTGAATCACTTACATTAAGGTTACAAGCGCAATAGATCTAGATCACCATAAAATACCAATTTTCATCCCAAATAATAGTGTGTTAACTAAATTTACCAATAATGATATGGATGTATCTAGTTAGGTTAATTCCATTATATGTCAAGGAGAGGAATTATCCTCATAAATTAGTATCACAATTGGTTGAATGTCCCGAAGAGTGGAATATATTCAAAATAGGATACATCCAATAGGATAATAAAATAAGGAGAATATCCATTGATGGGTGGAAAACTTCATCCATTAATATGGAATTAATTCCATAAAGGGAATCTATTATAAAAATTTTATAATAGAGTCCAACTTGGCTTCATTTATGGATTAGAAGAACTCACTATTATATTGTAAGTTAGTGCTTGAACTTTTGGAAATCAGTAATCAATAACCATGTTATTCCATCATGTAAATTGATGTTGATACATATGAGTATCTGTGATGATGGGTAGAATGAGGTTCACGGCGAAGATTCATTCATTTTTGATCTATACCAATTTAATTTATCAACCTTTTAGTTGTAACTCACTATGAAATACCCCTATAAATTTTATATATAGGGGATATATGTTACATCTAGGATGATCTTGTTCATTTTACTGTCACAAATATTTACTCCAAATTTATTGAAGTAATAATCCTATGGGTAATTTGAATATTATTTGTCATCAGTTTCATGTTCACTAATATCAATAACAAATTTTGACACACTCAAATAGTATTATTATAAAATTCCACTATTTTTTTGTGATTCTAAATTATTTATATAATATATGAATTATAAGATTTTGTCGAACCAATCTTATTACTCACATACACAAGTGAATTGTTTAAAAAAATTCCTTAAAAATAAATATATACAATAACCATCTGAAGAAGGGGAAAAAAGATAAAATTATTGAATATATGATCTCTAATATTCAATGTGGTATTTTCAAAACTGCATTTATACCACAATATGTGAGACCTTATATTTTATAGTATATATGATAATTCTAGTTCTTGCCATTAAGGATCAATTACCTTCTTATTGGGTCACCATCGACAAAAATCTATTCAATGATGTGCACTCATAGATCTGGAATGATTAATTAGAGAGACTCAATTAGAAAATATTATGTACATTGTATGACCTTTAGTTTCATCTATATTATGTCACATGATCATTTAATAATAATTTATATATTAAATTTTTTATCTAAGGGGAACTAGTGTTGGTTTTATAAACATTCATGAAACCAAGTAAGAAAGAAAAAAATATCTTAAAAAATGGGTAGGACCTTCATCCATAATCATGATTTAATATAATGAGGCTTATTCTAATATTATAGTGGCTGGATATAGTATAAAACCTTTAAAAACCATCAATTCTCAAGAAATTTACACATAGACTCAGGTTGGGTCTCTAAAAAATCATTTGGTATGACCATAAATTGCTTTGATATGGACCAATTTTCATGAATTTAGAATACAAGTCATAATGTTCCTTAGCATATGAAAAAACTATATGACAATAGAGTCTATGTAAAATTATATCAAACTACACGATATGTGTTCTATCTTATAAGACCATTAAATTAGATAAATGTATAGTTTTTTTATGTCTTAATTTCCTTACATAAGATCCAGGTCCACATTAGAGTCCTTTAATGTGTGTTTTCTCATTATAACCTAATTCTATGATAAAATTTACTCATTATCAATAATTTATCCCATGTTTTTCCATCATAATTATCATTTTATTAGCACATGAATATCTCTGCCCTAGGATTATATCTGTATATATTTATCTTATATAAGAGTTATATTTATGAAGTGGGTACTATCAGTAACTACTTGTGTCTTGATTACTATTATCATGAGATATGTTTTAATGAAAATATATCATATATTTATCCCATTAATAGATTCTATGACCATTTCTACCCTAGTTTTTAGACATTATAAATTCACATTAGGTTTTATCCAATTATCTCTAATTATAAAACCTATAAATTTTTCTCTATCTCTCCTATATAATAGAAAACTTTTTATAGAGGATGATATTCAATAAC
The DNA here is from genome assembly GCA_963277665.1 of Viscum album. Lineage (NCBI taxonomy): Eukaryota > Viridiplantae > Streptophyta > Magnoliopsida > Santalales > Viscaceae > Viscum > Viscum album. The sequence continues at coordinate 535,027 of CAUJRU010000197.1, forward strand.
TATATATGGATTGATTAAAATAATCATATTATACATAGTGAAACCTATGTCTCTTATCATGGTACTATCTTGAAAATCCCATCTCTATATAATCCCCCATTATTTCATAGTGTATAGTTTCTACTTATTCATGTTGGGTTTCCATTAATTTCCCTATACGTTAGGATAAGATCATTGATTTTGATGAAATATATATGGATTCATAGTAATTTTCATATGATAAATATTTATTTATAAATCATTTATTTCATACCCTGTGATGATTTTCACACCAAATAAAATCCCAAAACATCTTGGTATCATTAACCTGTTTAGTTCACATTTTTTCCCTATATTAATCCTAAAACATGATACTAAATTAATTGACTTGGTTACTCCTATTAGAATACCCAAAGAAATGAGTTATTATTATCCTCTTTTAATTTTCTCATTAGGTCTATAGTTTTTTACAAATGATACTAAATTATTCTACACAATAGTCCCTCCAATATGTCTTTACACTGGATATAGTAATATTTTTTATATGACCTATTTTTTATTTATGAAGTACATCTAATTACGGGTTGAAAGTGTATAAGATTAAAAATTCTTTTCCATACTTCTCTGTTAACCATAAAAATGTAAAAACAATATTAATAATATTATAATTGAGAAATATCAATATAAGGATATTTTGAATATCTACTTGTTTCAAGATTCATATTATTCTAGGATATATATTGATTACTAGATTCCCTATTTTAGTATTATCCCAAATTTTTTCATCCAAAAAGTGCCTCTAAATATTTGGATCTCCATCATTCTATCAACATCATTATACACTAATGTTTACATTGGGGTGAAATATTATTATCATTAACTATATGTCTTTGGATTACTTGTTACTCATTATATGTAGTGACACATAGATTTCATGTAGTGTCTACCAAAAAATTCTATCAACATTTATACATATATTTTGGTCCATTTAGGATCCATGTTGGGTTATATACATTACCCATAATTTAAGACACCATATCCTGAAATTAGGATCCCCTATCCTTGTTATGTAAATGATATTTCTTTATCCTATAGAAAACCATAAAATTACTTTTATTGAGGACTATATGTTGCCAAATTACTATTACATTCTAGTAATCACATTGACAAGAAGATTTCTCTTACCATTCCCACCCACAATTCCTTATAGTAGTATTCTTTTTTCTTTTCATAGTTCTTTTCCTTGATAAAATTCTTGTAGGGTATTCCCATCTCTATATATTTATATATATCTATTCTATTTTATCTTAGCGATGAGAATTCCTTTATGTTGGGTTTCCCAACATTTCTCACTAGTATAACTATCTATATTTCTACCATATCCTTAACAAATGATACAGATCTATGAAGATATATTTTTTAATAATTAAATATAGATTTATTTTCTTTTGATATGTTTTATATCTGTATCATCGCTTTTGGACCCAAAAATGAATTCCATTACTCTCAAACTTTCCCTCCCCACTAAAACATGGGTCCCTCAATTCATATTGTAACAAACTCATTAACCCTATGATAGAATAAAAATTTCAAACCAATGTAAATTTACTTCTATATCTTAGAGTTTGGGATTAATAATTCATTTTGGGTTCCTTAATGTCCACATAATATGATAAATCTAATTTCATCTCCCTACAAAATAGTGCGATCTACATATATATCATTAAAAAGATAGAATTGTTTCTTGATTCATATTGTTTATAAGATACATTGTGATATTTAAGGAATTTATCAAAAAAACATTAATAATTATCATGTTATTATAATATTTTTCAATGTCATAGAATATCCCAAAGATGTTCAATTTTGGACTATAATATTTTATTCAAAATTTAATTATCATTTTTTCATATAACATAAATTATACCATAAGTGTTTGAATCACCACAAAACTTTCATATTTATTGTTACTGAGTGAATATAATTACAAAATAACTCTTATAGTTGGGGAAATAATATAAACCATATATATATACAACTTTTTGTTAAATAATGTATATTTTATTCATATGTAGAAGGCCCACTTACCCCATATTTCCTCAAAAATACTACCATGAATGTCATTATTTAAATTAGTCAATCGTCATCCTTAGTGTATTTATTTCATTTTTTCATCTCTCAATACAAATAACTCATTTTATTATTTATATCATTCTCATTATATATTAAATGTTATTGACCTAGCCTTAGATCTTAAAGATTATTTGGGTTTTTATTCCTCACCTCTTCGATAAAAAAATTAACATTAAACAATATGCAACATTTTTTTTCCACAGTTTCTTAAATTTATGACAATATTGTTTATATTAGGTTAAACAAACCCTTAACAACAAAAAAAATTCTTGGTTAGAAAAATATAGCCATAAACTACATACTCCTATCCTTAGGGTCTTCTGTACATATATTGAACCTTATTCAATTCAGGTTAGGTTTACTTATCATTTATCGCTATAGAAATTTCCTCCACATTCGAGGTGTGAGCATTTAGACCTTATAGTAAGTGTGTAACCCTTTATGTAGTCATTTCAACTAGAATATTTAACATGAATTTCTGTAATTCTAGTGTGTCCAGTATTCCAAATATTTCATCTCTCCCTTTCAGTTGAATCTATGCTTCTATAAACCGCATCTACTTTTTTTTCTGAGCACTATGGTTGGAAAATGCATGAACCCATCTTTATGTATTTTTATATTACTATTGGTTTCTTAATTAACATTACTATTTTCATTCCCATGTAACAATATATATTGACTAATCTGTTTGAAATATTTATAATAAAAAATGCTTCAACCTCACATTTTTTTCAACTACATAACCATAAACACTAGCTTCATGGTCCCATATTGAAATACCATAATCTTTCAACAGAAAGGGACATGGTACAAAAAGTGTTTAAACCACCCAAATGGAATCCTTGGTAAAATTACATATAATTCATTATAATCATATACTCCCCATAGACAAGGAATAGTTTTAGTTATTTGAAAAACAAAAATGTATAAATCTTCAAATCTTAATAAACATTAAATGGTTACCTAGGAAAAAGTAGTGTTCCTACCCATTATACCTTCCCCACTCGCAGTTTATAAAAAATGTTGGTATATAATGATAAAAAAGAATTTTATGTACCACCATTTTAAATGAAATAAATAAAATCTATGCTCTCAAGGTCGACTATCCTAAGAACAGATTAAAGCACAATTTCATTCTTTTTATATATTTATTTGAATAATTTGAGAAAAATAAATGAATATATTATTGTGAGGTACTTTAACTAGATTTTGATTTTATCCTCTCATAAAAAATACCCCATCCAAATTTAAATTATCAATATTCATTCACCACAACATATCGGAATGGAGTAACCTTAGCTAACAGTGAAGGTAATTATTCCACATATCCATCCTTCCTCTTTCTATATAATAGTATTAGTACAATATCATTTTAAATAATTCAACTCTATAATTTCTAAGTGGACTATAATTAACTTATAGTATATATAACCATGATAATTATATAAATTTTCTATATTCATATAAGAGTAAAATTTCAAGATGAAATAAAATATTTTTGTCTTTTTACTTGTAGACTTTTATAGGATTATGGTGATGATATATATAGTAGATATAAAGATAACTAGTATCCATCCAATAGAATATAACATGAATATAATTGATTGATTCAATACTTTCATTAATGATATATATATTTTGATATTTTATTTACTCAATTCATTTCAATATAATGTTCAAATGATTTATGTTATTTTTATGATATCCTTTTTAATATTCATAGATAATCATAAATTATAATCCAATATAATAAAAATTATTTTAAAAATTAATAACATTTTTAGACAATAACAAAAAATATCATTTCTTGAACATAGTGGGAGGAACGTTAGAAAGGAAAATTCATCCCATCATGACATGATAAGTAATGATTGTAAAACAACAAATATAACTATAATGGAATCTAGTATAATGAATATTAAAAATCTATCAATACTTTATGGGAATAATCAATCAATTATTAGAGATATGGTCTCAAAGAAATTTTAGCCCCATTTAGTAGACATGTTGACTTGATTTGTGTGGATAATTCTTGAATCTTCCACTAGAAAATCTCAATTATAATTTCCACATTTGATTACTGTTAACCCATAATACTTATGAGGGACTAATATTAATCTATTTTGATTTTATGATTAAATAATAAATATATAATTTTTTATTCAATAATGGTTTTTCAATTTATATAATAAGTATTCTATAGAATAAATTCAACATAATGATTTGTGTTTATAAATACATATTGATCCTTAATTAGATTAACTAATTTCTATTAGGAAAATATGATCCACCATATAATGGTATAAAATTACCTATAGTCAAGTATTCCTCTTTAATGACCAACAAAAAGGTAGTGGATCTAATTAGCATTACTCTATATCTTATATAAGGGAGTATGAGTTAATGATATGTAGTTATTATTAAATTCCCAATCATATGTTGTTTTTTTCATGGGAATATATTTATTACCAAAGGATGATTCATCTTCTATAACTAGAATATACATTAGGATAAGGTTATCTATTCTTAGGTTTACAGATTAGATAATGTTATTATGTTGAATAAATTAGAGTATTTTTGTAACACCACAACCTATCATCCCAGATCCAGAGTTGTTCTACCATTACATTGAAATAAGAGACAAGTAAATCACATCCCAAAGGACCAACAAATTTAGTATTATGGGTAAAATAGAAACATTAAGCCACATTTCATTAAAAATAAATACAAAAAATACAACATAATGTTTTTTATTTCTAAGAAAACATTATTCCATCTAGAGTATTACTTTCATATATTTCACAACACACTTCATAGATTCCTAAGGAAACAAATCATAATAACTATGAGATCAAATTCTCAATAAGGGTAAGTACATATGAAGAAATAATGAACAAATTAGAATAATCAATATGGAAAGGTAATGAGGGAAAACACATTCCATTTTAATATCTAAACAAGGAATAATTTATATGGAAATGTAATAATCTAAAAACACATGCCATTTAATTAATTAACTGAGAATGAAATTTATCAAGAGAAATTATCTTTTTAAAATACCATGGATAATAATAATAAAATTTTTATAAATAACCTAAATTCTAAATTATTGGTGTTTATATATCTCTCATATGAACCACTATATCATCAAGATATATCCTCAATGCGTTTTATATATGTGTGTAGAAACCTATATATTATTCTTCAAAACAAACTCTAAGTATTTTTCTCCATTTAATTTCATCTAGTGAGCCTACTTATGAATCAAGGGCCTTACTTTAAATAATCCTTAACCCATGTCCTCCCTGTGAAAAACTTTCCTCATATATAAAAAATTGATTTAATTCAAAAACAATGTTCCTTATCAAATATCAGTGTTGAGTAAAGGATATAGATTTGTCAAAATTTCTATAGTTAATCAAACCACATTTAAAGTATAGACCATATGTAAAAATGGTATTCAATTTATACATTTAACATATCCAAGTTAAATGGTAAGGACAATCATTGGAAATACAATTTATAATGATTATAATAATTTAAATATTTCCAAAGGACCACAATAATGAATCAAGTGAATTTTAGTACTATCCTTGGACAATGCATCTGAAAAAATCTAGGTGAAGAATAATTATGGTAAAAATAAAACGCATCCCCAGTGGTGTGAAAATAAATTGATGCGTTCATTTATGAATTATAATATTATAAAATGATCTTTTAAAAAAATTATTTTAGAAAATATCAATTTCATTTTGAACATAATTTTAAAATCCTCTTATTTGATAATAAAATTTAAAAAACATTCATTATAAATAAAACTATGAAACTTAGAAAAAAATCTTCAGTTAAATTATGATGGGTAATCTTGTACATACCATGAAAGGTAAAAATAACATTCCTTTTACATGGGATTTTTTTTTAAAAAAAGTTATTTATTCTAAAAGAGATAAAATATTCATTTATTAAAGATAAAAGGGTAAAAAATTAATAAATAAATAATTTTGGAATGGTTTAAAATATTTTTAAACCCATTTTAGAGAAAAGGGTTTATAGAAGAAAACTGTTTTTTCAACAAAATATAGAAATAAAGATGGGAATTATTAAAAATATTTTTCTTATATTTTATGTACCAATGAGTATAAAAATGGTACTATTACATGAAAAAAGTAATTAATAACTATAGTTGAAAAAAATTAAATTATTTATCAAATAATGATCTAATAATATTCTCTAATTGAAATTCATGTGCAAATAATCCTGAATTATATGAGATGGTTAAGTAAACCATTGAAATAACTATTACTTATAATTGAGACTCAAAAAATTAATTTATTATGTGTATAAACTATAAATAAATATAATTGAAGATTAAATACATAAATATATGGTTAAATTCAATATACACATAATCATATAATGCTAATGATAATGAGGATGTAATATAACCTAATGAAAAACTAACTAAGTTATGAAATTTGTTCACCACTTGCTAATTTTATGTTCAAATAACCTTATATGGAATAACCCAAATTAAAAATAAAAATACCATAAACAATGAATTTTTCATTATATTAAATTTCAATGTTTTATCATGTACACTATATATATGAATTTAAGTGCACAACGACAAACTATGACTCAAAGAAAGTAAATTGAGACGATGTCCCATACTTTTTAGTATATTTTGAATTACAATCCCCATGAAGAAAATAAAATAATGCTAAAAATACCATTAATAAAAATTTATGCATTATATAAAATACAATAGTGGATGAATATACACAAAAAAAAATATGTGGTTAAAATGGTGTATGCCTCATAGAAAGAAAAATGAGCCCAAAATCCCTGACTTTGTGTTTCCTTTCAGGTGAATGTCATTTAACCTCATGTAAAATGGTTTAAAACTTGTATAAAAATTATCTCTTAACCATACCCATATTTATAAAATCATATTTAATATTATTATATTATTTTATTAACTATTTCATTATAATTAGTTAATATTTTTACTATCTCGTGTGTTAATTTCCTTGTTTTTTGAGTAAGTTTAAAATTTTATTATAGTTATCATCACATATTTCATGATTTAATCATATCCAAGATTTAAAAAAGTTTTAATATTCATATATATTCATTATATATATATATTACAATCATTAATATTTGGATATAGGAAATAAAATGCACCGTGGAGACTGTAGGTTGTACGTACAGATGAATGCTATATAAATTTCCTTGAAGTATTTAAAATAATTAAAAGTTATTTATTTGAATATTAAAATTATATTATAATATTTATTTCATAATTTCACATGTTTTTATTAGAACTAAAATTTATTCATTCCATGTATAGCATGAATGAACCACATCATTTTGATGTGGTGGTAGTCAACACACCCACCAAAAATGTTATCATATTCCCAAAAAATAGAAATCATAACAGTATGTGGTATATATAAAATAAATTAGAATAAAGAAATTATTTATAATATATATTATATAATCAATTTAAATAAAACATTATTCCAACCTTTAATGGTGGTAAATGGAAGAACAAATGACATCAGTTCGTGATGCAGTAGTCTTCCATATATATGAACTGTGATTATCTATCCCAATTGATGTATGTGTGTGAAACTATATGTTCATATCAAATAATAACAACATATACGTAAATTTATATACTTATATTGTTATGTAATCATTGTATAAAAATAATATATGTTTTGGAGAATTAAATGAAACAAAATTCATCGTTGAAGAACGTTACATCTTATTAGGGTAACTCCATTAGCATAAACCAAAACACTTCCCTAGTATTGTTTCTTTAAAAAATGAGGATACTATGATGATGAGAGGGATGTTTGGATATTATAATAATAGATTTTTGGTGGTATAAAGGTCTTTATAGGTGAGAATAAGTGGGATAGGTGAGTTATTTTTTATATTAGAGGAGGAGTGAAATTCTTGTAAATGTTTGAAAAAGGGAATTCCACCCATATTCCCATGTTATATAGAACCCATAATGAACAAAGTAGATAAAATTTATGATTGGTCAAAAATATGCCAATTAAATGGAATTTTTAAAAGTTTATACGTCATTTTTTCTATTAATTTCAATTTTTAGTACCATGTTATAATAATTTTTCTCTTAATCAATATAATTATTTTTAATTACATTAACTAATAATTTTTTTTAGAAATTAATTTTACAATACTATAAATTATAAATTATGATTACTAAATATTTATAATAAATTTCTCTAAATTTTATTCATAGAATAGGTGTACATTAATTTAACATTAGCCCTGTAAGTGGGACGATAAAGGGTGGTTTTAATGTAAAATAGTTCAATGGTTTGTAATGTATTTATATCCAATTTCAATGTGAAATTGGATCCAATGACCTAAATTGGATTATTTTAATTAAAATTTAAAAAATTTAACTTTAAAACCAATTCAAAATATATTTTAACCTTATTAATAAATAATATAATAAAGTTTTTTTGAATTAAAATTCATTATTTTTCACTAATCATCAAAAAATGAAATATTTAAGACCAATTACACAAATTTACCCTAAGATAATTTTTAATTATTATCTCCAAAATTTTCTTTACTCAAAAATTAAAATTTTATAAAGGTTCTATAATTTATATATATAATAGTTTCTGTAGTAATATGTGAAAAAACTACCATTATAAAAATATAGGTTTTTATGTGTATTATTGGGTTTTCCCTCATCTTATGACCATAACATATATTGTATGAATGTTAAAACATTTGATTTTACATATAATATATATATTCTATAAATTTATTTAATACTATTCATAATATCTAATTTAATGTCTAGGTTAATTCATATCATATTAAATAATAATCTTTTAATAATATGTTTTTGTTCTATAAAATTGCGTCTTGCATGTAACAAAAGCTATCGAACTAACATGTTATTGCATGCGATGAAAGACAACTCATTATTTCATAAATTTGATAATATATAATATATTTAATTTATTTAAAATATAAAGTCTTGAGAATTAATATGAAAATAAATAAAATTTACTCTCTTATGATTTATAGGGTGCTACATTCTCTCCACATTGAATGAATTACAACCTCATCATTTAAACTTGATCTCGGAAATTTGGAGTTTAATATTTGAAATTTCTTTTATTGAATTCCCATATCGCTATAAGAGATAATAAAGTATTCTCTTAATAATAAGGAATGAAAAGAAAAAATTTATATTATCTATCAAATAAAAAAACCTCTAAGTATAAGAACATTTGTAGAAAGTAAAAATATGGACTTAGAGGAAAATAATAAACAAATTTAGGGATATATTAAGGTCATAAAAAGCAAAAAAAATTAATGATTTATGGAGATTTGAGGGCCTCAGTGACATTAATCTATTATGATTTTAAATAAAATCTATTAAAAACACATGGTATTAGGATAAGATTTTATAACTATCCTTTTATTAATGTTGATAAATTCTTTTATTGACCAAGAATATAATTAAAATATACTTACATGAAATATTATTATTTTATAAGAAAATTTTAACTTTTTCTTTTTCTTTGATCGAATTATAATTCACCCCATACTCAATGAAATGTATATCCAAAGAAAAAATTTTATTCATAAATACAAAATATACACTTTTAATGAGTCATAAGTCCCATAAAAGAGTGAAAAGTCTTTCCATTTGTGCCTACCTATTATCTGGAACCAATATGGTTAATTAATTAATCTATAAACCAAAAAAATTAACACTACTGGTTTATATTTAATATATATTCATTATAATTTTCAACTAGTGAGAATTAAATACTAACCAGGACACTTCATAGCTAAGTGTTTGGTGTTAAAAATTTATTTCCCTTCTTCCATGGGATCATATCCCATGGCCTTTCCAAACATGATTGTTTGTCACCTAGCATACATGTCATCCTTTTAGAAACTTTATTTATATAAATTTTAAAATTAATATAATTTATATCCTTGAAATCTACTTAATAAATATTCTGTTAACTATGGTTTACAAAAATACTTCTATACATATATACATTATCCATTTATTTTACCATTAGTCATTCCTTGGTCTGAGTTTTAACCTTGATCATTCATTATAATTATCTATTTATATTTTTTAAAATGGCATGTAACAAAATTTTGAATTATCCTAAGAATATACCATATGAAATTCAATATAGGTGTGCAATAAGGTTTATTGTCATGTTCCACGTTATGATCCAGTCTGGGCATAAATACCTTTTCAAAGTTGTTACACCAAGGTACACCCATGACAAACAAATATCCACTTGTAGTATCCATACATGCATTAATTTATTGACAAACCCACATAATATCTACCTTACTGAAATTATATAATGTTATTCTATAATTATCCAAAATTATATCATAGGATTATGTTACATAATCTATTATTTCCTAAATCTAGTTTCCAAGGTTGATACTAAAATTTATCTAAATACCAACTATAGTTCCCTTACCCTAGCAACCCAAAGCTGATGTCATGCTACCATAAAATTTGTATAAGATATAGTTAAATATCATCCCAAAGGACTAAACTGTTTATTAGTCTTGGTAAACTATATACATACACAATTTAAGTTTATAAATGAAAACACAAATTAAAACATAATTTTTTTCTTTCGAGGACAACATTATTATGTACAGTGTATCCTTTTATATATTTAAAAACACTCTTTAGGGAATCATAGGTAAAGGAATAATAATATGATTGAGCTCAAATTCTCAGTAAGTTTAAGTAAATTTGAATCAATAATGATGAAATGAGAGTATTCAATATTACAAGGTAACAAATAAACACCCATTCAATTTAAATAACAAGATAAGGCATAATAAATATTGAAAGGTAAGAAACAAAAACACATTCATTTTGATAAGTAAAATGAGAATTAAATTAATCCATATTTTTAATAATGTGACGATCTTAAGGTTAATAATTATAATATAATCATCATTAAATGAAATTATTAATTATTGGACCTCAAGTGTCTAGAACATGAGCCACTATACCATCGTGATCTATCTTCAAGTCAGTCTATGTCCATGGATAAAAACCCATCTATTCTACATGGAAACAAACTATAATGGGTTTTCACTAATAAATTTCATCTAATGAGACTACTGATGCATATAGGGGCTTACTTTACATGGTCCCCAACCCATGTATTGAATTTACAAAACCATCCTCATATATCGAATAATGAATTTAATTTTTTAATAAATGTTCCTTATCAAATATCCATGTTGAGTAAAGGGTATAGATTTAATAATATTTTCATATTTAATAAAATTACTCCCAAATTACATATAATTTCCAAAAATTATATGTGGTTTAGACAAAAACCATTCAATGATAACTGATATAGATAATTATGAGAAATTTAATTTTCAATGATCTTAGGAAATATAATTTTTCATGGGGACTACAAAAACGAATCAAGGAAGTTAATTTCAATACCATCCATGGTGAAATAAATTAAAATCCATATGGTGAAATAATATGGATTATATCAATACAAAATTTTCCAATTTAGTAAAAATAATGTGTTTTTGTCATTGATGAATGAAAATATTATAAAAAGATATTTTAAAAACATTCTAGAGGATAATATACTTTTCATTTGGAATTTTTTTTGAAATACACATCTATGAAAATGGATTTAAAAAATAAATTCAAATATAACCTTTATTACTTGTAATGTATTATTTAAGTAAATTAGGACGGTTATTTTCATACACATCATAAAAGGTTATAATTACATTCTTTTTGTAAAGAAAAAATATTATAATTAGGCCTTTTTGGAATTTAATAAGAGGATTCCATGGAAAAAAAATGTAAAATGTAAAAAAGGTAAAAATAAATTTCAAAAATAATTTTGGAAAGGTGAGAAATATTTTCGATTTTTTTATAAAAAATCTGTTTTATAAAAATATAGGTTCTTTGACTAAAGAGATAAATGAAGCAAGGTTTATTAAAAAAAATTAACACATTTTAAATAAAAAATAGTGGGAATATGATACTTTTACTTAAAAAATATCATGAATAAACATAAGAGAATAAAATTAAAAGACTCATAAAATAATTTTAAAATAATTTACTCTAATGTAAATTCATGTGAAAATAATCTTAAATAAAATGAGATTGTGAAGTAAACCCCTGAAAAGATCATAGCATTGAAGTGAGACACGATAAGTTAATTGATTATTTGTATAAAATATAAATAAACATAAAGGAATTTTAAATAAATAAATATATGGTAAAAATAAATATAAACATAATCATATAATATTATGAAAAATGAGGATGTAATATAACCAAATGGAAAAGTAATTGAGTTATAAATTTTAATTACCACTTCATAATTTTATTTTCAAATCCACCTAGATGAAATAATTCAAATTAAAACTCAATATACCATGAATAATGATTTTTCATGATATAAAATGTCAATGTTTAAGTATATACACCATATAGATGAAAACTTGTTAACAATTATAATATATGACTCAAAGAATGGAAAATGGAACGAACTCCATTACTGCTTGATAGCTTTTGAATTATAATCCCCAAGAAATAAATAATTTCAAATGAACACAAAATACCATGAATAAAAATATATTGATGATATAAAACACTATAAGGTAATTATATACACCACAAAAAATAAATCATTGGTGAAATAGTGTATGCATCACATAAAGAAAACTGAGACCATAATTTCTTTCCATGCATTTACTTTTAGGTGAACATCATTTATCATCTTATATAGTGGTTTTAAACATATAAAAACATATATCATAACCATATTAGTATTTCTAATACAATATATAATCATATACTAATATCATATTACCCATTTTTTGACAATAATTAATTATTTTCTCTATTTTGTGTGTTAATTGCCTGGTTTTTTGAGTATAATTTAACCATTTTTCCTTCTTATGATGACCATGATTAAATAATATGAAGGATTCAAATAATTATTTAATATTAAAATATATTAATTATATTTTTATTTACAATAATCTATAATATTTGAAGATAGAAAAAAGTGAACTATTCCTGGATACAGTAGGTCGTACATAGGAATGAATGAAACATCCATTTCATTATCATATTAAAAAGAATGAAAAATAAATAATATTTTATTAGAATTATAGTATCATATTTATGTCACATATGTTCCAAATATTTATTAAAATCATCCTTTTTTCATTCCACGTATAACTTGAATGAATCACATCACTTTGTGGAGGTGGTAGTCTACATGTCCACAAATGTTGTTATCCTATTCCCACAAAATGGAACTCATAAAGGTATGTGTTTTATATAAATTTAAAAGAATAAATATAGTATAAATACTATTTGTATCAAATATAAACTATAAATCCATCATTATTCCAAACTTGAAAGGTTCTAAATTTAAGAATGAATGACATCAGTTCATGAGCCAGTAGTCTTCCACACACATGAACGATGATTGTGTGTCCCATTTGATTGATTAAGTGAAAGTCTAGGCCCAACTTTTATCATAAAAAATAAAATTATTTTTAATATAATTATATTATTTAATTATCATTATATAATTTTTCTTAAGAGGTGGAGAAGTAAATGGGAAAAAGATATCATTGAAGAATATTAACTCTTATTTGGGTAACTCTTTATTGTTTAAACCAAAATACATCCTTGGTTTTATTTATTCAAATGGATAATATTTTAGGATGCAAAAATGGATGTTGGTAGATTATTTTAATAGACTATGGGAATTCCAATGGGACTGAGATGTCTTAATAAGTTAGCGGGGTGAGTGCCTTTTTATGTTCGAGGAGGAGTGGAATTCTTGTAATTTTTTTAAAACGAATTCAACCAATTTTTTTCTAATGTCATGTGGAACCAATAAAAGGGAAAATTAAATAAAAGGTATTATAGGTTCAAAATATTCCCATAAAATGGATTTTTGACAGGTTTATATGTCATTTAGTCCCTTACGTTTCAGTTTCATTTCATTTTTATGCAAATTTTTTTCTTAATTATTGTAATTAATTTAAATTAACTTATATATTATTTATAGTAAAAAGATATATTTACCATAATATACAATAAAATTTATTATAATTCAAAATATATAATCTTTTCTTCAAAATTCCAATCATATTAGTAGTAGAAATTTTTTTAAATTAAATATTAAAAATGCGACAACAAAGCAGGGTTTTAAATTAAAAATGTGCAAAATTATGAGAAGTCATTATATCCAGTTTTAAAGTAAAATTTATTAAAATGAACTATATTGGATTAATTTATTTAAAATTAATGTAATTTAAAATTAAAAATAATTATAATTATAATTTAACCGTATAAATAACTTTTATGAAAAGGTAGTTTTGAATTACAATTCTATAGTTTTCAGTAATTAACTTAAAATGAATTATTTCAGAAAAAAATCACCCTAAGATAATTTTAACATTATACCTTAAAATGATGTTTATATTTTTACATATAAAACTATTAAAAGTTTTAAAATATATATTTAATATAGTTTCTCCATTAAAAGGTAAATATACTTCATTTATAAAAATATAGGTTTTTATAAGTAATATTGGGTTTTATTTTATCTTGTGACTATAAAATATATTGTATGATATGAAAACATTTTATTGTTTATATAATATATATTTTCTGATATGTTTGTTTATAATATTCATAACTACTAATTTTACATCATGGTTAATTCTTATTCTATTAAATAACAATATTCTAATAACATATTATTGTTTGTTAAAACTCGGTCTTGCATGTAATGCTAGTTATAAAAGAAACTCATTTATGAGTGTTACACAAGCTAACTAATTATTGAATGAATTTAAATATATATAATATGTTAAAATTATTGAAAATATAAATTCTTCATAGGTTATACACTATCAATTTTTTCTTACTCTTTTATAACGTTAAGGCCAGTATACTTCCATACATGGAAAGGCTTACTCTAGCGGAGTCGAGCCTTCATGGATTCCTTAAACATCATAGGCTACAGATACCTCTAGTGATTTATGGGACCTAATAAAATAATGATTTAAACTATAAACTAATCTCATGAATTTTATAATACATCATAGAACTATCTTTAAAGACAAATAAATATATTTTTATTGTCTAGGAGATTATGTATATAAAAATATTATTTTACTAAATTTATGAACATTTCTCCATAATCATTATCCTCTAGACAATTTCCATATTTTACACATGATATTATCATATTTATAATTTGGGGATTGGAAACCGAAGAAAGGGGTGAGATCATATGATATATGAGGCAAAATAAATATCATTAAGGGTTAGATCAGAATAATATAGGATCATATACGAGTGATATAATAACATAATAAAGTTCAAAAGAAAATAGATAATGGTCAAAAAGTTTTATTTAAAAACATAAGATTATAAAATGTCATTAATGAACCATAAAAAAATTATTTAGCCTAGAAACATATATCAATGATAAAAAACTAGTTATTATTATATTAAAATGTGTAATACATTAAAAATAACACATAAAGATTAAATAAGGTCATAACTAGAATGGAAGCATGAAAACAGGGGGAAATCATTAAAATAGTATTTCTTATGTTTGTAAACCCTAAAACTCTCCAATCGTCTCAGACATAATCTTGTGAGTATAGAATAACACAATCACATTCACCCATTTATAACCTATGGTCTTTGTAACTGATTCAGATATAAACTTATGATTAGATCTTGAAACCATAACACTCACAACTTTTGAGCCAAGATACATGATATCATTTTTACATTAAATGTCTATCTCTTGAGGAATAATCCATTAAACAATACATTGGAGGGAGATATAGGACCCACCCATCTCATTATTCTTATATTGATGTGCATATTTGAAAAAATCATTTAATTATAAAATTTCCCATGGATATAAAATGGGTTTCATTATATTTTATAATTATCACATAACAAACCCAAGGATGTAAAATGGGTTTCATGGAACAACCAAAATAAAATCCATTCAATTCTCATAAGTAACCTATGGAAATATAATGGATTTTATAAGACATACAAAAGGTATAAAATATAATCATGAGAAAAATAATTTAATACAAAAAATATGATCACTCAAAAAATAACATAAAAATAATATTCAATGAAACATGATATTTAATTCTATTATAGATAGATCATTTAAGGAAATGAAATCAAATCATAAGAAAAAATATCATTTGAAAACATTTTTTATTTTCCATTATAAAAGTATTGGTTATGATCCAATTTTCAAAATTATCCTTTTATTTGTAAAAAAATGAATCAAAAAAACATTCATAGAAATGGAATGAGTCCGAAACCCTTTTCCATATAGTTAAAAAATCAAATGACATTTAAAATTTAATTTCTTCGAAAAATAATTCTCATATATGATATTTTATAACTCAATAAAATGATTTTGATTTACCAAGTCCCATATATATGTCAACATTTATATATTATGGGAATTATAAGACTTTTTAAAACCATATAATAAAGATTTCCAAATATTATATCCTGGAAAAAACTATTTTTTATAATGAGAGTTGTAAATACAATGATTTTTTAAAAGATTATTTAAAAATGTAAACATGAAAATGGAATAAATTTTTCAATAAAATAAGTGAAAACATTTTTATAATTTTTATTTTAAAAATAATATTTCAAAATGGAATCTTTAAATAGATAAAAAGTTTTTATTATGGATAAGAAAATATTTTGATAAATTTTATATGTAATCTTTAATAACGTAATCATGAAAAATTTAAAACATTTTTAGTAAAATAAATGAAAATTAATTTAATACATGTATATTTAGGACTAATATTTAATAATTGAAACGTGAAAAATATATAAGAGTAAGGAAAATAAATTTTGGAGTGGATGATAAATAATTTATTTTCTAAATCATGGGAAAATATTTTGTGAATTTTGAATATACCATTCTAAAAAAAACATTTCATAGAAGCTTTTAAAACATAAAACATAAAATAAGATAATAAGATACTGAAATTTATAAAATATATCAGTAATTTAAAGAAATTAGAGAGAATTTAGAATTAACTATCATAAATATTCCACATAAGGGTTATAACTTTTGAGATGTCTTGATTTTTTGGAAGGGAATTGAAAATAAAAAATTATTGATTGTGTAACATTTCATTAAAATATCATAATGAAGAATAAAAATTAAAGATAATATAGAATAATAATAATGATTATTTAATTCAAGATATAATATATAATATTAGAAGAATATACAAAACATAAATTACAATTGGGTAGTAATAAAAATAATGTCCCAATAAAGGGAAAATGGAGATGAAAATCCCTTATATCATCAGAAACATTCCATATAATTCACCTTAAAAGAGATATATATTCATATTAAATATAAAATAAAATGATAAAGATTAATCTTGATAATATACAATCAATAGGTATTATAAATACCACTTAAATGAAATTTGGTGAAAAAATAATGTGTGTCTTGAGTAAGAATTTTTTTGGGGAAGCCCTTACATTGTTACCATTCATAGTTAATGACATTCTAACCTATGATAAATAAATAGATAATGTTTTACATTATTTTAGAACAAATATCAAATATATAACCCTTTTACGATCCTTATTATATTTATTTATCATGATTACATTAATTATTTATAACATATTATGACCATTAGGTTTTAATAACATTGACTGTTTTATGCATGTTTAATAATTTTTATATCATTACCCATAATTTCATAAAATGTACATTTTTATATATATTTAAAGAATTTGTAATATATAACAAATGTTCATTTAAAAATTTCTCATTCTATTCAATTTTTTTGATATATCATTTGAAAATCGAATTGATAATTGATTTTTTGTTAATTTAGCGAATGAAAATGTTACACTAATAATATTTAAATATTTAGCATAAAATACTCATAACTATATTCCAAAAATTAATCAATTATTATATTATAAATACATTTCTTTCCGAGATTACACATTCTTCCATGATGTTATTTTAAATTATTTTATATATTTGTAGATAAATAAACCTAAACTAGAACACACATTAACCAAATTGGAGAGTATGGTTAATGAAGTTTATCCTCCAGAATAATATCAATTAAAAAAAAGGATAATTTTATATTTTTATTTAGAAATAATTTGAACCTTATTTTATTTTTTATATAATTTATGAAAATATAAATGAAAAAAATAAAATTCATCATAGAGGCTATAATACACACATGGACAAGATCAGTAATTTTGTTTCTTAATGTGTGAGGAGTTTTACGGTAGATATTAAATTGAAATTTAAGAATCAATGTTATATTATAGATATAATATTTATTCATCCATTACATCCAATTTATCATCCATGAATGGTGGTGATGTGAAATCTATGGTTCCACTTTATAGAAGAGGTAGTCCACGAAACACAATAATAATGTTCATTTATTATTATAATTCCATAAAAATAAATAAATAAGTGATGTATAATTAATATAAAAATCTATTAGTTTAATAATTATGATGAATTCATCATATTATGTTGGAAATGATATCACATTAAAAGTAACACTAAGATGAAATTATTATGAAAGAGATCAAACTTACATTGGAGACTTTATTATTACATTGGAATTTGAAGGGAAAATGATATCAATAAATAAAAAATGGATTCTATGTATGAGAAAGGTTTATATGGATATTAAAAGGGAATAATTTCAATTATTAATTTGATTTTAATGTTTTATTTTTAATTTTTATAAGTGATCTTGTAGCATCCCGACCTTGGTGCCACATACCGGTACCCCGTGCTAGCTAGTTACATGACCAAAAGTACACCTTTTTGTATGCAAGAGGTATCCAACAAGTAGAGAGGGTCTATGCTGATCATGGGGATAATATACCCTCCATATCAAGGTGGGTTCATATTATTAAAAAATATAAATCAAATAAATTATAATAATAAATAATGACAAAAAATGACCAAACATCACATTATAATCCAAAACTGAGAAAATGAACAAAACTAAAGTATTTTATATATCATTATATATGAGTTCCAACTATCAAATTAATAACCAAAATGAATAAATAATAGAAACTCCCATTTTATTCCTAACATCATTTATGGTTCCCTCATCAATGTTCCATCCTAATTCACAAATCATGCCTCAAACATTGGGATCTTTCCCTTATCATGTCTCTCAAATAAGAAGTCTACTCGGGTACCAATCAATGACCTAAATTGGGTCTGATTACCACTCAATATTTTACAACCAATAGTGTCAAATGAAATATCTAGTCAATTATAGTGTAATATTTTATATAAATAATAAAATTTAAAAAATAATTCTAAACATGTATCACATTTATAACTCTTTATTAAATTAACATTATACCTTTAGTTCACAATGACACCCAAACCAATCACATCGGCTTTCGCTTATGTCATATTTTAAACCATAAACCAAAGGGATGTTACAATTTACTATTTAATGTTATTTAATTATTTAAATTAATTAAAATTTCATTTTGGTTCATCAAAGAGTCATTAAAAATATCATTATCATGGATGCATTGTGCGTCAGTACAACATCATTATCTTGGGTACATAGAGCGGCGGTCCAGCACCAATATCACAAGTACATATAGATACAATCAAGAAAAAAAATATAGGGTACATGGTGCATAATTATCTAACTAATATCATTGTTATATACAATGGCAGTTTAACACAAAAATATATAGTACATGGAGCTTCAGTGTAGCAAAAATTAATATGAACGCATCAACAACCAAGAGAATTATTCTGGACACCAACAGATGAGGATAATCAGTCCAACCCCAATATATCATTGTTCAAATATACATATCAAGGTTCAATATTATTCTCCCTCTTATTGACCATACACAGCATAGTGAATCATTTAATTTATCAATCATCAGATTTAATGTAATTTGAACTCATTAACAATTTAACAAAAATATCACGATTCCCCTCATAACTCATTAACCATTCGAGGTTAAGGAAAGAAATACATATAAATGTTTACATGAAAATTCATTAACAATTGTTTTATGTTTCTATACCCTCCATTACCTATTGGTATTACATTATATTCATTTCGGGGAATAAATTTGACACCCCATGTTTTTTCATCATGTTCGGTCTCATAATCTCCAATAAATCCAATGGGATTTGAGAAGGGTATCCCAAATTCATGGAGATTAAAATATATTATCTAATTTTAAAGAAATTTCACAACATGGAAAAACAAAAATACAACTAAAACACGTGTTTATTATCATTAATATGGTAATGAGCATATAAACTAACTAAATAAGGTTATTTGATGAATTATCACCCAACCTTATCCCATAAATTGATATATAATGGCTGAATACATTTAACAAAACTAGGATCATCACTATTTAGGCTTGTATATTTATACCTTCAATAGATCCAACCATAAAAAATCTCAATAAAAATTACTGTATTTGGATAAATAAAATAAAATAATATCTATGATTCCAGTAAAGAGAATAATAAGAGATATAGTAATAGTGAAAATTAAAAGAGACCTAATATAAAATCTAGATCAATAATAAGCATTGAATCCCCTAAAACATATTACCATATTAATGGTAATCAACTCTAAATACTTATGAGTAAAAGGATTTAAAAAATAAATGATTTTAGTAGAAATAATTAGAGACTAAGGCATAAAATACATGGATATTACACAATTTTAGATTAATATTTATCACATTGAAAAAGTACATGGTAGAGGACCATACTATTTAAGTGTCTTTAGAAACATGAAACACATTCTTATAATTTTTTAAATATCATCAGGATGTCATATAAAAGTATTACCCTCTAGTACTCTTACTTGATTCCCTTATTCATAACATTAGGAAATGAAACATTAGAAATGGTGACCTCAGATACTCAGTAAGGTAAAATAATGGATATATGTAAGAAAAATCATGAGAATACATGTATAATAACATGATCATAACATTAGAATATAATACCTTATATATCAAAGATCATAATCAATATTTGTGGCATAAATCATGGAATTTAATAAGACATTAATCATTGGATAATCAAGATCATAATTCATTAAATCGTTATATTTGAATAATAAATTGAATTTTGGAATACATATAAACATATATAATCATTTTATATTTGTAAATTATCATTTTGTAAAACATATTAGGGCACTTCCTGGGGGAACCACCTTCTTGGCGAGAGACACCACCATCCCTAGTTGATCCTATTGCTTATTCTGAAATGGGTTTATTCTTCAAACCATCATAGTATTAAATATTTTCTCCCAAGGCCATATTAGTAGTTGAGGTTCACTCCTAAAACAGTTTTAGTAGTCAATATTTACTCCAAAGACCATATTAGTATTCATGGTTCACTTTATAGACCATTATTATAGAAAAATACCATTAAAAAATTGTGTCCACTCTCCATTACTTCCATTTGTATCTCGTGAGATGGAAATATTTACCGAATATATTGTTGGAAGATATAGGTCCCACTCATCAAAAAATAAAATCATACATATGTGTTTCATGGGATAATAAAGAAACATCATATCTGTAACGCCCCGACCCCAGCTACCCAGATTCGGTGCATTACTTCGTAACATTGGCATGATCACAAAGGATCAAGTCTCGAAAGACCGATTAGTTTAGTAGCCTTGGAAACACTAGATAGATTCATAAGTCTTTCATTACATCAAAAAGTGAAAAACTACAATAACAAAGTCTCCATAGTCCACACTCATATCCTCTTCCGACTATCCCTGCAGGTCATTCATAAAATACTTCTTCACATCCTGGAAAATATTAAAACATTGAAAGGGGTGAGCTCAGATGCTCAGTAAGGATAACAATAATGCGGAAGCTTTCATAAATAAACATTAACATTTAAGGCAATGTATAACTAAAACAAAAGCCTTTTAAACATGAACTTCAACATAATATGGCAAAAGTAAAATGAGATAATGCCATTTACTTCTTCACATGGATATTCTACTGGTCGAATAATCACATGCAATATCAATAACCACTTTCATAATGATGGAATGTATAATGCCGGACATTCTGAAACATTTTGTCAAGGCCTCGGCCAAGACATCTAAAATGATTAAGGCCTCGGCCAAAACCATAAATCAAATTGGGAAAGGGCCTCGGCCAATTCCACGTCTAGTTGTCTCATGAGACCTGCCGATGCATCGAGGAGCTATAGCGGGCTCCACCCGTCACTTATTAAGTCCAATACATTCCTCATATGAATAGGTTTAAACATATCATAAACCATAACATAATCGTATCACATAAAACATTCATAAAGGAAACATAACATTTCCACATTTCAATCACAAGATATCAATACAACACATTTTTATAATACAAACTCTTTCAAAACCATTTTCAATACCAAAGTAAAAGAAAGGTAAAACATGGTATTTATTTTTCTTTTAAAAAAAGGTATGGCTTGTAGAGGAAGCCGAAACTCAAATAATGGTCACGGCGGCAGAGAAGTCATTGTCGCCGCATAAGTACGGAAAGAAAAACATTCCCTTTTTTTCTTTTAGTAAAACGCTTCGTATAAAAAAGATTCCTTTTGAATAAACGTAAAAGTCAAAGGGGTTTATACACCGTATAAAAGAAAGTTGTGTATAAAACCAAATATGCCTCAATGAAAGGGGATTGAGACGAAGTCCTTAAATAGATCATTTTTAAAATAAAATAGATCTATTATGTGTATTCACTACAGGTACACATAAAGAAAGTAAAAATACAAAATAGGACATAATAATATCATGACATAATTTGAAAGTAGGAGATTATCCCAAAGAATGGAAGTTGGGTTAAGAAGTTCCCTTACCTTGTGTCCGACTTGACTCAACCGTTCTTTAACCTCCTGAATAATAAACTAGAGTTAATATCTACCTTATTAAGAACCATTTTCAATTTCATTATCCTTTTTATATCACTTATTACAATGTTATGAACATTATGTAATTATTTAAGTTAATAACGGTCGTTTTGTCGATCTTTGGTACATGAGTCAACAATAAACTTCTTATAATTATAAGTTGTTAATGTGGTGAAATATCCATTATATCCAGAATTATATTAATGATGTAGATATCATATATATCATATATATACAGTATATACATTCATTTATAATATTACGTAACATTTAGAGGTAAGAAATGAAATGCACCGTTCATGGAGACGGTAAGCCGTACGTACGCATGAACGCTACTTTCATTTCAATTTCATATTTAATGGAATGAAATCATAATGATATAAATGTATAATATAATTCCAGTATAATATAGTGTATAATACCATTTACTCCATCCTTTATACATCCCACACATGGCATTAACGATTCAAATCACTTTGAGGGGGCGGTAGTCCGCACTTCCTAAAATGAAATTATCGCGTTTTACCCATAATGGAAATCATAAAGTATGCCATAAATGAGAAATACAGAAGCATAAGTAAAACAAAAACATATTATATATCATATATAAAAATAGTGACATCTTAATGGCCACCTTTGGAGGTGTTATATGAGTGTTGAACAATCATCGTTTCGTGAGGCAGAAATTCGCCATCCACAGAAACCATATGTTCTTTAACCATTAGATGTAGGTGTGTGTAAGTGTAGCTCGAATCATTCTTATAACAACATCCTAGTATATTGAGGATACTGGTGTTGTTACAAAAGAAATGAATAAAAAGAGTTTAGGGGGTTGGAGAAGAAAAATAAAACAAAACAACATTAGAAAAGACATTACCTCAAAATCGGGTAACTCTTTTTGATTTGAGCTAAAGGCTTCCTTGGGAAGAGTTCTGCCCAAAGTGAGGTTTCTAGGAGTAAGGAAGGAATGTTGGGAGAGTATTTGGGCAGAGGTTGGCCGAGCCAAATGGCTTGATGGTGTGAATAAGGTGGGAGAGGTGGGGGCCTTTTATAAGTGGAGAGGAGGGGCACTTTTGGAAAGTAATGAAATGTTACATTATTTCAAAATGCTTTTCGGATTCTAAAGGTCCCACATCTATATAATTCGAGGCTAAGGTGATAAGGTTTCGAAATATCTTCATCCAATAGGCTTTGGACAAGTGTAAGCCTCGGATTTTGCATTATCTTCTCATTTTATTTAAATCGTCAAATAATGATGTCATCGCTGCATCATTATTATGTCATAAATACTTTAATTTATTTAATGTCTAAAAATTATAAAACAAATACTATGATGTAGGAAATCTTTTTAGCTTTCCAATGACTATTTATAATCAAAATTTGGACTTGTATAACCCCAATTAAAAATTGTTTTAGTAGAACAATTTATGTTAGTGTCATTTTCACTTTAACATTAAATAAAAAGTAATTTATGTTATTTCCCAACAAAAGTGGATCCATGGGGTCCCCAAGTTAGGCCATGGCTTGTCTTGGTCGGCCATGACTCAACCAATGAGGTTGGGACATGTGTCTAGGTCATTTCATATTATTAATGTATTATTTATACCTTAAACTACACTAATTACCACTAATCGCGATTAAGAACTTAAAAGTTACTATTCACCAAAAAATTATTTTGATCTCATTGAACCACATTTTACTTCTTAATGACAACCATGTATGTCGGATTTTTGAAAATCAAATCACAGAAGTTGTAATATTTCATTTAAACGAAAAATCAGTTATTTAACTACCACTTAGTGGTTTCACTATTCATCAAAAATTGAAGTTTTTCAGAATAAGGCCAAAATTTCACCCTAAGCTATAATTGATATTCCGAATTCAAAAATGATGTCTATTTTACAAAATTCCAAACATATAAGTTGTATTAATTAATTTCATAATTAATTCCCGCTGTTACAACAAATAGCGTGTTTTTAAGAAACAATTTATATCAAAAGTTTGGCAATTGTTTATGTCCAATTTCAATGTTAAATTAATTCTAATGACCACCATTGGATAAAATGGTAAAAATATTTTCTAATTATACCTTAAAACCACTAAATAGTATAATTTATCTGTATAAATTATTTTGATTAAAAAAGTTGTTTTTATGTATTTTTCACTATTCATAAAAAATTAGAAGTTCTCAGAAAAATACCAAAAATTCAACATAGGCTAATTTCGATATTACGAATACAAAAATGAAGTCCATTTTGAAATATAAAATTTCTATAATTTTAAAAAGTGGTTATTACTATTCATAACGGCTATTTTGATTAGTTGCGGTGTGTTAGAACTCGAACTTGCGTACAATGCAAGCTATTGCATTATTGAATGAGAAGCGTATCGTGGAAGCTCGGGGTGTTACATTCTCCCCTCCTTCAATAAATTGCATCCTCGCAATTTGAAATTTTTCTTTGATAATAAAAGGCTGAAAATAGAAAATACCTTTGTGGAAAACCCACATCGGAAATAAGGTTAATAAATATATAACATTAAAAGAAAGCAGGATAAGTACAAAGGTCACCCGATATAGCCCATTCTAGGATTCTATGAAAATATGGATATGGAGGAGAAACAAACCATCAAGGTCTGATGGAGAGTTATAGAAAACAGGATTAGGAGAATGTTTAACCACAAGAAAATCACAAACTTGTGATTGGTTAAACGGTCATTGAATCCCCAGTTGGAAAAGTTAACCGACAACATTTTTGTTTTAAGTTACCTTTTATAATGTTGAGGAATTTATTTATGAGATTTACTAAGAACGTAGGGGAATATACATACTTGTTATGTATACATTCATTCGTTAATAAATTTTTACCACAAACCCAACTTTTACTTCAAATGGTAACGGAACTCAAAAATATTCTATTTATCCTAATTGTATAAGGTTCCAAATGTTAACACATACCATTTAGATTAGTAAAACGATTTTGTAATAACCAGGGACTTCCTGTAGGCTAGTGGTAGGAAATAAAGGCTTGTCGCACTATGGTTGTGGGTTCGATTCCTGCAGCTGTGTCCGACGCGACGGGTTATTCCCCACCCTGCAGGTTGTCCTTTTTCTAAAAATATAGTATTATAGTATTCCAGAAATAATCTTCAGAAAAGTTTTAACCTTAAACAATACTATTCAAAGTTCAACTTAATCCATCCCAACATTTATAGTTATCCAAAATACCTCTGTCCAAACTTTCTCTAAAAGGTCTCTTAATTCCAAAATCAATTGTAACATCAGATTCCCCAAACAAAGAAAAGTTTCTCTTATTGTCACATACTAAAAATATGATTACCTTAATCATATTAAAACCTTACTGAAACCAACAAGTACTGCAGTACAATCCTTATATAGATCACATTATTCTAATAACCAGAATATAATCCATGAGTCCGAAAGCATCAATACATTAGTTATTCTGCTTCAACTGTAGTAATAGCATAAGATTGTCCTTGATCCCTTGGCCTTTTCTGAGGTAAGATTCCTTGACGCTTAGGAAATTCATTTGCGTAATGACCCATTTCTCTACAATTGTAGCATTCAACTTTGACAGCCTCTTTCTTTCCCTTGCAATCACGTGCCTGGTGACCTTTTTCTCCACATTTATAACAGACTCCCATTCCTTTTAGGCAAGTACCAGGGTGATTCTTCCCACAATTATCACATAATGGAAAATCCTTCTTTCCCTTTTTCCCTTTATCTGTCTCTTGTTCCACCGTTCTCTTCTTCTCTTGCTTTACTTTGTTGTCATAAGACTTAGAGAATTCCTTTTCTGTCTTGATAGCACATGAGACTATATCTTCGTATGATGAGAAGGATTGTGATACTAAAGCTCGTCGGAGAAATGGTTTTAACCCATCAAAGAAACGATCAATCTTACTCCTTGGGTTACGTATATAATCGGCAGCATGCCTCGCTAACCTTGTAAAGTTAGCCTCATACTTTGCGACATTCTCATCCTCCTTCTGCCTCAGACTCAGAAATTGCCTTTCCATATCTGCTCGATGGTCACGAGGAAAGTATTTTTCTAAGAAAAGCTCTTTGAACTCCCTCCATTCCATATTCGATACGTCATCATCTTCCTTTGTGTTTTGAATCAGTGACCACCACTGATCGGCATCTCCAGTGAGGCGGTAAACTGCCATGACAACCTTCTCCCTTTCACTACTCCCCAAGGCATGGAATATTTTCTCTAAGGAATTTATCCATTGCTCAGCTACTGTAGTATTTGTACTCCCATTGAAGGTTGGCGGTTGTTGCCTCATGAAACGGTCTAGCATTGATCCTCCACGTTGCGAATCAGGGTGCTCCATACGAGTAAGGTTGTTATTCATAACCTGCGTGAGTTGTCCCAGTATGGTAATAAGTTGATCAGCACCAGTTGTATCTCCAGGTCCACAATAATTATCTTGAGCAGGAGGGCAATCCCTACACGGAGTTCGTGCATTGATACAGTTTCCATTCCTTCTACTAGGCGCCATTTCTAAACAATGGCATAATCCAGATTAGTTTATGAATCAAAATACATAATTCCATACTTGTATAATACTTAACATAAATTGAACTATTTATGGATATAATCCATAATCATAAAAAGAAATGTTTCCTTTGAGGAAGTATGTACTCATAAACCTTACATAATGGTTTGTAAATAAAATGAGAATTATCCTAAGCATATCCCCCGGGAGTGTCATAACCAAGAGTGCAGCAAGGCCCGTTGTCGTGCACCAGTTCCCGTTTGAGTCTAGCTCAAAGCGGTGTTTTCGGGTTTTACCCCTAGGTACATCTGTGCCAGAGCCACCTCTACCTGCTCGTATCCAGACAGGGATGTATTGCTCGGAAAACTCACAACATCTCTACAATACTAAAATTCTAGGAAGTTCTTCTATACTAATCCTCAAAGTCTATCTTTGGGCTATGTGCTCTAATCAGAGTTTATCTAAATCTAGCTTCCAAGGTTAGTACTAACCTCCCTTTGATACCAACTGTAACGCCCCGACCCCAGCTACCCAGAGTCGGTGCATTACTTCGTAACATTGGCATGATCACAAAGGATCAAGTCTCGAAAGACCGATTAGTTTAGTAGCCTTGGAAACACTAGATAGATTCATAAGTCTTTCATTACATCAAAAAGTGAAAAACTACAATAACAAAGTCTCCATAGTCCACACTCATATCCTCTTCCGACTATCCCTGCAGGTCATTCATAAAATACTTCTTCACATCCTGGAAAATATTAAAACATTGAAAGGGGTGAGCTCAGATGCTCAGTAAGGATAACAATAATGCGGAAGCTTTCATAAATAAACATTAACATTTAAGGCAATGTATAACTAAAACAAAAGCCTTTTAAACATGAACTTCAACATAATATGGCAAAAGTAAAATGAGATAATGCCATTTACTTCTTCACATGGATATTCTACTGGTCGAATAATCACATGCAATATCAATAACCACTTTCATAATGATGGAATGTATAATGCCGGACATTCTGAAACATTTTGTCAAGGCCTCGGCCAAGACATCTAAAATGATTAAGGCCTCGGCCAAAACCATAAATCAAATTGGGAAAGGGCCTCGGCCAATTCCACGTCTAGTTGTCTCATGAGACCTGCCGATGCATCGAGGAGCTATAGCGGGCTCCACCCGTCACTTATTAAGTCCAATACATTCCTCATATGAATAGGTTTAAACATATCATAAACCATAACATAATCGTATCACATAAAACATTCATAAAGGAAACATAACATTTCCACATTTCAATCACAAGATATCAATACAACACATTTTTATAATACAAACTCTTTCAAAACCATTTTCAATACCAAAGTAAAAGAAAGGTAAAACATGGTATTTATTTTTCTTTTAAAAAAAGGTATGGCTTGTAGAGGAAGCCGAAACTCAAATAATGGTCACGGCGGCAGAGAAGTCATTGTCGCCGCATAAGTACGGAAAGAAAAACATTCCCTTTTTTTCTTTTAGTAAAACGCTTCGTATAAAAAAGATTCCTTTTGAATAAACGTAAAAGTCAAAGGGGTTTATACACCGTATAAAAGAAAGTTGTGTATAAAACCAAATATGCCTCAATGAAAGGGGATTGAGACGAAGTCCTTAAATAGATCATTTTTAAAATAAAATAGATCTATTATGTGTATTCACTACAGGTACACATAAAGAAAGTAAAAATACAAAATAGGACATAATAATATCATGACATAATTTGAAAGTAGGAGATTATCCCAAAGAATGGAAGTTGGGTTAAGAAGTTCCCTTACCTTGTGTCCGACTTGACTCAACCGTTCTTTAACCTCCTGAATAATAAACTAGAGTTAATATCTACCTTATTAAGAACCATTTTCAATTTCATTATCCTTTTTATATCACTTATTACAATGTTATGAACATTATGTAATTATTTAAGTTAATAACGGTCGTTTTGTCGATCTTTGGTACATGAGTCAACAATAAACTTCTTATAATTATAAGTTGTTCATGTGGTGAAATATCCATTATATCCAGAATTATATTAATGATGTAGATATCATATATATCATATATATACAGTATATACATTCATTTATAATATTACGTAACATTTAGAGGTAAGAAATGAAATGCACCGTTCATGGAGACGGTAAGCCGTACGTACGCATGAACGCTACTTTCATTTCAATTTCATATTTAATGGAATGAAATAATAATGATATAAATGTATAATATAATTCCAGTATAATATAGTGTATAATACCATTTACTCCATCCTTTATACATCCCACACATGGCATTAACGATTCAAATCACTTTGAGGGGGCGGTAGTCCGCACTTCCTAAAATGAAATTATCGCGTTTTACCCATAATGGAAATCATAAAGTATGCCATAAATGAGAAATACAGAAGCATAAGTAAAACAAAAACATATTATATATCATATATAAAAATAGTGACATCTTAATGGCCACCTTTGGAGGTGTTATATGAGTGTTGAACAATCATCGTTTCGTGAGGCAGAAATTCGCCATCCACAGAAACCATATGTTCTTTAACCATTAGATGTAGGTGTGTGTAAGTGTAGCTCGAATCCTTCTTATAACAACATCCTAGTATATTGAGGATACTGGTGTTGTTACAAAAGAAATGAATAAAAAGAGTTTAGGGGGTTGGAGAAGAAAAATAAAACAAAACAACATTAGAAAAGACATTACCTCAAAATCGGGTAACTCTTTTTGATTTGAGCTAAAGGCTTCCTTGGGAAGAGTTCTGCCCAAAGTGAGGTTTCTAGGAGTAAGGAAGGAATGTTGGGAGAGTATTTGGGCAGAGGTTGGCCGAGCCAAATGGATTGATGGTGTGAATAAGGTGGGAGAGGTGGGGGCCTTTTATAAGTGGAGAGGAGGGGCACTTTTGGAAAGTAATGAAATGTTACATTATTTCAAAATGCTTTTCGGATTCTAAAGGTCCCACATCTATATAATTCGAGGCTAAGGTGATAAGGTTTCGAAATATCTTCATCCAATAGGCTTTGGACAAGTGTAAGCCTCGGATTTTGCATTATCTTCTCATTTTATTTAAATCGTCAAATAATGATGTCATCGCTGCATCATTATTATGTCATAAATACTTTAATTTATTTAATGTCTAAAAATTATAAAACAAATACTATGATGTAGGAAATCTTTTTAGCTTTCCAATGACTATTTATAATCAAAATTTGGACTTGTATAACCCCAATTAAAAATTGTTTTAGTAGAACAATTTATGTTAGTGTCATTTTCACTTTAACATTAAATAAAAAGTAATTTATGTTATTTCCCAACAAAAGTGGATCCATGGGGTCCCCAAGTTAGGACATGGCTTGTCTTGGTCGGCCATGACTCAACCAATGAGGTTGGGACATGTGTCTAGGTCATTTCATATTATTAATGTATTATTTATACCTTAAACTACACTAATTACCACTAATCGCGATTAAGAACTTAAAAGTTACTATTCACCAAAAAATTATTTTGATCTCATTGAACCACATTTTACTTCTTAATGACAAACATGTATGTCGGATTTTTGAAAATCAAATCACAGAAGTTGTAATATTTCATTTAAACGAAAAATCAGTTATTTAACTACCACTTAGTGGTTTCACTATTCATCAAAAATTGAAGTTTTTCAGAATAAGGCCAAAATTTCACCCTAAGCTATAATTGATATTCCGAATTCAAAAATGATGTCTATTTTACAAAATTCCAAACATATAAGTTGTATTAATTAATTTCATAATTAATTCCCGCTGTTACAACAAATAGCGTGTTTTTAAGAAACAATTTATATCAAAAGTTTGGCAATTGTTTATGTCCAATTTCAATGTTAAATTAATTCTAATGACCACCATTGGATAAAATGGTAAAAATATTTTCTAATTATACCTTAAAACCACTAAATAGTATAATTTATCTGTATAAATTATTTTGATTAAAAAAGTTGTTTTTATGTATTTTTCACTATTCATAAAAAATTAGAAGTTCTCAGAAAAATACCAAAAATTCAACATAGGCTAATTTCGATATTACGAATACAAAAATGAAGTCCATTTTGAAATATAAAATTTCTATAATTTTAAAAAGTGGTTATTACTATTCATAACGGCTATTTTGATTAGTTGCGGTGTGTTAGAACTCGAACTTGCGTACAATGCAAGCTATTGCATTATTGAATGAGAAGCGTATCGTGGAAGCTCGGGGTGTTACAATATCATAACCCAAGAAATGAAATGGGTTTAATAAATATGTCACCATATCACAACCTATTGAAAAAAATGAAAATTTTCCCAATAATTTCATCAAAGAATAACCCATGAAAAGAATCGGTTTTCAAAGGTGTTTTGTCATGGTATAATCTGTGGAAGAGAAATGGGTGTTGTAAATAGCACGCCAACCAAACATAAATAATTTAGATAAAGAGTAATAATGGTTTAATTATAACATATCCCAATTAATTTATAAACTTTATCAAATGATTTAATCTTGGATGTTGAAGCATTTTGAAATATCACTTGATGAATTTTTTTAGAAAATAAAAAATATTTGAAAATCATATCATTTAAGGAATAAAAAAAATTTCAAAGTCATTTTACATTGAATCCAATTTTATAAAATATGATGTATTATTTAAAAATGATTTAAAAATTTTTATGAGGAAATTATCATTTCATCTTATAAAAAACCTCTTTAAATCATAAAACATTTTGAATGTATATTTCTTCTAAAATAAACTTGAAAACATATAAAGGAAGATTTGAAAATAATTTTAAACTTTTTTTAACCATAAAAAAATTTAAAATTGATTTCCTCAAAAATTATCTTACAATATTATTTAAGAAAAATTGAATAAAATTTTGAAAATAATTTTTAAAAACATTTTAGAAAACGATATTTTGATGCAAATGAATTTCTAGCTGAAGAAATAAATAAATTCAGTTTTTCTTAAAAAACGTTACAATTATATTATGTAACAATTTGTGGAAAAATGGTGAAAATATGTGAAAATATCATTAATATCTAGAGGATAATAAATTAAATGAGATTTCTAGATATATAGATCCAGAGAGTTCATCAATATAATCATAATCATAAACAATCTCGATAAATAATGTGATTGTAGTGATAAACTCTTACCAAATTAGTAATGTAATCATAATTCCCCTTGAAAGAGTATCATTACATAAATTGTAAAAAATCACTGAAATAATGATATTCATGAAATAAAATTTCAAATTGTAATATATAATCCTCATAAAATAATGTAGGTGCATAACATAACATGTGTCTTAAAGATAAAAAATCGATACCAAATTACCATAATGATTTTTTATCAATTATATAGTAAAACAAAAGAAATAGATATTTTCAATTGTATATTTAAATAAAAATAAATTTTATTATAGTAATCATATAATACATTAATTTTTGTTTATAAACCACACAAAATAAATAAGTTTTGAATAAGGAAATAGTCTTAAAAAAATAAAGTGAGACCAGAAATACCCTTAAAACATGAGTAACTTTTAAATCATGATCTCTATGGTTTAATGATGTCAACTGAAAAATGTAATACCATTAGATATTTTAAAGTCATTATATAACATGTAATAGAATGTATATACACCACACAAAATAAGAGAGTGTTGAATATGGTTTGTATCTCACAAATATGAAAAAGGTGAAAGGAAATTCCCTTACCTTATGTCTTGACTTCATCCATATAAATTAAAACCTCATGTGTGGTAAATATAATTTTATTATTACTCTAAAATAGAATAATATTATTATATATATTTATATATATGATTTTATTTTGAATTTATATTACTTTTTTATTAACAATTCCATGTTAAATTTATGTTTCGGGTAAAAATCGCATTGTTTTTCATACATGTTTGGACTTACTATTATTCATACTCATTAATTGATCAATATTTTTTTATTTCAACAATATGTAACATGATATAAATATAATATATTTTTCTTATATTTTTATTTATGATAATATATGTTATATATAAATATGATATGAAATATACTGTTCATGGAGGTGGTAAACCGTAAGTACGCATGAACGTTGTATTTGTATTTGTGACATATTTTGGACGAAAGAAATGTAAGTGATATATATATTATAATTAATTTATAGTAATAATATAATATATATAAAATATTTATATCAAATTCATCCTTAATACCTTCCATGTAAGGCGTCAATAAATCCTATCGCTTTGAGGAGGCGGTGGTCCACACATCCACAAACGAGGTTATTATATTCCAAAAAATTTTAAAGACTGAATTTATGTATTATAGATTCATTAAATAAGAATAAAGTAATCATATATATCATATATATTATATAAAAATAGTAGGTATATCATTATTCTCAACTGTTAGCGGTTTAATGGAATAATGAACTTCATCGGTTCAGGAGGCAGTAGTCTTATGCACACACAAATGATAATTGTGTATGCCATATAATGGATGTGTGTAAAGGTGTAGGTAATAACCATAACATAAATGAATCTCATTATGTTTAGGATAATGTTTTGTTTATTAGGTATTTTTATATAAAGAAATGATGGGGTGGAAAAGGAAATAAAACAAATGTGCCCATTGAAGAATGTTACCTCTCTTTTAGGTAACTCATTTTTTCTCCAAAGGAAAACCTTTATTTCATTTATAACCAATTTATGGATTATATGAATGAGATGAGGTATTTTGAGAGATAATTTGGGAATTTCTTGGTCGATACAGAGGTCCTAAGAGGTGTGAATAAGTGAGGGGTAGTGAGTTGTCTTCTATATTGGATGAGGAGGGGGATTATTATAAATAAAAATGTTAAACACTATTGAGAGGAATCCCTTAAATTATTTGAAATTAATTATTAACCATGTTTCATAAAATATGGGTTATTTTTTAAATATGGGCCTCCAATGGATTTCAGACTAGATTCTAGATCATTTCTCAACTTATGTTTGAATTTTAACCACTAAGTGAACTCGTTTTTACATTAATAATTGTAATTTATTTATATTGATTTCACTAATGTTTTTTTGAAAAAGAGTAATTTAAACATACTATAAAATATAATTTATTCTGATTAAAAATATCGAATTCAATTCACATAATATTTAGAAACTAAATTACAATTTATATTATAGACAGGACGAGGCAACATGTTTCAAAAGTGAAATTGTTTAAAATATTGAAATGTGTTTATATTTAGTTTCAATGTTAAATTTATTAAAATGAGATAAATTTGATTAATAATTATATAATTGATCTATATATTCCTTAAAACCAATTCAAAATATAATTTATTTATACAAATAAATAAAAGAAACATGTAGTTTCTAAATAATACACATAAATTTTTCATTATTCATCTAGAAAAGAAATATTTCTGAAAACTATTGATAATTTTCCATAAGATAATTTTTAAGTTCCTATTTCAATAATGAAGTTTATTTTAAATAATATAATTTATAATTATTTTCAAAAATATATTTAAAATATATTTTCTATTATATGTTAGTAAAACTAAAATTTTGGAAAATACTTTTTTTATGCCTAAAATTTCATTTATTCAGATCTCTTATCCAGAAAACTAGTAAAATGGATGTTAAATAGTTTTTTGAATATATACTATATACATTCCATTAAAATAATTCATTAATTTTTTTTAAATTTATTGAGATAAAACAATTGTGTGTATTTATATAATTATTATTTTTGAAATGGAATCTATTAATTTTCAAGTAGTTAATACACTCATTTACAATTCATTGGTAAAAAATAATTATTTTTGTATAATCCTGACCCAACAACCACATAACTGGGGGACCATATTGGTGGGTCATATGGCCTCATGTTCACCTACCCATATTCCAGAGGCTACTAACAAGTAGAAAGGTTGTAAAGGTGGTATATTGTGGAGATTATACCCTCTTATTAGTGTGGAAGAACAGATGCAACCAAAAACATGAAATATTTGAAGAATATATAAATTTACTGAATAATAATGAACCAAAATAATAAATTACTGAGAAACTAGATAATAATATCAATATCCTCTAGCAAATATCATATACATGGATGCATGGCATGCTGAAATACCAAAGGGAAACATGGTAAAGGCATATAAAATCATAATATATATATATTTTGAAAAGGAACAAAGGGTGATCCACCAAAATCATGATAATATGGTCATCCTCTACTCCAATGCTCCATCTAAAATATAACATATCAATATTCCATAGTAGGGTGCTTGATTTTATCCATACCTATAGTCATATAATCTTCTCATGTACTAATAGCTGCCTGAGTAGGGTGTGGGAGGAAATCCCATTATACCATTAAAAATGGTGTATTGAAGTATCCAAGAAGTGATCATGACTAAACAGTGTAGTGGTACAAATGAATGAATAAAAAATCTAACTAAATAAATTACATCCATATGAGATTTATAAAGAAACCTAGAGGCTCTTCATTAATTAGCTCATGGCTGGGATGAATGGCTAAATAATCACTATATATAATAACAATTCATATATATAAATTATAGTTATATATTTCATCTACCTCTATGAACCAATTATGTATGGGCCTAAGTGGCCATATACCTAGATTACTAGGTTCTAGCAGGATCAGGGTGTAGATCAGACATCCATAACAAATATAACAATCTTATAGACTCAAGAAACAAGGTATATACCCTACATCGCATAAAGAGTGAGATATTTCATGCTAGACACTTGTAATGGTTAGTGTTCCATCATGCCAATACTTAGACATGGTATGTGGCACATCGTTCCCACTATCCTAGAAGTGTCAATGGTGTTAGACATCATGCTCAACACTAGATGTAAGGGATAATGTAACATTCATTCCCAATAGAACCCTTTACATCATACCAAAACCTATATCAAGGGATAAACACATTTATAATAAATGACATGAATCATTATCTCTCATGTATCTCAATAGTTAAGTTAGATTTAAACAAGGCATTACAATTCAATTAATGTATTTATTTATGAAAAGAAAGAGGCATAATATTTTTACCCTTTAATCATCAAATAAGTTAATCCATTTACCTATTTAGGCATAGACTAACATCATCATACAAGACATCCAATATAATATATTCCATTAAATTTATTAAAACAAGTAATTTCATTTTATAAGGCTCAAAGGGGATCTTAGTGGGAGCCATTGGAAATTGGGCAAGTACCTAAAAGTAAAATCCCATTTATAAGGAAATCCAATCATTTAGGATATTATTGGTTTCATTAAACCATTATATAAACTTAAAAATCAATTTTGTACACTCTAGAGGTGTTTCTGGTATTTAAATAATTAATTATAACGGGAAATTCAGGTTAGAGCACCCAAGGGGTTCTTATATCTGAGTTCAAAATCCTATAAACTATTAATCAAGGATCACCAAGAATATATCTAACTATGTGTATCAATTTTATAGGATGAAATAAATTAAATAAAGATGTGTGGAAAGGCCGGCTTGTGGAATAATGGAAGTGCAGTGAAAACACCTAATCTTTTGGGGAAAACAATGAGACCACCTATCGTAGGGATGTTGATGACTCCTCATCCAATGGAAGCCTCATATTTGAAGTAGGGTACGATAAATCAAAGAAGAAGTACAATAACCTAAAAATATGGGAAAATATATTGCACCTAATTATTTAAACATATACAAAGATAAAATTTGATCGATGAGAAGAGTACTTGAGAGCTCACATCAAGCTATCCAGTACCTTTGATGAATCTCGATTCGCACTTCAGTTTCATGGGTTAACTAAAATACTAGAATATAAGAGGAGTTATATCATAGGAGGAGAAACACCTTTATCCACTAGATATAGGGGGAGGAAACTGAAATTTTTTTATTATTTCATTAAGGGAATTTTAGAATTTCCATGCATAAAAATATGTGTGCGTTGTTTGGCAGCCCGGTTTGGCCACAAGGTTAGCCAAAACTGTGCGCCAAACATGCAAAGATTACTACCAAGAACATACCCCTATTGGATAAGGAAAAAGTTTTTCTAAACTGTGTATATACGTTGAAAACACCTCTATTAAAAGTATACAATTTCTCATACGGGCATGATCCTAGAGTCTCACTATTTTAGAAAAACAATCCGTCTATTAATGCACCTCTATTTCACCCCAAATGTTTAATAAAGAACATACAAGAAAGAATTCAAAATTTCTACTAATCATCCAAGCGAGTAAATCCCCCATATTTAAGAGGTTCCAGGCTCCAAGTCATCTTCATACACCCTCATGACCCTCGAGAATCATTTGGGTAACATTATAAGGTTGATTTAAAGGAATTTAGAAATAAAATGAAACAATTCATACCTCCATGAAAAGACGAGTAGTTATAACCTCCCCTTATTAGAGAAATTCATCCATAAGTTGGCCTTATTATAGTTAATAGACATCATTAGCAACAATTTCAAGTGACTGAGGTCATATATCATCTTCATGTTCCCAGTTCTCATTATGTACTCAACCATGCTGTCGTAGAACATATAACAAAGGAACTACCCTACATTGGACTTTCTTCACACACCAATCATCAATAATTATATGATTCTTTATGAAGGTAGAATCTATATATATATATATCAACCTCATTCTTCTAGAAGACATGTGATAGGATTGGATAATACCAGCAAAGTTGAGATACATGAAAGACATCTTGCATAGAACTATATCTATGAGGAAGTTATATATGGTAAACCACAAGTCTGAACCTCTTTAAAACCTATAAAGGTCCAATGAATCTAGGTGAGATATTAACATTCCTTGGAATTCCTCAATGGACCAACATGGGAAATACTCAGAAGAAGAAACATTCTCCAACTTCAAACAAGATAGTCTCTGACATCGGTTGGCATATGAAGGGTGTCTGTACAAAGCTATCATTATACCCTTTATGATTAATTAAAAATGTTGTGTGGTCTATTTCACTAGTTTGGGTCCAATTATACATTTCTCCCAAACGTCTATCCTGAATAGATTTGATCAGGAAGTACTATTATATAGGTATTCATA
This sequence comes from Viscum album, assembly GCA_963277665.1. Classification (NCBI taxonomy): domain Eukaryota; kingdom Viridiplantae; phylum Streptophyta; class Magnoliopsida; order Santalales; family Viscaceae; genus Viscum; species Viscum album. The sequence goes on from CAUJRU010000197.1 coordinate 573,898, forward strand.
AGGTTCAATCTCAATAGTATCTTGAAATCTCTTATAATAAGAAAAATCAATGTGGGGAATGTGATTTAACTTGGAACCTAAAAAGTCATAGAAACATACATGGATCTTATCTTACAACACCTGAATAGTTCAATACGTTTATCCACCAGTCTATGGGTGATATGTTATTCTCAGAAGCACCTTTGTACCCATGGCCTTCTGCAACCCCTTCATGATCCATGATGTAAAACATGTATCTCTATCATAAAAAATAGAATAAGGAGCTCCATAAAGATGTAATACCTCTCGTACATACAATATCATTAGATCATATACCAATATTTTACCTCACATATGTAATAAGTATTATACCTTCATCAAATGACCAAAAAAACCCACACCATATTGTTTCCATGAGATTATCTTGTTAAACTAGTCACAAAATTCCCCAAAAAATCGTCCCATTTCAACTTGGGAAGGGACAATGGATGTAAATTCCATGCCATATGAAGATTTTATGACTTCAAATGCTATTAAGTGGGAAAATATGTGACTAAAATAGTGAACTCATATTCCATAAAATTCCCCCAATACTATTGATGTAGGTATCAATAAATTTTGGTGACACCTAGATGAACTTCCCCTGATGAGGCATGAAATTCCTACATCAAATCCTCCATTATGTATGCTGGGACCCGTAAACATCCATGGAATAGTAATGTTTCCTCCCCATACTATGTCCAAATAGAATATGTATCAGCACCTGAAAAGAAATTCTCACAAGAAAAGGACCTTGGTATCAGATAACTACCTAATTTTTACCTGTTCTAGAAGAGTAGAGGTTACAAATATGGCTTGAGGAGAAGTCTAACCACAATCCTCTTGAACATAAATGTGCATTTTTGAGAATAAACACATGATATTTCATTCACTACTGGACTCTTGAACCAATTTTTTCAGAGTCTTCTAGTTTAGAGCATTAGCTATAACATTGCCTTTACTAGGCTTGAATCCATGCTTGAAATGAAATGACCGTAGGTACTCATCCCTGCTTCACTTCATGAGATTTGGATCTCACTATGAAAAGATGTACATTAGGATTTTGGGATTAGTGAATACCACAAAAATATATCCATGTAGATAGTATCTCCAACATCATAAGGCATGTAATAAATCAGAGTGCTTGAGTTCATGAATAAGTTAGTTTTTCTCATGAGGTCTCAACTAATGAGACCTGTAGGTAATGAATCGCTCCTCCTATATCATAACATCTCCAATCCTGAAACACGATGCATCTTAGTATATAGTATAATTACTTCTAGGATCTAAAAGATCAGTATCAGTGGTGAAGTAAAATGAACCTTCTTCTCCTGAAAGTATTCATTACAAGCTTATGACCATATAAATTTCAGACTATTATTTGTCAAGACTATTAGTGGTACTTCTAAACCTGCAAAATACACTATGAAGAATGTGTAATACCTAAAATTATCCATGAAAAATATTATTTCAAAAATATACTTGGGGTACTCCTACAAAAAAGTGGCCCTCACATTATCTATATCTAATAAAACTCCCGACACTATGATAATATGACCTATGAATTTGACTTTGTTGATCCAAAAGATGAATTTACTGAGCGTAGAATTGAATTGATGATCACTCAGTGTATCTAGAATGATCTCAAGATGCTTGGAATGTTCATGTATGGGGAATTAATACAATAAGATATCATCAATAAAAGGATACATGAATGAATCAAAAAGCAGGTGGAAAACCTGATTCATTAAATTGATAAAAATTTCAGGTGTGTTTGTGAGACAAAACGGTATGAATAGGTACTCATTTATAACACACACACTCTTGAATATTTTTTAAGTTATTTCTGATGATATAACACATATCTGATGAGAGAATTTCCCTAAATCTATCTTTAAAACAAACTCTCTCCTTGTAGCTGATCAAATATGTTATTTATTCTAGGTAGTGGATACCAATTCTTTACCATGAGATAGTTCATTCAACGGTAATCCACACATTTCTTTAGGGTACCAACCACCATGGATAAATGGAACGATGAGGAAAACAGAGAAGTGAGGGGGAATCTAAAACCATTACCCTCAAGATCCTCTAATTGCTTCATGAGATCCATAAATTCCATATATATTGTCTTATTTGGATGAATGGTCACTGGGGACACTCCTAGCACAAGATCATTGGTAAATTATATCTCTCTGACTAGAGGTAAAAAATGAATTAATTAGGAATTGCATCCCTAAAATTATCCACTATAGGAAGAAATACATTGGGTTGTAACCCTTTGTCTTCTAGGAAAAAACTGGCAATCTGAGATGTTACACAACCCAACCTCTATTGCCCGGGTCTTGACAACATAACATAACCATCCCATTCTAACTTTTGAACATTTATACCACCCTATCGTGATGTAAATTTCACCCTACAACTATATCAATCTATATGGGCTCAATTAGAAACTAACTAGCCCATCTCGATGATTACATCAATACCCTTAATGTTGAAGATGAAAATATTCCATGCAAAAAGGTATCAACCAATCTCAATGGGAATCTCTTTACAATAGTGAACATCCTCTAATCAAACACCTAATGAGTTATGAAGTATCATAATGACATGATAGTGTTCAATTTTGTGGCCCATATTCCCCATAATAGTATTTGATATGAATGAGTGAGATGTGCCTGTGTCAAATAATGAAAAAACAAAATTAAAGGATACTTGAATAGTACCTCGTTCTAGGAAAGGCATGGGGATATACTCCTATGGTTTAGTATGGATTACATGTAACATGCCTATAATATAGCCCTGAGTCAAAGAATAACTACCCTAAAGAAGCCCACTATTTTAGCACTACTAATAAAGATCTAGACTACCTCTGTCTCGACCACCACCTCGGCCTAATTAGCCGATGGTATTTATGATTCCTTCCTATCTTAAATCTACTAGACCCACATCAAAATATGTCATAGATGTAGATCTCTTATCTCTTTGAACTGAAGTGAATGTCCTTTATAAGCGATGGGTATTTCCCATCCTACTATAGCCCTTGAATTATACTGGATTATATAATTAGTGAGGGTTCGTGTGTCCCGACATCCCACATTAGTGAAATATCACATAAAAATATCTATAGGAGGATTATGAATTCTACTACATCTAGGGGTAGATTAAAAATATCTCTTTTCCTAGAAGAAGAACCAATGATAGATATAGCTATTGAATCACCCTTACTCGTAATGGTATCTACCTATCTTACGGGTAAAAAATTTACAATGGAAAAATCCCTCTAATTAGATACCTTATGGGGTATAAATTTTCCAAATTCAAGGATAGTGTTCAAATTTGAGGCCCAGACTCACCATAATAGTCTTTGAAGTAAATTATTTAAACCTACCTATGGAAAAAAAAGAAAACCCTAAAGTAGAGTATAATAGAATAGTACCTATAACATGAAATGGTTTGGTCCTCTACTCCTCTAGTGTAGGCTAGAATGTCTTTAACTAGCATGTATTGTCTCCTTGAGTCATAGTTTAACTTTTTAAAGAATCCCATTGTCCTAGAAATGAGAATCATGAGCCTGACTACCATTTCCTTGATCTCCACATCCCCCTAATCGGCCGACGGTATTCTATCCACCATCCCGTCTTAATCCTAATATCCTAGATTCAAAAAAATGACATAGAAGTAGATTTCCTCTCTCTAGAAGCTAATGTTAATTTCCATTAGAAGTTCTGAATATTCCCCATCCTAATACAACCACTACATTCTACTAGATCACCTAAACTATGATGCCTCATGTGTCCCGGCTTCCCACACTGGTGACATATCATGAAACTGTCTACATGAGGAACATTATTTCTTCTACCTTCATGAGTAAATTAAAAAAAATGTTTTTCCCATTAGAAGGACTACTAATAGATATAGGTTTTGAACCACCCTGACTAGAACTATCTGTTTCTCTCAAATTCTTCTCTATAAAAAGGTCTTGGATGATGACCTCAGAAATAATGGTCAAATTGAATAAAATGACATGTGATTAGATGAAATATATCATCCCATCCTAGAATCACCTAATGGTTATAATATAATCACCAACTATAGTAGTAGTAAACCGATAAATCTCAATGAAATATGAAGAGTATTCTGTAACTAACATACATCGTAATTGTAGGTTAGTGTAATCTCTATCACTTTCAGACATCAGTTTTTGGGGAATGAAATATTCGTATAAGACAATTTGTAAATATTTCCAAACCTTGTCTTTATACCAATATTCCTACGTAATAACATCCCACCACCTCTTATAAGAATCATGTAGTATGTAAGCAGCATGTTGATCCTCAACTTTAGAGGCATAAATATATACATGAATATAAAAATAATGGATTTGAGTAAAAACTCTGTCGAATGTGTCCCGCCATCCCCTAAAAAGTTTTGAGGATAATGCTATTGAAATTATAGATTCAATAATCCCATACATGGTACATGTAAAGTAATACCTTACATATTCCATATCATAAGTAGGAATCCTTCACAGAACTGTTCATTAGTTTGCATTTCTAGAATATGAAGTGGTTCCAAGGGTGGTACTGTAAGAGAAATCATTGGAGGATCAAGGCCCGCCACCTCTGGTGCATAGTCTTCACCACATTTAGGGTGTGTGACTGAAGGAATTTATAGTGGCATAATTTTACAATTCCAAATGCATGCCTCAGAATAATTCTTAACAATTGAAAAATTGTAGATACAAAACTATGATGGGTATGAATCCATCCAATGAATAAACCATCCCTCTCTTCCTACTTCTAAATTTAGTAATGGGTAATAGAGAGAGACCATGGTAGGTCATAAGAATATAAGAGATACCGGACTACCCACTAATAAGGTTGTGTTTGGTTCCATGTCTATGTTTTACATGTATTAGATGCCCATTTTCACTTTAAAGGTCATATTCATTTTAAATTATTGTTTAATCAAATAATTAAATATCATAAAATTGTTGAATTAAATTGATTTCCATTTCCAATCAATAATTTCTCATACTCCTTATAAACCAAAATATAAAATCCACTTATCCCACACCACAATAGGTTATATCCCATGGGACCAATGTTCAATGGCTTAATATGCCATAATTAACTACTTAAGGTGTTTACCATAACTTATTCAGGAAAAAAATGTTTGGTTATGGAATCCACAATATGTGTCAACAATGTTTTACAATCCCTATATAAAAAATCATCACAATTGAATACATAACCATGGAACCATCAATATGAAACATGAATATTCACACTAAAAATAGTCATGATATAGAAAAAGTCCATGTTATATTAGTCCTATCATTCGTATAATAAATCATGTAATAAAGCACAATCATTTTATTGATCCATGGATAAGACATTTAATTTTAATAATGAAAATTTAATATCACTATAAAAAATGTACATCATTGAATAGTGAAGTCATATCAACCATAAAAGGCACGAAAAATAACTAAAATTTCCCAACTAAGGTAAATCAGGATTCCCTTATACATGGGATAGTTACGTCTAAGAACGGGGTCATTTCTAAATTCATTTAACTTTTATTCTCATATCAAATACCAAAAAAGTAAGATAAAGGGGAAAAAATAATCACTGATACTACTTTGTAATATCCCTACTCGACATCTTATAAATTGTGGCCCAACATGGGTTAGTTTCATGTCCCTAAGTGCACCCCCACATATACCAGAGGCTAACGACTAACAATGAGGGTGTAAACATGGTATGTTGGGGATACTATAAACTCTTATTATATTGGAAAAATTTATACAAAAAAATACACAAACAAAATCATATTAAAAATAACTTAATAATAATTCATTATACAAAGAAATAACTGAGCAACTGATTAATAATATCATATTACTCTATTTAGTGTCATATAAATGGATACACGACATGCTAGTATACAAAATTATAATTGGGTAAAAACATATACAATCATGTAAAAAACGAAAAAAGGTTATCCACTAGCATGTTGAGGATATTCAAGGTCCTATACTCCTATGATCCATCTATAAGTCAAATATATCAGGTTTTTAAATTATGGTTCTTTCCCTTATCTATACCTACAATCATTTAATATTCTCTAGTACCAAAGGCATCCCAAGTAAGGTGTGAGATAAAATCCTACTAGGCCCCCACCAATGATGTCTACAATTAAACCAATATATTCTCATAACAAAACATTTTATAGGTAAAAATGAGAGAATAAAAATGCTAAATAAATGCATCCCAACCTTCTTAGGTTCCTAAGGAAACCTGGAGGTTCTACCTTATTCTACTCGTGGCTGGAATGAAAGTCTGAAGAATGACTAGATATATAATAAAAATTTATTTATATATGAATATTATATATTTCATCCCCCTATATAGATCAATTATGTGTGGATGTAAGTGTCCATATACTTGGAATACTATGTGATGGATGGACAGGGGCATAACTCAGACATCCATAACCAATAAAATGAGCATATAGACTCAATTAATATGTTTCATTCCCTACATCCCATAAATATTGAGAGATGGTTTTCTAGATACTCATGATGGTATGTGTTCTATCATGAAAACACTCAAATAGGGGACATTACACATCATTTCCCCCATCCATGTAGTTGCAATGGTGTGAGATTACATGCTCAAAACCCGGTGTAAGGGACAATGTAACCATATTTCACAATAGAACCCTTTCCATTATACCACAACCCATAACATGGTGTAACCATATTTATAATAAATGTCATGATGAATTACCTCTCATGTATCTCAATAGTCATTAATGATTTAAACAAGAAATTACAAATCAATTAATGCATTTAATAGTGATAAACAAGTCATGTGGTCATGCCACCCTTTAATCATTTAATAAATGAAACTATTTTACTAATTAGTCATGGTGGACCATTATGAGACAAGACATCCAATATAATAAATTCCATATAATTTATTATAAAAAGCGGTTTCATTTTACAAGTATCAAAGGGGCTCTTATAGGGATCCATTAGAAATTAGGATACTACCTATAAGGGAAATCCCATTTATAATGTAATCTAAGAACATATGAGATTCAAGGTTTTAGTAAACAATTATATAACCAATGGAAAACTTTTTAAAACAAATTTCATACCCATTGAAGGTGTTCTATATATTTAAATTATTAATTATAAAGGAAAATTCATATTTATGCACCCAAAAGGTGTCCATATCTGAGGTAAAAATCCCTTAACATATCAATAATGGATCAAGGTAAGTATGTCTAGGTGTGTAGATAATTTTGATATAAGGAAATAAATTAAACAGTGATGCAATGAAAAATATATCTTGGGTAACAATTAATGATCTTTGAAAACACCAAAAATTTGGGGAAAATGATGAGACCATGTACCTTAGGGCTGTTGATAACACTTCGCATGATGGTGGCCTCCAATTTGAAGTAGGATAAGAGAAATATAAAAAATGGTCCAATTCCCTGAAAATAGTGAAAAAGATATTTCACCAAATAAGTGTAAAAGATACAAATACAAACTTAATAGAATAATATATAACTCTAGATCTCACCTCAAACTATCCAACACATTTAACGGATATCGATTCGGACTTCAGACACATGATTTAACATAAATACTAGATTTATAGAGGAGTTATCTCAAGAAAAGAGAAAACACATTTAGCTTCCAGAATGAGGGGGAGGAAAAGAAAACCATGATTATTATGTATTTAAGGAAATTTTTTACTTTTTATCCTTAAAAAATTGAGAATTATTTAAATGCACAACGTTCCAAACTACGCACTAATCATGGAATGATTACCGTCCAAGGTGAGACCCTGCATGTTTATGGTGCACAAATTTCCAAACCGTGTGAATATTTGAAAAAATACCTCTATTAAAAGTCTAAAATTTCTCACATGGTAATGTTTTTAGAGGCACACTGTTTCAAAAAAAATCATGTTTATCTGGTTTCACCTATGCTTTTCCACACATGAATAGTATACACCATGGGGGCTATGAAGCACAATTTATACTAACCATGTAACCCATAAAATATTCAAGGGGTTTTGAGCCCCAAAAAATCCCAGGATACAATCTTGACTCCATGAATCCTTTGGGAAAAATTATAAGGTATGTTTAAAGGAATTTACAAATATAAACAAATTAGTTGTACCATCATGAAAATATGGGTCATTACACTTTTTATTTACTTGTGTAATCTATATTATGATAATTTTGTATATATTATTCTTTACTTCCATTCTAATGGATAGGTGATAACTATAAAATTACTTTAATAATGATATTTATAGTATATTATAGTTTAGTAAATCATAGTCTTTTTTGTAATGAAAGCTATCAAAGTAATTCAACACTATGTGTAACATAAGAAAAAAATAGTGTTTTATTTACCATAAGAAAATATGAGTGTGGTGTGTATTGGAATCTTAACATGGTGTTGCATATAAAGAAATCATAACTTTTTGTAGTGTAAAATTAAAGCCATCAAAGAGAAAGAATTTATTAAAAAAACATTTATTCATAAAAACTATAGGTGTTACAAAAATAGAACATAATATTTTAATTTGGATTATATCCATAAATTTCAGGCTACTAATTAAACTCCACACATATAAGAAGTGCAGTTTGGAAAATATTATTCCAAAAATTCATTGTTGTTGTCTCAAGCCAACCCCAAGAATGGTTGGAAATCAATGTTTGGGAAACTATGTGCTAGCCATGTTTTTCATGAATTCATGGTGGGGGGGGGGGTCGACTCATGGTTTGGTCAAACCGTTCACCCCATTCTAATGACTCAAAAAGGGACACACTATTTCATGGGAAAACAAATGCTTTTCCCTAATCAGTCACCAACCATTCATAGCCTCATCGGCTTCAGAAATTCTCTAAATTTACTAAAAAACCCAAAGAAAAAAACACATTTATTATAAAAAGGGTAAATTTATACTTAAAAAGGGTATGGGACATCTCAATAATGGCCAGTAGCTTAAAATGTACACACCTTATAACACCTCGTTATCGAGATGTACTCCCAAGAATCAGTAATCCTATAAGGTGAAAAGGATAGAACACTTGAAACAAATACATTCTTCCATATCCCATTATCCATCATGAACATTTCACAATTCCATAACACTTAGATTAACTTAACATAATTTCCCTCCAAATCATTCACATTGTGATCCACAACACATATTATGTGCTTCTCAAAGGATGAATTATCCTCAAACTCAACATCATCACCATTGATCACATGAAAAGTGTTAGGGTGATAATTCCAATTTTGTGAGAAATGGAAGATATTATATGTAGTTTTATTACACTATGGAATAGCCAGTCATTATCCCAATGTTTTGATCCTCCCCACAATCATAAATGGTCTGATAGACAAGTGTTTTATCTTTCACAATATCTGAATTGGTGGGTGATCCAATATCAGTAATAGGCATAAGAATAAAAAATAACCAAATTTTAACTCTAGATGTTTATAAAATATATTAAAATGATACATATATCTACTTTTCAGTTTATAAATAAATTTTTGAATCAAATAAACTTGTTCTGATGTCTCTGGTAAAAGACTCAGTCCTAACTCCACTAACTCCACCACCTTCATCTACCATAATGTTTTTCTTCATGGCCATCAATAGAGTTCATCATACAGTTTTATCCAACATATTCACCTAATAATTGTTTTAATATCCCATCTAATCAAATGCTATGTTATTCTCCAAATACCCACCAAAATATTGGATACATGCTTCTAACATTTCCTCTAACACTTGTAAAGTATGTTATGATTACCCTTATGTGTTTGGGTGGGAATATGTGACCTGAAACACCTACATACTCAGTTCATTTTTAATTCTTTTCCAGAAGCATAAATTAATTCTTGGACCATGGTATGAATCTATACTTTATGACACATCTTGAAAAAAAAAATATATATTGAACATATAAGTCACTCTTGTGATAAACCATGAATGTTTCCCATATTCAGACTAATTATGAAATGTTTTTTGAATAGTCCACAATCACCCATATTGTGTCATTATTATGAGGGGTCCATGGAATACCTACAAAACAATTCCAAAGTGACATCATCCCATTTCAACTCTCTAATGGGAAAATGACATAAAATCCAAAAAGGACATTAATGCTTAACATTTACTTGCTGATGAGTGTGGCATCATGTCACAAAATATTCAATATCTTTTTCGTTCCCATCCACCAATACAATGTCTGATGATGACATTACCTCTTGGTGAAACTAAGGATCACCTTCTACTTAGATGTGTGAAACTCATGCCTAATCTTTTCACACATAAATGTATGCACAACAACATGGCCCCAAACAAAGATGGTCACATCTTCATCTATATTCCAATCAGTTGGTGTCTCCCCATCTTCAAAACTATCCCTCAGTATAGAAACATTATATCTTCATACTACAATTCCTTTATTTTGGGTCATGAGTGTAGGATCAACTAGTAAGGGTACAAGGGTAATATGCTACCACTCATCTTGAAAATCCATGTGAATTTTGACAATAAATAAATCATGTTTCATTAAGAACTAGACTACTCGACTGCCTGAGTCTGTATCCTTTGGCTCAATGATTCGGTATAACTATTCCCCTTTTTGAGTGTATAGGGTATGTCAAAGTCAAATGAATACGTAAACTCAACCCATATCCATGGTTGAAGATTAAAATCTCATTGTAAAATGATATAATTTAAAATTTTATAGTCATTATACAAAATAAACTATTCTCCCAATCGATAATTCCACTAACAATTTAAGTCATATACCACCACAACCAACTTGATGTCAAGTGAATGGTAATTTTTTTCATGTGGCCTCAACTGTCATGACACAATGACATGACCTGATCTCACTATATAAAAACTACTCTATTTCTAATTCCATATTCTTCACAAAATAAGGTATACTCCTCCCCAGGTTTGGGTAAGATAAAAATTAGTGCAGTTTCAAATGATTATTTAGCACCTGAAATGAATTATCACATGTTCTTGATAATTCAAACAAGATAACCTTCTTGGTCAATCTTGAAATTGGTTCTTCTAAATGAGAAAAATGATTTATAAAACATCACTAATATTCCAAAGAAACCCAAATCTAATTAGATATGAAAAACATTCTTTTGGTAATATTATTAATAAACTACATGAACTTTCTTTGGGTCCCCTAAAACCCCTTCCTTAAAGATGGTGCGACCCAAAAAATGTACTTTTTGACCTAAAATTTACACTAATATAGCTTTACAAATATCTTATGATCACTCAATATACTAATTATGATGTATATTTTTTTGGAATGGTAGTCATGATTTTAGGTGTACACCAAGATTTCATTTATGAAAAAGAACTAAGAGCTGGTCTAATAACTGGTGGATGATTTAGTTCTTAAAGACTATTCAATTTTAGGATCATTCATCAACCCTAAAAAATTCATGTCCAACTCTTAAAAGCCATAACTTCCTCTAAATATATTCTGTGGTATATCATAAGTTTTCACCCTTAAATGATGATATCATAGCCTCAAATAGATCTTGGTGAACAAGAATTAACTACTCATATAGTCAAAAATATATTCCAAATGTGGAAGAGGATAATGATTTATTTAGATAATACTATTTAACTTCATCTATTAAAGAACAAGTGTCATGTTCCATAACCGTCCTTAAAAAAAGAATTGAGAACCCCATAGTAATGTACTCAAACAGATAAACCCCTAATCAATAAATTTGTCTAGATAAGTGTTACGATTCTAAATATATTTTGGTGCCATTTGGTAAGGAGGAATGGAAACTCATTCAACGTGATGCTTAAAATAAATCCTAAACTCAACATCTCAGTTAGGTGTTAGATTAGATAAGTATTAAAGAAACAAATCCTAGAACCAACCCACTACGATAAAAAAAGACATTATTCTTTACACTCCATCCATACAAAAAAATACGTGTATCCTATGTGGAGTGATCCCATGGTTTCTATTTAGTTGACCCCACAATGCCTTCATGGATATCCCATTCTCAACAATGGACACATTTTTTAACCTTAAGAGATGTGAAAGTTACAGTCTTATAGTAACAATCTATGTGGGCTTGGTATGATACTTGTCACTTCATTCCCAAAATAAAGAGAAAACCTAAATTTTCAAGTATACACCGATCAAAAATGAAATAATACTCGCCAGACATTAGGGTACACCCTTTGAATAAATAGATTTACTTCGACTATACAACAAGAAGGGTATTGATTATCATATCCCCACACAGAAACTCTAACATTAGAGTTAAACCATTCACATATTGAGCTGATATAAAATAATTTGAGGATTATATGTCAAATATAGAATTAGATAGAGTATAATCCAAAATAATTTTACCTATTAATATCAATGGACCCACCTTGCTATCAATATGTGTGGGATGAAGTACATGCAACTAACCTATCATGAATCCATGTTCTTTAGCCTGAGTCCCATGTACTTTACTGATATATTGAAATGGGTGATCCTTCCCTGAAGTACCACACCCATAGCCACGACAAGCATGACTAGTATAACTTTAACTACCAAACTGGTATGGGGTAAAATACACACTTCAAGATTGCTCTGCCAGCATACATTCACCATAAACTCCCATGAGGCACTACCTCTATAACTGTCATATCCATATCTATGTTTAGAACTCCACTAGTGGTTAGGATCATTGAATACTAATGTGACATGGCCTACCTATCAAATGGAAAAACACTTGATCAATAGCCAAATTAACAGATCATATCCCATTTATATACAATCCATTATCACTCTAGTGAATGTTATCATATCTTACCTTGAAAATATTTATCACTTATTTATCCATCAATAAAGAGAATTCATCCACTATAAGCCTCCTTGAAGATCCCCTATGAAATGATATCTTGATTCAATAGCTCGTCAATATTATTCAATTAGGATACATTAACCTAGGAAATAATCTCACACTTATGCATGACTATAAAATATCTCTCTAAAGAAAAATCATCTCCCACAAGTGTTGGGACAAAGCACTGCATGTTGATGAAATGGAAAACATAGACCATCACATAAATTCTTACCTAGGTTTAAGACATAATGTCGGCTGACCTCTAATACATTAGGTTCTTTGGGTAATTGTTTCCCAGAAAAATCTCATATAATTCTTCTATACCATTCCCTCAAACTGATCCTCCCGATCTAGAATATCCCACCAAAATTATGATGGGCCTAATAAAATATAGGACATTAATTAGACTATTTTCATCTGAGGATTTTCTAATATATACAGGATTGTCTGTATAGAATCAAAACCAAACTCAGAACCCTCAGGTACACCCTCTCTGGTGAAAATTGTAGTGTGCTACAGCTAGAACTCCCATATCAGATCAAATATATTTTGTACAGCCTTTCCTAGGCCTCTTTACATGAACTGCATACGATGAGAAAAGTTCTCATTGAACTACTCATTTTCACCTTTAACCAAAAAAAAACAAGGCATCATGTTATACTGTTGGGGGCATATTTCTAGAAACATCCTCGTGTTGACCTAATAGAAAATTTCACCATGCATCCATGTATATATATTGAAAATTACATATATTAGAAAACATAACACATTATTAACACATTTACACAAGTAAGATTCATAAAACACTTCAAAAAATTATCCCACATAAACATTCCCATGGTCAAAAATATATCAACATCAGTACCCTTAAAAATACCTAAACCATTCCAAGGATAATATAGGTGAATCATAATTTTTTACATATGTTTTTCATTATAGAAAATTTATTAAAACATTAAAACTACCAAATTTGAAATATTTTAACTATTATAATGTAATAACCAGGAAACATTTATTTTTAATTACTCAGATAAATAAAATAATTTTTAATTCCCATTTCGCACTCATAAATTACTTTCCATGTGCTCCCAATATTATGTCATTCACATATATCCTTGAGTTCTTAAAAAAAGTTATACGTACTAAATTTTTTTATCATACCGAGCTAGGAGTAAAATCTCAAAAAACAATAACATCACAAAAAAATTTCATCCCCTAGGTGAAATAACATCCTATAGTAATAGTAAAACATCATGAGAAAATAATCCAACCCTAAGACCTTGGGGTTTCCTCCACACATGTGTTATATAATACCATGAATGATTTCATAACCAAGGAATGATGTAACATCCCAGGTAAATAATGATTAAATAATTTTCATATTTATTAATATTTACGAATTAAATATTAATTTTATTTTAAAGGGGTTGCTATGTTTGATAGCGTACCCGATACGCAACGATGAGTTTCTTTGAAACTTACGTAGCACACTAGTAATAAAATAATATTATTTTAAATGTTAGTTAACAAGTAGCCGTTGTACTAGCGGGAATGGATATAAATAACTAAAATATGATTAGATATGTTTTTAAATGTTTATACATTTACCCAATAAAAGATAAAAGCTTAAAATACGGAAAGAGTTCAATTTTAGGGCATATATACTCTAATTTTCACTAAAGGTTCACTTATCACCTTTTAATGGTGAATCGTCATTAAATATAGTTTTGATCACTCTTATACTTTATTTTGGACCAAATATAACTCTTCTTTAGAATCGGGACATCAAAATTTACTTTGTGTAAATTTTTGGTACCTTTCTGAAAAAGTTCATTTTTTATGAATAGTGTAAAATGTTGTATTTTAATTCAAAACCTCTTTTTAATCTAAATTATTTCTATGATTAGATTATTATTTTAATTGGTTTTAAACTGAAATTAGAAAATATTTGTACCAGTTAATCCAATGGTGGTCATTGGAATCAATTTCACTTTGAAATTGGACTTAAACTCGTGTCAATCTTTTGATACTTATTGTTTCACAAAAACACGCTATTTGTCATGACAGCGGGAATTAATTATTAAATTAATTAATTTGACTTATATGTTTTGAATTTTGTAAAATGGACTTCTTTTTTGAATTCGGAATATCAAATATAGCTTAGGGTGAATTTTTGGTAATTTTCTGAAAAACTTCAATTTTTGATGAATAGTGAAACCACTAAGTGGTAATCAAGCAAACTGATTTTTCAGTTAAATGAAAGTTTACCACTAATGAGTATTGAATTTTGAAAATCCGACATACATGGTTGTCATTAAGAAGTAAAATGTGGTTCAATGAGATTAAAATAATTTTTTTGGTGAATAGTAACTTTTTTTCATTAATCGCGATTAGATGTAATTAGTGTAGTTTAAGGTAAAAATGATATTATAAGAATGTGAAAACACCATGACACTTGTCCTACACCTATTGGGTGAGTCATGGACGACCAAGACAATCCATGGGCCAACTTGGGGACCCCATGGAGCCACTTTAGTTGGAAAATGACATTAATATATTTTTATTTAATGTTAAAGTGAAAATGACACTAACATAAATTGTTTTACTAAAATAATTTTTGAGTGGGGTTATACAAGTCCGAATTTTGATTATAAATAGTCATTGGAAAGTTAAAAAGATTTCCTACATCATAGTAGTTTTTTTATAATTTTTAGACATTAAATAAATTAAATTATATATGACATAATAATGATGCAGCGATGACATCATTATTTGACGATTTAAATAAAATGGAAAGATAATGTAAAATCTATGAACTACACATGTCCAAAACATATTGGATGAGTGTATTTATAAGTCTTGTCACCTTATCCACGAATTATATCAATGTGGGACCTTTTGAAACCGAAAAACATTTTCAAATAAAGTAATATTTCCTTACTTTCCAAAAGTGCCCCTCCTCTCCCCTTATAAAAGGCCCCCACCTCTACCCCATTTCACACACTTCTCAAGCCTTTGGCTCGGCCAACCCCTGCCCAATTACTCTCTCCACATACCTATACTCATCCTAGAGGATTCCCTTTGGGCAGAATCCTTTCAAAGGAAGCCTTTAGGCTCAAATCAAAATGGAGTTACACTTTTAAAGGTAATTCATTCTCTCTTGTTCATTTGTTTTATTTTGCTTCTCCAACCCTCTAAACTCTTTTTATTTACTTCTTTTGTAACAAAAACAGTATCTTCAATATACTAGGATGTTGTTATAATATTTATTTGAGCTACACTCTCACACAACTACATCAAATGGTTAAAGAACATACGGTTTCCGTGGATGGAGAAATTCTGCCTCCCGAAACGATGATTGTTCAATACTCATTTAACACCTTCAAGGGTGGCCATTATGATGTCACTATTTTTATATATGATATATAATATGTTTATGTTTTCTTTAAGCTTATGTATTTTTCATTTTTGTCATACCTTTATGGTTTTCATTATGGGTAAACACGATATCTTCATTTAAGGAAGTGCGGACTACCGCCCCCTCAAAGTGATGTGATTCGTTAATGCCATATGTGGGACATGTAAAGGATGGATTTAAAGTTATTATATATGATGTTATACTGGAATTATAATATAACTCTATATCATTATTATTTCATTCCATTAAAGTATGAGATAGAAATGAAAGTAGCGTTCATGCGTACGTATGGCTTACCGTCTCCATGAACGGTGCATTTCATTTCTTATCCCCAAATGTAATGTACTATTAAAATTACATGTATATAATGTATATATATAATTAATGATATATATAAATGATGAATATAATTCTGGAATTAAAAAATACATACCTCTCATTTAGTTTTAATTCCACTAATATGACAAAGAAATGAAAGTAGCGTTCATGCGTACGAACGGCTTACCGTCTCCATGAACGGTGCATTTCATTTCTTACCTCTAAATGATTATGTAATATTATAAATACATGTATATTCTGGATATATATGATATATATGATATCCAAATCAGGAATTTCATTCTGGATATAAAGAACTTTTGACCACACGAACAACATGTAATTGTAAGAAGTCAACTTTTGACTTAAGAACCAAATATTGACAAAACAAACATTATTAACTTAAATGGTAACATAATGTTTATAACATGGAAATAAGTGATATAAAAGGAATAATGAACTTTTAAAAGTTTCTTAATCAAGTATAAATTAACTCAAGTTTATTATTCAGGATGTTAAAGAACGATCGAGTCAAGTCGGACCCAAGGTAAGGGACTTCGTCTCAATCTCCTTTCATTGAGGCATATTTCGTTTTATACACAACTTTCTATTATACGGTGTATAAACCCATTGACTTTTACTTTTATACAAAAGGAATCTTTTTCTACGAAGCGTTTTACTAAACGACAAAAAGGAATGTTTTTTTAACGTACGCGGTGACAACGACTTTTTCCGCCGCCGTGAGTATTATTTGGTCTTTGGCTTCCTCAACAAGCCGTATTGTTTTTAGAATAAAATAAATACCATATACTCTTTTATGTATTTTGGTATTGAAAATTGTTTTGATAAAGGATTCTATTATGTCAATATATTTATTTTATATTATGATTGAAATGTGGAAATGTTATCATTCCTTTATATTGGTTTTATGTTTTATGATTTTATATTGGTACTTGGACATTTTAACGGGTGGTTACGTTATAAACCATATGACGGGTGGTGCCGTGAATACCAGGACGGGTGGTTACGTTATAACCTCCAATGCATTGGGTATGGAAGTCGTCCGTATGTCTATTCCATTAAGTATGTATGGAAATAGGCCGTATGGCTATTCCATTAAGTGGTATGTGTTAAAGTCGACCGTATGGTTACTCCACTTAAGTATGTTTATGTCCCAAGTTACCTTTATAAATGTTATGTGTTCTTTTTATGGATTTTATGGTAATCCTTTGGTTATAAAAAGGTAAGTAATGATACTTTATTCAGTAAATAGTTTTTACTACTTCATGAAGGTGAAGGTATTACTTTGATAGAGTATATATGGTTTATTTGATGTTTGAAAAACTAACAGTTTTCATTCTTTCTGTATCCCTTACTGAGCTTTTTATGCTCACCCCAAGTTTTTTCGAAATGTTTTTCACAGGACTTAAAGTGGAATAAGGTCAAGGATGGGATCAAGGGAATGTCATGCTATATAAAACATGGAATCTATAAATCTTTATTTTTAAAAGTTCTTATTTTATGGAAACCTAGTAGAAGTGACTACTTTGTAATCTTTTGAGATGTAATAGTTATGTTCTAATTCTATAAAACTCTAAACCTGAAAAGATCCTCAATGTGAATTATTCATTTAATTCAATATTAAGTAAGTTTTAAGGCTGGGGCCTTATAGTTGGTATCAGAGGACGACTTAGACAACTTTAGGAGTTAGAAAAGTGTTAAATTATAATATGATTGAAATGATATAGCATTCACGGATTACCATGTTGCTTCGCCTAAGATATTTCTGTGTTCAGAATGGTTTTCCGCAGCGGAAACAAAGCAGCTATGTTGGGACGACATCAGGAGGAAGATAACCTTCCAAATCAGCAACCTGAGATGGTCGGAATCAGAACTGAACAGTTTGTTGCAGTGATGGCATAGTTGACTCAGGCTATAAATGGTGGTGGTATCCATGCACGAGATCATCCAGATCAACCGCAGAGGAACATGTCAGTGGTGGAACATTTCATGAGGCAACATCCCCCATCATTCAGAGGATCATCTGACCCTGTGCAACCTGAAGGGTGGATTAAAGCACTGGAAATGATTTTTGATGTCATGGGGTGTTCAGAACATCAAAAGGTTAGTCTTGCTGTTTACCATTTTGAAGGTGAAGCTGATCAGTGGTGGTCGATGGTGAAAAATATAAGGGATAGTGATGAGATTGAGGATCTTCACTGGGACGAATTCAAAGGTATGTTTCTTGAGAAATATTTTCCTAAGGTGGTTCGTCTTAGTATGGAAAAAAAGTTCCTAGAATTGAGGCAGGGGGATGATTCAGTGGCTGCTTATGAAGAAGAGTTCACTCGATTGGAAAGGTATACTCCAAACGTCATACGAGATCTTGATAATAAAATAAACTGTTTTTACTCAGGGTTAAAGCCAAAGTATCGAAGGGATTTAGCTTCTTGTGAGTACAAAAGTTATGAAAAACTTTTTCGATGTACGGAGAAGGTGGAAATGGAGTTTTCCGATGATCAGGTGTTCTATGACAAACAAAAGAATAAGAGGTCTAGTTGGCAAGAAAAGGGGAAGAATTCATCAAAGAAGCAAGGAGGTAAGAAAACCAAATATCCATCCTGTGAGAAGTGTGGTAAAATGCATCCTGGAGAATGTTTATCCAAGACTGGTAAGTGCTTTCAGTGTGGTAAGTCTGGTCATATTTCTTGTAACTGTAAGGAAGATGATCAAGCAGGAAATGAAAAGCCAACGGTAAGATGTTTTAAGTGTAATGAAATGGGTCATTAGGCAAACGAGTGTCCAACGAAGAACTCAACTGGGGGAATGCAGCCAGACTACAAGCAGAAAGGGGTGGTGAAATCCTTTGCAACAACTTCAGTAGATGTTGGTTCATCGAGTGAAGTGGTATCAGCTCCAGGGAGCTCAGTATTTTTCGAAGATTGACTTGAGGTCGGGGTACCATCAGTTGAAAGTAAAAGAAGCAGACGTTCCGAAGACTGCGTTCCGTACTAGATATGGACATTATGAATTTTTAGTTATGCCTTTTGGGTTAACCAATGCACCTGCTGTATTCATGGACCTTATGAATAAAATTTTCCATGAGTTCTTGGATAAGTTTGTGTTTGTGTTTTGAGGTTTGTGAAGAGGTTATGTGTGCCTTGTGATTCACAGTTGAAGAATGAGTTGTTTTTTCATCCTGGCAGTACTAAGATGTACAGAGGTCTGCGGGAGTATTACTGGTGGGATGGAATGAAAAGAGACATTGCTAATTTTACTGTGAAGTGTTTGACATGTCAACAGGTTAAAGCAGAGCGACAGTTACCGAAAGGGATTCTTTAGCCTTTACGAGTGCCAGAGTGGAAATGGGAAAACATATCCATGGACTTTGTTATGGGATTACCGAGGACATCTCGAGGTAATATGCAATATGGGTTATTGTTGATCGCTTGACCAAATCTTCTCATTTACTTTCTATACGAGATACTTTCTCTCTAGATCAACTTTATCGTCTGTATCTTAAAGAGATAGTCAGGTTACATGGAGTTCCTCTCTCCATTGTATCGGATCGTGAACCCAGGTTTACTTCTAACTTTTGGAAAGGCCTTCAGAAGTCGTTGGGTACTGAATTAAAATTTTAGTACAGCTTTTCATCCTCAATCAGATGGGCAGTTAGAACGAACAATTCAGACATTGGAGGATATGCTACGAGCTTGTTTGATGGATTATCAGGGAAGTTGGGACCAACATCTTTCTTTGGTTGAATTTTCTTATAATAATAGCTTTCATTCCAGTATACATATGGCACTATTTGAGGCATTATATGGGAAGCGGTGTCGAACTCCAGCATTTTGGAATGAAGTGGGTGAAAGGAAGCTGATGGGACCAGAATTGGTAGAAGAGATGGCAGAAAAAGTTCAGTTGATTCAGAATCACATGAGAACAGCTCAGAGCAGGCAGAAGAGTTATGCGGATAACCGAAGGAAGGATCTATCTTTCGAGGTAGGTGATCATGTTTTTCTCAAGGTTTCTCCTTGGAAAAGTGTGATGAGATTTGGTAAGAAAGGAAAGCTGAGTCCAAGGTTTATTGGACCATATGAAATTTTTGAGAGAGTTGGATCAGTTGCATACCGGGTGGCTTTACCTCCGAGTTTATCTCAGGTACATAATGTTTTTCACGTTTCGATGTTGAGAAAGTATATGCCAGATCCATCTCATGTTTTGAGTCCAGAGGTAGTTCAGCTGGAAGAGAACCTATCTTATGAGGAACAACCGGTCCAGATTCTTGATCACAGGGAGCAAGTGTTACGGAATAAGGTGATTCATCAAGTAAAGGTTTTGTGGAAAAACCATGTGATTGAAGAGGCAACATGGGAATCTGAAAATGCTATGAGGGATAAATACCCCCACTTATTTTGATAAGTGAATAAAATTGCGAGGACGCAATTCCCAAAAGGGGGGAAGGATGTAACATCCCAGGTAAATAAAGAATAAATAATTTTCATATTTATTAATATTTACGAATTAAATATTAATTTTATTTTAAAGGGGTTGCTATGTTCGATAGCGTACCCGATACGCAACGATGAGTTTCTTTGAAACTTACGTAGCACACTAGTAATAAAATAATATTATTTTAAATGTTAGTTAACAAGTAGCCATTGTACTAGAGGGAATGGATAGAAATAACTAAAATATGATTAGATATGTTTTTAAATGTTTATACATTTACCCAATAAAAGATAAAAGCTTAAAATATGGAAAGAGTTCAATTTTAGGGCATATATACTCTAATTTTAACTAAAGGTTCACTTATCACCTTTTAATGGTGAAACATCATTAAATATAGTTTTGATCACTTTTATACTTTATTTTTGACCAAATATAACTCTTCTTTAGAATCGGGACATCAAAATTTACTTTTTGTAAATTTTTGGTACCTTTCTGATAAAGTTCATTTTTTTTATGAATAGTGTAAAATGTTGTATTTTAATTCAAAACCTCTTTTTAATCTAAATTATTTATATGATTAGATTATTATTTTAATTGGTTTTAAAGTGAAATTAGAAAATATTTTTACCAGTTAATCCAATGGTGGTCATTGGAATCAATTTTACTTTGAAATTGGACTTAAACTGGTGTCAATCTTTTGATACTTATTGTTTCACAAAAACACGCTATTTGTCATGACAGCGGGAATTAATTATTAAATTAATTAATTTGACTTATATGTTTTGAATTTTGTAAAATGGACTTCTTTTTTGAATTCGGAATATCAAATATAGCTTAGGGTGAATTTTTGGTAATTTTCTAAAAAACTTCAATTTTTGATTAATAGTGAAACCACTAAGTGGTAATCAAGCAAACTGATTTTTCAGTTAAATGAAAGTTTACCACTAATGTGTATTGAATTTTAAAAATCCGACATACATGTTTGTCATTAAGAAGTAAAATGTGGTTCAATGAGATTAAAATAATTTTTTGGTGAATAGTAACTTTTTTTCATTAATCGCGATTAGAGGTAATTAGTGTAGTTTAAGGTAAAAATGATATTATAAGAATGTGAAAACACCATGAAACTTGTCCAACACCTATTGGGTGAGTCATGGACGACCAAGACAATCCATGGGCCAACTTGGGGACCCCATGGAGCCACTTTAGTTGGAAAATGACATAAATATATTTTTATTTAATGTTAAAGTGAAAACGACACTAACATAAATTGTTTTACTAAAATAATTTTTGAGTGGGGTTATACAAGTCCGAATTTTGATTATAAATAGTCATTGGAAAGTTAAAAAGATTTCCTACATCATAGTATTTTTTTATAATTTTTAGACATTAAATAAATTAAATTATATATGACATAATAATGATGCAGCGATGACATCATTATTTGACGATTTAAATAAAATGGAAAGATAATGTAAAATATATGAACTACACATGTCCAAAACTTATTGGATGAGTGGATTTAGAAGCCTTATCACCTTATCCACGAATTATATCAATGTGGGACCTTTTGAAACAGAAAAACATTTTCAAATAAAGTAATATTTCTTTACTTTCCAAAAGTTCCCCTCCTCTCCTCTTATAAAAGGCCCCCACCTCTACCCCATTTCACACACTTCTCAAGCCTTTGGCTCGGCCAACCCCTACCCAATTACTCTCTCCACATCCCTCTACTCATCCTAGAGGATTCCCTTTGGGCAGAATCCTTTCAAAGGAAGCCTTTAGGCTCAAATCAAAAGGGAGTTACACTTTTAAAGGTAATTCATTCTCTCTTGTTCATTTGTTTTATTTTGCTTCTCCAACCCTCTAAAATCTTTTTATTTACTTCTTTTGTAACAACACCAGTATCTTCAATATACTAGGATGTTGTTATAATATTTATTTGAGCTAAACTCTCACACAACTACATCAAATGGTTAAAGAACATATGGTTTCCGTGGATGGAGAAATTCTGCCTCCCGAAACGATGATTGTTCAATACTCATTTAACACCTTCAAGGGTGGCCATTATGATGTCACTATTTTTATATATGATATATAATATGTTTATTTTTTCTTTAAGCTTCTGTATTTTTCATTTTTGGCATACCTTTATGGTTTCCATTATGGGTAAACACGATATCTTCATTTAAGGAAGTGCGGACTACCGCCCCCTCAAAGTGATGTGATTCGTTAATGCCATATGTGGGACATGTAAAGGATGGATTTAAAGTTATTATATATGATGTTATACTGGAATTATAATATACCTCTATATCATTATTATTTCTTTCCATTAAAGTATGAGAGAGAAATGAAAGTAGCGTTCATGCGTACGTACGGCTTACCGTCTCCATGAACGGTGCATTTCATTTCTTATCCCCAAATGTAATGTACTATTAAAATTACATGTATATAATGTATATATATAATTAATGATATATCTAAATGATGAATATAATTCTGGAATTAAAATATACATACCTCTCATTTAGTTTTAATTCCACTAATATGACAAAGAAATGGAAGTAGCGTTCATGCGTACGAACGGCTTACCGTCTCCATGAACGGTGCATTTCATTTCTTACCTATAAATGATTATGTAATATTATAAATACATGTATATGCTGGATATATATGATATATATGATATCCAAATCAGGAATTTCATTCTGGATATAAAGAACTTTTGACCACACGAACAACATGTAATTGTAAGAAGTCAACTTTTGACTTAAGAACCAAATATTGACAAAACAAACATTATTAACTTAAATGGTAACATAATGTTTATAACATGGAAATAAGTGATATAAAAGGAATAATGAACTTTTAAAAGGTTCTTAATCAAGTATAAATTAACTCAAGTTTATTATTCAGGACGTTAAAAAACGATCGAGTCAAGTCGGACCCAAGGTAAGGGACTTCGTCTAAATCTCCTTTCATTGAGGCATATTTCGTTTTATACACAAATTTCTTTTATACTGTGTATAAACCCTTTGACTTTTACTTTTATACAAAAGGAATCTTTTTCTACGAAGCGTTTTACTAAACGACAAAAAGGAATGTTTTTTTAATGTACGCGGTGACAACGACTTTTTCCGCCGTCGCGAGTATTATTTGGTCTTTGGCTTCCTCAACAAGCCGTATTGTTTTTAGAATAAAATAAATACCATATACTCTTTTATGTATTTTGGTATTGAAAATTGTTTTGATAAAGGATTCTATTATGTCAATATATTTATGTTATATTATGATTGAAATGTGGAAATGTTATCATTCCTTTATATTGGTTTTATGTTTTATGATTTTATATTGGTACTTGGACATTTTAACGGGTGGTTACGTTATAAACCATATGACGGGTGGTGCCGTGAATACCAGGACGGGTGGTTACGTAATAACCTCCAATTCATTGGGTATGGAAGTCGGCCGTATGGCTATTCCATTAAGTATGTATGGAAATTGGCCGTATGGCTATTCCATTAAGTGATATGTGTGGAAGTCGACCGTATGGTTACTCCACTTAAGTATGTTTATGTCCCAAGTTACCTTTATAAATGTTATGTGTTCTTTTTATGGATTTTATGGTAATCCATTGGTTATAAAAAGGTAAGTAATGATACTTTATTCAGTAAAGAGTTTTTACTACTTCATGAAGGTGAAGGTATTACTTTGATAGAGTATATATGGTTTATTTGATGTTTGAAAAACTAACAGTTTTCATTCTTTCTGTATCCCTTACTGAGCTTTTTATGCTCACCCCACGTTTTTTCGAAATGTTTTTCGCAGGACTTAAAGTGGAATAAGGTCAAGGATGGGATCAAGGGAATGTCATGCTATATAAAACATGGAATCTAGACATCTTTCTTTTTAAAAGTTTTTATTTTATGGAAACCTAGTAGAAGTGACTACTTTGTAATCTTTTGAGATGTAATAGTTATGTTCTAATTCTATAAAACTCTAAACCTGAAAAGATCCTCAACGTGAATTATTCATTTAATTCAATATTAAGTAAGTTTTAAGACTGGGGCCTTATAAATGACCCATCCTAGTCTCTTTTTTACCTTCCCAAAATAGCAAGGTAACCAAAAATAAATTAAAACCCCTTTGACATCACTTTTTAACATATCTCATTGAAATCATAATAATGATTCCCCAAGATGGTACGTTATGTGAACTCATTTGTTACTCCCTATAATCCATAGACTACCTACAACTAGTGAGGTTCTATGGTGGTTTTCAAAAGACTATATCTTATTTATAAAAGTGTGTCCATAGTGTTAAACAATAAAAAATACATACAATATAATAATTAACAATAAAAAATAAAAATGATACATCACATGTTAATCCGAAACAGAGAAAATAACCAAAACTGAAGCCGTAAACATGTCATTCCATACATGTTTTATATATCAAATGAGAATCCAAAATCAAGATAGAATGAAATCTCCCAATAAGGTCTCAAAATAATTTATAGTTCCCTCATCCATTCCCCATCCTGAATCCCATCTCATCCATCTAAAATAGGAAAATTTCCATTATATATCACTAAAACATGATGTCTATTTTGGTACAAATTGGTGACCCGAGTAGGGTGTGAGTAAAATATAGTAGGTCATCACAAATAGGGTCTAAATAAATATCTATTCTATAATAGTTTATGTAATTGTATAATGAATAAAGGTTAACATTATAAATATAAAAAAATAACATCTATTATTCTTTAGTTGACAATATTGGCCCTCAGGTTCAAGATGACAATTGAGCCAATAGTACCTACTTCATTCTAGGTTGGAGTTTGAACTATACACTATAGGGATGTTAAAATTTATTCTTTCATCAGATTTTGTTATTAAAATTAATTAAAATTAAATTTTCATACCTTGGAACATCATTCCAAGTAAAATTATTATTGATTCTTTCATAATAAGTGAAATGTCATTGTCTACATCACATGGAGTGTCATCCTATCACTAATATCATGATTAAATAAAGAATTAGTATATACAGAAAATCATATGTTATTGGAGCATAATTATTAAACCAATATCATAACTAACTAGAGCATCATCCTAACACCAATATCTTAGTTACCTGGAGAATCAGTCCAATAAAAATTCACATGCATGCATTGGGGGACTAGAGAATCAATCAGGCCACCCATAGAATAAGATAATCATTCTAATGACCAAATCCCATTGATAACATATACATATTGAGTTTTAACTTTACTAACCATTTTTATCAACAATACCTAACTTAGTGGAACATTTAATTTATCAATCATTAAATTTAACATCCTTCCACCCTTTATGTATTTAATCTTAATATTGTGTCTCATAACTCATTAACCATTCAATATAATGGGAAACAATACTTATACAAGTAAACATACTAATGAATTCACAATTTTATAAATTTCATAAACAATTAATTAACCTTTTAATTCACTAATTATCATTTCAAGGATAAATTAGCACACCCCATGGGTTTCCATAATTCCTAATCTTGTAATCTCCAAGGAATAAAGTAGAATCTGATAAGGTTCTCTCTAATTCATCTAGATTTAATTAAATTTTCTAATTTAAAAGAAATTGTATTACTAGGAAATTCTATGATAGAACTAAAAACACATTTTCATTATCAAAACATTGGGAATTAGAATATACACCTCATACCTTAGGGACGTGGATGAACTCTCTATGACCATTTTACCTTAATTCGATGTAGAACAGTTGAAACTGAAGAATAGAACAATGATCCTCTAGATATGGGAATGGATATGCTTTTAATTTAATTGATCGAACTATAGAACAACAGAAATCCCATCAAGGGACATGAATATATCTAAATAATATTATATATAAGGTTTAATTAATGATAATAATAATATATCTTGGATGAATGACCATAAACAGTGACTTACTGGTGAAGCTGGATCTCCACGAGCATTAAATTCCCTAAAAAATCTATGAGATTGAGGACAATCACCTCTCAATTCTTGTGAGAAAATTGATATCATAAATATCATATAATAAAAGAAAAAATAAAACTTAATATTTTAATTTGGTTTAGATCCATAAATTTTAGGCTTCCAACTATATACCGAATAGTTATAACACAGAGTTTAGAAAATCATGCACCAACTGTGTGATGCTACTATCTCAAGCCTCCCACACACATGTTTGGCTCACACTGGTAGAGAAACTATGTTTCCACCCTTCCATTTATGATTTTTTCATTATTGATTTTGTTTTTTGGAGGGGGGCGGTTGTATGGTTTGGTCAAACTGGGAACCCCCTTCTAGTGACTGACAATGTGGTGTACAGTTTCTTAGGGAGAGACACATAGATCTCCCTATGTATAAGACAAATGTGCACAACCCCATGGGAATCTAGGATTTTGAAAATTTACACAAAATGAATATGAATAATTAACCAAATTATTCTGATAAAAATGTGTAAATGGATAACTAAAAACGTGTACAATATTTCTCTAGGAAGGTAGAGATCTTATAGATCCCATTTTATAAGAGTGGAAAACGTGGATCACAGAATAATCAATTATAATTTAATAATTAATGAAAAAATTAAAAATTTAATGATTCTAATGAGTAAAAATTATTATTCTTGGGTTTTATTTTGTTCAATCAAGGTATAACCATGTGTTCCAATAGATTTTTAGACCTGACGTATTATTTTTACCATTACGATTTTATATTTTACTCTTTTTCTTTTTAACTATCAAACTAGATTTCAAATATCTAATTTTAGTGTTTATTAGAATTATATGATAACCCATATAACCAAATTTGGGTAAAATATAACTAAATTTAACCTCTTCTTATCCTATATCAATTTATAACTTCCATTAAATTAAATTTTCAATTAAAATAAATAATGCAAAGGAAAAAAGTTTTGGTATAAAATTTTCATTTTGATCATTATGTACTCTTAATCATATTTTTTATTTCATAACAATTAAGTTGGTGTTATTGGATTTAATAATGTGTTTATAAATAATAATCAATCCATTATATTCTTTTTTTTTTCAAATTAATTTATTTGATATAGATTCTATGATATTAATAAATCAATAATTTTAAAATAATTGTTTCTTCATTATTGTGGTGATTTACATTAATCATAATAAATATAGAATTTATAAATAAAGAATGAAATTTTTCATATTAAATTTACTTGAATATAATTGCATCTATGATATGAACCATGTTTTTGAAATAACATTTTATATACTGGGAAATTAGTCTTAATTTTAGTGCATGTGACACTAAAAATAAATATTAAAAATGTATTTATTATTATTAAATTCAATCAATAACTTCATTTCATGATGTTATAATAAATTTTTTAAATGTGTTAGAAAATAATTTTCATTAAAATTATATATAAATTTTTAAAATGTTCATCGGGGGTTTATAAATTTAGAATTTTATTTTACAATGATTTATTATACCTTATAATTTTACATGTAAATGGTCTCAAAAATTAAGTGTATTTATATAATGAAATAATTTAAAAACTATGAAGAAATTAAAAATTAATTTCAAAATTCACTATAAAATCTATGATTTTATAAAAAACTCAAAAATAAATCCATATAATTTTTTTGTGATGAATTCAAGAAATAATTTTTCATTCTTAAAATTAAGTTTTATATATAAAAATATATCTATAAATAGAAAATTTATAAAACAGTGAAAATTAATTTTATTGAAAAAAACCTTTTCAATATTAATGCATATTTACTATTTACTTTCTAAAGGTACTAGATATTTTTGGTTTATAATTTTAGTGGTTATCATTTATTTTTAAATACAATATTCTTAATATGTTTTTGATTATTTACATTGGGTGTATAATTTGATAGATGTTATAGAACATATTATGTATTTCAAAGAAATAAAAATTCATAGGTTTTTACATTATACCCCCTTAAATAAATTAAATTCACATAAATTAATTTTAAATTACTTACAAAAATGTTAAGGGACCCATAATAAAATCAACATATATATTCTATTGATATATCAACCTCTTTATCCTTTCTAATACTTGGGGAATTTTTTCCCAAATATTCATCTTAGGAGTTCTTTAGGCCAATCCATTCACATATTCATTTCCTCGAGCTTGATTCATATAAATACTAAAAAAATGGTTATGATAATATAAAAATGATTTGTAGTATATGAATATGAGTTCTCAATCCAAATATTTATTCTCTTCTGAAAACATCATTTCAACTTATAATTATTTCATTTCAACTAAGTCATACATGATTAATCATAAAACACTCTTAGTTATACCTAGGTTATATTAATTTGGGGTATCACATGCCTCTCATCTTATTTATATAAAGTAACTATTAAATCATTCTTTAATTATAGAAACCCAAATCTTTTGCAAATATTATTACATGATATTTAACATAAACATCCATCGATTACAACCCAATGACTGTGAGGCTTAGTGTCTTTGGAATACTAGGTTTTTTAATATATCATAGTGAGACTAAAATTAATATTATTTATATTATTATTCCTAACTATCTCCTAATTTATATCATGCTTTTAAAACTACATGGTACAACCTAGAAAATATATAGAAAATAGGGATGATATTAGATTACTTCTAATAAAATAAACATGATAAAGAAGCATAATATGTGAGTTTTCTTGACCCGTCCCCTGGGGCCTGTGCCACGACTACCACAAGACTACCACCCAAAATCCAAGAGTTGGACACTAGCACCGAAGGAATTATCCCACAAAAGGGAGGCATTTTCCATGTATCTATACACATGCACCCAACTCCCAACTAGAGGTACTAAGAAAGTAAAATCCAAGGAAATCATGCATGAAATTTACTAAACAAAACATAAATAAAGTACAATTGAAATTAAATTATAAGGTGGAAACCTGGGCTAGTATACAATCCCACTAAGAGAAAAACTGAACAAAAGTAATACTCTATGTCCCTAATGCTCATCCACTGGGAGTCCTACCTTAAGGGTAGGTGAAGGGTTGCTTCCTGAAGCTCTAGATGTGCACCTCATATATATGATCTCACTGAACAAAACCAGTCCTTGATCCTCCATGGACTCTATCAAACCACTAATCATCTGTACAGGATATGCCACGTGTGGGAAAATCCTGTGAAGGGGTGAGTAAAACAATACACAAAATGGGACACTGAAACAAAAAAGGTAAAGTGCAAGAGAAAAACCACAAATGAACACACAATAATATCTACATCGGTATATGACCATACATATAATATGAACATCCAGATATACTCATTTTAGCCACAATGAAAATATGTGGTCCCAACCACAAATCCAGCTTCAAGACTCTCAACGAAGGCTTATGTCAAAACACACAAACTAGGAGATCAAAGTACATGAGCTCATCCATCCTTGATGGAACCCATCCGATAGATACATTCCAGAAGGAATAATCATACCATTATTAATGGTATGTCTGATAGAACATGCTATATAGGTAACATTCTAGCAGGTCCAACTCTAGTGCCAGAAACTAAAGGATTAGTCATCACAGTCATGCGCCCAGCACAAGACTAAGGAAACCCAAGTGAAGAGGTTCTCTTATCATCACTACACTCAGTTGTGGGAGAATTTCTCCATACTAACTTGCGATACCTCAGTCTCTTCTGTAAGGAGTGGCCCATGCCTCATTCCATCGAGGTAGAAGAAACTTCTATCTAAGTATCATTTTCATCAAGTGTTTAGGCCCCCTCCTCACTACTAGGCTTAGAAAGCAATGGGAACTCCATCTCCAATCAAGGACTCACACCCTACCTGATAGGGGAGTACTACTCAATTTCTAGAGGACCCACACCCTGATATGATATTGGAGTACTACTCATGAAGGAGCCACACCCTATATTGGTAGCGGGATTACAACTTCGTATATCAAGGACCCGCACCCTACCTAGTAGTGGACTACCACTCAGTGACTAGAGGACCCGCACCCTAGTAATATAGGGGAGTCCCGACTCTGTATGTTTGTTCACTATGTGGGACCTGCACCCTAGTACATTAGGGGATTATCAACAATATGCTAGAGGACCCACTCCCTGGAAGGGAAGGGGAGTACCGACTCTTCAGTAGCACTGTGTATGGAGGACCACCACCCTAAAACGGAAGGGGAGTACTGAATCCTACAATACAGGACCCACTCCCTACCTGGTAGGGGAGTACCAACTCAGTATGCATAAGATATGGATGACACACACCCTAGTCCAATAGGGGAGTACCGAATCCATGGATTGAGGACCCACTCCTTGGCACGACAGAAAAGTACCGACTCTTCCTTTAGGAACTTCTCTGAGAATCCACATCCTAATCCTATAGGGGAGTAACACTGTTAGAGGAAACCACTCAAAGAAAAATGAACATTCACCCAAACCATGGGGAGTCCTATCTCTACCAAAGAAGAGGGATAAAGAGTACCCGCACATTTGCGCCATCAAGGGAGTAAGTTTCATAATATCTTATCATAAGAATCACCTTGCTTCTACCCAAAGTTTGATCATACTGGGAGATAATACTATTCAAACCAATTATTTTCTCCCATAACATTATAATAAAATCAAATTGAGTATATCAAAAGGGTTGTCAAATCACAAGGGTCCTAACGTCAGAGACGGGTTTTCAAACAAACACTCCGTTTGAAAGGTATGGGAATTTTTGTTAAATGGGGGCCGACTGGGTCAGGGTCTGGTCCGACCCAGTATGACCGACACGACCCAGGTCTGTCCTGAACCGCTTGGTTGGGCATGGCATGCAAGTAGCAACGGGACCTTCCTTTAAGCGAGTTAGCTCATTTAGATCGGACGTAGCTGTGCTGCATCCATTGTGCTCCTGGTGACGCCAACTAGCACCCCAACCTTTGTCAACCAGTTTACTCATGTAGACCGGTTAATCCGGAAAGACCTGCTGCAGAGCTGCGGGTCCAAATCACACCACGAACTAGGCTTGCGGCTTCATCCACATGGCTTCAACCACCAGCTCCACCGCAGTGTGCCACCCCGCTGTCCGACACATGATCATTGTCGCGCCACTACGCCAAAATATGTATTTAGCAGTGGCTTTTTTTTTCAATTATCGGCATTTTAAACCATCACAAAATAGTTCTACGACGGTTTTGGAAAACCACCGTTAAATCGTGCGTCGGGAAATAATTAGCGGTGATTTAAACAGTCGCTAAATCATTGTAAATTTTTTTTAATTTTTTTCTTAATTTTTTTAATTTTTTAATTAGCGGTGGTTTAAACCTTCTCTAAATACATTTTTAATTTTTTTTAAATTTTTTAATTTTTTAATTTTTTTATATTACTAATTTATTTGTTTATTATTATTTTTTTGTAATTTATTTATTTATTTATTTAATTTATTTATGTTGTGAAATTGATCGAACGCCGATTGAAACCGCAAAGCATATCGAAACCAGAAATGTAAGATCAATCATAGTTGAATCACATTGTTGAGAAAGCGAATATCGAATTTGCGTGTGACGATGATAATAACAAATGGAAATACAAATAAAAAATAAATAAAAGAAGCATAGAACATAATGTAGATCCAAAAGTTCATCTCATTTCATTAACATATAATCATATTTATTGAGTACATGAGATCTGATCCAACAGTGAGAATATGAAAGGTTGGCCATTAAGAGGGGATTAATTAGGAATTCATGAGTCATCATAATTGTCATAATTATGAAATCCATTAATATTGTTTCATAACACTCCCCCTTGGATGTCATAATTTCATAGAAAGTTATTTAATCTTCACTTAAAAAACCCTGTGGGAAAAATAAGGGAATCCCAAATAAAATAATTCCATGTCATGCTGCCTCATTAAAAACCTCATCTGGAAAACCCAATGGGAAAAACCTGATAAATGGAAAAAGAGTGCAGTGTTTCCAACTCCCCCTGATTATATCATTTAATTGTGTCTTCAGGACATCAATTAATATTATTATTCAATTATGTCTTCCGAACATGGGAGGAAGACCAAAGGTAAAAATTAATGGTCTCATTGAAAATTATGACTCATGGGGAAGACCAAAAATAGCCATTATTTATAGATATAAATAATAATTTATAACATTTCATTGGATATCTATTATGATGTATTATTTCCTCATAAAAAAACTCATCAAGGAAAAACCCTTCTGGGGAAAACACTTGATTATGGAAAAAGGGACAATGACATCAAGTCCCCAGAGTGTTGCCTCCTTAAAAACCTTTTCAAGAAAACCCAGTGGAAAAAACATCACTAAGGGAATAGAGTACAACAGTTACATCTTCCATTCATAATGATCATCATTTATCTCATAGGATGTCCATGATCAATTAATAACCAAAACATTCAGTTTTTAATTTTGGAATAACAATAACTTATACCCTTTAGATTTCAATAAATGGGGAAGAACATTAACTTGCATTATAATATGATTTATTGTCATTTGCACAGTGTTAGGATGGTATGTGACTGGGTATGATATACTCTATAATACCAAACGTAGGATCTAAATAAGAATGATATTCTCATATACAAGAGGGGGGTGAATTGTACCCTTTAAATGTTCCCTTAGGAAATTTTTAGAATTGTTATGATTAACAAGGATAAACAGGATAATTCACAAAACCTCTATGAGTACTAAAGAATTGCTAGATTCTAGAAAAGTGATTCGGAAAATGGAACTTAACTAAAGTTACAAAGATTAAGATTCTACCTTAAAGCGTATAGAATCTAAATATATCAGAGTACAAGGATGAGGAAGTATAAGAAAGTATACTTTCCTCAACAATACAAAATGCAGTGGAAAAACATGTAACAAAAAAAGTAACAAGTAATAAGTCTTTTAACCCAAAGAAAAGGGTATCCAATAGCCTTGGATAAAGGTCACTTGATTTATACTTTCAATAAAGTATGCCTTCCCTATATCAGGGTAATCCATCGATACGAAGATCTAAGACTGTCTTGTTATCCCTGCAAGCCCTCAACTATCAGGTAGTCGGCACCTCTATCTTCCTCAACAAGGAAGACCTCAACTTCAAGGTGTTGGAACCTCTGTCTTCCTATCCCTGGAAGCCCTCGATTGTACACAACAACAATATGAGTCTCACAAAGAAAATCTGCACAAGGAAAAGTTTGAACAAGCTATTCAAACTTTATGCATGAAGCTTGAGAGTTGATAAGAGCCTCTCTCTCTAGAAATCACATCAGGAAGTTCTGATCACAAAAAATTCCAAAAGTCCTCAGCATGTTCAAATGCGGTCCTATTTATAGGTGAATCTCCAACGGTCAGATTCCTCCTCCAACGGTCATATTCTTCCTTGAATTTTGGAGGGACCTGTACACATGTCACTCAAACAACGGTTAGTTAATAACTGAAAGCATGACATCGTTTTGTAATTGAACAAGTATAAGAATAACTAAACTGATATTCGTAATGGAGTAGAAAATGATGGTTCGGAATGGAAAAGTTTAATGTTTGAAATGGAAGAAAAAATAAATCCAGAGTCTATAGACTTAAAAATATTCGGATTATGTTTTTTAGGAATTCAAAAATAGAATTCTGTAGAAATCAGGAGTTTGCATTTAAAGAAAATTTAGAGTTTGATTTCACTAAATTCAGATCCATAACTTACAAAGTTCGGAATCTAATTTCATGAAAATTCGGAGTTAGACCTTAGTAGAGTTCAGAGTCTGAATTTAGAGAACTCGATTTCAGAACATAGAGAACTTCATAATCAGAATTCAGAGTGGAACTTTATGAGAGTTTGTATCCAGAATTCAGAATGGAACTTCATGAGATTTTGTATCCATAATTCAGAGTCTTAAACAGAATACCTCATTTCTAAGTTTTATAAAATTTTGAGGTTTTAAATATGAATATGATTTTTATACTTAAGAAAAATATATTGATATGAACAATAAAAACAAGGTAGGGGTAAATTTCCTTTGGAATGGAAATTTTTCTTATGGAAGTAAAACAGGGGTAAAATGAAATTTTCCTTAAGAAAAGGTGTTTGTGATTTTCAAAACAAGAGGAATGGTAAAGTCATAAGGAAACCTTGATGACTTATCAATCTCCCCCATGAATGAAGGAATGGAAAAAGTCATAAGGAAAACCTTATTGACTCAACACAAGGTACATATGCACATGTACATTTATATCCTCCAGTGATTAATAAAATGTGCATTTATATTTAATCCTTCTGGGATAGGTATGTTCTTCATCAAACCCTTATGTATGAAATCCATCACTCTTGGAATCAACATGTTTAATTATTCATTAAGGGTAAAACTATTCCAAAATTTAACATTTTCATCGTCAATATGATTAATTCAAAATACTAGGGCATTCCTTATAAGTCATTGATTTCAGAAAACTCTTCAAGAGTTTATATGTTTTTCAAAACATCTTAATAATATGATGACTACAATGGTTCATCCAAACCATGGAATGATAAATTAAACTTATATTCTTCCTTAACTTAATATGGATACATGAAATACAACTTATTCAATTCATCCAAATAATTTATCAGATTGGGTGAAACTTTCATAATTTTGAATATGCTTCAGGCATTTTGAACCCTTTTGGGATTCATATAAATATCCAAATATACAAGAAAGAATATTTCTTATAATAATATCCTCAATATTCAATAGTCTTAATAGTTTGGATACTCAATCCATACCTTTATATGTTGAACATTTCATAAGTTCCTTTAATAATTTTGGCCAATTATTATGATGTCAACATCTATAAAAATCCATTGTCATCGATGAGTTTTAAAAGCATTCATACAAAATATATCATCAACAACATTTGATTGAGAACTCATAATTTTTATGGTACCAGTGTCACTTCAGGGAAAATATCTAAAAATATATAATTTAGTTGATATATTCATTTTCCTCTTCAAGGGAAAATATATTTATTGCTTTCCAATCATGATGAACAATTATTTTATACAATCAGTTCAACCACACTTCGGGTGTGTATAATTAAACTATTGATTTTCAACACTTTACATTCATGTATGTGTTGGGAGCGTCATGCCAATGGTTCTGCAGGACCATATAATATATGATACTCAATATTTATTTTAATCAACATGCATAACATGCAATGTATACTCACCAGCAGCAAATAACACATGCGATCATTTATTGGATGCATATTTCATATAGATGGATCACATGGTGGGTGCGCCCAATATATACTTCTTCATAAGTTTATGGAAAATTTATTTCTATAATAACTGAGGATGATATCAATAATTTACCTCGAAAATGGGTACCTCAGGGTAAATTATAATATAGGGCAATTCATAATGATTTAATGATAATAAATTCATTGATAATTTTTTAGACATACATCCATTAAATAAATTCATCATTCTCCCCTTGATGGATGTCTACTATGTTATCAATAAATCAATGCTCATGTATACTTGAATCAATATCTTTCATTAGAATTGATCCCAATTGGCCTAAATCATTATGTCGTATATTTTAAGTTCCAGGATTAGTAAGCATATGGTTTACCATTATTGATTTGATTATATAAAAAAAATTCCTTATAATCACTTTTATGAATGCTTGTTACATATCGATGTACCTCTTTTGTCTCCATATGATATTCATTTTCATGAATACCATTCATATATCTCATTGAGACATTATAAATAACAAATCATTAAGAATTTTTACTACCAGGTAGAAATATATTCACTCTTCTAGAGTCCATTATTAATCTTCACTACTGGTAAATGTACTTATATGAGCATATACAAACACATATATGAGTTCTTTTGAAGAATTTAATCAAAATAATATTTTTCTTCAAGTTTGAAACATATAATATCTTCAGGGTCTTTCATTGTGACGAATCATATTTGTCATTATAATTTCCACTTATGGTGGTTGATAAATTCATAATATAATCATAACGGGTTAGGCCCATCACCAAGCGGAATATTTCATAATTTAGAACTTCTGGCCAAAATATGTTGATACTCCGGGTCCAAATATTATTTTAAAATACATCTACTTGGGATAGGATCCCCCATGTCTTTTAAAGCTGATGAATGAGGTAGTGAGAACTAATGTGGAAGAATATTCTAGATTCACGACACACCTTATCATCATCCTAAATTATAATT
Source organism: Viscum album (assembly GCA_963277665.1). NCBI lineage: Eukaryota > Viridiplantae > Streptophyta > Magnoliopsida > Santalales > Viscaceae > Viscum > Viscum album. Next base: position 611,330 of record CAUJRU010000197.1, read on the forward strand.
CATAAACAACATTCAATTTATCAAATGAAAGATAAATCAATTGATCAGACCTCATCAACTCTCAAATATTCATGATATCATAAGTCATAAAAAATCATGAATAATTTCATCCGCTTCACGGTATGAGATATAGTAATTAATACTACATTCACATCGGGGAATTCATTCATTCATTGGATTCCATGATCCATGAATGATAATTTATTATTTATCAATAATGACCATCTTGTATAATATATAAATTTTATTTATTATGATGATCATTTATTTAACCACTTCAGGTGGTAAAATCATTTTCATAATATATATCGAATTATCAAAACTATGTAATTCAATTATTTCATTTATGAAATATATGAATAACAACATCCACTTCAGGGGATAGATGAATTACATGAGATGATATTGATAATCCATAAAAATATGATAAATAATAATGTTTCCCTTTATATTGTTGCTTCCAGAACAACAAATGATAAATGAAAATATTCTTCAATATAATTTCCAAGGAAATTATTTTCATATCATCCTTTAGGGATGTATTATTTTTAAATATTCATAAAATTTATTGTGCTATGTAAATATTTATTGTCATCAAACCACTTCGGGTGGTTATTTTTTATTATTTGTTATAAAAAATACAACGGAATGATCATTCAAAAAACATCATATTCACCATGAACTTGATTTATAATAAAATCAGGTATATTTTCATTCTCTTCGGGGAATGAAATAAATCATTCTCAATAAATATTTTAATTCACTCTAGGGAACATTATAAAATTATTTGTTCGAGTTTATAGTGTCTTCAAGACTATTGCATGAATATTCAATTCATCAATTTCATAAATTTCATCCACTTCAAGGGATTATTATGTATAAAATATATTTACGCTTGTTTATCAAGAATATTTAATTTCTCTAGAACATTTTATAAAATAAAATAAAGAGAAAATAAATAAATAAATATTTAAAAATATTAAAAGTAAACATCATCTCCATCATGAACCTTTATATAGAATAATCAAACATGACATCTTTAGGGTGAATAAGAAATAAGAGGTATGAAATTTCATAGTCTATGGAATGTTTAGAGAACATCGGATCGACATACGACAGGTACCTGATGATCATCAAACTTCAGCTCGATGTACGACAGGTACGCGATGTTCATCAAATTTCGTCACGGCGTACGATGCTTATGCGTTGTTCATAAAAATTTTGCTCGACATACAATGGGTATGCGATGTTCATCAAACTTCTTGTTGATGTACGATGGGTACAGACTTTTCATCATTCAATTTCTCGATGTACAACGGGTACGCGATGTTCATCATTCAACATATCGACGTACGACGGGTACGTGATGATCATCAAACTTCAACTTGACGTACGATGGGTACATGATGTTCATCATTCAACCACTTATGGTGGTGTATTTTTTTATTCATTTGATGAATGATATCTTTCTCAGCATCGACCACATAGATTATTAATAAATCACATTCTCTATAGGGAATGATGTAAAATTTGTCAACTGTGAGTCATTACCGCTCTTCATGAGTTCATTATTTTTCCCATCGCAAAAGATTAAGAAAATCATATATTATTTTCATATTTATCAAGAGGGGAAAAATAAATGTAACAATATCTTACATGTAAAATAATACTCACCTTTTTGATGCAGCACTTCGAAAGAGTGGAGTCGATGTGCATGAGAAAGAGTATATCAAAAGAAAAATGGCTATAAAAACATGTGAGATACCTTTTTCCCACAAAAGTTTTCTTATATTGATGATGGGGATGAAGGAAACATCATCACTATGCGCAATGTAGAGAAGTCGATCATGCTGATAACGTGTTGTGAAATTGATCGGACACCAATTGAAACCGCGAAGCATTTCAAAACCAGAAATGTAAGATCGATCATAGGCGAAGCACATCATTGAGAAAGTGAATGTCAAATTTGCGTATGATGGTGATAATAACAAATGGAAATACAAATAAAAAAGAAATTCAAGAAGCATAGAACATAATGTAGAGCCAAAATTTCATCTCATTTCATTAAAATATCACCATATTTATAGAGTACATGAGATCTGATCCAACGGTGAGAATATGAAAGGTTTTCCATTAAGAGGGGAATTAATTAGGAATTCATGAGTCATCATAATTGTCATAATTATGACATCCATTAATATTGTTTCATAACAGTTTATTTATATATTATTATTATTATTATTACCAAGCACATGCTCATCCATCCCCATGCATAAGTCTATGTCCATGCACATGCCCATACATATGCCCATGTCATGTATATAAATTCTGCATTGGGTGAGATTTGAACCCCTTACCTTTGGCTTATTCTCCAAAGACTTTGCCACTCCAACAGATTCTTCATGTGGTCAATAAATCAAATTTAATATAATATATTAATTGGAAAAACAAGTAATACATAACAAATAGATACAGACTAAACAATTATTCATCAATAATTATTAAACAATAAACAATAATTAATAAATAATAATTCAAAATATATAATATATAATATATAATATATAATATATAATATATAATATATAATATATAACATATAATATATAATACATAATACATAATATATAATACACAATATACAATATCTAATTTCAAATATGGAATATATAATATATAATAGATAATAAATAATAGATAATAGATAATAGATAATATATAATATATAATATATAATATATAATATATAATATATAATATATAATATATAATATATAATATATAACATAATATATATATAAGTAATGTATAAATAATAATTTACTTAAAAAGTATTTAATATACTATAAATTAATAATAAATTAATAATAAATTAATAAATAATAGATAAATAAATAAATAAATAAATAAATATTAATAATTTATAATTTATAATTTATAATTTATAATTTATAATTAATAATTAATAATTAATAATTAATAATTAATAATTAATAATTAATAATTAATAATTAACAATAACTAATAAATAATAATTAATAATTGATCATTAATAATTAATAATAAATAATAAATAATTTATATTTATAAATTTATAAATAATGTATAAATAATTAATAAATTATTAATAAATAAATAATAAACAATTAATAAATATTGAATAATTAATTAATAAATAAATAATATATGAATAATAAAATAATAATAAAATAATATTTAGTAAATTAAAAATAAATTAAAAATAAATTAAAAAATAATAAATAATAAATAGTGATTAATAAAGAGGAAAGAATAAAGAATAAATAATAAATAAATAAATAAATAAACAAATAAATAAACAAATACATAAATAAATTTATAATTAAAAAATAAAAAAAATAAAAATTAAAAATTAATAATTGATAATTATAAAATGAATAATTCTTAATTAATAATTAATATTTTAATTTTAATATTTAATATGCAATAGTCAATATTTAATATTTAATAAATAATAAATAATTAATTGATTTTTAATTAATAAATAGTCAATAAATAATCAATAATAAATGAATAAATAGATAAATAAATAGATAAACAAATAATTAATAATTAATAATTAATAATAACTAATAACTAATAATTAATAATTGATAATTATAAAATTAATAATTCTTAATTAATAAGTAATAATTTAGTTTTAATATTTAATATGGAATATTCATTATTTAATATTTAATAAATAATTTATAATTAATTAATAATTAATAATTAATAATAAATAATTAATTAATAATTAATAAAAAATATATAATTAATAAATGAATAATAAACAAAGAATTAATGAATAAAAACTAATAACTAATAATTAATAATTTATTATTAAAAAATAATAATATTTAAATAAATAAATAAACAATTAAATAAATAACCCATAAAATGTTAAGAACCTATGAAAACCCTACAAACACTGAAATGGTCATAAAATATGATCTGATACTTATTTTTTAGTGCCACATCTAGTCAAATTGAAGATCATGAAATGATATTCAATATAATATGTGTGTACAGGCTGAACAAACACTTGAATCGAAAGTTATAACCGTTTGAATTATAAGAAATTGGTGTCTCCAAGTAAACCCTCTGATTCGGAGGCCTTTTGGGACATTCTGGTGGAATAAAAAGGGGTAAAATACTCTAATAGTTTGTACCAGAACTTAGCGGTGTTGATCTTGTTACAGGCTTTGATTTGATATGTGGTAGAGCCCAAACGGACACTCAAATTAAAAGTTATGGTCATTTGATGTTCGAGTTCGATTTTCGACTTTTGAATTTTGAATATATTTTTTCCCTTTGATTGTCATGTGATTTAAATCTCCCTTGGGTTTTTCTCATTTGATAAACTTTTATTTTACTGGTTGTGATGCTTGAATGGACTCTTAGATCAGAATTTATGGTCATTTGATGCCCATGTCTGTTCTTCGACATATTTAAGATTTTCCTTCCTTTTAAAAATATTATTAACTAATAATTATAAATATTAATTAATTGATACATTATATATATATAAAATTATAAATTATAAATTATATTTGATTTTAAATAATAAATAATAATTTTTTTAATTTTTTTAATTTTTTTTAATTTTTTTTAATTTTATTTCTTAAATTTTGCGGCGGTTTTCAAAAATCCGCAGCTATTTCGCGGTGGTTTTTTAAAAAATGCTGTTAAAAAAATTAATTTTTTTAGAAGATATTTTTAAAAAAAATTAAAAAAATTAAAAAAAAAGGGCAGCGGTTTTTTTGAAGTGGTTCTAAAAACCACTACTAAAAGACTGTTTTCTTGTAGTGCATGCCGCCGCGTCTGGCGGCCTGACAGAATTTTCCACGGACCACTGGACGCACTCCGATGGTTTGTTCTTCAACCCAGATGGTGTTCTAGAATCACCGAGTCACATTCTTCACTTCTTATGGCTCAAATATCTATTGTGACCCCTTCCTCTCGAAAGCACTTGATTTCCGGTATCTTGTGCACTATTTCGATCCAACCAATGTTGTTGCCATCGCACCACCTTTGTTCTATGTCCATCTATGATCTGCGATATCTAATCACTTCACTACAAGGTGGACGTGTGATGATCGTTCATTCATATCCCCTTGGAGAAGGAATAAAATGTGGGAATGAAGAGGGAAGGACCACTAGATAACAACCCGAGGAATGATCTTCTGCCGTTGTTCTTTACAGCATCGAATCGCTCCCATTAAAAGGATCAATAAAAGAATCAAAATTATCCCACAAGAACAATCAAACTGTGGGAAATCCTGTTCATGGGTTTATCCATGTTTTTTTATTTAAAACCAAGAATGAAGTAAGATGTAACTAAAAAACAACCCCATCCTTGGTTGGATTGTTTGTTTGGATGAACGGTGTTGCTGAATTCAATGTTCCACGATCCTATATTTTCAGCCATTAGTTGATCATCCTTTGTGAAGATTCGTTCGAAGGGGGGTTGGTGTTCGTCATCGTCACCCACGAGAGATTTGGAGAAGCACTAGGGTTATCCCAACAATATTGATTCATCTGCTTGGCCATTAAAGGATGAAATGTGAATTAGAAGCTTGGTTACATTGTTGTTACAAAGTCATTATGCTTTTTTATTTAATGAGACAACACATTCAGTTTCATTAAACTACACACCATTTTTCAGCAGTGGTTTCCAAAGTTCAGAAAATAAAATAAAACAAATTCTTTATTTTATTTTGAATTTTTCTTAAAATGTCCATAAACTATGTTTTCTGGTCAACCCACGATAGTCAATGTTAAGTAATTTCTAAAGTAATAATTTCATTACGGACACAACCGTGCCCTTGGATTTTCAATATGGGCACTCATTTAGATGTTTCCAAAACCGCACATGGGCGCCATTTTAATTCGCTTTAAAAAAACTCAAAAACTATCTTTCACCCTCGACCTGTGCCAGTCGAGGTTAAGATCCACCTAAGGGAAAAAAACCCCTCATGAGCTCAATGATACTATAGGATTTCCAATCCAAGAAACCATTTAGGAGTTAAGGATTTATAAAAATAATAATTATTACCTGATTATTTTATTTACGGCCAAAAACTAACTTCCACTATTGGCCCACGTCGACCAATTCAAATCTCTATTTATGTGAATCCTAACATTTTGATTCCAACAGTGCTCTCAGTTTTTCGATCCGAACACTGGTTCAAAATATAGAAAAACAAGCTCACACATTTAATTAAAAAACATTTAAAAAAGTTCAAAAATCTAATTTGTCCACTCTGGTCTCAGAATTATGTATCCTCTCAGAGCCTGGTTTTGTAAAAATATCCTTTAATTTTAAAAACAAATCCATATAATTCATGGAAATTACATTCTCCCCACCATAAAACTTTTCATCCCCTAAAGGAAATATCCTATCCTCCTGGGACGAAAATTGAGTTCATCCAGGGTCTATGCGCTTCTTACAAGAACACACCTCGAGGAACCACCAAGGTCAACCACTCTCATGTCCTGCTTCATCTAGGTCAATATAATGAAACAATGGGAACATGTCTCTTTAGCTGTGACAAGTTGGAAAATCACTAAGCACTCTAATCCATTTGTAGTCATGCGGTCTTGTGGCTCACCTCCATGCTAACCTAATGTAGACACAAACATAAACCCATAGTTCACATCCACCATTGGATGAATAGTGTTAATGCCTCCACAGACTTTATGTATTCAAGGATGACACTAAACATGTAGGTTTATTTATGAATGAAATATGGCTTTCCATGAGAGAACATTGGGAGTTACTAGGCCCTCTATCTACTACCTCTTGTTGCCACACAACCTACCAAAACTGGAACACTTCTACAATCACTAGTGGCATCTTAGTTGAGTATGGATGGTAAACAACCATTTCATATTGCAGAAACATCATGGGGTATAACACTTCCACCATGGAATGTTTCTAAGCAATTATCTTCTCAAGATTCCACCCTTTGATGCATGAGTTTCATTTTCACTAGAAGGGAAACCTTTTTTTCTCCATCATAACACACCACATCTTTTTTCTAATACATTCAGTCTGGGTATGAATAGCAGTAGTCCATTCCAAGAATGATAACGTAAGGGATCAACGCCACGACTAAGTGATCATAACCAAAACTCTCGCCTCTAAGAATTATGTCACACTATCAACACCATTTTTGGATCAACGGGTCTGCTCCAGTAGGAGTCATTAAACATGACAATCAAGACCACAATACAACTGGAACCTAAAAGTCACAAACAGAACTCATGAAAAAAGAAGAACATCAATCACCTATGTCTATTTAAAAAGCAAGACAAAAAATCCACAGATCATTCCTCGAATTTCACCTAGAGGTTATTGGTCATAATCCAAGATTGCATGAAGCTATCCTCACCCACATCCTCCTTCTCCTTGAGACTTTCATGGACCAACTGGGGGTGGTGGTGACAAAGCTAAAAACTACCTTCCACCTCCTTCTACTCATCTAGATCCTCTTCATCCCCCGTTATATTGCAGAACACATTGCTCCAAGCATTGTATCTTCCAAAGAGTCTCATATACCTGCATCCTCTCAGTGGCACGATAGGCCAAAAAATCTCTAGCTAGATGCCCTCATCCATTGCAAGCATAAAACAGCCTCTCTGGAAGCTGATATTCTCTTTTTCATTGGTCTTGCACCACAGAGCCATGTGTCTATGTTCGTGCATGGGTATGCCTCCAACACCACGATCCTTCCACATATCATTTGCTAGCTCCATCAGATGCCTCTACCTCAGGCACTCTGCTATAGTTCACATCCATCTTCTCTTCCGCCAGGTATCTCTTAACCACAAGGCCTTACTCCAACAACCTAACATACGTCAGAATGCTAAGGGGGTATCATTGAAACCCAATATTCCAACGTAGTCCATATCAAAGGTATGGGCCCTGATGTAAGGGTCCTACACCATATCTTTAGAATTGTGAGAAAGATCTGTGAATCTCACCGAGTACTTTGATGTCATCATGTTGCCCTTCCATAGGTGTAGTAGCTCATATATTTGTCTAGATCATAATGCCACTGAAAAAAACCTTTCCCTAAAGAGGTTCTCAAAGTCAATCAAAGTGAGGGTAACCTCATAGTGCATCTATATCACCAAGTTATAACATCATCCTATTGAGCCCTATAGAAGGCTCAGGGCTAGCACTGCCATCTAGTTGAGATGCATCCTCACTATGCGGAAGACTCGAGTAACCGCCTCAAGCCAATTTCAGCTACTTAAGGATATGTCTCTCCTTTGAACCTAGGAGGTCTCTGCCTTTGGAAGTCATATATCACACTCAGCTTGTGTGTATACTCCAATGGTAGTGCTACTATATACTGTTGATCGACGGGTGGTTCCATCACTGGCGCACCACCCGAAGGTAACTCCACATATTCAATGCCTTGTAATGAATCCTCTACTCGGAAAGGATCGTCATCACGATCATGTTTTATAATCCTATTTGGTGGTTGTTGTTGTGGTATCCTAAAATATATCAAGATGAACCATGATTAAAGAGTATAATTGGAGAGTTGACTCAAGAAGGACATGTAAAGAAAAATCATTCCAACATGATAAATGTACCCTTTATTTTCCCACAATATGTGTTCCCATATACCAAGTCAGAAAACAGGTACACAGAGTCTTCGTGTATGGATTCATCGGCCACTACACCAACACTGGAGTCCCTAGCCTAAAAGATGAACTCGATACACACATCACTGTTGCCCAAAACTAAAAACCATAGACCCTTGATATTTGAGGTATAACCGACCACCTCTGAAACTTATTTTTCCCAACCCATCTTCTGAGGCATATTCTGTGAGTATCCCATGCCCACCTCCCAATAGATAGGGGCAGTTGAGTAGAACCGAAGACATTATCTAGAAAAAGGAGGCATTTTTTATGTATTTGTACACACACATGACTCCTGTCAAGAGTCACTAGAAAGTAAAATCCAAGGAAACCATTCATGCAATACACTATGTAAAACACTACCAGAGTGTAATGGAATGTAATGTACATGGTGGAAACCTAGGCCAGTATACAAGCCCACTAAAAGAAAAATCAAACAAAAGTAAAACTCCAAGTCCCTAAAACTCATCTGCCCGGAATCCTAGCTAAAGGGTAGGTGAAGAGTAGCTGCCTAGAGCAGTAGAAGTGCACCTCGTCTGTCTGATATCACTGAACAACACTAGGCTCTAGTCCTCCCTAGACACCAGCAAAGGGTAGATCATTTGCACAAGACATTACACGTGTGGGAAATGATTGTTCATGGGTAAGTAAAACAATACCCAATAGAGGACCCCAAAACCACAAAGGTAAAGTAGAATAGAATAACAACAAAGGAATGCACAATTATATCTACTCAGGTATATTCCCATGTGTATACAATGAAAATATAGTACACTTGTTTCATCCACTAAGAAAACATATGGTCCCAACCACAGAACCAGCTTGATGAATCTCATCAAAGGCTCATGTCATAACACACAAATTAGAAGACCAAACTCCAAGAGCTCACCCATTTCTAATGGCACCTGTCTGAGATATACACTCTTTCGGGTACAATAATACCATTTTGAATGGTATGTTTTAGAGAACGTGCTCCATCAAGAAATTTATACTTGGTACAACTCTAGTGCCCAGAACTAGAGGTTTATTTGTCACAGTCATGCTCCCCATGAATAACTAATGAAACCCAACTGAGAAGGCCCTCTTATCATCACTACGCTCACTTAAGGGAGCGCTACTCCAGACTAACCTTTAATTCATTAATAGCTCCTATATGAAGTGGCCCGCACCTCAGTCCATAAAGGGAGAAAAAACTCCTATCTAGGTATCATTTTTCATTAACATGATGGGATTTCTCCTTGATATTGTGCTCAGATATCCAAGGGAAGTCCATTTCTAATTAAGGACCCACACCCTACCTGGTAGGGGAGCACCACTCAGTGACTAGATAACCCGCACCTTGGTAATATAAGGAAGTACCGACCCTATAAGTCTATTAAATATTGGAGACCCACATCCTAGTAAATTATGGGAGAACCGAACCTAGTCTAGAGGACCCACTCCCTAGCATGACAGGAGAGTACTGGCCCTAATGAATCACTATGTAAGGAGGTCTCGTACCCCAGAATGGTAGAGGTGTACCGACTCCAACAATAGAGTACCTGCTCCCTACCTGGTAGGGGAGTAACGAATCTATATGAATTTGATATGGAGGACCCACTCCTTATTCTAATAGGGGAGTACCTACTCCAAGGATAGAGGATTCGCTCCCTTTAACGATAGGGGATTACATTCTTTTACTTTACAAACTTCTTCGAGAACCCACACCCTAATCCTATAGGGGAGTAACACTGTCAGAGGAAACCAATCAAATTAAAATGAGCACATACCCAAAATTTGGGGAGTCCCATCTCTACTAAATCATAGGGATAAGGAGAACCCACACCATTGAGTCATCAATGGAGTAAATGTCCTATCATCTCATCATAATAATCACCACGATTCTTCCCAAAGTCTGATCGCACAAGGAGAGCCTACAATTAAAAACAAGTAAGAAATCCCCTAAATTTCTCAAAAACTAACATAGAGTATCTAAAATGTATTGTATCATCACAATTTTCCATACGACACTAACGTATCATAAAAAAGACACTCCATTTGAATGTTACAAGCATTTTGGTGAAATGGGGGCAGGTTGGGTCTGGGTCCAGGCAGTCCCAATCAGACGAACCCGAACCAAGTCCAACCCCACCCAAAGTTTCCATACCAGACCAGAAGGGTCTGGAACAGATCGGATGGGCCCAATTGTGCCCGACCATCTAGCAGTAAACTGGCCTTCCTTTGAGAAGGTCAGCTACTCCGAATCGGACGCGGCTGTGCCACATTCGATGTGCACAAGGATGCACCATGTGGTTCCCCCACCTTTGTCAACCAGTTCCCTCATGTAGACCAGTTCATTCAACATGACCCGGGGTAGAGTCGTGGGTTTATATCACATGATGGCCTAAGGCCGCACCTTCCTCTACGCGGCAGTCAAGAGGCTCTCCCCGCCATCTCCATCACGGCGTGCCACCCCGCCCTCCAGCATGCGTCCAAACACCGGCATTACCGGCCCCACATAATTTTCTTATTGACCACCAGACATGCTCTAGTGGTCTTTTCATTGATCTTGAGGTTGTTTTTGAACCCTTAGTTCATGTTCTTCACTACCTAGGGCTCAAAACATTGTTGTGATCCCTTCCTCCAGAAAGAGATTGATTTCTAGTATATTGCACACTACTTCGATCCATCCATCATTGTCGTTGTCACACTACCATCATGCAATGTCCGTCTACGATCTGAAATATCTAATCGATGCACTAAAAGGAGGATGTGTGATGATAATTCATTCATATCCCTACATAGAACAAAGAAAATGCTGGGATAAAGAGGGAAGGACCAAAAGTTAATAACCGGAGGAATGATCTTCGGCTATTGTTTGTTACGACCTCGAATCACTCATGTTAGAAGGATGAAGAACGTAATAAAAAACCTCCCCTAAGAACGATGAAACCATGGGTTAACATATTCATTGGTTGATCCACATGTTTTGTTTAAAACCAAGAATGAGGGAAGATATTACAAAAAAAAGAACCCCTACCTGGGTTGGATCATTGTTGTTAATGAAAGGTGTCGATGCATTTTTCATTCCGAGGTCCTTTATTTACAGACATTGGTTGATTATCATTGGTGAAGATTCGTTCTAAGGGGGTTGTAATTCATAGTCATCACCCACTAGAGTTTCGGAGTAAAACCAGGAATAATCCAACTAACCTACATCGTATTCTTGGCCATTAAAGGACGAAATGTGAATCAGCATTTTAGTTATTTTGTTGTTACAAAGCCATTATGTTGTTTCATTTAATGCAAAAACTTATTAAATTTCGTTGCATTACATTCCATTTGACTGCAATGGTTTTGAAAGTTCAAAAACAAAATAAAACATCCACTTTATTTTATTTTAACTTTTTCTTAAAAAGTCGGAAAACTATATTTTCTGGTCGACCCACACCGATTGATGTAAAGTACATTATCAGGTAATGTCATCGTTCTTGATGCAATGGTGCCATCAGATCTTCAAAATGGGCACTGATTTAAAAGTTTACAAAACTTAACATGCATGAAATTTTAATTTTATTTTAAAAAACTCAAAAACTATATTTCACCCTTGACCCGTGCCAGTTGAGGATATGATATGAATAAGGGAAACACACCCTCATGAGCTCAATGGTACTCTTGGATTTCCATTATTAGTTACCATTTAGCAGTTATAAGGAATTGAAAATAAAATAATTGTTACTTAATTATTTTATTTACAGATAATAACTAACAACCACTGTTGGCCCGTTCTAGCCAATGTTAGGCCCTTTCTAGGGGAATACTGATATTATGAGTTCGAAAGTTCCATCAATATTTTTATCTGAGCACTAGTTAAAAAGATATAAAAACCGTCTCACATTTTTAATTAATAAACTTAAAAAAATTTGAATATCCATTTTGGCCACTCCGTATATTGTAATTATGTGTTGTCTCAGAGCCTGGACTCGTTAAAATTCCATTTAATATAAAAAATCAATGGAATTATAGGCCATTACATGAGTCAAAGGTGTATAATGATATCATGAAAGAGAAGGATCATGAGTGCATAAAATGTTATCCTAACATAAAGAACATGGGATCATAAGACAATGGAATCATATGAAATTTCTTAGTAACATATAACATGATGTTAACATGAGTCAATGAAAACATTTTAGACAACATCAAATGGTCTACCATATTCTTTAGTGAAGAAGTTTTAATACCCAATCCCATACATAACATCCCATGAGATGAAAATCATTCAACAATGCATTATATTACTATATAAGAACATCCAAACAATTTCATGATTATTTATTCCATAAAAATGAAATCAATCATAATTCATAATTATAAGAATTACCCATGAGAATAATTGGGTTTCATAATCATGTAATATATTATAATAGAATATAAATTTCATAATTAAGGAATTTTAGAGATGAACATATGTAATTTCTTACCCAAATAATTTAATGTATAATAATCTTAGTGTATATTTAATATATGTATATAAATTATTTTTAAGAAATAAATAACATCAAAGGTTTTCATCATTGATGAAGATGTGTTAATAATATTACATGGAATATTTATTGAGAAAAATTTCATTTTCCCTTTTGAAATTAATTCACAAAAAATATAATAATTTATAAAATATTATAGAAACAGATTTCTCCCAAAATAATTATGGAAACTTATATAGGGATATTCCAAGAGTTTAGAGGTCATAATGGTGGGTGATTCTATACATACGACATAAGTTAAAGGAAACATTCCTTTAACAAATTTAAAAAAGGTTAAAAGTACTTCATTAAGAAAAAAAATTCCATGAAAAAATATTTTTTAAAAATAAAACAAGATTAAATATGCCTTTTATAAATTATTTTTAGAATGATTAAAAAAATTGAAATTTTTTTTAGAAAATATTCATATGGAATAAAAAGTATTTTTGACCAAAGAGAGAAATGAAGACTTATTTTCTTTTAAATAAAATGAATTATTTTAGGTGATAAAGATAGGTTAATGGTCTTATTTCATGAAGATTTCATGAATAAACAGAAGAGTATAAAATAGAGTAGTTTCATTATAAAATGATCAAAAATATTTCTATAACTGAAATTCAATTACACACAATCATAATAAAATTGTTATTGAAACATAAACCCATACCTCTTTGGTAAAATTTTAATCGAAATAATCATTCATTAAATTATATAAATGTTAACCTATAATATAATTAATTATGAAGGGTTCATGATATAATATGTAAAGCGTCATTATTTACACCATTTAAAAGAAATTATTTCCATGAAAGAACATATGTATCAAAGAAATAATTTTTAAGATGAAACACTTACCTCAATTACAAAATTTTACATGTTTCGATTTAACCTCTTGTATAATAAAATTATATAAATAATATTTTTTGTATAATATTGTTTTATACTATTAATAACGTATAATTAATCCATTTAATTCAATTATTATGTTGATATATTAAATTACTTGTTTTAGTTATTTCGTCTTTGAGTGTTTTGAGGATGCATTATTGATATATTATAAATGGTATTAGTCTGTAGACCACAGTAAAAGTGGTCACTTTTATATCATGTAAATAATAATAATCATGAAATAATTTAAATTTTTATAAAAAAATTATACTTTTAAAACCAATAATGAAACATGGTTCTAATCTTAGAGATGGTAGGACGTACCTACCTATGTGTAAAATTTCCAAATTTTTGATGATAATGATGAAAATAATGTATATTTTATTTTAAATTTATAGAATTATAAATATTTAAACAATTTAATATTTTATATTTAGATATAATTACACATATCATCAATCTAATGGGGTAATAAAAATAAATCACATCACATCATAAGATTGTAGTATGATGTATACAGGATCTCTATTTTCATTTTCTATTTGATTGTATGGTAACAAATTATAAGATAAATTAATTTTACCTAATAATCAACATGTAATTAATATCATATATAGAAAATAAATAAATCATTATGAATAGCTATTAGTGTTATATCCCTAACTTCATCGAGGTATGTTCTTGCTTAAATTTTTGGGATTCAGTTTACTATTTCAGGCCAATGAAATGTATTATAGGTGAATTATAGGCCTAGGGGGTGTTCTAGGGGTTCATGACATGAAAGGAAGGACAACCTATCCAAATTTTTCTTGGCGCATGGTTGGTACATAGTTATGTAAACTATGTGGCCTTCCTAGGAGAACTATAATACCATGGACAGAGGACTCTTCCATAGATAGGGAAAGGTTAGAAATTAGTGTTTTTTGACTAGGTAACCATGTGACCCAACTCCACTATGATAGTGTCTTGGGTCTGGTTTGTGCATGGTTTGGATAATCATGTGGCCCCGTAATGTTAGAAAAAATTACAAACTTTTCATTACAGTATTTTTATTTTCTACCTAATTTCTCTTCCCATTATCTCCCTCTCAACCCATGGGATGAAAAATAATCTAGAAGGTATCCCAATGGTGAGTATTATTCTTATATAGGTCATTTGGGGCACATTTAGTTGCTGATCGATGCTCAAGGTTAGTATAATATCATATTTTGTTCTCTTTTTTGGATTTGAATTTCTATCTCAGGAGATCTTCTTCTAAATCTAAAAAACTCTTATTTTCTAGTGGAATATAGTTTGAATATTAAATATGTGATTGAATATGGATCTAATTCTGAATTAAAGAGTTAATTTAATAAAATATTTAATTTTTTTTCTACAAGTTATATCCCACAATTTCATTATATAATTGTGAATGTTTGGTTTTTTTAGCTATTCTATAATTGTGATATTGATTCCTTTGGTGAGGTTTGGTAAAATGGGTGTCAAAATGATGAATAGAAAGACTCATTGTCCCTATGGGATTCATTGAGGATGATTTTACCAATTCAAGTCTACCCATGGGGTGCACCAATATTCCCAGGCATAGAAATTTGTTAAGTAAGTTCCAGGTCTTGTTTGATAATGTATAACCCTTATTGAGTATTTTCATATTTTTAATCGAAGTGAAAATAGAGTATTGGTAGTGTGTCTTTATTTGGTAATGGATTAAGGGTTTGGTTAGCATGGCATGAAAATGGGTTAATAGGGAAAATTGAGATTGTGACATGTGGATCAAAAATTATATTGTAATTGACTAAGAGTGTTAGTGCATATGAAATGGTGAATATGTAAAATTGGTAGTGGAATATGAAATGAAAAACATGTTAAATGGGATTTCATTATAGAATTAATGAATATTTGAAATGGGTTTATATAAGGTAATTATTTAATATTTTTAGTGATCAAGGCAATATAATGGGAATTGGACTAAATGGGATATGTAATGTAAATAGAAAATGTGTTACTGGGTTATATAATGATATTAATTACCATATTGATTTCTAGAGATTAGGATTGTTAAATGTATCTATTGTGTTTGGTTGTGATCTGGTTTGTGTGTGGTGAATGGATGAATAAGCATGTGCACATGGCTTGGGGTGTGGGATAAATGATTTATTCTCCTCCCACTAGTCGAGTTAGACTAATTCTCTAACACCACCCACAATGCATGAGATAGGGATAGTGATGGAGCTCTATTCCCCTAATGGTTTCATTCCACCCAAACTAAGGCTTTGAGGCGAGGAAATTGTTAGGTTGTGATGTTTTATCCCTTGTGATAGAGGGACTTTACTTATTCCTTATGAATAAATTCCTTGAACATTTGTGTGAATTATGTAAATTCCAAATCCATGGATTACATGTTAATGAAGAAATAAGTTATAAAGGAGACACACATAGTGAATATGAATCTATGGTTTGTAATCGTTAAGTAAAGATTATTATATAGTGGCATAGAATATCTTTTATTTACATGTAAATTATTTATTACTTTCCTGTACTATATGTTTAGACTGAATCTTTTTTAGACACATTTGGTGGTGGCCTACTAAGTTGTACAAACACCCTGCCTAACCCTCTATTTTGTACATGATTAGATTTCATGATTGTAGGTTAGGAAAAGTGTAAAGGGCCTGATCTTGATAGTGAAGTCGAGCTTGAGAGGTAAATTAATGAGGCTCTAGAAATGATGTCAGAACTGTTTTGGGGATTTTCTTTATTATCTATATTTTTGTTTTTGTTCACATGGAATTATAGCATGACATGTAATATTTAATATTCATTGTGGTTATAACTAATTTTAGGAAATTTTAATTTATTCATGTTTATGGGTTATTATATTTTGTTTCCACTAATCAATTTATTTTATACTATGGATTACTCTAGTAAAGAGGGTATGGTCTCCCCATATGACTTTTACAACATCGACGTTATTCATCATCCTCTCATTTATAGGGGGCATGATTTAGGTTAATCCAGATCCCAAGCATGGGGCACTAGTTTAGTTGCTTTCCAATTAGGGATGTTACAAAGAGGTATTATAGGAGTTCTTTCTATGGCACAATATTTGTGGAAGGTAGATGGGAGGTAAGTAAGGTTTAAGGACATAGTAATGAGATCGTGAATAAAATTATCTAACATATATACAAGAAAAAAACCCAAGTCACCCAGGCTAGGAATTACTGTTCTTGTTGTGGGTTGTTACATTTGATGACATTCCACCATCGGGTGATGCACTTATTTTGTGATATGATAGTTTTATGATAATTTTTTTCATGACTACAGTGGAATGAGGTTTTCAATTCATGCATGATTCTTCGAACCTATGTATATAAGCGACATGCATCATGGTTTAAACACACATAGTATAAGTTTATGGGACACAAAGGGTGGGATGAAATTTATTTTATTGAAATTGATGAAAATGGCTTCCAATGAAATGATGAAAATTGGTAAAAAGTGAAGTAAAATGTTAAATAATTATTAAATAATTTGTCTTAATAAGGGGTAGTAGGTGATTTAAAATTTTTTTATGTATGTTTTGATATATGGGAATAGTTTTGAAATGGTGTATAAGGTAAGTCTTATAACCGTGTGAGTTAGTTACCCATTGTTAGTTACGACCCTCAAGATTAATGGGAAAGGGAGGTGTTTCGGTTATGATAAGGCCCATTTGGATAGTGTATACAAAATGGTTTGATTATGTCTAGTGGTAGGTATTCTTCTATATTATTTGGAATCATTATGATTTGTGTTCCAGTTCTCATTTATTATTGGATAGAAATTACACCAAGAAGATGAGTGTGTTTTGGGTGAAAAGAAGACAATGTCGAGAATTCTCCCCTAGTAGTGGAGAAAGAAGAACTAGTTGTTAAAGAAAATAGGGAATATAATTTCAGTGATAAATTTTCTCATTATATATATATGATGGAACAAGACCTAGGGTGGGGGTACACCGAGTATGTTTGACCAGACAAGGGAGTTTTATCTGCAGTATTCTCTAACCATTACAATATAGTGTGGTCCACAGGTAGCCGAGTTCTAAATAGATTTTTTCCAAAAAAACTCTTAACCATCTAGAGACTCCTTATGAGAACTTAGTTAAGATAACAACCTATATGTTCTGGGGCTAGGAAAAGATTTCATGGGACATTATGGTGTAGATAGAGTAGTTTGAAGGAATGGTATGGAAGGAATTTCCATAAAAGTATCTTGAACACTACTACCCAGACACCTTGAGGTGTGAGAAGGCTATGGAATTTATGATTTTGACCTAGGTGGTTGCGTTACTGATGGATTATGCTAGTCTTTTCACTAACATTCACAAAAATGTTTGGAAATTAATAGTAGAGGAGGATACTATGGAGAAATAGTTCCAAGATGGGATTATGCATGAGAACATATATTAGGTGAAGATATCCATTTGAAGTGGTTTTCAGAGGTATTTTACTAAGCCCTAATCTAAAAAGGAACATCAAGGGAGATTTAGGTGGTGGAATTGTGGTTCCAGACAAGTGCATAATTGGTCCATCATCTGTGGTAAGGAAACATCAATTAAAGAATTTGGAATAGGTAAAAAATGTGTAGACTTTTCGGAATAGAGGGTTTGTCCCTCAGGTTGGTGATCAGGTGTTATGTTACAAGTGTGGAAGGATGAGAACATGTGGGGTTAGTGTGTCTGCCCACCAGTCATGTTTTGGTCATGTGGTAGGTTGGGACATATACAGAGGTTCTGTAAGAACCCTCATCATTCGAATAGAGATGGATGTCAGAGGCAGATTCCATGTGTGGGCAGGGGCAATTTTCCCAATATCAAGCAGACAATTTGAGCTCCATGGGTCACAAAGGAAGGGGTGGTGGATGTGGAACTCTAGAGTGAGACCATCAATATCATCACGAAAGTTTAGTGTAGGGTACTCAGAAAGGAAACAATAGTAGAGGGTTATGTCATCTTCATCTAGTTTAGTTTACACATAGATGTGGTAAGGCTGAACTATCTACTATTCGAGGTACAATTCTTGTAACTTTGATACTCACTAGTTCTTTATTTGACATAGGTACTACATATTATTTTATTTCAGAATATTTCATAGTTATTTAGGGCCAATACATGGAAAGTGTGTGTGGGGTTATGTAAATTGATACTCTGTTGGGGGCACAAGTTGGAGATATCAGGAAATGTAAGGGTTATCCTTTAGTGGTTGGTGGATATAATTTTTTTGGAACCTGTTTGCCTATAAGATGTCAGGTTTTTTCCTGATTTTGTGTATGGGCTGGCTAGTTTTGTATCAAGACCATATTGATTGTTATCAATTCTAGGTAATGTTCATTTCCCTAGATAGTAATAATTACTTCCTTCACAGTGAGTTTGATTTTTATGATCTCAGTGCAGGGTCAATTTTCCAATAATTGGGATAACTCGTAACTAATGTGTCTTGCCTTGTACTTGATGGTGGAGGAATAGAGATACCATCCTTCCCACACATTTTGACCAATTTACTGATGTGTTTCCTGATGAATTCTCAGGTCTACCACCAGAGAGAGATGTTGATTTCATGATCGATATTCTACCTGGGGAAGAACCATTTTCTATTCCACCATGTCGAATGGTGCTGGTACATCTTTAGGAACATAAGGCTCATCTAGAAGAGTTTAAGAAAAAGAGAATCATCCATCATACTACATAAACTTGGGTATCTCTCATGTTGTTTTATAAAAGTGAGTTGTATCGTTGATGCTATTTATTGACTATAGGATGTTGAATAATATTATAGTTAAGAATTGATACCCACTTCCCAAAATTTATGACTTATTTGACCAACATTTGGGTTAATCTGTGTTCTCCATGATTGATTCTAAATCATGAAAACATTATTTGAGAGTGTGAAATTATGAAATACTTTATATAGTTTTCTAGGGTAGGTATGGATTATATGAGTTTATGGTAATGTCATTCGGGTTGACCAACACACTTGTTGTGTTCATGGATTTAATGAACAATATATTTGAACAGACCTGTATTAGTTCATTTTCATCTTAGTTGATGATATATTGGTTTACTCTTGAACTAAGGATGATTATGATAAACATATAGACATCATCCTATGTACCGTAAGATAGAATAATCTTTATTCAATGCTATCAAAATGTTGGTTCAGTATTGGTAAAGTGAATTTATTAGGTCACATCATTTATAAGGCACGTGAGTTGGTAGATCCAAATAAAATGGAGGCTATAGTGTATTGGGAATAGAACATGAATGTTTCAGATGATTGCATTTTTCTAGGATTTTATTGTTACCACCAAAGTTTAATTAGGGATTTCTCACATTTATCAGCATCACCCTTAGGCTTAACCAAGAAGTGAGTTAGGTCTGAGTGGTCAAAGTCATTTGTGATTTATTTTCTAGAGTTTAAGAAATAGTTAACTATCACACTAATTCGGATCTTACCCAATCTAGGTAATATATACACATTGATATGTTATGATTTTTGTGTTGGGATTTGGGGAATGTTGATATAGTATGATCGATTTGTATTGTATGGGAAAAGACAAATGAGACCTCATGAAACACATTACCTTACTCATGATTTGGAGCTAGCTATTGGTGTTTATTCTATAAAGTGTTTGAGTCATTACTTGTTGGGAGAGGAGATCATAATGATTACCATTTATAAAAATCTTAATGACATATTCTCTTAGTTGTATTTTAATCTTTAGTAAGGAATGTGTGTTGAGTACGTTCAATGTTTTTATTTTAGGACGGTTTACAAACATTGAAAATAGAATAGTGTTCTAATGCTCTGATTCATAACACATAGAATCAGGTTGTTCATGAATCTGACTTCAAGTGGAGAATGATTTCCTTATGTGATGAGATTCCACTAGGGGTGCAATATGGTAATGAGAAAATGACCTAGCATCTACAACAGTTGAGATTTTGAGCTACATCAAGGAGAATAAGCTAGAGTATCTAATGTGTCTGGCTATGAAGGATGTACTAAATGTGGGGAGTCACCTTCCAATTGGGATATTTTTTATGATGGTAATGTTAATGTTTATGACTATGTGGTTCTGTAAATGTGTGTGCAGGAATTATTGATATGAGTGTTCCATGAATCAAAGTGGGGAGTGAATCTTGATCTGACTAAGATGTGTCTTTATCTTTATAGGTTGTATTTGTTCATAGGAATGAAGAGTGTTTTTTAGATTTTGTGACATGATTCCTTACCTATCATTATGTGAAGTCTAATTATTATTGCCCATGTGGTTTGTTACAGTCATTTCCCATTTCGAAGTGCAAGTGGAATGACATAATGGTGAAATTTGTAGTGGGTATTCCAAGGACAGCTTAAAGAATAATGTAGTTTGGCTGTTTGTGGATCAGTTGACAAAGGTGGCCAATTTTTGATGATCTAAGATATATTCATAGTTGATCAGTTGGGTGAGTTATAATTTTGAAATATAGTTTGTTTTCATGGTGTTCCTAAAACCATTGTTTTAGATCAGGATACATGTTTCACATCGTACATCTGGAATGGATTAAAAAAGGTTATTGGTACCCTAGTTATTTTAAGAACATGTTATCACTTATAGAGAAAAGGGTAGTCATAGTGTATAATTCAATTTTTGGAGGACATATTGAAGGCCTCAACCTTAGATTTTGGCAGTTCATGGGAAAGAATGTATCACAAGTTGATTTTTTCCTATAAAAATAGCTTTAAGGCTATAATTAGAATAGAATCCTTTGAGGAACTATATGGGAGACTATTTAGATCTTATTTTTTTGTTAGAATATGGGGATTCGTTTCTATTGGAACATTCTCTCAGGTAGAAGACATCATAAAATGATTGATTGATTCAAAAGTGCATGAAAATGTCTTAGAGTAGGAGGATTACATACGTAGATCAGAAAGTAGACCACTTGAGATTATGGTGGGTGATAGTGTCTTTACATAGGTGTCTCCAAGGTTGGTTCACCATCAAATTTGGAAATAGGGAATGTTGGCACACACGTTTTTTGGTTAGTATAATATTGATGAGAGTATTGGACCATTGACTTACTGAATGGATCTTGCACAATTGTATAGGGCCATCCAAAATGTTTTTCATGTCTCAAAACTCTGGTAGTATAACACTCACTATAAAAAATACATTACATTAGAGGGGGTTATTTAGAGGGGGTTATGAACAACCCCCTATAAATTCATTTTCTATAAACTTATAGGAGGTTGTGCACAGTCCCCTCTAATCATCAAATTTAGAGGGAGTTCACAAGCTGTAACATCCCAAGTAAGTAATTAATAATAGATATTTTTATATATGCCTATTAATTAATTATATGGTTTTTAGAGGCTTAAAATGAAAATAAATCCAATCTTAAGCATGAAATACACTAAAATTTTTAAAAGATTGTTTTACTGCCTTTTTATGGCAAACCATTTTTAAATCTATCTTTTGATAATTTTATAAGCTATATTTTTCAAAAATAAACTTCTTCTTTATGATTAGGACATCAAAATTTACTTTTTATGAATTTTTGGTATTTTTCCGATAAAGTTCATTTTTTTAATGAATAGTGAAAAAATGTTGTATTTTAATTCAAAACCTCTTTTTAATCTAATTTATTTATATGATTAGATTATCTTTTGAATAGGTTTTAAAGTGAAATTATAATATATTTTTACCATTTAATCCAATGTTGGTCATTTGAATCAATTTCACTTTGAAATTGGACTTAAACTAGTGTCAATCTTTTGATACATTTTGTTTCATAAAAACACGCTATTTGTTTTGACAGCGGGAATTAATTATTAAATTAATTAATGAAACTTATATGTTTTGAATTTTTTAAAATAAACATCATTTTTGAATTTTGAATATCAAATATAGCTTAGGGTGAATTTTTGATAATTTTCTGAAAAACTTCAATTTTTGATGAATAGTGAAACCACTAAGTGGTACATATAAAAACTGATTTTCCATTTAAATGAAATTTTGCCATCTCTTTGTTTTGATTTTCAAAAATCTGACATACATGGTTGTCATTAAGAAGTAAAATGCGGTTCAATGAGATTAAATTTTTTTGGTGAATAGTAACTTTTAAGATCTTAATCACGATTAGAGGTAATTAGTGTAGTTTAAGGTAAAAATAATGTTTTAATAAAATGAGATGAGCTCGACACATTTTCTACCCTCATTGGATGTGTCATGGTCGACCATGACAATCCACGGGTCAACTTGGGGACCCCATGGAGCCACTTTGGTTGGGAAATGACATAAACAACTTTTTATAAAATGTTAAAGTAAAAATGACACAAACATGAGCTGTTTTACTAAAACTATTTTTACATGGGGTTATTCAAGTCAGATTTTTAACTATAAATAATCATTACAAAGATAAAAATATTTCATACATAATGATCGTTTTTTTATAATTTTTATACATTATATATATTAAATTATTTATGACATCATGATGATGCAACGATTACCTCATTAATAAAGGATTTAAATAAAATGAAATGATAATGTAAAATATATTACCTAAACATGTCCAAAACCTATTGGATGGGTATATTTCGAACCCGTATCGCATTACCCTCGAATTATTTCAATTTGGGACCTTTTGAATACGAAAATAATTTTAAAATAAAGTATCTTTTCTTTACTTTCCAAGAGTGCCCCTCTCTCCTCTTATAAAAGGCCCCCACCTCTACCACCTTACCCACACATCAAAAGCCTTTGGCTCGGCCAACCCCTGCCCATTTTGTCTCTCCACATCCCTATATTACTCCCTGAAGCCTCACTTTGGGCATAGGTCTTCCCAAGGAATCCTTTGAGCTCAAATCTAAGAGAGTTACCCGATTTTAAGGTGATTTCTTCACTTCTGTTATTTTGTTTTATTTGGCTTCTCCAACCCCCTAAACTCTTTTTATTCATTTCTTTTGTAACAACTCAAGTATATTCAATATACTATGATGTTTTTATAAGAATTATTAGAGATATACTTACACACCCCTACATCTAATGGTTAAAGAACATACTGTTTCTGTGGATGGTGAATTTCGGCCTCCCGAAACGATGATTGTTCAACATTATTTTAACACCTTCAAAGGTGGCCATTAAGAAGACAATATATTTATATATGATATATAATATGTTTATGTTTTCCTTAAGATTCTGTATTTTTCATTTTGTGCATACCTTTATGGTTTCCATTATGGGTAAACGCGATATCTTCATTTAAGGAAGTGCGGACTACCGCCCCCTTAAAGTGATTTGATTCGTTAATACCATATGTGGGACGTATAAAGGATGGATTTAAAGTTATTATATATGATGTTATACTGGAATTATAATATACCTCTATATCATTATTATTTATTTCCATTAATGTATGGGATAGAAATGAAAGTAGCGTTCATGCGTACGTACGGCTTACCGTCTCCATGAATGGTGCATTTCATTTCTTATCCCCAAATGTAATGTACTATTATAAGTACATATATATAATGGATATATATGATGTATGTTACATCTAAATGATTAATATAATTCTGGAATTAAAATATACATACCTCTCATTTAGTTTTAATTCCATTAATATGACATAGAAATGAAAGTAGCGTTCATGCATACGTACGGCTTACCGTCTCCATGAACGGTGCATTTCATTTCTTACCTATAAATGATTATGTGATATTATAAATGCATTTATATGCAAGATATATATGATATATATGATATCCAAATTAGGAATGTCATTCTGGATATAAAGAACCTTTGACCACACGAACAACATGTAATTGTAAGAAGTCCACTTTCGACTTAAGAACCAAATATCGACAAAACAAACATTATTATCTTAAATGATTAAATAATGTTTATAACATGGCAATAAGTGATATAAAAGGAATAATGAACTTGAAAAAGGTTCTTAATCAAGGAGAAATTAACTCAAGTTTATTATTCATGACATTAAAGAACGATCGAGTCAAGTCGGACCCGAGGTAAGGGACTTCGTCTCAATCTCCTTTCATTGAGGCATATTTCGTTTTATACAAAACTTTCTTTTATATGGTGTATAAAACCCTTTGACTTTTACTTTTATACAAAAGTAATCTTTTTCTATGAAGCATTTTACAAAACGACAAAAAGGAATGTTTCTTTTAACGTATGCGGTGACAAGGACCTTTTCCGCCGCCGCGAGTATTATTTGGTCTTTGGCTTCCTGAACAAGACGTAATGTTTTTTAAAAAGAAATAAATACCATATACTCTTTTATGTATTTTGGTATTGAAAATGGTTTTTATAATGGATTTGTTATGTCAATATATTTAAGTGATATATTATGATCAAAGTGTGGAAATGTTTTCTTTCCATTATATTTGTTTTATGTCTTATGATTTTTATAATGGTACGTGGACATTTGTCGGGTGGTTACGTGATAAACCATATGACGGGTGGTGTCGTGAATACCAGTATGAGTGGATACGTTATAACCTCCAATGCATTGGGTATGGAAGTTGGCCGTATGGCTATTCCATTAAGTATGTATGGAAGTTGGCTGTATGGCTATTCCATTATGTGATATGTGTGGAAGTCGACCGTATGCTTATTCCACTTATGTATGTTTATGTCCCAAGTTACCTTTATATGTTATGTGTTCTTTTTATGGGTTTTATGGTAATCCTTTGGTTGAAAAAGGGTGAGTGATGATATTTTATTCAGTGAAGTGTTTTTACAACTTCATGAAGATGAAGGTATTACTTTGATAAGGTATACATGGTTTACTTGTTGTTTAAAAAACTAACAGTTTTCATTTTTTGTGTATCCCTTACTGAGCTTTTTATGCTCACCCCAAGTTTTTTTGAAATGTTTTTCACAGGACTTAATGTGGAATAGGGTCAAGGATGGGATCAAGGGAAGGTCATGCTATCTAAAACATGGAACTAGACATGTTTCATTTTATGAGTTTTTATTTTATGGAAATTTAGTAGAAGTGACTACTTTGTAATCTTTTGAGATGTAATAGTTATGTCCTAATTCTCTAAAACTCTAAACCTGAAAAGATCCTCAATGTGTAATCTTGTAATAACTCAAGATTAAGTAAGGTTTAAGGCTGGGGCCTTATACAAGCCCCTCTAAAATTTATAGCATTTTTTAATATGTAGTTGGATTTTAGAGATGATTATGTTAAAACTGTCGCTACTTTAATAATTAGAGGCATTATATATTTAGCTACTGGAAGTATATATTCAGTTAGTGGTGCTATATATATATTCAATTAGATTTTAGAGACAATTATATTAAAACTATCGATACATTAATAATTAGTGGCGTTATTTATTTAGTTATAGGCACTATATATTCGGTTAGAGGGGCTATATATATATTCAGTTGGATTTTAGAGGTGTAATATATGTTTGTGTGTGTGTGTTATATGGAATTTGTTTTTTTATAAAATAGTGGGGGTTCACAACCCCGTCTAATGTAAGACATTAGGGGGGGTTCAAACCCCCCTCTTGAACCCCCACTAATGTCTTACATTAAAGGGGGTTCACAACCCCCTCTAATTTTAGATATTAGAGGGGTTGTGAACCCCTAATATTTTATATAAAAAATCATAATATATATATAGTATACATTTTATACATATATGAATGTATTTATAAATTTTATAATATATTATATTCATATAAATATGTAATATATATATATATATATTGTGTATGTATAAATATAATATGTATATATATATTTGCATAATATATTTGGGTAATATATATATATATATATTTATATATATAAAATATACGTGTATTCAAATAAATATAAAGAATTACAAATAAATATAAAATACACATTTTTGTTTGTGTGTGTTTGATATAAATGTATTTATAAATACATACATACATAATTTTTTTAAATATATACAAAAATATATAATTTATAAAGGTGTGCAGAATATATATATATACTTATATATTTATATTTATATAAATATAGATACATGTTATATATTTAATTTATTTAAATATATTGTGTAAGTAATTGTTATCTTAATAAACTTATTAATATATATAAATACAATAATATATAAATTATATGTGTAAATTTGTTAATAAATATATCTTTATTAATATATATATATGCTTATTTTAATAAACTTATTATATATATTTAAATATATTTTTTTAATAATGTTTTTTGATAAACTTATTAATATATATAAATAAAATAATATATAAATTATATGTGTATGTTTGTTAATATATATATGTCTGTTAATATATATTCATATTTTAATAAACTTATTATATGTATTTAAATATATTATGCAAATAATTAATATTTTAATAAAATTATCAATATATATAAATAGGAAAATATATGCTATATTAAACAAAAAAAGTCGGTGTAGTGGTTTAGGCGCAACATGTGTAACAGGGAGACCACGTTTCGAATACCGCAGGAAATATATTTTAGAACCGCTCTGAATTCTCTCTCTGAGAGGACATCGGGGTCTGCACAGGGATGCGCACGTTGGGACTCACACTGGAGATCAGGGAGACTGAGACACCATGATGGACAACAGAGACTTGGGTGGATGGGACAGAAAAGGACTGGAGGACTTGGGGACAGACACAGTACACACAGGGGACTGACACGAACTAGAGGACCTGGGGACAAACACCGGACACACAGGCAACCGACACGGACTGGAGGACCTGGGGATTGACACCGGACACATAGGGGACCGACACGGGACATGAGGACATGGGGATAGATACTGGACACACAGACAGGAGGACCTGGTGATAGGGACAGACACTCGATGACATACAGGGTCCTGACATGGGACAAGAGGACCTGAGGATAGACACCAGACACATAGACAGGAGGACCTGGGGATAGGGACAGACACCTGACACTGGGACACACCAACACATAGGGGCAGACAAGGAGGCCCATGACAGACATGGAGGACACACACCATGCATAGGGAAGACACATACAACCAGGGGAATGGAGGAGACGACAGTCGTAGGGACCATGCACACCGGGTGATTTATTCTTAAAAAAATATGCATTAGGGGAGGTTGTGTAAAATCTCCTCTAATGAAATCAACAATTAGGGGTGGAGGTTGGAGTTCTAACCTCATCTAATGACAACCATTTGTGGTATATTTTGGATAACATTAGAGGGGGTTCAAACCCCCTCTAATGTAATTGCCAAAAAATTCCCCACACATTTACCAGCGCTACCTCAAAACCACCTCCACTAACAGTAGGCGGGCACATTAGCGGTGGTTCCTCATAACCACTATTAATGTATTTAGAAAGGGTTATAACCCCTTCTAAAGTAAAAAATAACCCCTTCTATAGGGGTCATTTTTTTGGAGTGTCTGATCCATCTCGTTTGATTAATGTTGAAGATGTTGAGATTGAGGTTGATGCGTCTGTTGAGGAGAATCCAGTTTATATTGTGGATCATAGTGAGATGATCTTGTGTGAAAAAATATTCCCTTAGTTTATGTTATATGAAAACATATAAACATTTGGGAAAAACATGGTAGTTATAATTTCATTTATGGTTCTAGTGGTCCAATATCATTTCTTTAGAAACTCAATAATGCTCAAGAAAAGTTTCATCATTATTTTCATTATTAGGTGGAGAGGTTTCAATATTATGGACTTCATGGAGGTATGTAAATGCCTAAATTTTGGGTTTAAATCTATTAATGTTTGGTGAATGAATTGTTTTGGGTGTATGAGGTCCTCAGGGGTGTTACGACGAGTTTAAGACACTAAAGGAAGGAAAAATGGGCCAAACTTTTCCAGGTACACAGTTGTAACATGGTTATGTAAACATTACAGCCTTCTTAGAAGAACCATTGACCCATTGATAAAGGCCTTTCACACGGTTAGAGCATAATTAGTAAACCATGTGGCCTACCCAAGTAATCATATGACCCATATCCCCTTTGACCATGGACTTTGTATGGTTTACAGCCAATTTGGAAAATCATTCTGGTTAACCATGTGGCCCAGTAACGTTGGGAAAATATACCAAATTTCTTTTGTGGGAATTTTATGTTATACCTATTGTTTCCTATCATTATCTTCCTCCTAACCCTAGTAACTAATAATAACCCTCCATGGATTCAAATTGCGATTCTACTTCATCTCTAGTTAATTTAGAGCATTCTCGATTACTGATTGAAACTCCTGTTAGGTCTAATATCCACCTTTATTTTCTTTTCCGGATTAGAGTTTTTTTCTTGCGAGATCTTATTCCAAATATCTAAAAAAATATTTTTATTGTGTAATATAGTTTTATTATTAAATGGGGTTTGAATATAGATCTAAGAAAACATTTAGGAGTGTGTTCATCAACATATTTGAGGTAGGTGGTCTATAAGTCATATCTTATAGCTTCGATGAACATTTTTGAATCTTCAGTTTTGGTCTTGGTTCTCTATTATTGTGAACAAGATACATTTTGTGAGGTTTGGTAAAATGTATTTATAAAATATGAATAAACCACTCATGGTCCCTATGTGAAGCATCGATTATTATTCGACTGATTTAGGGCCACCCATGGGTGAACCTATATTCCCTGACCTGAAAATTGGTCAAGTATGTGAAAGGTCATTATATGATAATATATAGACCTTATTGATTATATTGATATTTTTAAAATAATTTAAAATGAAATATTAGTAGTGTGTCAATATTTGGTAATGGATTAGGGGGTTTTTAGGTTGGAATGAAAATAATTTAATTAGGTTAACTGAAATTGTGACTTATGAATTATGAATTATATTAGAAATTCCTATGAGAGTTGGGGAATATAAAAGGGTCAATATGATAAATTTTTAATGGTATGTTAAATGAAAAACTTGTTAAATGGTATTTCATAATGGAATTAATGAATATGTGTAATGGGTTGATATACAAGAATTATTGAATATGCTTAGTGAGCTAGGAAAATAGAAAATGATTTAATGGGTTGGGGAATGATATTAATTCCCTTGTTGATTGATATGGATTATGATTATTATATGTATTGGGTTTTTTTTGTTATGATATGGTTTATGAGTGGTGAATGGAATAAATAATCATGTTAACATGGCATCTGGTATGGGATAAATGACAGAGGAACCTCCCACAGGTTGAGTTCGACTGATACTATAACTCCACCCACAATGCATGGGTTAGGGAAGGGTATGAAGCTCAATTCCCCAAACTATTACATTACACTTGGTCTAAGGCTTTTAGGTGATGAAATTTTGATTTTGTGATGTATTATTCCATGTGAGATAGTGTCTTTCATTATCCCCCTATGAAAAATGAAATATTCCTTGAACCTCTGTGTGAATAATGAAAATTCCAAACCCTTGGATTATATGTTGATGATGTACTATGTAATAAATAACATGCACATAAGGAATTTGGAAGTATAGTTAATAATATTTATATAGATGTTGTTATCTAGTGTCTGGAGCAATATTTTATTTACTTTTCAATTATTTATTACTTGCATGCAATATCTGTTTAGACAAAATATTTTGTAGACACCATTGGTGGTGGAATACTGAGTTGTACTCACACACACATCGGGTTATCATTTGGTACCCAAGAAGATTTCATGCTTTTAAGTCATAGAAAGGGTAAAGGCCATGAGTCAGGGATTTAAGTCAGACATAATAGGTACATGGATGAGGTTACGAACATGGAGTCAGTACGAATTTGGGGATTCCATTATTGTATTTATTTTGGGTTTTTTTCACATTTAACTACATCATGACATGGAATATTTACTATTGGTTTTTGTTGTACCCAATTTTGGTAAGTGGTTATTTACTCACGTTCATTGGTTCTTCTATGTTTTATCCACTATTCTATTTGTTTTCTGAAATGAATTACTCTGGTAATGAGGGTATAGTCTCTCCACCTAACTTTTAAACCCTCGCTGCTAGTCAAAAACCACTAGAATATAGGGAGGATCAATTGAGGTAATGTGATAACTCATTTTGGGGCACCAATTTAGTGGCTCACAGGTTGGGGATGTTATAGTGAGAGGTTATGATGAGAAATTAATTAAAATTGGTTCGTGAGGTGGTTGTATTTCATACACAAGAATGATCATTTTGTTTCGCATTAAATAGATGTAGAAATGTATTGTCACGGCCCATCCTCGGGGCCCGTGCCGTGACTACCCCAAGCCCGCCTTCCATAGGCCAGGGGCTGGCGACTAGCACCAAAGGCGTAAAATCCCGATAACTGGGAAGGCATTGCCTTTATAAAGAAAACAAGCACCACAGAGTACAAGCGGAAGTAAAACACTAAGTACAAAAAGAAGAGCTGAAAGTAAAAAGGGGCCGGAAATACAAGCCCAACTGTAAAGTACAACTCGAAAGGGAAAACAGCGACTGAAAAGTAAAGCTGCTACGCTGAGATGTCCACTGGAAATCCCACCTGAAGGGTGGGTACAGATAGCTCCTCTGCTCCTCGGGTCCCGCCATCCGCTCCGAGTATGTCCCGCCCAGTGGTCCTCCTCCGGGTACCGTCTCGTCGTATAGTCCACCTCCAGGTACCGTCCAGTCCTCGAACCTTCGGCTTCTGTCAGCACTGTCTGTCGTCTGCAACCAACACAACGAGGTGCGGGCATAGCCCGTGCAGGGGTGAGTATAACGATACTCAGTAGGGACCCCGAGACCCTCAAGGTCTCACTAAAACCAACAAGGATAACACAAGAAGATCTCAACAGATAAACTCTACTTAGGTGTATGCCCATACATATACCTAAGTTATCAAGTAACCCATCTCAATCATGAAGTAAACACAAGGTCAAAAGTCTCAGCTCAAACCAGGATTTTCATTATCGAAACCGTAACTGCTGAAGAGCCCCGTCTCTGAAGTGTGCAGTAGTCCTGTCACGACTCCGAGGTACTGCTCACTAACCTAAGACTGCTGAGGTACTCCTCCTGTCGAGTACTGCGGGTTTGCGGCCAACTACCTGGCGCTCCGTCCGCTGAGGTATGTCACCCAAACACAGTAGTGCACACCCCCTAGTAGCCTGCTGAGGTACTCTCCGTACGAGTACCGCGGGTCTGCACTGTCACACACGTACTCCGTCCGCCATGGGTCTGCACCTCAGAAAGTAGTGCTCCGTCCACTGGGCTAGTCGACTCACTCCAAGTCGAGTCGGTCAAGCAGTCGTCAGGTCTCAGCTAGCTACACGGTCTCCGTACATCGCATGCTCGTCACTGGGAGGGTCCGCTCCACGAGCTACAGGTCGATACTCCAAGTATCTCAAAGTCCCACGAAGAAGTGTCTCAAAAGTCCATCTCGTCACAGGGGTCTCAACGCAACAGACGGCGCGTCGATCGGACGCCCGGTCTGTGAGTTATTAGCCTTTTCGTCCCAGGGGCCCGGTTGGTTTCGAGTGCGAACCAATCCCGGTCGTATCTCAACTGTACCCCGAACTCCCATAGGGTATACCCAAAGGGACCGTTACTCAACGTAACTACTAACGCCGCTGACGGCTCGTCAAGCGGACGTCCTGTCTGAAAGATATCAGCTTTCCCGTTCCAGGGGCCCGGTTGGATTTCGGGTACAATCCAACCCGGCCATACTCCGACTGTATCCAAAACTCGGGCGGAGTATGTCAAAAGTTCCGTCTCATCAAGAGGAAGTCAACGTAACAGACGGCGCGTCAATCGGACGCCCAGTCTGTTAGTTATTGGCTTTTTCGTCTCCGGGGCCCGGTTGGTTTTTATGGAAAAACCATCCCGACCGTACTCCACCTGCGTCCAAACCTCGGGCGGAGTATGCCAAAAGATCCGTCTCACTAAAAGGAACACAACGCGACTGACGGCACGTCAATCGGACGTCCGTAGCTCAAGAAATGAGCGTTTCCGCTCCGAAGGCCCGGTTGGTTCCGTGAACGAACCAACCCGGCCGAACTCAAAGTTAACCGAAACCTTGAGTGCGATATACCGAAACGACCGTCTCGATCCAAGGATCGCGTTGCCGCAGACGGTTCGTCATTCGGAGGTCCGAGGCTCAAGTTATGAGCCAAAAACCAAATCAGGTCCGAAACGGGGGGTCCGGGTCCGGGCCGACCCGGCCCGACCCCCCCCCCCCCCCCCCCCCCCGGGTGGCGCGGTGGCCGGCGGCGGCGGCCGGCGGCGGCGGGCGGCGGCGGTGCGGCGGCCGGTGGCGGCGCGCGGCGGCGCGCGGTGGCGGCGCGGCGGAGGCGGCGGGCCGCGGTGGCGGCGGCGGCGGGCCGCGCTGGCGGCGGCGGCGGGCCGCGCTGGCGGCGGCGGCGGGCCGCGCTGGCGGCGGCGGGCGCCGCACGGGGTGGCAGCACGCGGGGGGCTTGATTGCCCCCGCTTTCTTCTGGCGGCGCGGCTTTGCCGCGCCGATTTTAATTAAACCGCCCCCCTCACATGAGGGGGGCCTGCTTGTGCGGATCCGAGGGGGCAGCCGGCCCCCTCCCTTTAAAATAAAACCGCCCCCCTCTTTAAGAGGGGGGTTTTGCCAGATGGCCGGGGAATTAATTCCCCGGTTCCGGCCGGCCAGCCGGCCGGCCGGTTTTCTCCAACGGGACCGGAAAAATCCGGTCCCCTCTTCGGCTTCCGACGCCGGCGGCCCGGCCGCCGGTCTTATCTTCCGCCGCGGCCCGGAACCGGCCGCGGTCTCCTCGTCCCGCCGCGGCCCGGAACCGGCCGCGGTCTTCTCGTCCCGCCGCGGCCCGGAACCGGCCGCGGTGTTCGTCGTCCGGCGCGGTGCGACGGCACCGCGCCCCTCTCGCCGTGCCATGAATCCTTCCAACGCGGCGCGGCGACGTCGCGTTCTTGAAGACTCTCCTCGGCGTAGCGCGACGGCGTTGCGTAAATTAAACGCACGGTAAACCGCGTGGTGCGACGGCACCACGCCACTTTTCTTCCATCGAAAGAATTAAACAAGAACGTTGGAGGGGGGGTTCGGCCGTGTTCGTGCGGTCCGGCCCCCCTCGCGTTAATAATAATAACGCAACTTAAAGAAAAACATGCCACACGTTAATCTTGTTAAAAGCACGATCAAGAATAAAATGAGGAAACCAAAAGAAATTCGACAACCCCTACCTCGGGTTTAGGATTCAAAGGTTCTGCTACGCTCCGCGGAAGACGGCGTCGCGGAGGTCGGGTGTCGCGGTCGTCGTTCGTCAAATCCGTTGACGAAGTGCTATGCCCGAAGAGACACGACGTTGGCGGATCTTCGTTTGCCGACGAAGGTTGTCCGAAGAAGAGATGGCGTCCCCTTCGTTGTCACGGTGAACGAAGAAAGGAGTTGCGGCGTTCTTCGTCGGAAAAGAGAGCGTTCCTCGTCAAGTCTTGAGGAAAGTCAAAATAAAAGGAAACAACGAACTCAAGAACCCTTACCTCGATAGTCGCACGTTGACGGAGTCGTGGAATATCGGTGTCGATTCCTTTGACGTTGGAGGAAGATTCGTTGTCGATGGCGTTCGTCGCGGAAAAGATGATACGGAAGAAGAACGTCACGTCGCGGATAAGGCGTCGCGGAAAGTCCGTGTTCTTCGGCGAAGAAATTCTTCGTTGAAGAACGACGTTCTTCGCGTTCTTCGTTCTTCGAAGGTTCTTCGTCAAGTTGAAGAAGAAGAAGGAAAGCTTCCAAAGCTCTCAAGAAAACCTCCCAAGGTGACTAAGAGTTCTAACCCAACAAAATAAGACAAAGTCTTATTTTATTCACAAAAAGAATTTCAAAGGTTTGAAATTCAAAAAGGGTTTAACTCCCTTAATTAACTCACTTATTTAATATACATGAATTGTATAATTAATTAGAAGTTAACTTGTCAAGACATTAAGAGGGAGAGTGGGGAGTTGAAAAGGTGGGGGGGGGGGGTTCGTGTGGGCCCCACCACACTTAATCCTCCCAAGGGAGGTTATGTGGGTGTGGGTCCCACTTCCAACCTCCTTTGAGAGGAGTTAACCTACAAAAAGTAAAATAAAAAGAATTACACTTTTTATTCAACTTTTTTATAAATCTCCCAAAAACTAACTTTCAACCCGCAACAAACGCAACTCCCGAAAAGGTCTCTTTAAGCGAATATCGGCGCTGCGAGTTCATCGGTGCCCTCGGATTTCAATTCCGAGCACCGGATCAAAAGTTAGAAATTCCCGCCCGTTCGTTCACTGAACGTACCCGAGCCAAACTTCGGAAATTAATTCCGGGCACTCCGGGCCTCGGAATCAGGTGCCGTCTGAAACCGCGCTCTTGTAAAATTCTAAAGAAAATTAAGAAAAAATTTTCCTTGAATTTTACGGGTCTTTACATTACTCCCACCTCAGGGCTTTACGTCCCCGTAAAGCTACATCAAAAACTAGGGAAACAAAAAGAGGATACTGAGCACGCATCTGAGCCTCCCGCTCCCATGTGCTCTCCTGGAGATTCCCGTGCCGCCATCACTTGCGCACAAGAGGAATCGATCGTCCATGTAGGACCCGCTCCTGGATGACATGGACCTCTTTTGACGTGGCCCGGACCATCTCTGGTCCCACAAGAGCTGTGAGATTTCTTCTTTGCCGAAAAGAGAAACCTGGTCTCATCCCCTGGATGAACCACATTCTTTGCCTAAAACAGTCAATCCTAACATGGATGATATTAATCCATACCAAGGATGACGTCGTAAGGCCTCGACGCTACTACTAAGAGATCCAACCGTTACTCTCGCCTCCAAGGGTTGAGTCACACTGTCGGCATCAGTGTGTGGTAACTGGTCTCCTCCAGTAGATGTCTCACAAGTGAGGGTCAAGTCAACAGTCAACTGGAACCTCTTAGTAACATCACAAAAGAGGACAGGAAAGAAAACATCACAAAAGAATGCGTCTTTTTATTATTGCAGCTCGTAATACAAGACGCTACACAAAAGCAACATCAACATGGAACTAGAAGTACAAAAGACGTAACCACAAGTTCCTCCCCTGTCCACCTGCTCCCAGAGCTCCAGCATTTGTCGCTGCCTCAACCTCGGTGGCTCCTCAAAAGCCTATGGATCAACTGTACGAGGAGTCGTACAGTCACGTGCCAGGTGCCCCTTTCCACCGCACGAGTAACATTGTCCGTTTCTGGCACGCCTGGCTCTGACCCCACCTCGGGTGCCCCGCACCACCGGTCCTAAAACCCGAGATCGCCCAACTGCTCGTCTGGTCCTCCTGGACCTCTGCATCATCTGTCTACTGCCCATAGATGACTCGGCTTCTGATCGAAAAACACGCGGCAAAGGTAGAATCTCCTGTACACGCTCGGGGTGTAGAGATACTGGCACAAACTCCACCCTGAAGAAGGTCTCGAAGTCTTCCCATGCGAAGTTCATCTCATCGCAAAACTGAAACAAGTGGCTCCACCACCTACCTGCTGCTGCCTGAAGGAGGCTGGTAGCAAAGATCACCATGAAGTCTGCCGGCGTCCCCACTAGCCTGAAGACTCTCACCACAGCCTCCAGCCAAACCTCAGCCGCCTGCGGGTCCGTCTCTCCCCGGAACCTGGGTGGCCTCTGGCGCTGGAACTCGTGCAGCGCGCTCAAGCATCGTGCATCGCCTACTGCTGGGGCTGGTGGCATCGGTGGCCCAACGTATGGTAGTACCGCTGGTGCCTCCGCTGGTGCCTCAACTGCAAGAGGGCCCTGTACCGAAGCCTCGTCGCTCGACAGACTGTCAGCACGCTCATCCCTCCGGGCTCTAGCTGGTCGTCTGAGAAAAGACATCCTGAAAGAAACAACGTAACACGATCAAACGATTATACCTGGTGAGCTGACCTGGTTTGAGCTGTTGTAAGGGGAAAAACCTTTGAAAACACACACGCAATCAGTGTTTTCGTGCACAAAGTCAGAAATCAGTTGTCAGGGTCCTGGTGTATGGATACGTCGGCCGCCCGCACCAACACTGGACTCCCTGGACTGAAAACCACACTCGGTACCCTTAACACTATTGCTTCACAGAAAGAAAGATCAGAGTTATAAGTTCTGCGGTAGAACCGAACTCCTTTGATACCAATTTGTCACGGCCCATCCTCGGGGCCCGTGCCGTGACTACCCCAAGCCTGCCATCCATAGGCCAGGGGCTGGCGACTAGCACCAAAGGCGTAAAATCCCGATAACTGGGAAGGCATTGCCTTTATAAAGAAAACAAGCACCACAGAGTACAAGCGGAAGTAAAACACTAAGTATAAAAAGAAGAGCTGAAAGTAAAAAGGGGCCGGAAATACAAGCCCAACTGTAAAGTACAACTCGAAAGGGAAAACAGCGACTGAAAAGTAAAGCTGTTACGCTGAGATGTCCACTGGAAATCCCACCTGAAGGGTGGGTACAGATAGCTCCTCTGCTCCTCGGGTCCCGCCATCCGCTCCGAGTATGTCCCGCCCAGTGGTCCTCCTCCGGGTACCGCCTCGTCGTATAGTCCACCTCCAGGTACCGTCCAGTCCTCGAACCTTCGGCTTCTGTCAGCACTGTCCGTCGTCTGCAACCAACACAACGAGGTGCGGGCATAGCCCGTGCAGGGATGAGTATAACGATACTCAGTAGGGACCCCGAGACCCTCAAGGTCTCACTAAAACCAACAAGGATAACACAAGAAGATCTCAACAGATAACCTCTACTTAGGTGTATGCCCATACATATACCTAAGTTATCAAGTAACCCATCTCAATCATGAAGTAAACACAAGGTCAAAAGTCTCAGCTCAAACCAGGATTTTCATTATCGAAACCGTAACTGCTGAAGAGCCCCGTCTCTGAAGTGTGCAGTAGTCCTGTCACGACTCCGAGGTACTGCTCACTAACCTAAGACTGCTGAGGTACTCCTCCTATCGAGTACTGCGGGTTTGCGGCCAACTACCTGGCGCTCCGTCCGCTGAGGTATGTCACCCAAACACAGTAGTGCACACCCCCTAGTAGCCTGCTGAGGTACTCTCCGGACGAGTACCGCGGGTCTGCACTGTCACACACGTACTCCGTCCGCCATGGGTCTGCACCTCAGAAAGTAGTGCTCCGTCCACTGGGCTAGTCGACTCACTCCAAGTCGAGTCGGTCAAGCAGTCGTCAGGTCTCAGCTAGCTACACGGTCTCCGTACATCGCATGCTCGTCATTGGGAGGGTCCGCTCCACGAGCTACAGGTCGATACTCCAAGTATCTCAAAGTCCCACGAAGAAGTGTCTCAAAAGTCCATCTCGTCACAGGGGTCTCAACGCAACAGACGGCGCGTCGATCGGACGCCCGGTCTGTGAGTTATTAGCCTTTTCGTCCCAGGGGCCCGGTTGGTTTCGAGTGCGAACCAATCCCGGTCGTATCTCAACTGTACCCCGAACTCCCATAGGGTATACCCAAAGGGACCGTTACTCAACGTAACTACTAACGCCGCTGACGGCTCGTCAAGCGGACGTCCTGTCTGAAAGATATCAGCTTTCCCGTTCCAGGGGCCCGGTTGGATTTCGGGTACAATCCAACCCGGCCATACTCCGACTGTATCCAAAACTCGGGCGGAGTATGTCAAAAGTTCCGTCTCATCAAGAGGAAGTCAACGTAACAGACGGCGCGTCAATCGGACGCCCAGTCTGTTAGTTATTGGCTTTTTCGTCTCCGGGGCCCGGTTGGTTTTTATGGAAAAACCATCCCGACCGTACTCCACCTGCATCCAAACCTCGGGCGGAGTATGCCAAAAGATCCGTCTCACTAAAAGGAACACAACGCGACTGACGGCACGTCAATCGGACGTCCGTAGCTCAAGAAATGAGCGTTTCCGCTCCGAAGGCCCGGTTGGTTCCGTGAACGAACCAACCCGGCCGAACTCAAAGTTAACCGAAACCTTGAGTGCGATATACCGAAACGACCGTCTCGATCCAAGGATCGCGTTGCCGCAGACGGTTCGTCATTCGGAGGTCCGAGGCTCAAGTTATGAGCCAAAAACCAAATCAGGTCCGAAACGGGGGGTCCGGGTCCGGGCCGACCCGGCCCGACCCCCCCCCCCCCCCCCCCGGGTGGCGCGGTGGCCGGCGGCGGCGGCCGGCGGCGGCGGGCGGCGGCGGTGCGGCGGCCAGTGGCGGCGCGCGGCGGCGGCGCGGCGGAGGCGGCGGGCCGCGGTGGCGGCGGCGGCGGGCCGCGGTGGCGGCGGCGGCGGGCCGCGCTGGCGGCGGCGGCGGGCCGCGCTGGCGGCGGCGGGCGCCGCACGGGGTGGCAGCACGCGGGGGGCTTGATTGCCCCCGCTTTCTTCTGGCGGCGCGGCTTTGCCGCGCCGATTTTAATTAAACCGCCCCCTCACATGAGGGGGGCCTGCTTGTGCGGATCCGAGGGGGCAGCCGGCCCCCTCCCTTTAAAATAAAACCGCCCCCCTCTTTAAGAGGGGGGTTTTGCCAGATGGCCGGGGAATTAATTCCCCGGTTCCGGCCGGCCAGCCGGCCGGCCGGTTTTCTCCAACGGGACCGGAAAAATCCTGTCCCCTCTTCGGCTTCCGACGCCGGCGGCCCGGCCGCCGGTCTTATCTTCCGCCGCGGCCCGGAACCGGCCGCGGTCTCCTCGTCCCGCCGCGGCCCGGAACCGGCCGCGGTCTTCTCGTCCCGCCGCGGCCCGGAACCGGCCGCGGTGTTCGTCGTCCGGCGCGGTGCGACGGCACCGCGCCCCTCTCGCCGTGCCATGAATCCTTCCAACGCGGCGCGGCGGCGTCGCGTTCTTGAAGACTCTCCTCGGCGTAGCGCGACGGCGTTGCGTAAATTAAACGCACGGTAAACCGCGTGGTGCGACGGCACCACGCCACTTTGCTTCCCTCGAAAGAATTAAACAAGAACGTTGGAGGGGGGGTTCGGCCGTGTTCGTGCGGTCCGGCCCCCCTCGCGTTAATAATAATAACGCAACTTAAAGAAAAACATGCCACACGTTAATCTTGTTAAAAGCACGATCAAGAATAAAATGAGGAAACCAAAAGAAATTCGACAACCCCTACCTCGGGTTTAGGATTCAAAGGTTCTGCTACGCTCCGCGGAAGACGGCGTCGCGGAGGTCGGGTGTCGCGGTCGTCGTTCGTCAAATCCGTTGACGAAGTGCTATGCCCGAAGAGACACGACGTTGGCGGATCTTCGTTTGCCGACGAAGGTTGTCCGAAGAAGAGATGGCGTCCCCTTCGTTGTCACGGTGAACGAAGAAAGGAGTTGCGGCGTTCTTCGTCGGAAAAGAGAGCTTTCCTCGTCAAGTCTTGAGGAAAGTCAAAATAAAAGGAAACAACGAACTCAAGAACCCTTACCTCGATAGTCGCACGTTGACGGAGTCGTGGAATATCGGTTTCGATTCCTTTGACGTTGGAGGAAGATTCGTTGTCGATGGCGTTCATCGCGGAAAAGATGATACGGAAGAAGAACGTCACGTCGCGGATAAGGCGTCGCGGAAAGTCCGTGTTCTTCGGCGAAGAAATTCTTCGTTGAAGAACGACGTTCTTCGCGTTCTTCGTTCTTCGAAGGTTCTTCGTCAAGTTGAAGAAGAAGAATGAAAGCTTCCAAAGCTCTCAAGAAAACCTCCCAAGGTGACTAAGAGTTCTAACCCAACAAAATAAGACAAAGTCTTATTTTATTCACAAAAAGAATTTCAAAGGTTTGAAATTCAAAAAGGGTTTAACTCCCTTAATTAACTCACTTATTTAATATACATGAATTGTATAATTAATTAGAAGTTAACTTGTCAAGACATTAAGAGGGAGAGTGGGGAGTTGAAAAGGTGGGGGGGGGGGTTCGTGTGGGCCCCACCACACTTAATCCTCCCAAGGGAGGTTATGTGGGTGTGGGTCCCACTTCCAACCTCCTTTGAGAGGAGTTAACCTACAAAAAGTAAAATAAGAAGAATTACACTTTTTATTCAACTTTTTTATAAATCTCCCAAAAACTAACTTTCAACCCGCAACAAACGCAACTCCCGAAAATGTCTCTTTAAGCGAATATCGGCGCTGCGAGTTCATCGGTGCCCTCGGATTTCAATTCCGAGCACCGGATCAAAAGTTAGAAATTCCCGCTCGTTCGTTCACTGAACGTACCCGAGCCAAACTTCGGAAATTAATTCCGGGCACTCCGGGCCTCGGAATCAGGTGCCGTCTGAAACCGCGCTCTTGTAAAATTCTAAAGAAAATTAAGAAAAAATTTTCCTTGAATTTTACGGGTCTTTACATGTATTTAGGTTATAACATTAAAATAAAAAAATTTATCAAATGATATAATAATATTTTAAACTAACCTCATGATTGTGTAATATTTGGTGGAGATAGAAGAATAAATAAACCAATCATTCTTGATTAAAAATGAAACATCTTCTTTAGACTACCTCTTTAGGATTATACCATAGGACATACTAGATTAGATTTATGTTAAAAATAATGATTCTAGTATAATTGTAAGGAATAAAAAAAGTTATTTGATTAGGGGTTGGTTAAACCAATGGGTTTTGTATGTGTGGAATTCAAAGGAGAGGTGGGACCCTTTTATAAGGGAAGAAGAGTGCTATTATTGTAAATACCCAAAAATATTCAAGAATTGGAAGATACTCTCATGAGAAGTACCTCCAAAATTGAAAAAAATAAAGTAGTTGAGGAGATTTAAAGATGAAAATCATATACATCAGTAAATAGATAGAGTTTTTTATCATGTTATCCCCTTTACCTTAAAGGCTACTACCATTTACCATAATAATTTTTTACCATGGTAACATGTTTTTTACTATTTTTACATTTTGTTAGGAAGAATAATTAACTTGAATTTATTATATAAAATAAATTTAAGCGGATTATAAATAATTAATCCATTTTATCAAATTTAATTAATATAAGTGGTAGAATTTAATTTAAAATAAAACTCGCAACTGCGATGAAAAATCGATTTTTATATAAATTTATTTATCAAGGAAAAGATTCTTTTACAATAAAAACAAGACTATTAATAATTAGTATATGTCATTATATTCAAAACAAATACTTATAATATATATATATTTTTAAAAATAATTACCCATTAGTGGTTTTTTATTATTTAAAATCAGAAACATTATACTGTTTAAAATATTTAATAGAAAAAAATGTGTTTTTACGATTAAGAATATATATATACTAAAACCCATTAAAAATATGATTTTAATGTAACTAATTATATTTAATATAAATTAATAATACATATTTTAATTTTAATGCACAATAATATAATAATTTTAATTTTAAATCACTTAATTTATTATAATCTAATGAAGTTTTACAAATAATTATATTTTTCAATATTCACGGATTTTTTTATTGAAATTACCAAGATTTCAACCTAAGATAATATTTATAATATCATTTAAAAAATTATTTTTATTTTATGATATAAAATTTCTAAAATATGAAAAAAAATAATGATAATATTTTATCACCAAAATAAATAAATATCACTTCATAAATAAATGTTTTCATTAAAAATTTAGTACTTATTTCTTAAGAGTTAATAAATAAATTTAAATTTATTATGTCCTCAATATCTATTTCATAAATTATTTAATACTACCCCTACCATTCAATTTAGTATCTTATTTATTAGGATCATATTAAAAAATAATATTTATTCAATATGTTGATATTTTATTAAACTCGGAATTGGGTGTTGAATACACTATTAGACAAGGTGTTCTATTAAAACCCCGAGGAGTTAAATTCAATCCAACTTAATTAAATTGTTTTCTCATAATTTGAAAATTTCATTAGTAATTTAGGGTTTTAAATTTGAAAACTACATTTGGGGAAATCTCACATCTTAAAAAAGGGTTAACAAAACATCTTCATAAAAGAGGGAAAGGAAAATACGAAGGTCATCAGAAAGAACACATAACTCGGCATCCATGTGGTAGAAAATTATGGGTATGTGAAAATATAGAAATGAAATAAAGGTGTTTGTTATTACGAGGAGTGATATAAATCATTGATCACATGAAATTTGATGTCAAAGTGAATGTTAACGAGCACGAAACCATAAATGCGACGAGTTAGAGGACCATTGATTCTTCATATATAAAATAAATAGAATACTATTTATATTTCAAGATCCATTTTATATAGTTTAGGGATTATTTTAGTATTAAGATAATGAAAATAAGATAATATATTTACATGATATCTGTTTATTTCAAAAAAAATTAATTTATTACTTTTTTCAATTACATTCCACTTCACCTCTTACTATATGGAATTAATATTAATTATGAATATATATATTCCATAAGCATGAAAATGAACTTTTAATGTATCAATTGATCCAAAAAATAGTAAAAATATATTACTCCAACATATATTAAATCATAAGAATATAACACAAATTAATACAACACATAAAATGAATATGAACATATTAATCTCCAATACTTAACAATAAAACCATTTGATAAAATAGATCATTAATTAAATAGAATACCATATATCATAAAAAAACTCAAAAACCTAAACGTTAAAGAAGGTTTTAACCTTGAAGTTCACCTTATACACTTCAAATTACATCTCCATAAACATAATATCATTCTTCCCAAAAGATCTATTATATTAAACCTAAAGTATTTATATTTATTAATAAAATAAAATTTTCCCAAAAGTATTAATCATTTCTAAATCCATAAATTCAAAAAGATACAGTCCTATAATATATTTCCCAAAATAAACTTAATATTGTTTCATAAAATCATTTAACAAAAAAATTCATAATAATTTATCCATCGTATAGGCCAGTTATTTTAACTACACCCTTATCAAACTTCAGGTATGGGTTCAAGACCAGTGGAATTTATAAATGTGATGGGTTGTCTCTTAACACTTTGGTTGAAAATTTTATAAAACCATATTTATATATTTTCAATAAAATTCAAAAAATGATTAATATCCCAAAAA
Source organism: Viscum album (assembly GCA_963277665.1). Taxonomy (NCBI): domain Eukaryota; kingdom Viridiplantae; phylum Streptophyta; class Magnoliopsida; order Santalales; family Viscaceae; genus Viscum; species Viscum album. The sequence continues at coordinate 655,380 of CAUJRU010000197.1, forward strand.
ATAAGATTTATAATCAAATAAAATTTAAACCACTAAAGTCATTCATACAGTTTACTATTTTATCAAAACAAAATAATAATATTAATTGACTGTAATTTTTCAACATCAATTACATTTAAATGATAATATTTTCCTCCATAATGTGATTTCCAATAAAATATAATCTTAACATGAAATCCCCATTCTAGTACATTATTGCCGTTAAAAATTTCATTAAAAACCATAATAAAAATCAAATGTATAATAATCCTTAAAGGTTAAATGATTCATATAATCACCACATAATTGTTAAAAAAATACATAAAAAATGATTCTAATGGTACAATATGTAAATAAGTAAATCATTCCACTTTAATTATATTCATAACATATGACCTTAGGAATTAATCATTGGATTAAGGAACTGAATCAAATAATGTACAAGTTCCCCACATTTTAGACATTGAACTATTAATGATGCCCCATGTTAAACATTATCTTACACTATATATTTAGTCATAATGTTCATTTTTCATCATAAATTAGCTACATATTGGATTCATTTACCATAAAAAGTAAACATACATTTTCTTTAAGGAATTATCCTTGGTTCATCATCCCTCATTTTGGATATTTAGGAGAAAAATATTTATTTTTTATCATTTCTAACACTAAAACATCAATGATATGAAATCCTTTTCTTTAGTGACGTGTTTTGATATTTAACTATGTTCTAGTTGTTAATCAACATTTGAGATAACTCATTTTTCATGATCAAAATATTTCTAGAATCTATTCCCAATAGGTTAAGCAACTCGTTAGGGAAATCAACACATTTCCTTTCACATTGGTTGTTTACATGCTTTCTCTTAGTTCACACCATTAACTAAATGAATAAAAACTATATAAGAATAAATTAACTAATAAAAATAAAAATGTGAACCTTAAAAATATGGGTGGAATAACAAATAAATGATAAATATACCCTAACTTATGACCATCTAGGTTTCAATCTCATTTATCAATTTTAATGTATCCTATTTGTATTTCTAACCTAACAATTTGATTATATCCTTCATAATGGTTCAAATGGAGTTCAAATTTTCAAAACATATCCTTGAGGATTGTCACAATATGTGTTCAAAAAGGGACATTTTCATGCACCATGTGATGATCAAGTACATCTCCATATTCCATTTTTAGAGTAATTATATTTTAGTATGACTATCTTGATCCACATCCAATTTTTCTATATAGATAAGGATATAAATTATCAAAAACCACTCAATCTTAACATGTCCAAGATTTTAAGATAATTTCATATACTTAGAATTATCCTTATACATATCCCCTGTGTTCACACTAATAATTTCTCATAATCAATTTCAATGGTTAAATAACCCTTTTTTAGGATACAAACTATCATAAACTAGTCCTTCGACACATTTTATTACATTATTTTTAAATAATTATACATTAATTACAACACAACAATCATAATGATTTGTTTCTTTGGAAGACTAGTTATGTAATAAAACCTAGTGAGAATAAAATAAAACATATTTATTTTATTATTCATAATGATATCCTTATTAATTTAATGATACAAAAACTTCATTGGATAACATTAGTAATACATAGAAAAAATGAGTGTTATAAAAGATCCCAATAAGATAAAAAACATGATAAGTAATCATACCATGTGAGTCAATTATATAACATAATATAATAAAATAGATGGTTAATTGTTAAATTATATGGGATAATAAAATAAATAAAATGGAATCAAAAGTTCATTGAATTATAGAAAATGTGGAGGAAGCATATAATATTATATAAACATGGTTAAATGCTAACATCCTAAACAATATCACATGGTGGACAATTCCCCACAATGGATTAGATTCAATCTATAATCCGATTTACTACATATTAATAGAAAAAAAAATTACCCATTGAATTAGTGTCCTATCCAGAATCAACCATCATAACATGTTTAGAATTTTTTATCCCAGAAAAAGGGAATCATTAATAATGTATAATAGTAATAATTAACCATGATATTAAATTGTTTACACATTCCTATCTCATATCTTATTCAATAGATATTTTTTATTAAAATCATTTTTGTGAAAAAAATAAAAAATGTATTACCCCATAAATGTAATGGATAATAAGATAAGTATATAACTGATATACATATAAAAATAACTTAGAATAAATCCATAATATCACAGTTTTTCATCATCAAGGAACATATCTTCAAAATATTACATGGAATACTTCTTGAGAAAAAAATACCAATTTTATTTTGAAATCACTTAATTAAAATAAAAAAAATTCAGAAAAATTTAAATATACATTTCCTTAAAAATAACCATGGAATCATATAAATTACTAATCAAATAATTTATTAATCACGATTTTGGGTAATTTGGTATATGTAGTTTAAGTTAAATGAAACATTTGTTTCAAATTGTTGTATAAAGGTTAAAAGTTCCTCATTTGAAAAAAAGAGAATATCCCTTTCCAACCAATTTTGAAGATGTAAATAATGGTTAAAATTTATTTAATAAATAAATTGTTGAATGTTAAAATCATATTTGGAAATATTTTTATAAAATGTGTCTATGAAATTAAAATAATTTTTTACCAAACAAATAAATGAAGTTATATTTTTATAATTTTTTTAAAAAATCATAATTAATAAAAAGAGGTAAATGGGTATATCATATGAAAATTTAATAAATTACCACAGTTGGATAAAATAAAATGTTTCTATTAAAAAATTATTAAATAATTTCCAACAATGTAAATTGAAGCACAAAAAAATATTGATAAAAATGTGATTGAAATATAAACCCTTTCCTCTTCTGTAACATTTGAGTCATAACTCACAAGAATGAAGTTGATGAATTGTAACACAAAATATCATTAATTATGAAGGATTCATGATATAATAAGTTAATTGGTAGTATATAAACCATTTAAAAAAATTGTTGAATAAAATAACAGGTGTCTCAAAGAATTAAGTTTTAAAATTAAACCCTTACCTCGAGTCCAGACATTGTATAATATATATTTTATCTTTGATATAACAAAATAATATCGAATATTTTATTTCATAATATGCTATTCTATGGTTTATAACTTATACATAAAAATTTAACTTATTTATTTTAATTAAATATTTATTTACTTATTTCAATTATGTCCTTATTGGGCATTTTGAGCATGGTTGGTTCAAAATTTCGAAATGTCATCTACGTAATGACTATGTTCATAGGGGTAGTAATTATATAAAACCCAAAATTATAATAATGAAATAATTAATAATTTTATCCATAAATCTACATTATAAATATAACCATTAAATATGGTTATGAAAAATTAACTATATAACAAACATTGAGACAGTAGGTCGTACAAACGCATGAATAACATTTCCATTTTTTACTATCATGGTGTAAATAATGTAAGTGTTATTTTAGCCTTATATAATTATAATTATGTCATAAATTTCATATTATTTCTCAAAATTCACTTAAAAATAACATACACTAGAAGCAATAATGAAAAATTAATAACATCTCTTCATGAGGCGGTATTCTTTCATGAAGATGGACAATGTTATCATTCCACATTGGATGGTAAGATAAGAAAATATATGATATAATAACATTAAATAATGATAAAAATGTCATTAAAATCATATATAGACAGTAAATTGATCATCTTGAATTGTTTTGCGAGGTGATAGTATTTCTTACACATGAACCACTATGTGAAAAGAGTGTTTTAGCGACAGTTTTTTCACGGTGGATAGAAAAACCACCGCTAAATTTGTTTTGATCAAAAAAATTTCGGTGGGTTTTAAAACCCCCATGAAAAAACCACCGCCAATTTCATTTCAGTTTTTTTTCAATTAGCGGTGGTGTTTTAGTGGCATTTTAAACCATTGCTAAATCGTTTTTAATTTTTTTTAACTTTTTTTTAATTTTTATAAATTTTTATTTCGTTTTTTTATATTAGTAATTAATTAATTTATTTATTTAATTAACTAATTAATTAATTATTTATTATTTATTATTATTTATTTATTTATTTATTTATTATCATAATTTATTTATTTATTATTTCTTATTTATATATTATTTATTTATTTCTTTATTTCATTATTTTTTTAAAAAAAAAATATTTTATAAAAAATTTAATTTATTTTAACTGTAATTTTTTTTAAAGAGTCGTGAAATAGGGGCGGTTTTTTGAAAACCGCCGCAAAATTTAAGAAATTTTTTTTTGAAATATTTTAAAAAATTATTTATTATTTATTATTTATTAATTATTTTTTTTATTATTTAAAATTAAATATAGTTTATTATTTCTAGTTTTATATATTTATAATGTGTCAGTTAATTAATATTTATAATTATTTGTTAATACTATTTTTAAACTGAAAGGAAATCTTAAATAAGTAGAAGAACATACTTCAGCATCAAATGACCATAATTTCTCATCTGAGAGTCCTTTTCAACTCCACAACCATTCAAATCGAAGTTTATCAAATGGGAAAAAACCAAGTGAGAATTAAATCGTGTGATAATCAAAGGAAAAAAACATATTAAAAATTCAAAACTCGAAAATCGATCTCGAACATCAAACGACCATAACTTTTAATCCGGGTGTCCGTTTGGGCTCTACCACTTATCAAATCGAAGCATGCGATGAGCTCTACATCGTTTAGGTCTAGTACCAGCTCTATGAGTATTTTACCCCTATTTATTACAACAGAAAGGCATAGAAGGCCTCCGAAACAGAGGTTTTAGTTGCACACACCAATTTTATAAAATTCAAACAGTTATAACTTTCAATCCATGTGTCCATTCAACCTGTACCACATATCATATCGAAGATCTTTTCACGATCTTTGATTTGACTGGTTGTGGCACTCGAAAATGAGTATCAGATCATATTTTATGACCATTTTAGTTTTTTTAGGGTTTATAGAGGTTCTTAACGTTTTATGATTTATTTAATTAATTGTTTATTTATTTATTTATTTAATATTAATTAATTAATAAATTAATTAATTAACAATTCGTTGTTATTTATTTAAATATTAAATATTATTAGGTATTTATTTATTTATTTATTATTTGGTTATTATGTACACATTAATTATTAATTTATTTTTAATTAATTTATTATTTATTATTTATTACTTATTATTAGTTTATTTTTTATTTATTTAATTAATTATTAATTATTTATTTATTTATTAATTATTCATTATTAATTAATTAATTAATAATTATTAATTGATTAATTATTATTTATTAATTATAATTTATTAATTATTAGTTATTAGTTTTTATTAATTATTAATTAATTATTATTTATTTATCTATTTAATTAGTTATGTATTTATTTCATTACTATTTATTATTTATTTTATATTTTTTAATTTTTATTCTTTATTCTTTATTCTTTATTCTTTATTCCTCATTATGTATTTTTAATGTACAAAAATATTAATTTATTTTTAGTTTATTAATCATTTATTATTTATTTATTATTTATTTATTATTGTTTATTTATTTAATGTTAATTAGTTAATTATTTATTATTTATTAAATATTAAATATTTCATATTGCAAATTAAATATTGAATTAAAAAATTAATTATTAATTTAGAATTATTAATTTTATAATTTGCAATTATTAATTATTAGTTATTATTAATTATTTATTATTTATTATTTATTTATCTATTTATTTATGTATGTATTTATTTATTAATTATTATTTATTGATTATTTTTAATTAAATATCAATTAAATATTAATTAAATATTAATTATTTTTAAATATTAAATATTGAATATTGAATATTAAATATTAAAATAAAATATGAAATATTAATTAAAAATTATTCATTTTATAATTATCAATTATTATTTATTATTTATTATTAATTATTATTAATTAATTAATTATTTTTTATTCATCTATTTATTTATGTATTTATTTATTATTTATTTATTCTTTATTCTTTCTTATATATTATATATTATATATTATATATTAATTTATAATTAATTTCCTAAATATTAATTTATTATTAGTTGATTATTTATTTATTATTTATTTATTTTTCTACTATTCAATATTTATTAATTATTTATTAATTATTTATAAATTATTTATAAATTATTTATAAATTTTTGAATATAATTTATTAAATATTAAATATTAATTCTTAATAATCAATTATTAATTATTAATTATTAATGATTTATTATTTATTATTTATTATTTATTATTTATTATTTATTATTTATTATTTATTATTTATTAATTATTAATTATTATTTATTTATTATTTATTATTTTTTTATTTATCTATTATTTATGGATTTTTTATGAATTTCTAATTTATTTATTATATATTAAATTATTTTTTAATTTATTTATTATTTAAAAATTACTTATATATATTATGTTATATATTATATATTATCTATTATCTATTATCTATTATATATTATCGATTATATATTATGTATTGTATATTATCTATTATATAATACCTAATATATAATCTATATTATATATTATATATTATCTAATATATAATATATAATAAATTATATATATTATATATTATATATAATACCTTATATATTATGTATTAGATATTAGATATTAGATATTAGTTATTATGTATTATGTATTATGTATTATGTATTATGTATTATATCGTATATGCTATATATTATATATTATATATTATATATTATATATGATTAATTATTAATTATTGATTATTGATTAATAATTATTTAGTTTGTACCTATTTGTTGTGTATTACTTTTTTTTCAATTAATATATTAATATATATCTGTATAAGTATATTAAATTCAATTTATTGACCACATGAAGAGTCTGCTGGAGTGGTAAAGTCTTTGGAGAATAAGGAAGAGGTAAGGGGTTCAAATCTCACCCAACACAGAATTTATTTTTACAGTATGGGCATGTGCGTGGTAAAAATAAATAAATATATAAATTACAAAAATAAATAATAAATAATAAATAAATAAGAAATAACAAATAACAAATAATAAATATATAATATATATATGAAAATAATTAAAAAAAACGAAAAACGATTTTGCGGCGTTTTAAACCATCGCAAAAAAACCACTGCTAATTAGAAAATTTAAAACGGTTAAAAAATTTAAAAAATTTAAAAACGATTTTGCGGCTGTTTAAACTGCTGCCCAAAAACCGCTGCTAATTATTTATCGACGCACGATTTAGCAACGGTTTTCCAAAACCGTCTGAAAATGATTTCACGGTAGTTTAAACCGCCGCTAAACAAAAAAAAACTGCTTCTAAATATAAATTTTGGCGTAGCGAACGATGGTTTCATTTTCAATTTGATATAAGTGGAGATTCATTTAGGTTATCAAATTAAAATAATAACATCTTAGTATATGTCATATAATTATTTTATAATATTATAATTACTGATTAGTATTATATTATACCTAATACCTTCCTATATTGGATTTATGATAAAAAAGGGATTATAGTATGAGGGTACAAATTTAATTATTTTATTTTGGTAGAAAAGGTTATAACTAATTGGTATTGTAAGTACAAAATAGAGAGGAGTGGTGGGGTCCTTTTTTATGGAAATGGGGAGTTGAATTCTTTTAAATGTTCAAAACTATTCAATAATTAGAAGTAACTCCCGACATGAGTGCCTAAAATATTGAAAATAAAATTATTTTTTGATATAAAACTCTATTTCACTCCTAAACTATAAAATAATATTTGATTCACGTTAACCAATTTACCTCTTAGGTTACCCACTTTACCATTTTAATTTTTTATTACAATCAATATTTTTTTACTCTTTATTATTTATTATAACATAAAATTTTGTAGAACATATTATATAATATAAATTATTATAATTATAAATATTTTATCTGTTTTATAAAACATAATTCCCAAAAGTGGTATAATTTAGTTTAAAATAAAACACTAGGTGCAATGAAAATATGATTTCTGTAAAAATGAATTTTCAAATGAAAATAGTATTTTACATTTACTATATGTGTAATAATATTAATTTTATTTTTTTAGTTCATAAATTAATATTTATAATCATTAAATATCAATTATATCATTCTTGTTTAGGTTTTATTTTAATTAATTATAATGGATAACATTATTCACTTCAAAATAATGTTTAGAAAAATGTGTTTTTAAGCCTAATTATACATATATAATAAAATCCATTAAAATGATTTAAATATAAAAACATGGAATAAATATAAATAAATTATAAAAAATGATAATTTTAAATAAAATTCAAATAATAATTTGACTTTTAAATTACTTAGTTTACTAAAAATAAATGACAGTTTTACGAAAATCTAAATTTTTCACTTTTAAATGAAAAATCAATATTTTCCAAAAAAAAGCTAATTTTAACGATAATTTAATATCAATAAGATTATTTACAAAATGAATTATATTTTACCAATTAAAATATCTAGAATAACAAAAAATAAAATATAATATTTTATCAAAATAGCATTGAAATTAATTTTTCAAATAATTTTTTTATTAAAAATGAGGGCTTACTTCCTAATTATTTATAAACAATTTTTTATTTATGAGAAAATTTAAATATATTTAATGAATTAGTTAATCCTATTCATACCCTATTATTTAATGGTTAGATTGAAATGAGTTATTTAAATAATAATATTTTTTTAGTTTGTCATTTTTCATTTGAACTCAGTGTTTCCTGTTGAATAAGATATAAAATAAAGAAATATTTTTAAATCAAAAGGGTGTTACATTGATAGTGGTAAATAAATACAATATTATCAACCAAATAATAACCCCTGGTAGTTCCTAACCTAGTTTATAGTCTTGTTTCCCCTCCACATGCATCAGGGTGACCATCAATTCAATTCTCAACCAACCACTTTTGGGGTAGGGAACCCTAGGTTCATTTGTTCTATAGAGAGATCCACATTCCAATATCTAGATAAGAATTTATTTATTTGAAAACAAATTACTCAATATATATTTTATATTTCTAGATAGATTCATATGCATAGACCCAATGTTAGTATTTTTAGATGGGTTTTCTAACCCTATCACTAAAGGTTACTTCCCTGATCTCTGATAATATCAATACAAATATCCAAATTAACTAAACCCACACTATTATAAAATGTTTCAATTCATGATAAGAATGAAATAAATAATACATTATTCTATTGGTTTCAATAACATTTCTCAAAAAAATTGTACAAACCAAAGACTAAATGATTTATTGTCTTCTGTATTAGCTACATAACCATCTTATTTTTTGAAACTTTTGAAAATTTATATATAATCATGCTCATATTGAATCTTTTTGTTCTTCTATCATGGTAAAATGATATTTATAACCTGGGAATTAGAAGATTGAGAAAGCTTCATGTTGAAATAATAAGTAATAAATAGAGATATTAAAAAGGATTACATAATAAAGAGGAAAGATTATTTGAGAAATATATAAAAAACATAATAAAAGATGAAATTACCTTGGATAATAATCAAAAGACATAATAGAGAAAAAAATATCATAATTATATTTTCAAGGAACCACAAATTAAATGACCTCACTTAGAAAACAAATATCATAAAATATGTGAGCTCTATGAAAAAGTTCATAATACTTTAAAAATAAGGAATAATTATATAAACCTATCATAACATGATAAACACATAAAAAGTGGAAAATCATAAACACAGTGTTGGTTGGAGTGGATACTCAAGAGGGGGATGAATTGAGTTCCAATTAAAAATTTCTGTTAAAAATAATTTATCTTAGAATCCCCCAATTTATAAAACAAGTTAAACTGTAGTGAATTTATACAGATTATAAATGTTCAATTGTCTTCTTAAAGATTGATTAGATCTCAGTCAATTTAATAACAAGATTAAATTATATTTTGAAGCTAACCTACTGTTTCACAACAAGTATAAACCCTTTCTAATTTAACTATCAAATTAACATTAAAATAGTTTTGTATTTCAAAGTAACAGCAGCGGAATATAAAATATATATGTAGTATAGTTTAGACATAAACTAAAATGAATAGCAGATATAACCAAGAAGTTCAGTCTCAAGCTGAGACGCAGTCCTCTTAGACAATTTATATAAAAGTGATCCACACCCTGGATCGGGGTTAACAACAGTACAAGATTATCCAGGCCACGCAGGGACCTCTAGCACAGTTCTTCATGGGAAACAAAGACAACAACACACAGGCTATCCTGGTCACATGTGACCTCTTCCAATATCCTCAGTGGGATACTGTATGATGTATGGAGTTTGGAATGAAGATTTAGTATCCTCCAGTTCAGCACAGGAGAGTGTGTGTGTGTAATGTATGCAGAGTACACACACTGCTCAAAATGTAAATAAATTAATCACTTAGAAGGAGTAGGTAAGAGTTTAAAATTCTCTAGAGATTAGTAGTGCTACTCTGGACTCGTTGGATTCTGTAGAAATAATTCTAAGTCCTTCTCTGGTTCTTCTGTTGAAAAACAGAGTATCGTGGTTCATCTTGGTGTCCTTCACAAGTGAGTATGTTCTCTGGTTTCCAGTGTTCTTTGTGTGTTATTTAGTAGTGTTGGGTTGCATGCATGAGAGTTCATTGAGGATCTTGCAATGTCTTCTTGAGTTCCTTGTGTGTTCTTCTTTTCATGTATTTATGGAAGAATTCTATCTTTATGCCTTTTCACGCACACTTCCTTTTTTACTATAGCTTGATCTTCCTTGTATTCCATGAGCTTCGGCAATGGGAATGATTACCTTTTCATATGTTCGAGGTATGGTCCCCTAACATGCCAACAACTAACATTAAATATCATTAATTTCATTAAAAACATCAAATATGACCGTTGGAATTAAATAAGAGTTTATAGAAATTCAAACAATTCTCAGGACTATCGGTGAGGCATGAGATCGGTGAGTCATGAGAATATTGAGTCACGAGATCGGTGAGTCATTTTGAATCTACATCGTTATTGGTAGCATCATCATTAGTAACTCATTTATCATTGGCATCAGTAGCTTATTGATCATCAGTATCGGTAGCATCATCATCGGTATCAGTGACTCATGATCGGTAGCTCTTTAGATCTTCGGTAGCCATCAGTGCGACCATTTCCATCGATGCAACCATCGCTATTGGTGAGACAGTTCCTATCATCGGTGCGACCGTTCATCATCAGTGCGACTGTTGCCATTGGTACGACTGCTGCTATCATTAGTGCGACCGTTCATCATCGGTGCGACCATTCATCATCAGTGACTTGCTCTTCATTGGTGTGACCGTTCATATCGTCGGTGCGACAGTTCATCATCGGTGACTTAAGAATATAACTAAAGGTGAGACAAAACATGGAATTTTCACAATGTGTCTGTTTGATTTCAGAATACATTTAGGTCAACAGTAAAACATAAATTAACATAGATAAACATATATAAACATGAATTAAATTAATATAAACACATTTAGAATAATTTGAACAAAAGACTAAATTTTTATAAATACAACAATGATTTGGGATTATTAAAATAGACACATAGAGTTCAACAATCTCCCCATTTTTGATAATCACAAATCAATGGAATAAATGAAGAGAGAAAAGAAAAGAAAATTCCATTTAGTATACTCCCCCTATATAAAAACAATATATGCCAAAATATAACAGGGTTAGAATAGCAAACAGAACTTATATAAATGAGTCATTCACCCCATATAATATAATTCAGATAATACAATTCATTCTCCTCTTTCATCAATACTCCCATGGAGATACATAGGCATTATTTCTCCCCTTGTGTATGCATGCATGTAGTAAATTGCCAACAGTCCTAAAAAGTAATTTAAACTACCATCATGGGCGCATATTCATATTCAGTTCACCCATTCAAATTCAATACTTCTCCCCCATACTTATAGGCATGATGTCGCCCATTCAAAAGTATGATTTCTCCCCCTTTGGTATTATCAAAGAGAAGAGGGAAGGAAGAAAAAATAGAAAAAAAGGTAAACAAGAAGATTCCATTCAAAAAATAAGTTGTGAAAATTAGTACAAAACTCACATAAAAAAGTGAAAAAAGTATAGGAAATAGACACCCTATCAAAAATTGATAGATACAGCTATTTCTCAGGGTGAAATGGAGCTTTGCCTTTGAAAGTTAGAGGAATGGATGGTCCAGAAGGTAGCTGGGTAGAAGTTTGAACTGACCGGATGGAGAAAGAATGCAGGATGACTCTAGCTGGATAAATTGTGGGTTCTAAGGTCACCTTCTTAGGAGCAGAAGATCGTTTTGAAGGAGTGTGTTGAAAGACTGTACAAATACTAGAGAGATATTGAGAGACATACATCTGACCAGGAGCAACATCTGATGAATTAAGAGGCTCAGCAGTAGGAAAAACAGTTTCCTTAGCTTGCACATGTTGGTAGGGTTTGAGAAAATTGATGAAGTCCTGAATTACTTATCCACTGTACTTCATAGCCTTTTCAAAATCATCCTTATTCTGCATGAAACTTTCCAAAGTAAGAGTAAAATCCTTTAACTACTGAACTTGAGCCTTAAAACCTTGAGTAACTGGAGGGAGTCTCAAATTTTCAGCCAACACTTTAAAATGATGATTCAACTCATGCTTGGTGTAAATCCTAGAGAAATAATGATCCAATTTCTCCTTAATCTCTTTTTGATCCTTGGTAGCATCGACTGAATACAACTGCACCATTTTATGTATATGATCACTATGCTCTTTCATCTTTTTTAAAGAATAGAAATCCAAAATCTTTCCAAGAGATTCCTTCTCTTCTTTAATAACATCCTTTAAAGTATTAATCTCATGACCAGTAATCTTGGTCACCTTTGAAGAACTAGCCTGAGCAACAGCTTGAGTGATCTCAACTTTCAACTTCCTCAGATCTTCCTTCTTTATATATTCTATCAGATTTCTTAACACTTCCATCATTCCATAGATGGTTGGTCTGAACTCTCCTGATAGAGAAACCAAATTAATGATTAAATCCATGAGTGTTTGATTCAAAGAATAAATGTTCCTGCCAATCAACTCACTAGAATTGGCCAGGTCTGGCTTGATAAGTCTTACCACTCCATGATCCAATTCATCCATAGAAGCTTCAGATAAAGTCACAGGTGCAGGTGCATGAAAATTATATAACTCATCTTTCATAGTTTCTCTAACTACTTGAATCAATTTGACCTTAAATATGCAAAAATAATATTTAGCAACTGCATAATCATGTATAGCTTGAGACACTGAAGGATCGGGTCCATATTGAGAAATAAAAGGACCTAGTCTATCTATTGTCACTTGTATATATTCAAAAACAAATTGAGTATTAACTGATTCACTTACTCATATAAGATTCATTACTTTTTCTTCCTCTTCCCCTGGATAGTATAATCCCGAAACAGCAAGACTTGTATGTTCTTCCCATGCGGCTTTTCATGAAGGATACATAGGTTTCACAAACTGATCTCTTCCATAATTTTCAAGAGGGACTTCCTCATCCTCATCAATCTCCAACTGTTCTGTTCTCTCAGCCTCAGGGACATTTTCTTGCACATTTGGTTTGGGTTGAGGATCATCTTGGATCACATTATGACCTTATATAAGTCGAGCATTAGCATCATCAGCATCAATACTATCACTGTCACTGCTACTGCTATCACTATCACCATCATCATCACCCTCATCACCATCATTGCCTTCATCATCATCATTATTAACTGATCTCTCACATGAACTGTCTGTACTACCAGATTCATATTCCTTAGAGGTTGATTCATCAGGATCACCTTCTACTTCATCATCTAAAAGAGGTTCAATTTCTGGTAGGTTTAGAGGTGGACTAGCAGGTCCAAATTCAATTCTTCTTTTCTTTTGGCTAATAGTATCAGGATCACTCCTCTCATTAGGAGATGATTCAACCTCCTCTTTAGCATTCATATTATCACCAAATTCTTCTTCTTTTGTTCCCTTCTTACTGGATTCACCAGTTTCCTTAGGAACTATAGCTTCCTCTTCTTCATCTGAATAAACCACTTCCTCACCAGATTTTAAACTAGGATCTCTTATCCCCTTTGGTCTCCTTGGATGATCAGTAGGATTCAAGGTCTCATACAACTTTTCCTCATCAGTAACCTACTCATTATTCCATGGATTCCAACTGATTTTCATCCTCTTACAAATAACTTTGTTGAAATAGAAGCTAATTGATGAGATACACTAATATCCATCATCCACACAGCGGAAGAATTTCAGCATAGCAGAAATTTGATTAGAATAAAACAATGTAGTATCTTTATTTGATGGTTTTGTCATCTCAAAAATATGCTTAGAAAAATATCTACACAGATTGATCTTTTCACCATTCAACAAAAGGAACAACAGATAGGAATCCTGATACTTTACTGAAGCAAAGTCACCTTTTCTAGGACAGACTTGATGTTGAATAAATTTAAACAGAATTTTACATTCACCATCCAATTCTGCAGCAAATATTTTCCTTTACTCAGACTTCCCAATCAGTATTTCCAAAGCAAGCTCATAAGAAAATTAATCATTTGTAGAAGGGATATTACCAGAGTAGTCCTCATATCTTCCATTGTGAGGTAATCCTAGACATTCAGCCCACTACTTTGATGATAAAGTATCCTTTTTTCCCTTTTACTATCTAAGACAATCTAGCAGCCTCGACTCCATCAAAAACTACACTCAAGTTTAAATAGATCTCATGAACCAACTTTAGGTAAAATACTTGACTATTATCGCAGAACCAATTCTTCCAACACTGAATTTCTAATACTTTCAACAGAGCAGACTTGCTCGATAAAACCCATTCTGAACATATTTCCTTTTCAACTATAACTTCTCATTTTTCTAGCTCCAGGTTCACAGACCTCTACGTCGTACTACTCGACTCACATCGAGCTCACTTTACAGGGTAATATCCTTCATATTCCTTGCCTTGTCGCTTTTTCTTTTCCATTTTGAGGTTTGAGACAATCGAGAGGCTTGGAAAGATTCAAAAGGCTCAGGTTACAGGAAAGATAAGAGAGAGTTCGGTGAGAAATGGAAGGTCAACATTCTCTGAAAAAATGAAATAGACATGGGTCATTATTTGTATATTTAGGGTTACAAAACAATAAAATATCGATTAAGTAAAACAACGTCATTTTAAACAAACAATAATGTTTTTAAAAAAAAATAGTATAACCCAATCGGTAGCACTAATTGTTTTGATAGATTGTTTTGACAGATTGGTTTGATAGATCAGTTTGGAAGATTAGTTTCACTGATCAATCATACCTAACTATTTTTTAATAAAATCTAACCTTTTAGAATGTAAAGGCTTAGTGATAATGTCAGCTAATTGATGTTCAGTCCCTATAAACTCAAGAGTAATATCACCTTTTTGGTAGTGATCTCTCAAAAAGTGGTTCCTTACATCAATGTGTTTGGTTCTAGAGTGAGACACAAGGTTATTGAAATGTAAATTGCACTAATGTTATCACATTTGATTGAAACATGCTTAAAAACATATCCATTGTCCAAAAGAGTGTGTTTCATCCATATAATTTGTGCACAACAACTACCAACAGCAATGTATTCTGCTTCAACAATAGATAATGCAAAGAGTGTTGTTTCTTACTACACCAAGATACTAGGGACTTTCCCAAAAGATGACATGTTCCAGATGTGATCTTCTTATCTAACTGGAAACTAGCAAAGTCAGCATCTGAAAAACTCATTAATTCAAAATACTGTCTTTTTCGATAAAACAAACCTAAATGTTTAGTATGTTTAAGATACTTAAAAATTCTTTTAACAGCAAGAAAATGAGATTATTTAATATTATCTTGAAATCTTGCACACATACTCACACTAAACATAACATCTTTTTGACTGACAGTAAGGTAAATTAGACTCCCAACCATACCTCAATAATTGGTTTGATCCACTAGTTTCCCAGTTTCATTTGTATCCAATTTACAAACAGTACTCATTGGTTTATTACTTTTCTTAATAATATCCAAACCAAAACATTTTCAAAGATATTTGGTATATTTACTTTGATTCAAAATAATACCATTTTCATTTTTAAAAACTTGAAATCTATGAAAATATTTGAGTTCTCCCATTAAACTCATTTCAAATTCATTTTGCATACTCTTTGAAAAATCAGTACATAAAAAATGTTTATAAGATCCAAAAATAATATCATCAACATAGATTTGTACTATCAAAACATCTTTAGAAATTATTTTAATAAATAGAGTTGTATCAGAAATCCCTTTAGTAAAACCTTTTGAAATAAGAAAACTACTAAGTCTATCATACCAAGATCTTGGATCTTGTTTCAAACCATATAAAGCATTAGAAAGTTTAAAAACTCTATTTAGAAAATGAGGATTACAAAATCCAGGTGATTGTTCAACAAAAAAATCTTCAACAATAAAACCATTTAAAAATGAACTTTTAACATCCATTTGATATAACATGAAATTCAGATGAGCAGCATAGGCAAGTAGAATCCTAATAGCTTCTAATCTAGCTACAGGTGAAAAGGATTCCCCATAGTCTATACCTTTATCTTGACTATATCATTGTGCAACTAATCTAGCGTTGTTTCTTACTATGTTTCCATACTCATCAACATTATTTCTAAAAACCCATTTAGTGCCTATTGTCAAAGTGTCCTTGGGTCTATCAAATAATTCACAGACTTTGTTTCTTTCAAATTGATTTAACTCTTCTTTCATATCCATTACCCACAATTCATCATTAATTGCATCATTGACATTTTTAGGTTCTAGCTGTGAAAGAAAGGCTTGATGTTCAACCTGGTTTCTTAGAGAAGCTCTAGTCTGTGTCCCTCTATCAAGATTACCAACAACAGAATCTAAAGGATGATTCTTTAGAATCCTAGTTGATCTAGTAAAGCTAGGACTAGAAATTTCATATTCATCTATAGGTTTGGGTTCAATATAAGTAGATTCTAGAATATGTCAAGAAATTTTGGTCTTTAAAACAGGGTTATTTATTTTATCATTAAGGTTCAAAACAGATAAATCTTCTTCAAGATTCTCAAGAGATGGTTTAGGTTCATGTGGATCAGTTTCATCAAACTTGATGTGAACAGATTCTTCGACACACTTGGTTCTCTTATGAAAGACTCTATAGGCTTTGCTAGAGATTGAATATAATAAAAATATTCCTTCATCACTCTTGGATGAAAATTTGTCTATATTATCCTTATTATTGAGAATAAAGACCTTTCAACCAAAGACTCTTCAGTAACTAACTTTAGGATTTCTATTATTCCATAATTCATAAGGGGTCTTCTGGAGAACTGGTCTGATCAAGACACTATTTATGACATAAAAATCAGTATTAACAACTTTAGCCCAAAAATAAATAGGTAGATCATATTCATTAACCATGGTTCTTTCTATTTCTTGAAGGGTTTTATTCCTTCTTTCTACTACACCATTTTGCTGAGGTGTCCTAGGAGCAGAAAAGTTGCGACTATAGCCATTGTGTGAGAAATAAGATTCAAACTCTTTATTTTCAAACTCACGGCCATGATCACTTCTCAGGGTTTTAATCTTAAGTCCACTAAGGTTTTCTACAGACATGAAGTATTTAACAAAGTAAGAACAAGATTCACTTTTGTGAGATAAGAAGTATACCCAAGTATATATAGAAAAGTCATCTACTAGGACATAGACATAGTTCTCCCCATTTAAACAAGAAACTCTAGAGGGTCTAAACAAGTCCATGTGAACCAAATCGAGAGGTTGAGAAGTTGAGACTTATTTCTTTGATTTACAAGAAACTTTATGTTGCTTTCCATTTTGACAGGGATTACAAACTTTGTCATTTGGGAATTCATGTTTGGGTAGGTCTCTAACCATGTTCTTTCTAGTCATCCTTCTATGCGAATGTATATTGCAGTGTCCTAATCTTCTATGCCATAGCCAAGATTCAATATGAAAAGCATTTAGGCAAGTAACATTTTGTTTGACTAAATAATATATATCAACAACATAAACATTTTCATTTATCAAAGCAGAAAATACTAAAACATTTTTAGAGTTAAAAACATTATAGGAATCATTTTCAAATTTCACATTAAAACCATCATCACATAATTGAGAAATACTTAACATATTATATTTAAGTCCATCAACAAATAAAAATTTTGAAATCAAAACTGAATCAGTGTTACCAATCTGTCCTAGGCCAATGATTTTTCTATTAGAATTATCACCAAAGGTGACATGGCCTCCATCACCTTTGATAAGACTCTTGAAGCATGAATAATCTCCAAACATATGTCTTGAACATCCACTATCCAAGTACCATATCTTCTTGTGAGAACTCTTTAAACATGTTTCCTTACAAAATATATTTAGATGGAAAATGATTTTGGTACCCAGATCTTCTTGGGTCCAGATAGGTTAGTAATCAAAGCATTAGGTATCCAAATTTGTCTTATTGGTCTCATATAATTAGTAGATTAAACAGATTTTGAATGATAAACTCTATTTGATCTATAACTATGTGAATAAATAGTTGAGGCATATGAATTACCAGAACTAGAACTAACACAATTTTGTCCAGATTTAGGAATAAATCTAGTCTTAGTAAGTTGTCTCTGTCCAGGATGATAGCCTATTCCAGTGATATATTTTGGTTCCACTTGTTTTCCTAGAATTTGAGTTAGATTATCCTTTATATTTATAAATTTTTCTAAGCCTTTCATTAGTTTCTCATTAGACAACTTCAGTTCAGTATTTTCCTTTAACAGTTGAGCATTCTTTTTCTCTTCTATATCAAGTTAAGATTTAACATTGGTAGTGAGAGCATGATGTTTCTTTAAGTCTTTATACTTGTCCTTAAGTTCATTACAGGTTTCTTATAGCATATTACAATATTCAAATAGTTCCTTAGTAGACATGTTTTTTGATTCAGAATTAGTTCCAGAATAATAATCATTCAGAATAGGGGAAACAGGTACCTCAGAGGTATTGGTCATAAAGAACATGTTGGCACGATTCTTTTCAGAATCAGAAACTTCAGATTCACTTTTGTTGTCTTCGTAAGCAGTCCAAGAAGATTTCACATCTCTCTTATGATTATTGTCCTTATAATCATATTTCTTCTTGAACTTCAATTTTGGACAGTCTGCTTTAACGTGACCTTTCCTTTTGCATTCATATCAGAAAACTTCATCATTATTGTCAGGATTTTTCCAATACTTCTTCTAATGACCCTTGTTGTTATACATTCATTTGTAATTAGATTTTATGAAGAATTTATTCTTCTTATAGAACTTCTTGAATCTTATGGCTATTTGAGCCATCTCAGAATCACTATCAGAGTCTGAATCTTCACTTGTTGAACTTTCAGTTTGTATTTGAACTTTTTCTTTGTCCATTATCTTTGAAGTAGTATATTTAAAAGCTACAGACCTCATTTTAGGATCATCATTATCCACCTTATTCACCTTGTGTTCTTACTCATAAATCATAATCTTACCAATGATCTCCTTAACTGTTAACTTGCTTATGTCACATGTTTCTCTAATTGAAACAGAAGTTCCTCTCCATCAATCTGGTAAATATCTCAATATTCTCATGATTTTTTCCTTAGCAGTGACATCTTTTCCAAGAGAGATCATGGTATTGAAAATCTCATTGAACCTGAGATACATGTCAGAGATAGGTTCATCAGTCTTTATTTTAAAATTATCATATTTAATAGTATATGTATTCAATCTCATTTCTTTAACATTATTTGTTCCTTCATGAGAAACACTCAAAGTATCCCATATTTCATAGGCATTTTTACAGGTAGATATTCTGTTGAACTCTTCATCTCCTAAAGTATAGTACATGTCATTCATAGCTTTACAATTATTACTATAAGCTGTCTTAGTAGCTTCATCCCAAGTAGTTCTAACAGTTGCTGGAATCTTATATTTAGTTTCTATAGCAGTCCAGATATCAAATCCCATACTTTCTAAATGAATTTTCATTTTCAGTTTCCACTGAGCATAATTTGTACCATTAAAGAAAGTTGGCCTATTGGTAGAAACACCTTCTAGTCTATTACCCATAACTAGAGTTTAGCCAAAAAATTTAAAGAGATAAAATTTAAAACTAATAGAAATTTAAGATCGTTAAATTATAACTAAAATCACAGATGCAAAACAGAGTATTTCAGAACATTGATAATTTAAAAAAACAACCCTCTGATACCAAATGTTGGTCGGAGTGGATACTCAAGAGGCGGGGGGTGAATTGACTTCCAATTAAAAATTTCTGTTAAAATTAATTTATCTTATAATCCCCCAATTTATAAAACAAGGTAAACTGTATTGAATTCATACAAATTGTAAATGTTAAATTGGATTATTAAAGATTTATTATATCTCAGTCAATTTAATCACAGGATTAAATTAGCTTTTTATGCTAACCTACTAGTTCACAACAAGTATAAACACTTTCTAATTTAAATATCAAAGTAACTTTAAAATAGTTTTGTATTTCAAAGTAACAGCAGTGGAATATAAAAGATATATATAGTATACGTTAGACTTAAACTAAAATGAACAGTAGATATAACCAAGAGGATCAGTCTCAAGCCGAGACTTATTCCTCTTAAACAATTTATATAAAAGTGATCCACACCCTGGATTGTGGTTAACAATAGTACAAGACTGTCCAGGCCATGCAGGGACCTCTATCACATTTCTTTCGTGGGAAACAAAGACAACATCACACATGCTATCCAGATCACACTTGAACTCTACCACTATCCTCAGTGGGATACAATATGATGTTTGGTGTTTGGAATGAGGATTTAGTATCCTCCAGTATAGCACATGATACAGTGTGTGTGTAAAGTATGCAGAGTACACACATAGCTCAAAATTTAAATAAATGAATCACTTAGAGAGAGTAGGTAAGAGTTTAAAATTCCCTAGAGATTAGTAGTGTAGCTCTGGACTCGTTGGATTCAGTAGACATGCTTCTGAGTCCTTCTCTGGTTCTTCTTTTGAAAAACAGAGTATCGCGGTTCAGCTTGGTGTTCTTCACAAGTGAGTATGTTCCCTGGTTTCTAGTGTTCTTCGTGTGTTCTTCAGTAGTGCTGGGTTGCATGCATGGGAGTTCGTTGAAGATCATGAAATGTCTTCTTGAGTTCCTCATCTGTTCTTCTTTTCATGTATGTATGGAATAATTCTAGCTTTATGCATTTTATGCACACTTCCTTTTTACTGCAGCTCGATCTTACTTTTATTCCACAAGCTTCTGCAATTGGAATGATTTCCTTTTCATAGGTATGGGGTACGGTCCCCTGACATGCCAACAACTAACATTAAATATCATTAATTTCATTAAAAATATCAAATATGTCCGTTGGAATTAAATAAGAGGTTATAGAAATTCAAACAGTTTTCATGACTATCGGTGAGTCATGAGATTGGTGAGTCATGAGATCGGTGAGTCATTTTGAATCTGCATCGGTATCGGTAGCATCAGCATCAGTAGATCATTGATCATCGGTATCAGTATCTTATTGATCATCGGTATCAGTAGCATCATCATCGGTATCACTGACTCATGATCGGTAGCTCTTTAGATCTTTGTTATCCATAGGTGCGACCATTTCCATCGGTGCGACTGTTGCCATTGGTGAGACAGTTCCTATCATCGGTGCGACCGTTCATCATCGGTGCGACCATTGCTATTGGTGTGACTGTTTCTATCATCAGTGCGACCATTCATCATCAGTGCGACCATTCATCATCGGTGACTTTCTCTTCATCGGTGCGACCGTTCATATCGTCGGTGCGACCGTTCATCATCAGTGACTTAAAAATATAACTAACGATGAGACAAAACATGGAATTTTCATAAAGAGTCTATTTGATTCTAGAATACTTTCAGGTCAAGAGTAAAACATAAATTAACATGGATAAACATATGTAAACATGAATTAAACAAATATAAACACATTTTGAACAATTTTAACAAAAGAATAAATTGTCATAAATACAACAATGATTTGGGATTATTAAAATAACCACATAGAGTTCAACACATAGTACTTCTTATACTTATGAACCTAGAAACTCTCCGACTAGATCAAATGAAAAAATGTTAGTATAGCTTAATTCCTTCACACTCACCCTCGATAAACATAGAAACATTTTAACCAATTCACATGTAAATTGTGATTACATTTTATTGAAATCAAACTCAATCATTGTTAACCATGAATATAGATAAATTTTTTTCATAACATTTTCATCCAATGGGATATAATCATTTTCCAAATGCATTAGAGGGTGATATAAGTCATACATATCACAAAATGAATATATTTATGGGATACTTGAAAATGATCATATCATCATAAAATATCCCAATGACATAAAAAAAGGTTTCATGACATTTCCAAATCATTACATAAAGTCCCCATACAAATATAATTGGTTTCAAAGAAAATCCAAAATTAAAATTATTAATATTTTATAAGAACACATTGATAGAAAATGGGATTCATAAAACACAAAAAATGGTATAAAATAAAATCATGAACATAATTACTTGATACTGAGAACATGATCACTTCAAATAATCACATAAAAGAATAATTTACAGTGAAACATAAAATATAACCTTATTAGTGAAAATTCGTCTGATTATAATGTAAAACAATCTTAAAAAATGATCATTTAAATAAAATAATTTTCATTATAAAAATAATTGTTACAAGTGTCTTTTCAAATGTATCCTATGTTTAATAAGAAAACATAAAAGAAAAATATTTATATAAATGTAATAGGATTAAAAAACTACACACCGAATGTACAAAATGGGAAACCCATTTAAAAGGGAATGCCCTAGAAAACAATGATCAAATATGTAATTTTATAACTAAAAGAACATTGTTTGAGATACCAAGTCCCTTGTAGATGTTACAGTTAATGGATCAAGGGAAATAGAAAATTTTATAAAACCACATCATAAATATTTGAAAATAAAATCACTCTTAAAAACATAATATATTTCAAAAATATAAGTGAAAGTACTGTGAAAATGTTCTATTTTAATGGATATGTAATTATGATAACTATAAAAAAGCACATACTATTTTAAATAAAATAATTTATAAATAACTCAATAATATTTACTTTTACAAATATTTTTTAATAATTTAAACATTAAAAATACATAATTTCATTGATAATGGAAATGAAAACACTTTGTTAACTTTTTATTTTAAAAATAATCATTATTAATGGAAACATGAAGAATACATATATTTTTCAATATAAGTAATGTAAATATTTTTAAAATTTTTTATTTTTAAATGAAAATATAATTATGAAAATGTTTAAAAAATATAAGAGTAATAAATATAAAATGTGGAGTGGATTATTAAAAAATTTTTCAGAACGGATAGAAAAACCTTTCTAACAATTTGAAACAACCTCGTTGGAAACCCGCATTATATAGAATATTTTAACACAACCAATTTAAAATAAGTTAACTATGAAAATAAATTTACCAATTATATCGTTGTTGGAAAAAAATTATAATATTTATATTTAATATACATATAAATTTCCCATGTGGGTTATCAAATTTGATATCTATCTACTTTCTTGAAGGAAGTTGAAAATAAATTCTTAGGACTTGTGTAATATTTAAAGAAAAAACACTTGAATAAGAATGATAATGAAACTTAAATATGAATACCAAGAATGAATAATTAATTCATGATATCATATATGAATTGTACACACCACTTAAATGATAATAGGTATGTAATACAAACAATTTTCCAATGAAGGGGACATTGAGATGAAAATCCCTTGTGACTTTAGAAAAGTTCCCATATAAAAACCATGAATGGTTTAGAGTAAAAGTGATGTTAAAAAACAAGTATAAGTAAAAATTATTATATTATAAATATATTAGGTATTATTCAAGCCAATTAGATGAAACTAGGTTTATAAAAGAATATGTGTCTCAATTATAGAAAATTTGAGATGAACCTTTACATTATTTCTTTTCTTAATAAATGATAATATAACATCCTATAAAATAAAATGGATAAAGTAATATAAAATTTCACAATCATTATCATAAATATTTCAATTTTATAATAATTATTATAATTTTCTATCATGAATATTAAAAATAAATATAGCATATTATGATCATTAAGTGTTGATTACTTATACTATTTTTCACATGTATAATAATTTTGATATCATTACTCATAATTTGATAAGAGGTCAGTTATTTATATATAATTTAATATTTTGTAATATATAACTTATATAAATTTAAAATGGTCTATTTTTAATTCATTTTGGTTTTGGTTATATTATCATAAAACCAAATTGATAACAGCTTATTCTATGAATTTTCACAAATGAAACTTTTACTATTATAATATGTCAAATACATAAAATAAATTATTTAAAAACACATAATAATAGTTATATTCATAATATATTTTAATGTTTTTTTATTTTCCCATAGTATTCATTATTCATATTTTAAAACATTTTCTATATAGGTAATTATATAGACACAAACATGAGTATACTTTAACTTGATTATGGACTACCATTAAGGATGTTTCTTTTGGAATAATATTATTATAATTTAATAATTGTGTTATTATTTTTATTTTTTCATTATTATTAACTATATATCAATATTTATAGACAATTTATGAAAATCTAAATGAGTAATGAATAATGTTTCACCATTGAGGTCCTAATCCGAATGTATGCACAATTCCTAATCCATTTTCTCAAAACAAGATAAGGGGTGATGGTGGATATTAAATGGATATTTAAAAATTACGAATAAATTATATATATTATTTTATTAATAAATAACTTCATTTTTATTATACATGAATTTTAGTGATAAAAATCAAACAACATCTCTTTGTGGAAGATGTATTTTGTGATTAGAACTAACGATGTTCTTTTATTTTTCATTGTGTATGAAGGTAAATAAAAATTTTCTATGCCATAAACATTAATAAATATCATTATATTAATGATACTTAATTCATCATATTATTATTTTAATGATTTTTAATGGGTAATATTAAAAATAAATATTTAATAATTAGATAATACTTACCATGAGGATTTCTTTTTTTCCATTGGAAGTCCCATTAAAATTTAAGCTAATAGGATAACTATGAATGAAAAGTGGATTATATAATGGCCCGAACTTCTCCGGTCCATTAATTTGGGAAAATTAGGGTTAGGAAGAGGCAGCTTGAGTTTCAGGGGAGAAGGATTTAATTGATGTGAGAGAGGGAGTAATTATAAGATAATAATGGGCGTCAATAATAATAATAATTATTAATGATAATGATGGAGACCCGTTGATGAAATTGAAAGAGGATTTATTACTATTATATTAAATAATAAATGGTAATGGTGGATTTTAGTGTGTGATTAATTAAATGGAATGGTTTTAATTTAATATGAGAATAACCATGGTAAACTAATTTAATGTGATTAAATTAGACCAATGATGATGGGTGTTATTATTATTAATTTTATTGATAATAACATTGAAGTGACAGAGTGGAGTTGGGCGCCACACACAAGTAGCACATGGGGGGAAGGAGGAGGCGTGGAAATAGAGTGGTGTGTGAGTGATTGAAAATTTATTCACTTTTAATAATCATTATGATATTAATGCCAATAATGTTAAAATAAAATAAATAATTTAAAAGGGGTAGTCAATCAAGGGGGAGGAGCCACTTTTGTTGGAGCATGGGGGAATTGTGGAAGAGAAAAAGAGATTGGAGAGAGAAAGTGTTTAAAGGAAATAAAGATCTGAAATTCAAATCAATAAAATAAATAAGAAATCAATCAAGGTGGAATGGGGTGATGCACACAAAATTGGGGAGATTTTATGCGTGGATTTTTGAATGTGATAATTTAAGGAATTAAATTAAATTAAATTAAAAATAATAATAATATAATAATGTAATTATAATTTTCATTGGGAAAACTGATTTTGACGGTATCTTCTTCGTGCAACCTCGGTTTCACGAACTGTCAGCGGTATTGTGACCCAAACTTCAAGACTGAATTTATGAGTCCAATATTGTATGTATTTTTTGGGTTTTTAGATCGGGTACCCGAAAGGCTCGTGAATTAATAGATTTGATATTGTTATTAATTCTTCGACCCACCATAACTCCCGCATGCGACGTCCTATTGTCTTCTCATCAGTGGTGATGTGATCCTGTAATTAATACGATCGATTCAAGTCTAATGTGGGATATTAAATTATGGTTCATGGCTCAGGTCCACGAAACACCCAATACTATTATTATTATTTTTATTATTATTATTATTACGGGATCTTGTATCCAATATATCTCCCTCATACAGTGTTGGAATGGAGAACCGTCTGTGGCGTTTCAACCTTGAAATTAAGATGGATTATTCAAAGACCATAAATTCTATGTTAATTATACCTGTGGCTCAGGATGTTTTTAGTCAGTTAAACCACATGGGTTAATGTGGTCCTCTTTTAATGGGGAATTAAGCGTATCTTAAACCTTCACCCCGTTAAATCTTCAAAAGGGATAAGATATCATTCTACCTTGTTTTCCTTCTTTGTTCCTAGCTATGAGATTCTAGAACCTTTCAATCCTTCCCATTAGAGTTGAAAAATCAATCTTTACTCCTTAGATCAGTTCCACTCTTTTTTGATGCATCAAAGCTATAACGATCAATCCTCGATATAAGGTATGTTTTATCATCATTCCTTCAAGACCATCTTCTCCTATTTATCATTTTTATATTATAGCATGTAATCTCCATTCTTCTAATGGGGTTTTTCTTGGGGTTTGGTTGGTGTGGTCATACCATGGCATCCTCGGGTGGATGTAGTTAGCGTGAGAGGAGGATCGTGACCCGTTGTGTGGATAAAGAACATCAAAAACTCTTCGAGTTAGGGGATTCGCTACTTCTCTCTTCTTTGACATGCAACTACATTGTTAGCATGTTTAATCCCACTGGATGACAATGGAATTGACATAATAAATATTTAACCAGATAAATAAATTGATATCGATCATATGTTATTTCCTCATGTTTTTTATAGATAGTGTGATATATATGCTTGCTTTGATTAGCTATTCGTTCTTGATGGAAATGGGTAAAGAATGTAAATTGGTATTAATTGATAATTGTTTGGCTAAAGATAAAGAGTCATGTAAAGTAATCTGGTTCTAGTTTTAATTTAATGTTAATCAAATTGGCGCAGTAAGCATGTTTAATTATTTGTGATAGCTTATTGATTAGGTTTCCTGAATTTGGAACCTCCAAATAATAAATCTGTTAATTCAAGATGGATTAAAGAACTAATTATTTGATAATTCCTTAAAGGGTTCTGAGTTACCCTCTTGATTGTTAAAGGGCCAAGAGCCCAATTAAATGTGGTGTTTGTTTTCCTACTGTTTGTGCAGTAATGTGATCCTGGATGGCTGTTGTGATATGTGGGGGCATGGAGGCTTTTGGTTGTGGCTGAAGATGACGCCTAGAGTAGTGAGATGAATCAGTTTATGCATGTGGGTGTCAGGGAGGACACCATTGATGATGGAATGGAGTGGTTGTGATTATTGGATGCTGGGAAATTTTGATTGGTTGTTTATCTACTTTACTTTTACCCACTGCTCAAGGTTGCTGGTCTTAATTACCCTTTTTCCGAAAGAGGAGAAGACATGCGGGGTATGACACTTGCTTTCCTTGTTTAGCTTCTCAAGGAAGGATGGGTAGATGCTCTTGCTATAATTGGAAAAGACTCGATGGGTAGTACATCTACTCACCGTGTTGATCCCCCTTGTGTTTAGTAGCATATATTTTTTTTTCTAGAATGCCTGAGAATGTGGGAAAGTATTTCTATAATGAATAATTGAATAAATTGTGTTAAACCATGGGGATGGAGTTTCTAGAACATAATGATGAGGTTGTAATTTTTTGAGGAATAATTGACTTTAGGTGTGATGATAATGAAATTTAATGTGGAATTGTTCAAGGTTAATTAATGTTTAAAGATTTAATTAACATAAATTGGAACTGAAAAAAATGGAATGAATTAATCTAATAAATCTATTTAAATGGTTGTGTGCTTATAGGATACCTAGTCTTAGAATTCTCGGACCTGAGTCTGAGAGATGTTAGCTGAGGTTGGGTCTAATACTAGGTTATTCCCATAGTGTGGTTGTGAGTTATAATATATCCTGTACATTTTTTGTTTCGATACGCTACTCCATCCTTTCAGTAAGGACAACTGACACCCTATGGATTCTATGCCTTGGGGGGAGGGGGGGTGTTTTCCCCAACATTCTAGTGGGAGGATGGATGTATGACAACCCCCTTTAGCCCGCTCTCTTCTCTTGGTAGTTATAGGTGATGGCAGGAACTTTGTTTAGTTTTTCCCATATATTTGTTTAGAGGGATGTAATGGGTTGTGGTTATTCACACACATATATTCTGGATATAGTTTTCTATGTACTACTATAGGTGTAATGTATATAGGTTGTGATGGCTTGAGGACCCTTACTCGGTGTATGGGATGTAATGCATTGAGGTATAAAACCCAATGTATGATACATGTTATGCGAGCTGTGGTGGCTCCCAGAAAAAACCTGGTTAATTTGTTGTGTTGACGTGGTGGTTTTTTTGCATGAGGTGCATATTGTGGTGCATTTCCCAGGTGTCGGCGGGCAATCCTTTTTGGAGAGAGATGCTTAGGACGTGCGACATTGGGGAAAAGCAGCAAACGGGTGGGGAAGTAGTAGCAGAGTACCCTTGATTTTCATTATTATATGATATATTCTTGTATGTGTTACTTGGTGAGAGTAGCCATGGTGAGGTAGGGAACTTAGTATACCTGTTAAGGTGATGAGTTAGTTTCACTTCTTGTTCGCTGTGCTTTAGCATGCTTTCTATACTTTTACATGATAGGATTTGGGGAGGATCCTACTGAGTATACTATTATACTCAACCTATGTATATATAAACTATTTTCAGGTCACTTGGAGAAGGATAGAGATCAAGTTGGTTTCTACTAGCTTGGGGTTTCAGGAGCTATTTGGGCTTGTGGATGATGATATTTTTACTTTCTTTTGGGTACTTGCTGTTTTTCCCATTCAATTGTAGTACTTTTGAATGGGATTTCATATGTGCACTTGGGTTTTCATTTATATTTCTGTTCGAGTTTGAGTTGATTGGTGTCTATCTTATCTCTATCTTCTCCATGTGTTCTCTTAGCGGGTAATGCCTCCAATTTTGTGTGTTACTATAGCCTTGATGCTAGTCGCCAACATGGGGCCTACTGGAGGTAGGAATCAAGGGTCATTATCTCCCTTTTCACATTACCGGCCCAGGAGGGGTACACTTTGTGGGGAGGGGTCATGACAGAGTGGTATCATAGGAAGGTTGAGGGACAGGATGGAGTTTGTAGTTAAGAACAGGTGAGGTTGAATGGGCTGGTAGGGAAACTGTGTCATTCATTTTTATCAAGTGAGGTAAACACTGAAGATGGACTAAGACATAGATGTTTGGGGCCCCCTATGATCTGATGTACAGACCTTTAAGTTTACAATGGCTACTAAACAAGGAGATACTAGTTGCAGGGTAGAGACCTAGGAATGGATCATTCATCATTCTTCCCTTTACCTATGATTTAATGGGTATACATTGAGATAGGTTAACCTAAAACGATTTAATGAAAATAATTAATTAATTAATGTTGTGTCTTCCATATTCCAGGTTTAGGAACTATAACAGTTTTTATTTTATAGGTATGGTTCCAGGTCAACGTCCTCGTCATGTTTGCATATAAAATGTTCAGCAGGCTGTTCTAGTAGATCGCTATAGGGTAGAGGTTGAGGACGACGACACTAGGAGGAAGACACTCCGAGAGTTTCAGCACCAGAGTCTGTAGAAGTATGAGGGCCTTGTTTTAGATGTAGTCACAGAAGACTGGTTAGAGGAGGTCGAGATCAAATTCAGTTTGATTCATTCTCGGAAGGATCACTGGGTGTCCTTGGATGTGAAAATGCTACGTGGAGCTATGATGTAGTGTTGGTTCTTGTTTCTCAGTGATCGTAAGGAGTCATTGATCTAATGGAAGGAGTTCTGAGACAGGTTTAGAGTCGAGTTTCATTCTTCGAATCTGAAGGCGTCCAGTCATTAGGAGCTCCTTACCCTTCTATAGGGGAGTTCCAGTGTTCGAGAGATACGTATACAACTTGATGGTCTCACGCAGTGAGATTTCGTTCTGCCAAGTGTGTCACCATGGGGTGAACCAGTTTTTTTTGTGAAGAAGGCCGAAAACCATTTGTTGTTGTGTGTCGATTATTGTCACTTAAACAAAGTAAAAAAAAGAATCGATATCCTCTTATACGATTGATGATTTATTCGATCAACTGAATGGTGCATGTTGGCACTCAATGATCGACTTGTGGTCGGGATATCATCAGATGCGTGTGAAGGATGAGGATATTCCAAAGACTACTTTCCATTATTGTCATGGGAATTATGAGTTCGTTTTAATGCCATTTGGCATAAAGAATGATCCATCTGTATTCATGGGATTGATGAATGACGTGTTCCATGAGTTCCTGGAAAAATTCATGGTAGTTTTAGTCGACGACATCCTTATGTACTCCACATCTAAAGTGGAGTATGCAGAGCATCTACAAGCCATTTTGGGAGTTCTTCACCAACATCAGATGTACGAGAAGTTGTCAAAGTGAGAGTTTTGGGCTCGAGAAGTCCGTTTCTTGGGGCATGTTGTGTCCCAATATGGAGTAGCTATAGATCGATCGAAGGTAGAAGCAGTTGTGTCTTGGTCATCCCCCAAGAAAGTGTCATAGGTGTGAAGTTTCCTTGGTCTTGCAGGCTACTGCAGGATGTTCATAGCCAATTTTTCACGAGTTGTGACTCCTCTGATAGCTTTGACCAAGAAGGATCAGGCATTCATATGGACTAATCAGTATCAGGAAGCATTCGAGTATATAAAGGTGAATTTAGTAAGTGATCCAGTACTTTGTCTTCCTGCTGAGGGAGTCCAGTTTGATGTTTTCTGCGATGCTTCACATATAGTGTTAGGCTGTGTTCTCCTGCAGCAGAGGTCAGTTGTTTCTAATGGGTCTCTGTAGTTTCGGCCCCATGAACGCAACTATGTCACCCATGATCTTGAGTTGGTGGTAGTGGTGTTTGCTCTGAAGTTGTGGAGACATTACCTCATTGGTGAGTGCTTTGGGGTTTTCACTGATCATAAGAGTTTGAGGTATGTTTTCTCCCTGTGTGCCTTTAACTTACTACATCATCAGTGGATGGAGTTCTTACAGGAATATGACTTCAAAATTCCATATACACATAGAAAAGGTAATGTTGTAGCTGATGCGCTGAGCCCAAAGTCACGTAGTGATGCTGTGCGTGAATCCAGTGATTCCTGGAGAGTAATGGAAGAACTTTCAGCATTGCAACTTGATATGGGAGAAGTTGAGGGTAGAGGTTTTATTTTTCAGATAACGGTACAGTCATCCTTGGTGCGGAAGGTGAAAGAGTCCTAGTTGGGGGATCTAGAGGTGGAGGTTTGGAGAGACTGAGTTGTTTATGGTGAGGTCCCTGATGGTTGATTGGAGGATGAACAACACCGAGTGTTGTATCATGGAAGGATTTTTGTTCCTTTGATGATGCAAAAGATGGTTCTCCGAGAGTTCCATAGTTCTCCCTTAGTAGTACATCTTGGCGTGACAAAGATGTACCAATCCTTGAGGAGTCATTTTTGGTGGCCTAGGCTGAAGTGTGTGGTTGTGGAGTTTGTGTCTCGATGTTTAGTCTGCTAGAAGGTGAAGGACGAACATAGTGTTCCTGGTGGTCTTCTCCAGCCATTAGTGATTCTTCAGTGGAAGTGGGAGGACATCTCTATGGACTTTGTTAAAGGATTAACTCGGGCTCTGGGAGGACATGATGTTATTTGGGTGGTAGTGGATCAATTAACAAAATTTTCCCACTTCATAGCGATCAAGGAGTCGAGCTCAGTGGATTTTTTATCGAGGCAATATCTAGAAGAGGTGGTGAGACATCATGGAGTCCCTAGGCTGATCATTTCAGATCAAGATCCTCGTTTTACCTCCAGGGTTTGGAGAGGTCTCCAACCTGCTTTTGGTTCTCAACTATGCCTTATCACTACTTTTCACCCCCAAACGGATGGTCAGAGAGAGTGAACCATCCAGACTCTTGAAGACATGTTACGCTCTTGTGTTCTTGATTTTGGAGGTTCATGGTTGAGGCACTTACACTTGGTGGAGTTCTCTTATAATAATAGTTTTCACTCCACCATCTGTATGGTGCCGTTTAAAGCCTTGTATGGCCGGCCTTTCCATTCTTCATTCTGCTGGACTAGGGTCGGAGAGTTAGCAATTTTCTGACCGGAACTAGGGAAGAATACAACCGAGATGGTTGAGGTGATTCGTGAGAGGATGAAGACAGCGCATGATTGTTATAAATCATATGATGATCAAAGAAGGAGGCCCTTAGAGTTTAATTTTGGGGATCATGTGTTTCTGAAGGTGACTCCCCATCATGGGAAACGAAGGTTTGGTCATGGAAGTAAGCTTTCTCCCCAGTTTGTTGGGCCTTTCGAGGTGTTAGATCATGTTAGAGCTGTGGCGTATCGAGTAGCACTTCCCCAACAGATGAGTAAGATACTAGATGTTTTCCATGTGTCAAAGATCAGTCCTTATCTTCATGATGAATCCCACATTATCGATTGGGGATAGATCGATGTTGATGATGATGAAACCGTTGAGGAGCGACCTGTGGAGATTTAAGACCGCAAGGAGAAGGTGTTTTGTGGTAATTCTATCCCCATGGTTCATGTCTTATGGTGACACGGTGGCATGGAGGAGTGTACCTGGTAACATGATTCACAGATACGTGCTCAGTACCTAGAGTTGTTTGATGCTTAACTATTTTCATGTAATGATGTTCCCTTTGTGGTTAGACCTTTCATGTTTTATTTATGAATTTCTTTTGTTTCTTTTTTGGCTTGCTCTTTTTTGAGAGGTATCTGGAGGGGTGGTTGTTAGAACCTCATTTCTTTTTTATCTCTTTAGGTTGGTTTTGAATTACCGGGGACGAGAATGTTTTGATAGGTATTTGATGTAATGGTCTGGACCTCTCCGGTCCATTACTTTGAAAATTAGTGTTAGGAAGAGGCAGCGTGAGTTTCGGGGGAGAAGGATTTCATTGATGGGAGAGAGGGAGTAATTATAAGATAATAATGGGTGTCAATAATAATAATAATTATTATTGATAATGATGGTGACCCATTGATGAAATTGAAAGAGTATTTATTACTATTATATTAAATTATAAATGGTAATGGTGGATTTTAGTGTGTGATTAATTAAATGGAATGGTTTTAATTTAATATGAGAATAACCATGGTAAACAAATTTAATGAGATTAAATTATAACATTGATGATGGGTGTTATTGTTATCAATTTTATTAATAATAACATTGAACTGACAGAGTGGAGCTGGGCGCCACACACAAGTAGCACATGGGGGGAAGGAGGAGGCGTGGAAATAGAGTTGTGTGTGAGTGATGTAACATTTATTCACTTTTAATAATCATTATGATATTAATGCCAATAATGTTAAAATAAAATAAATAAGTTAAAAAGGGGAGTCAATGCAGGGGAGGTTTCACTTTTTTTGGAGCATGAGGAAATTGTTGAAGAGAGAAAGATATTGGAGAGAGAAAGAGTTTAAAGGAAATAATGATTTAAAATTTAAAGTAACAAAATAAATAAGAAATCAATCACGGTGGAATGGGGTGATGGGCCCCAAATTGGAGAGATTTTGTGCATAGATTTTTGAATGTGAGAATTTAAGGAATTAAATTAAATTAAATTAAAAATAATAATAATATAAAAATGTAATTATTATTTTCATTGGGAAAATAGAATTTTGACTGTTTCTTCGTTGTGTGACCACAGTTTCATGAACCGTCAGCAGTAGTGTGACCCAGACATTGAGACCGAATTTATGAGTCCAATATTTGATGTCTTTTTCAGGTTTTCGGATTAGGTACCTGAAATGCTTGTGAATTAATAGATTTGATATTATTATTAAATCTTCAACCTGCAATAACTCCCTCTTGCGACGTCCGATTGAATTATCATCAGTGGCGATGTGATCTTGTCATTAATAAGATTGATTCAAGTGTAATGTGGGATATTAAATTATGGTTCGTGGCTCGGGTCCACAAAACACCCAATAATAATATTATTATTATTATTACGAGATCCTGCATCCAACATATCTCCATCACACAGTGTTGGAATGGTGAACCATCTGTGATGTTGCAACCGTGAAATTAAAAAGGATGATTCAAAGACTATAAATCATATGTTAATTATATATATGTCTTGAGATGTTTTTACTCTGTCAAACCGTGTGGGTTAATGCGATCCTCTTTTAATGTGGAATTAAGCGTACCTTAAACCGTCTCCCCATTAAATCTTCAAAAGGGATAAGATATCATCCTACCTTGTTTTTCCTCTTTGTTATCAGCTATGAGAAGCTAGTACCTTTAAATCCTTCCCATAGGAGTAGCAAAATCAAACTTTACTCCTCAGATCAGTTCCGCTTTGTTTTGATGCAACCAAGCTGTAACGATCAATCCTCGATATAAGGTATGTTTTATCGTCATTCCTTTGGGACTATCTTCTCCTATTTCTCCCTTAAATATTATAGCATGCAATCTCCATGATTCTAATGGGTTTTTTCTTAGGGTTTGGTTGGTGCGTTCATACTATGGCATCCTCGAGAGGATGTAGTTGGCACGAGAGGAGGATCGTGACCCATTCTGTGGATAAAGAACATCAAGAACACCTCGAGGTAGGGGATTCGTTGCTTCTATCTTATTTTAGGTGAAACTGCATTGTTAGCATGTTTAACCCCACTAGATGACAATGTAATTGTAATAATAAATATTTAACCAGATAAATAAATTGATATTGATTGTATGTTATTGCCTCATGTTTTCCTAGATAGTGTGATATCTATGATTTTTTTTGATTAGCTATTCGTTCTTGATGGAAATCGGTAAAGAACGTAAATTGGGATTAATTGATAATTGTTTGGCTAAAGATAAACAGGCCTGTAAATGAATCTAGTTTTAGTTGTAATTCGATGTTAATCAAATTGGCACAGTAAGCATGTTTAATTATTTTTGATAGATTACTGTTTAGGATTCCCGAATTTGGAACCTCCAAATAATAAATCTGTTAATTCAAGATGGATTAAAGAACTGATTGTTTGATAATTCCTTTAAGGGTTCTAAGTTACCCTCTTTATTGTTAAAGGGCCAAGAGCCCAATTACATGTAGTGTTTTTTCCTTCTTTTTGTGATATAATGTGATCTTGGATGGTTGTTGTGATATGTGGGGGCATGGAGGCTTTTGATTGTGGTAGCAGATGATGCCTACAGTGGCGAGATGCATCGGTTTATGCATGTGGGTGTCAGGGAGGACACCAGGGATGATGGAATGGAGTGGATGTGATTGTTGGATGCTAGGTAATTTTGATTGGTTGTTTATTTGCATTACTTTTCCCCACTGCTCAGGGTAGCTGGTCTTACTTACCCTTCTTTTGAAAGAGGTGAATACATGTGGGGTATGCCACATGCTTTTTGTGTTTGGATTCTCAAGGAAGGATGGGTATACGCTCGTGCCATAAGAGGCAAAGACTCGACAGGTAGTACATCTACTCACCGTGTTGAGCCCCCTTGTGTTGAGTGGCATATAATGTTTTTCTGAGATACATTAGCTGTAGTTGGGCCTAAGACTAGGTTATTCCCATAGTGTTTTTTTGAGTTATAATATATCCTATACTTTTTTCGTTTCTATACGCTACTCCACCCTATCCGTAAGGGAAACTGACACCCTGGGGATTCTAATCCCTGGGGATGTTTTCCTCAACATTCCGGTTAGAGGATGGATGGCTGACAACCCCGTTTGGCCCCGATTTCTTCTCTTGGTAGTTATTAGTGATCGTAGGCACATTGGTTATTTTTTCCTATATATGTGTGTAGGGTGCTGTAATGGCTTGTGGTTATTCACACACATATATTCTAGATATAGTTTTCTATGTAATACTATAAGTGTAATGTGTATAGGCTATTATGGCATGAGGACCCTTACTCGGTGTATGTGCTGTAATGGATTGATGTATAATACCCGATGTATGATACACGTTATGCGAGCAGTGGTGGATCCCAGAAACTACTTGGTTACTTTGGTGTGTGGACGTAGTGGTTTTGTTGCACGATATGAATATTATGGTGCTTCGCCCAGGTGTCTGCGAGCAACCCTTTTTGGAGAGGGATTCTTAGGACGTGCGACGTTAGGGAAAAGCAGAAAACCAGTGGGGAAGTACTAGCGGGGTTCCCGTAATATTCATTATTATATGATATATTCTTGTATTTGTTACTTGGTGAGAGTAGACATGGTGAGGATGGGAACTTAGTATACCTGTTTAGGTGACGATTTTGTTTCACTTGTTGTTTGATGTGCTTTAGCATGCTTTCTATACTTTTACACGAGAGGCTTTCGGGAGGATCCTACTGAGTATACTGTTATACTCACCCTATGTATATATAAACTATTTTTCAGGTCACATGGAGAAGGTTGGAGATCAAGCTGGTTTCTATGAGCTTGGGGTTGCAGGAGATGTTCGGGCTTGTGGTTGCTGCTATTTTTAATTTCTTTTGGGTACTTGCAGTTTTTCCCTTTTAGTTGTAGTACTTTTTCATGGAATTTCATATGTGTACTTGGGTTTTCGTTTATATTTCAGTCTGATTTGGAGTTTATTGGTGTCTATCATATCTCTCCCTTCTGCATGTGTTCTCTTAGAGTGTAATGCCTCCCACTTTGTAGGTTACTATACCCTCGGTGCTAGTCTCCAACCCGAGGACTGCTGGAGGTGGGACTTGGGGGGTCATTATCTCCCTTCTCGCATTACCGGCCTAGGAGGGGTACACTTTGGGGGGAGGGGTCATGACAGAGTGGTATTAGAGGCAGGTTGAGGGATAGGATGGAGTTTGGAGTTAGGCATAGGTGAGGATGCATGGGTTGGTAGGGCAACAATGTCATTCATGTATAGCAAGTGTGGTAAAAACTAGAGACTCACTAAGACACAGGCGTTTAGGGCCCCCTATGATATGATGTATGAACCTTTATGATTTCAATGGCTACTAAACAAGGTGATACTAGTTTCAGGGTAGAGACCTAGGAAAGGATCATGAATAATTCTTCCTTGTTCCTATGTTTGAATGGGTAGACCTTGAGATAGGTTAACCTAAAATGAATAAAAGAGAACAATTAATTAGTTAATGTTGAGTCTTCCATATTCTAGGTTTATGAACTCGAACAGTTGTTATTTTACAGGTATGGCACCAGGTCAACGTCCTCGTCAGGTTTTCATAGAAAATGTCTAGCAGGATATTCCATCATATCACCGTAGGTTAGAGTTTGATGATGACGACACTTAGAGGAAGACACTCCGAGTGTTTCAGCACTTGAGTATGCAGAAGTATGAGGGATCCGTTTCAGATGTAGTCACAGAAGACTGGTTAGAGGAGGTCGATATTAGCTTCAGATCAACTCGTGCTCGGAAGGAGCACTGGGTTTCCTTGGTTGTGAAAATGCTACGTGGAGCAGCAAGGCAGTGGTGGTTCTTGTTTCTCATGGATCGTGAGGAGTCAGTGATCTCATGGGAGGGAGTTTCGAGACAGGTTTAGAGTCGAGTTTCTTTCTTCGACTGTGAAGGAGTCCAATCATCAGGAGCTTCTTACCCTTTTACAAGGGAGCTCTAATGTTCGAGAGCTACGTATACAGCTTGAAGGTCTATTGTAGTGTGGTTTTGTTCAGCCAAGTGTGTCACTGTGGGGTGCACCAGTTTTTTCGTGAAGAAGGACGGCGATAGATTGAGGTTTTGTTTTGATTATCATCGCTTAAACAAAGTGACAATAAATAATCTCTATCCTCTTCAGTGAATTGATGATATATTCGATCAACTGAATGGTGCACATTGGTTCACAAAGATCGACTTGCGGTCGGGATATCATCAGATGTGTGTGAAGGATGAGGATATTCTGAAGACTGATTTCTGTTGTCGTCATGAGAACTATGAGTTCATTGTAATTCCGTTTTTCATGAAGAATTATCCAATTGTATTCATGGGATTGATGAATACTATTTTCCTTGAGTTCCTGACAAATTCATGGTTGTTTTCATCGACGAAATCCTTATGTACTCCACATCTGAAGAGGAGCATGCAGAGCATCTATGAGCCGTTTTGGGAGTTCTTCACCAACATAATTTGTACGAGAAGTTGTCAAAGTGTGAGTTTTGGGCTCGAGAAGTCCATTTCTTGGGGCATGTTGTGTCCTAACAGGGAGTAGCTTTGGATCGATCGAAGGTAGAATAAGTTTTGTCTTGGGTAGCCCCGAAGACAGTGTTAGAGGTGTGATGTTTCCTTGGTCTTGTAGGCTATTATAGGAGGTTCATAGCCAATGTCTCACGAGTTGTGACTCCTCAAATAGCTTTGACCAACAAGGATCAGGCATTCATATAGACTGATCAGTGTCTTGCAGCATTCAAGTATCTAAAGAAGAAGTTAGTAAGTCCTCCGGTCCTTTGTCTTCCAGCTGAGGGATTCCATTTTGATGTTTTCTATGATGCTTCACATCTGGGATTATGTTGTGTTCTCATGCAGTAGAGTTTAATTGTTTCTTATGGGTCTTAGAATTTGCATCCCCATGAAGAAAACTATGCCACCCATTATCTTGAGTTGGCATCCATGGTTTTTGCTCTGAAGTTGTGGAGACATTATCTCATTGGTGAGTGCTTTGGGGTTTTCAGTGATCATAAGAGTTTGAGGTATGTTTTCTCCCAGTGTGACTTGAACTTAGGACATCATCGGTAGATGTAGTTTTTACAGTAATACGACTTCAAAATATCATATACACCAGGAAAAGGAAATGTTGTATCTGATTTGCTAAGTTGAAAGTCACGTAGTGATGCTGTGCGTTAATCTGGTGATTCCTGAATAGTAATGGAAGAACTTTCAGCATTGCATCTTGATATGGGAGATGTTTGGGGTTGAGGTTGTATTTTTCTGATGATAGTACACTCATCCCTGGTGCATAATGTGGAAGAGTCCTAGTTGGGAGATCTAGAGGTAGAGGTTTGGAGAAATCGAGTTGTTTATGGTGAGGCCACTGATGGTTGGTTGGAGGATTAAAAAAACGAAGTGTTGTATCATGGAAGGATTTTTGTTCCC
Source organism: Viscum album (assembly GCA_963277665.1). Classification (NCBI taxonomy): domain Eukaryota; kingdom Viridiplantae; phylum Streptophyta; class Magnoliopsida; order Santalales; family Viscaceae; genus Viscum; species Viscum album. Next base: position 694,944 of record CAUJRU010000197.1, read on the forward strand.
TTGACATTGCACGAGATCGTTCTCCGAGAGTTCCATATTTCTCCCTTAGCAGTACATTCTAGTGTGAAAAAGATGTACTGATCCTTGAGGAGTCAGTTTTGGTGGCCTTAGCTGATGCGTGCGGTTGCAGAGTTTGTGTCTTGATGTTTAGTCTACCAAAAGGTGATGGCCGAACACCGTGTTTGTGGTGGTCTTCTCCAGCCATTATAGATTCCTCAGTGGAAGTTGGAGGAAATATCATTGAAATTTGTTACAGGTTTTCCTCAATCTTTGGGAGGACATGATTCTATTTGGGTTCTAGTGGATCGTTTACCAAAATCGGCCCACTTCATAGCGATCAAGGAGTTGAGCTCAGTGGAAGTTTTGTCGAGGTAGTGTCTAGAGGAGGTGGTGAGGCTTCATGGATTACCTAGGATGATCATTTATGATCGAGATCCTTGTTTTACCTCTAGGGTGTGGAGAGGTATCCAATATGCTTTTGGTTCTCAACTATGCCTTAACACTGCTTTTCAACCTCAAACGGATGGTCAGACAGAGTGAACCATCCAGACTCTTGAAGACATGTTACACTCTTGTGTTCTTGATTTTGGAGGTTCATGGATGAGGCACTTACCCTTGGTGGAGTTCGCTTATAATAATAGTTTTCACTCCACTATTGGTATGGCGTCATTTGAAGCCTTGTATGGTCAGCCTTTCCATTCTCTGTTGTGCTGGACTAGGGTCAGAGAGTCAGCAATTCTCGGACCGAAACTAGTGAAAAATACAACAGAGATGGTTCAGGTGATTTGTGAGAAGATGAATACAGCACAAGATCATCGAAAATCACATGTTAATCAAAGAAGTAGGCCCTTATATTTTGATTTTGGGGATTATGTGTTTCTAAAGGTGACTCCCCGTCATGGGAAACAGAGGTTTGGTCGTAGAAGTAAGCTTTCTCCCCGGTTTGTTGGGCCTTTCGAGGTGTTAGCTCATGTTGGAGCTGTGGCGTATCGAGTAACACTTCCCCCACAGATGAGTCAGATACATGAGGTTTTCCATGTATTAATGCTCCATCGTTACCTTCATGATGACCCCCACATTATTGATTGGGGATAGATCGATGTTGATGATGATGCAACCTTTGAATAGTGACCTGTGGAGATTCAAGACCGCAATGAGAAGGTGTTGCACGAGCATTCTATCCCCTTGGTTCGTGTCTTGTGGTGACACGGTGGCATGGAGGAGAGTACCTGGGAACGTGAGTCATAGATATGTGATCAGTACCCAGAGTTTGTGGATGCTTAACTATTTTCATGTAATGATGTTCCCATTGTGGTTAGACCTTTCATGTTTTATTTATAAATTTCATTTGTTGCTTTTGTGGCTTTGTCTCTTTTGAGAGGTATCTCGATGGGTGGTTGTTCAAACCCCATTTCTTTTTTTGTCTCTTTAGGTTGGTTTTGAATTCATGGGGATGAGAATGTTTTGAGAGGTATCTGATGTAATGGCCCAAACCTCTCTGGTCCATTACTTTGTGAAAATTAGGGTTAGGAAGAGGCCGCGTGAGTTTCAGGGGAGGAGAATTTAATTGATGGGAGAGATGGAGTAATTATAAGATCATAATGGGATTCAATAATAATAATAATTATTAATGATAATGATTGTGACCCATTGATGAAATTGAAAGAGGATTTATTAGTATTATATTAAATAATAAATGGTAATGGTGGATTTTAGTGTGTGATTAATTAAATGGAATGGTTTTAATTTAATATGAGAATAACCATGGTAAACTAATTTAATAAGATTAAATTAGAACATTGATGATTGGTGTTATTATTATTAATTTTATTAAAAATAACAATGAAGTGACAGAGTGGAGTTGGGAACCACACACAAGTAGCGCATGGAGGGAAGGAGGAGGCATAGAAATAGAGTTTTGTGTGAGTGATTGATCATTTATTCACTTTTAATAATCATTTTGATATTAATGCCAATAATGTTAAAATAAAATTAATAAGTTAAAAAGGTGAGTCAATCAAGGGGAGGTGCCTCTTTTGTCGGATCGTGAGGGAATTGTGGAAGAGAGAAAGATATTGGAGAGAGAAAGAGTTTAAAGGCAATAAAGATTTAAAATTTAAAGCAATAAAATAATTAAGAAATCAATCAAGGTGGAATGGGGTGATGCGCACCAAATTGGGGTGATTTTGTGCCTGGATTTTTTAATGTGATAATTTAAGGAATTAAATTAAATTAAATTAAAAATAATAATAATATAATAATGTAATTATTATTTTGGTTGGGAAAACTGAATTTTGACGGTACATTCCTCATGCGACCTCGGTTTGATGAACCGTCAGCAGCAGTGTGACCCAGACTTCAAGATGTAATTTATGAGTCCAATATCGGATGTCCTTTTTGGGTCTTCAGATCGGGTACCTGAAACGCTCATGAATTAATAGATTTAATATTATTATTAAATCTTCGACCTGCCATAACTCCCGTATGTGACGTCCGATTGAATTCTCATTAGTGGTAATGTGATCTTATCATTAATACGATCGATTTTAAGTCTAATGTGGGATATTAAATTATAGTTCGTGGGTCGGGTCCACGAAACACCCAATAAAAATATTATTATTATTACGGGATCTTACATCCAACATATCTCCCTCATATGGAGTTGGAATGGTGAAACGTCTGTGACATTGCGTCCTTGAAATTAAGATGGATGATTCAAAGACCATAAATCCTATGTTAATTATACCTAAAGCTCGGGATGTTTTTACTCAGTGAAATCACATGGGTTAATGCGATCATCTTTTAATGTGAAATTAAGTGTATCTTAAATCATCGCACCATTAAATCTTCAAAAGCGAAAAGATATCATCCTCCCTCTTTCTTCCTCTTTGTTCTCAGCTATGAGATGCTAGAACCTTTCAATCCTTCCTGTAGGAGTTGCAAAATCAAACTTTACTCCTTGGATCGATTCTTCTTTGTTTTGATGCAACCAAGCTATAACGATCTATCCTTGATATAAGTTATGTTTTATTGTCATTCCTTTGGGACCATATTCTCCTATTTCTCCCTTCCATATTATTCCATGTAATCTCCATGCTTCTAATTGGAGTTTTCTTGGGGTCTGGTTGGTGCGGTCATACTGTGGCATCCTCGGGTTGATGTAGTTGGCGTGAGAGGAGGATCATGACCCGTTGTGTGGATAAAGAACATCAAGAAAACTTCTAGGTAGGGCATTCGTTTCTTCTCTCTTATTTTACGTACAACTGCATTGTTATCATGTTTAATCCCAATGGATGACAATGGAATTGAAATAATAAATATTTAACTAGATAAATAAATTGATATTAATCGTATGATATTGATTCAAGTTTTTCTAGATAGTGTGATATCTATGCTTTCTTTGATTAGCTGTTCGTACTTGATGGAAATCGGTAAAGAACATAAATTGGGATAAATTGATAATTGTTTGGCTTAAGATAAAGAGGCATGTAAACAAATTTGGTTCTAGTTGTAATTTTATGTTAATCAAATTGGCGCAATAATAATGTTTTATTATTTTTGATTTCTTTTTGATTAGGTTTCCCGAATTTGGAACCTCCGAATAATAAATCTATTAATTCAAGATGGATTAAAGAACTGATTGTTTGATAATTCCTTAAAGGGTTCTGAGTTACCCTCTTGATTTTTAAAGGACCAAGAGACCAATTAAATTTGGTGTTTGTTTTTCTGTTTTTTCTGCTGTGATTTGATCCTGGATGGATGCTGTGATATGTGGGGGAATAGAGGATTTTGGTTGTGGCAGCAGATGACACCTACAGTGGCAAGATGCATCAGTTTATGCATGTGGGTGTCAGGAAGGACATGAGGGATAATGGAATGGAGTGGATATGATTGTTGGATGCTGGGTAATTTTGATTGGTTGTATATCTACTTTACTTTTCCCCACAGCCCTAGGTAGCTAGTCTTACTTACCCCTCTTCCGAAAGAGGCGAATACACGTGGGGTATTCCACGTAATTTTCGTGTTTAGCTTCTCAAGGAAGGATGGGTATATGATCTTACTATATGCGGAAAAGACTCGATGAGTAGTACATCTATTCACCGTGTTGAGCCCCTTGTGTTTAGTAGCATATAATGTTTTTCTACAATTCCTGGGAATGTGGGATAGTATTTCTATAATGAATAATTGAATAAATGGTGTTAAAACATGGGGATGGAGTTGCTGGAACATAATGATGAGGTTGTACGTTTTGAAGGAATAATTGACTTTGGGTGTGATGCTAATGAAATTTAATGTGGAATTTTCCATGGTTAATTAATGTTTAATGAATTAATTAACGTAAAGTGTAACTGATAAAAAAGGAATGAATTAATCTAATAAATCTCTTTAAATGGTTGTGTGCTTATAAGATACCTATTCTTAGAAGTAGCAGCCCAGAGTCTGAGAGACGTTAGCTGTAGTTGGGTCTAAGACTCGGTTATCCACATAGTGTGGTTGTGAGTTATAATATATCCTATAATTTTTGTGTTTCTATATTCTAATCCACCATGTCAGTAAGGGAAACTGACACCTTGGGGATTCTAAGCCCTAGAGGGTGTTTTCCCCAATATTTTAGTGGGAGGATGGATGGTTGACTACCCCATTTGGCCCCGCTCTCTTCTATTGGTAGTTACTAGTGCTGGAAGGCACATTGGTTAGTATTTCAAATAAATTTGTGTAGAGGGATGTAATGGAGTGTGGTTATTCACACACATATATTTAGGATATATTTTTCTATGTACTACTATAGGTGTAACGTGTATAGGCTTTGATGGCTTGAGGACCCTTACTCGGTGTATGGGTTGTAATGTCTTGAGGTATTATACACAACGTATGATACACATTATGCGAGCTATGGTGGATCCAAAAAACTACTTGGTTACTTTGGTGTGTGGACGTGGTGGTTTTGTTGCACGAGGTTCATATTGTAGTGCTTCATCCAGGTGTTTGCGGGAAAGCCTTTTTGGGGAGAGATGCTCAGGATGTGTGACATTGGGGCAAAGCAGAAAACCAGTGGAGAAGTAGTAGCGGGGTACCCTTGATATTCTTTGTTATATGATATATTACTGTATGCGTTACTTGGTGAGAGTAGCCACGGGGAGATTGGGAACTTAGTATACCTGTTTAGGTGATGAGTTAGTTTGACTTGTTGTTCGCTGTGCTTTAGCATGCTTTCTACACTTTTTCATGAGAGGCTTTGGGGAGGATCCTATTGAGTTTACTGTTATACTCACCCTATGTATATATAAACTATTTTTTAGGTCACTTGGTGTAGGTTAGAGATCAAGCTGATTTCTACTAGCTTGGGGTTGTAGGAGATATTCAGGCTTGTGGTCGTTGCGGTTTTTACTTTCTTTTGGGTACTTGAAGTTTTTCCCTTTTAGTTTTAGTGCTTTTGCATGGCATTTTATATGTGTACTTGGGTTTTCGTTTATATTTCAGTATGAGTTGGATTTGATTGGAGTCTATCTTATCTCTCTCTTATGTATGTGTTCTCTTTGAGGGTAATGCCTCCCATTTTGTGTGTTACTATACCCTCTGTGCTATTCACCAACCCGGGGCCTACTGGAGGCGGGACTCGGGGGTCATTATCTCCCTTCTCGCATTACCGGCCCAGGAGGGGTACACTTTGTGGAGAGGGGGTCGTGACAGATTATTTTTATGGTTTAGGGATTTTTATATTGTAAAATGGAATATTTTAATGTTGTAATTATAATTATAGGTTTTTTTAATGGTTTTAAGTGATCCTCGTTTATAAGAGAGGAAAAGAGAAATTTTGAAAACCCCCATTATAATTTTCTAATTCAATAAAACTATTCTGAGTTCCATGGATCCAAAAATTTAAATTTATGGATTTTTGGGGATAATATTTTTTTATAAATAAAAAAACCATGTTTTTCACTTTTATTATAAATATGATATAGGATTTGATCCATTAGGTTTTTACATTTTACCCTATTACTTTAAAAAATAGTAACTAGTATTTAGCTATGTGATTTTATGTTTCTTCTAACATCTAAAATTCCTCATATAACCAAATTTGGGTATTATAACACTAAAATTAATCATTATTTAATCAAATTAATTTTATAACTATTATAATATTAACCTTTAAATCGAAAAATATATATTGTAAAGAAAAGGTTTTTCAGTAGAAAAATAAAATTTTTACAATTATGGACTCTTCAAATAGTTTAATATTTCATAAAAAATTATATGGGTTTGATTATATTTATTTAAATATTTATTCATAATATATAATCTATTATTTAATTTATTTAATTTATTTAATTCTTTATAAATTTCATGAAATAAAAAAATAATTCTAGAATAATTATTTCATCGTTATCCTAATGATTAACAATAATTCTACTAATAGAAATTCTATAGGAATAAATGGTCATATTAAATAATTAGAACATTATTATATCAAATATATGAATCATTTTATCATAGTAACATTATATTTGTGGGGATATTATTCCTAATATTATCACGTGTTACGCATAAAAATACGCTTTAAAAAACATTTCTTTAAGAAAAAATATTTACGACTATGATAATAATATAAATTTAATTTATTCCAAGGAATTTAAGATCAATATTACCATTCCAAGTTTATTTATTCAATTGTAAATGAAATCAACAACATCATTTCATTATGTTTTAATTAATTTGAAAAATCATTTGAAATAAAATTTAATTAAAACACTACATAAATATTTAGAATGTTGAGAATTGGTTTATAGATTAAAAATTGATTTTTGAAATTATTTATCATATATTAAATGTTTATTAGTAAAAATATTAACAATATAATCAATGAATTCATATTATTTTTAGAATTGATGACATTAATTGGTATTTTTAATATTCACCTAAAAATTATTATTTTAGAAAAATCTCAAAAAATAAATCCCGAGATATTTTTTTTCCTATTAATTAAAATAATAATTTTTGTTTTTCAAATATAAATTCATTATATTAAAATTTATCATTTTAAAATAATATTTATTGTATAAATAAAATAGTTTTATTGAAAATTTCTTTTTCAATATTTACTCATATGAATTATTCACCTTCCAAAGGAAATAACTATTAATGATTTACAATTTTATTATTTTTTATATAATAAATAATTATTTATTCTTAATGATTTTTGGTTTATTACTTTGCGTGTATCGTGTGATGCAAATTATAGAACAAAATATAAATCATGAGGGACTCAAGATCTTGGTTCATTATAGTTGTATGGTCTTGACATCCTATTTTGGATGGTTGTAAACTACAATACAATAATAAACATTGTGGGTCTCCCCTTCATAACAATTGGAAACTAGCACAATGATATAATTTCCCTATTATTGTTGCTCCTTGATCCCCCCCATAGCTAAGAATCATGGTCTAAATGTTCATGTGGTATAAATTATCAACATGTCACTATGATTATGTTCAGTATATTATCAAGAATAATTCAAGGAATTTTTAATTTTAATATCAGTTGGTGGAAGATTGATTGGATAACAGATGCCCATGTGAATAAAAAGTAACCAAAATTTTCCAACACCATGGGGTGATTCTAATCAAACTCATAATTATAGATAGATTGACTCACCTAAAATATATATTAAAAATAAAATCTAAAACATATTCACCTATATATATTGAAAATAAAAAAATAGAACCTAAAAAAATTACCCTGGCTTATAATGAGATTCAATATGAATGGTATCTATTGTAATTGTAATAGAAGATGCTAGATTTCGGGTGAGAGCTTCATTAGGAGTGAACATAAATTTTTAATGGTCGCCAATAATATGTTCTAAGGCTTAATCATTTATTTTTATTGTACTCACACCTTGGATATCCATCAAAGTTTTTTTCGAGGATAATGGAAGGTTCAAAATATTGTTCCAAGGGATATAGTTGTTAATATATGACTCTATTAAACCATGAAATTATTGGAAGGAACTATAGGATATATGGAGAATTTTTCCTAAATGAACTTCACCCAACACCTAGTAGAGTCTCCCTATGGTTAGTATATGAATATTTATTCCTATCCATCATAATAAATGTGTATCCATAATAAATATTTAAGACATTAGCCTAGTTCATTTCAAACTTGTTATATCCTCTAATTGGGAAACATTTCTTTAAGGATGGCTTTCCAATGATCTTGATTTAAAACTGATTGTGTCAATAATGTCAAAATGTATATTTAATATTATCTATAGTAGACTATAATATATTCAGAGTGTTATTGGTGTGCTAGGTTAGGTAGAGCCTTGGTATTTTCATCTTGGGTTTCAACCCATGATAACATGAAAATTATTAATATACCCACTAATTTATACATTACAAATTTTTAGAACTCAAATTTTTTATCTAATAATTGAGTTTATTTAATAGATCCACTTATAGGCTAGGTGTATTCTGAATATTTTCCTATACATATTAGGAGATGAGATACTCATTAAATATCTTATAATAAATAGTATGTCCCCTAAATTCATAAAAGATTTAGAGGCTTATGAAAACTTCCCCATGCATTAGGTAGAAGGAATTGGATTTGGAACATAATTAACTAATGAACTATGTTATAAGATCTAAATGATAATAATATTCTAATTGGTAAGTCGATGTGGCATCATAATTACCTATAGGCTTTAAATTTCATTACACTCAATGCAGCTCCAGTTCTCTAGGTATGGAGATAATGACTCATCAAAAAAGATTCCCCTAAAGTATAGAAATCATCCCTGAATCCACCCTATCAATTTAAATTACGTTGAAAATCCCTTGAAGGTAATTTATTCATATGTGGTCTACTGATATTCTTGAAACCCACTATTCCTCATCACTGAATAATGATCCAAGTGGTATGATTCATCATTTCAAATTTGAGGAATGGTATCCAAGTTATTTTTTTGAGTTATTACTTGTGATGATAAAATGATATGGAAATCATGATTAGAACATGATTCTAAAATTTTAATTTTACTATGGATACTATATATGTTTAAAGGTTGTCTGTCTTGTAATTAGTAATTGAGAAGAGATGATCCAATAATACTTGAATGTTGAAGTTGACATGAAATTATTATTTTTCCTGAACCATGTTCAACATCATTGACTATATTATTAAAAATGGTTTCCAATACCTCACTCAAAATACAATTTTCATGATGGGTCATGTTCTTATAAGATAATATTTTTGCATATTTTTTTTGTATTGATAGTTTTAAATGTAATGACAGTTTAAAAGGAAGGTGTTGTAAGTCTAAGGAAAATTGATGGAAATTTTTCAATGTATAAAAATTAATCCATGTAACTTATCTCAGCCTCATTCACCAAACTTATTTTGAGTCAAGAATATATGAATTTCTATCACACTATGATTATCCACATCTACTAACATATTTCTGATTAAATATTCCTATAATATAGAATTATCTAATTAGTATACAAAGGCCAACATTAATGTGGTGATTATCACCTAAACATAATAGTAAATGAGTGGTAAACATAACAAATTAGAGAATATTAATTAATGTGTTATACCTCGGTATTTAATTTCTAGTAATGATATAGAATAGTTAAATTATTGAAGAACCATATTCTATGTACCTGGAAATCGAGGAATATATTAATGGCCAATTTTATGACCACATATCATGCCCTAGTCCTTAATCCATGTATAAGATTAATTCCTAAATAATGGTATTTACAATCCAAAAGGGACCACCATACTAGAATCACATTTACCTTAGATTTTGATCCTCCTCATTCTGGTCAGATCCAATTATGTGGGGATAATTTTTTAGCACCAACTTTTTCTAAGTGTGGATTATTAAATTAAATTAAGGAGCATTGATGTGAAAGAAATTTAAGTGGGACCTATCCAATTATGCATCTGGAATCCCTCTCCCAATTATTATTACATAAATTAATTTTCATAAAATTATCCCAAGATAATGTTTCCTTATAAAATTCCCTTCACAAATCAAACTCTCATTCTTTTTATCCATATGTGACACCCAAAAATTATAAAACGAAACATTATATTCAACAGTGTGTCTAAAAAGAAACGCCAATGTAAGAAGACAATATAATATCCAATAAATTTACAATAAATTTCATGAAAATTAATTTAATTTATTTGACATCTTATGTCACACACAACAACTATTTTTTTATATTTCTTGTGTTACACGCATGACTGAGTTTTGTCAAACAAATATTATTAATAATATTATTTAATATGATATTTATTTCATATAACATGAAATAGTGGGAATGGATATGATTAAATAACCTTTTAATAATTTTAGATTAAATTTTTTTGAATATCTATTTATTATAATTAAAATATGAATCATTTAATATAAAAAAAGTGTTTTATAAAAATAGTATTTTTCTAAAAAGATGGGTTAGTGTATCTTTGTGAAAATAACATAATCTTAATTTTTAATAAATTTAGAAAAATTAAATTCAAAAATATTAATAATTTCTATGATAAAAATATTAATATTATTTTAGGGTGAATTTTTGGGATTCTTTTGAAACATATCATTTTTTTGATAAATGGTGGAAAATTCTGAAATATAATTCAAAAATGTTCTTTGGATTAAATTATTTATAAATGTAAATTATATTTTAAATTGGATTTAGTATATAAATATTAAATTTTTTAATTTTTAATTCAATTTATGTCATTGGAATCATTTTCATATTAAATTGAGATATAAAACATTGTAAACATTTGAACATTTTGTCTTCAAACACTCTCTTTGTCATCACGCCGACAGGATTAATTTTTAATTAAAATTTTTAGTTTATTTTAATTTATTTATTTAGAATGGATTCCATATTTCAGGAAATAGTAATTTCTAATTTATAATATGTCTAACTTAATTTTTTACCAAAATGAATAGTGAAAACAGTAAAAACAATTACCACGGTTATGGTAAATACTAATTTACCTAGGGATAAACTAAGTTGATAATGTTTAAAAATGTCCAAACAACATGTTAGACACCGATTGGATGGAAATATTTATAAATTAACTCATCTAGATATGATAATGTAAAATATTGTATTCTTTTTTACCTGAAATAAACTTATGTATAATTGAAATGTTTCAAAAAATTACAACTCTTCCATTTAACTCGCTTATAAAAGGCCACCCCCATCAACTCTTATCCATACCTTAAAAAATATTGGTTCATACATGTCCAGAACTAATAACATACCTACTTCCATTTTATAACTCCAAAATCATTATAAAGATCATAAAACGAACCTTGTAAGTATTTAGATCAAACCTAATGAGGATACCCAAATAAGATTTAGCATTCTCTAGAGTGCGTTTTAATTTTATTTCCTTATTCACATCCTTGAATTTGTATTAACCCATAATTATATAGTAACCTCCCAGTATCCCATATACTAGGATATTTTTATAACTTTTTCATGAAAAAGAAAATCTATATTTCTATCAAATGGGTTACAAAATAATATTTCATGTGTACAGAGGCATACCGCCTCATGAACAAATTTCATTCATTCTTCTATTAAATCATTTAAAGGTTGGGAAAGATAATGGATATAAATTATATACATGAAACATATAATATATTTATACCTATGGAGTAATTAAATCAAATATATATTTTTCCATTCCATTCCACACGGGATACGATAATATTGCTCATTTTTATGGAAGACGGCTGACTCACGAAGGGACGTGATTTCTCTTTCACTAACACTTTATATGGAATATAATATGGATAAAGTTAATGATTGTATGTTACATAAATGAGATAATTATTTAATTAATTAAATATTTATGATTTTTAAAAGATAATATATATCATTTTATTTCTATAAATTTTCATTCAATGAGAGATGACAACATCACCTGTTTATGTGTGGACTATCACCTTCACAAATGACGTGACTCTCTTTTCATCACCAAACCACATGGATGATATATATATTTATATATATGTATATTTAATGATATAATATGTTATTTATTATAATATTTTCATTCTGTAAGGATAAAATATTAGGTACCTCCATTCCATAATGATCATTGAAAAAAGAAGATGTTACTCATGGATTTGTACGACCAACTGTATCTTTAATCATAACGTAAGTCAATACTTAAAACCATATTTCAAGATTGGTATTAAATATTTAATTAATGTACATATATTATAATTCTATAAATAAATTTACTCTAGATATTATAAAACTATATAATATGTTCATTAAATCAGTATTTCTTGTTGAAACACACTTGAAAACCCAAGATAATTACCACCCAAGCTCATAAAAATTAAGAATAATTACTAACAAACAAGTGATAAGATGTTATAAAATGTTCATATTTGATATTTTAAATATTAATATAGTTCATTCATATGTTAATAAAATATTCTAAAACATTATACATGATATTAATGAACATTCAACCAGAAGGATTCATATGATAATGGATTTTTTCTCAATTTCATTTAATTAAAGAAGAATGTAAGGTTATAAAGATAGTTTCTTTTATATGATCCTCATATTATGATTTTTCATGTAAAATATTTAATAATTAGTCCTTCATGGTATTTCATTTCTCAATTTGAATTATTTTATCAAAGGTCATTTGAATTAATGTTTACTAAGGCGTATAGATTTTCATAACTCAATTTCTTTTCACTGAGTTCAATTACACATTTATGGTCGTTAATATTATAATTTCATGTTTATAATTACTTTTTATTTTTTTCTTGTATCCTCTTATTTTATAAGAATTTATTATTTATACACATAATCGATTAATTAATTAATTCTCATTTAAATGTTATGATCTTCGTAAGGGTTTATTTCAAAATATCAGTCTAACCGAGAATGTATATTATTGAATTTCAATTGAAGGAAATTATATGATCATTTTATAAATAAAAACAAAAATATTTTATTATATATAGGTTATTAATTATATTTTATTGTAATAACTATATTATTCGTCCCATTGGTTCTTATAATTATTGACAATTTTTTTCATAACTTTCGACTTAATTTCTATCATCAGTGGGATATCTATTTTAATATATAATAATGTTTTCTAAATATTATTTCAAAAATATAATCATTTTCAAAAATATTTATTAAATAATTTTTTTTCAATGTTTAACTTTTTTTTAAATGTTTTGAAATAAATATTCTTTTTATCTTCTGAACGAGGCACTTTCCTAACCATTTTATAATGAAAAAGTAATGTTATTTTTAACTTCTACATCATGTAAGGAATTAATATCCATCATGTAAAACATTTAATTAATGATTCATTTTCAATTGTAAATAGTTATTTTAAATAAAAATTTTTCCCTAATATTCAAGAAATTGTTATTTTTTATAGATGAATTTCAATTAAAATGGTTTCCCAAAAATATTTTATATTATAAAAAGTGATTTTCAAGTTGAAGAATATATTTTACCCAAGAATATTTTCAAATATATTTTTATATTATTTCTATCCATCAAATAAAACATCTATTTTATCTTACTCTAATGTGTATATGTTTTTAAAATATGTATTCTTACTCTATATGGTTTATACCAATTTTGACCAAGTATAGAATTTACCTTTGATTCCTTGTTTAATTTTGTAGTCATTAACATTCACTTGAAATATTCAAATTATTGAGATCATTAGACATTATGTTTCCCTCGGAATATCGACATTAATCATCATAGTTATTACTATTTCATAAATTGTATCTCATTTATATATACATTTTTTACTTTGAAATTTATTTGATTGAATATGGAAATGTTGATAAATATTTATCCTTTACTCAATATGAATATTTGTTGTTATGTAATGATGAGTTGTTAATTAAATTCAATGTTCGAATATGAGTATTTCATAAGATCTAGTGTGATGAATGTATCATGGGATTATATAAACAATCAATGCATCGGTAGGTCTCAGGACACAAAAAAGTTAATCTATAGTTAAATTTGTTTTTACATGCAGTTTAAACCATATTGAGATAGTTATTGATAGTAGAGATATAATGATTCATGAGATCATGAAGTCCGATAATTAATAATTTCCTTCATTAAATAATTCATTTAATATTATCCATTATAATTTCATAATGATATTACATATGGATATATTTCATTGTCAGTTTTTTTAAATCTCATGTGTTTTATTTTATATACCTTTTATTTTTTATTATTCCTTATCAATTTATGATTTTAATGTTTTTGATTAAATGGAATGTGTTTTTATTTATTTAAATTTTTATACTAATTCTTATATATAATATTTTTGTATTGATGTTATCATTGAATGCACTTCTTTCAATGTCTAATTATTGCATGGAATTTTTTGAAAATTATTTACCTTTCTATGTTGATTATTATCATTCATTCATTATTTATCCCATTATACTTATACCATAATAAGAATTTTATATCTCCCTTATTTTATATCCATTTCTTGGGATTCCATGAAGTTTACAATGACTGATATATAGGGGTATTCTAGATGGAATAAATTTATTCTAAAAAATTGTTACCTTGAAATATTTGTAGTTTAATGTATTGTGAGAGAGATGTATATATATTATTTAAGAAAAAAACCAAACTTTTAGGTCATTTGGGATGTGATTACTTATATATTATGCCAATTTCATAAAAAAGGAACTAGATCCAAACCACTAGGTTCTGTCACTATAGTCGGCATCAGAGCATGTTTTGTAGCAACTTTTCGAATAAGATTTAAAAGAAAATAGATTAGGTAACATAACCCTTTGATTGAATATGATTATATGTATATAAAAACATCATAATGTTCTATTAAGGTAGATAGTATGTTATTTTTACTTACAATAAATGTCTCACTACATACTGAAATTGTACATGGTTCTATAACAGATGTACCTTGGGGTAATAAAATTGAAAAGAACACATTGGGCTTGACCCAATCATCACATAGTGAATGATAATAGGGGTTAAAGCACACCTGGTTTGACACTCTTAGGGAATATTCTTAGGATAATTCAAATTTTATTTACAAACCATTATGAAGGATTGTAATAGACACTGAAATTGAATGACCTGGATTAAACCAAAGGTGACTCAGATTGAAGATAAAGTGTAATGTTTCAAAAATACTATAAATGATTTTATTATTAACACCTAGAACAAGGAAATGACTATTTTGAAAAAAAATGTATGATTTATTTATCTATTGGGATTTAGGAATAAAATTGTAGAATTATTATACCAATGGTATTTATTTCTGAGAATTATGAAAAACATGAAGATTATTTTAGAATTTAGAAGAATATTTGTTTTAATTAAAATGTGTTATGAAAACCACTATGGTTATGGTTTTAAGGATGGTCAATAGTTTTATTTCATAAAAACTCCGTTTTACTAAATTTATGGATGTAATGTCACAAGATTAAGGAAATTTTGGACAAATTATGGGATATATATATTTTACTAAGAATTTATTTGAGTAATAATGCATTTAAATTTTACTTACATAATTTTAATGGTATTGGAAATATTAAATGATAATATTATCATTAATTAATATTTAATAGAATTCAAAATATAGTATAATACTTTTATAAAAAAAATAAATTGTTTTGAAAACAATGGTAAAAATATTATTTAATGAATAATTTTATTTCAAGTATGTCCACCATATTTTTTAGATACATTATAAATATAATATCAATATATTCTATAAAAAAGGACAAAATCATTTCTCTATGAAACCACACTCATTTTGGAATGGCCATGTGGCCTGAAACCACGGTCGAATAAAGATAAGGGTTTATCGCTGATCACTGGCCTAAGCGATGTCTAGGTTAATTTCTCATTGATTTTAGTTGAACAATTTGGAAAATAAATATTAATGATGAACTAGTAGTGTTACTTTTGAGTTTTAATCCTTCAGTTATAATTTTGGATAAATTTCTCTTACCATATTAGTTTTTGGTAAATATTTAGAGATACATGGAAATAGGTTTATCTCTTTTATGGATCTCATGATATATTAGATGTGAATTTTATTTCTATGAAAATCTATTTTAGATATCCATTTCTTGGCGTAAGTGATAAATTGAAAAATTAATGAAGCACAACCAAATGATAATTTTGTGATTTTAAAATATAAACATATCAAGTATATATTATTATATAATTTGACAGCAAAATAATTTATCAAATTCTAAAACCCAATCATGAAATAAAAATGTTATCCTATTACCTTCAATTATTTTAAACTGATGGTATTATAAATCATCCCAGATTTATGGTTTTGAGACCCTTAACTATCGATTTATCATTTAAATTCCTATGATCAATGGCCTCAATCACACTCTATTATTATTTACTCCTTTCTTCCATGTTAATATATTCTCATGTAATAAAGTTCTTCTACTTAGAATCCCAGTCAAGTGTTATTCCGTAACCAGACCATATATCTTATTAAGAGAATTTTTTATTAAATCATTTTATGATATATATTTATCAATAATGGTATTTAAAAATGTCAAAACCTTGATTATAATGATAAAGTATGAATTGTTTGGACATAATTTTTTTTTGGTGGGGTGAATGTAACACCCAATTTTTTTGAAAGATTGACCTTATTTTCCATAGTGTATGAAACGATCACCACAATAATTATTATATAATATAACAGCACAATACATTAAAATATATTTTTTATTAAAAATTTAATATCTTAAATTTTATACAATACAGAAAACAAAGAGTTTTTTCTATATCACACATAACATGGAAGATTGTTTTTTAACGAAAAATTAATATGTTATTAATATTATTATTTAATATGGAAATTATTACCTAGATGTTGTAGTGGTGAGTACGGAGAGGATTTAATAAAATATTAAAATATATTATTTTCACAAATTTATTATTTATTAAATGTTAATAAATGAAGTAATGATCATTTTAAAGACAAATGAATATTTTCAAAAAAACATATTTTTTTTCTAAAGTATAGTTTAGTCATGATTTTTGAAAACAATTTAAATTTTATGATTAAAAATTTATAAAATTTATTTTAAAAAATAAAAATCAATTTCTATATCAATATATAAAAATTATCATAGGCTAATTTTTTTACTCTTCTGAAAAGTTTCATATTTATATAAATATAGAAAATAGTAAATTTTAGTTGAAAAAATCATTTTGGTGTATGTAATTTACAAAGTTAAATTATATTATAAATTGGGTTTATGGTTTAATTTTTTCAATTTTATATCAATTATTATAATTTAGGTCTTTTTAATAATTTTAATATTTAATAATGATACAAACATCATAAATATTCAAACACATTCTCTTTAAAATATCACTTTATCATCACGCCTATGGGATTAATTTTAGATTAAAATATACCACTTATATGAATTGAATATTAAAAAATAGATTCAATATTTATAATCATAATTATTTATAACTTCTTATTAGGTAAATATATTTTTTTCATGAAAATGAGTAGTGAAAATAGTAAAAACAAAATATCACAGTTAACAAAAAACAAATTAATTGAGGGGTTAAACTAAGAAGATAATGGTTAAAAGGTAACATAAGAATTGTGAAAAAATAAATTTTTGGTCATAATTTAACATAAAATCTTCTAAATTAAATAATTTTCCATTCCGGGAACTTTTTTCTGATAAAAACATGGGTATGATTGAATATTTTCAATAAATTACAAGTCTGTCACTCGCCTCACTTATAAAAGGCCACCAACCGTCCTCACTTATTCGCACCTTAAAAATACACTGTTTAAGCCAATACATAACCAAATCACTTCCCAAATAAATATTTTAATCCTAAAATCCTTTTATTTTTCATAAATCCATCCTAGGATGGATTTAGTGCAAACCGAAGGAGGTTACCTAAAGAAGATGTAACGTTCTACAACAAGTGTGTTTATTTTATTTTCTTCTCCATCATCAATTACTATTAAACAACTAGGACATAATAACTTTCTTATATTCCATATATAAATTTTTTCATAATAAGGTTATTACCTAAAACCATCTCCAATTACATCAAATGGGTTACAAAATCATCATTTGTATATATGACAGACTTCCGCCTAAAGAACCAATGTCATTTGTTCTACCATTACCTCTTTCATAGTTGGGTATGATAATTAATTTATAGTATATATTTCATATTTATAAAATAATAATGCCCCTAGATTCATTATATCTTATATAAATTTTTATATTACATTTTGTAGGAAGTACGATAAAATCACTTGTATGTATGGAAGACTAACACTGTGCGAAGCAATGTGACTTATCTTTCACTAACATAATGTATGGATGTAATAAGTATAAATAAATGATTATTTGAGATAAAAATTTCCTAATAATTATATTAATAAAAATTTAATAATTCTTTAAAAATTATTTATATCATTTTATTTTATATATATTTCACTCAATGAAAGATGATAACAACATTCGAATATATGTGGACCACCATGTTCATGAAATTATGTGAATCTATGTTCATCCCCACACTACATGGATGATATATAAATAAATGTTTATTTAAATAAATAATATGTTATTTAAGATATTATTATCACTATTTGAGGATAAGATATTACATACCTCCTTTCCATAGAGATCATTAAAAAAAGAAAATGCTACTCAAGCATACGTAAGACCAAAAGTCTCCATGATCGTAACATAAATGATTCCTAAAAACCATATTTCATTATAGATATTAAAATTATATTTTATTTATTAATATGAAATTTATTTCCTGATTTTTATTCTTTATATTATAAAACTATATAATATGTTCAGGAAACAGATCTTTTATAATGAAACACGCATGAGAAACCAAGGCAACCAACTACTGAAACAATGAAAAATATGAAATATTATTAACAAATGAGTTATAAGAAGTTATTATAAATATAATATATAATATTATGAATATAAATTTGGTGATATTATATTTTATCATGTATTTTAAAACACTATTCATTATCATAAATCAATTTCAACCAAAAGGAAGCATATGGTGAAGAAGTATGTCTTAATTTCATTTCATTGAGAAATATTGTAATGTTATAAAAATATTATCTAATGTGGTGTATATACCAAAACATATATATATAATATCATGAATAATTAATTATCTATGTTATTTCATTTTTTATGGTGAATTATTTAATCTATATTGATTTTAATTTATATTTACAATTTCGTTAAAATTTCATAACTCAATTCTTTTTCATTTTATTACATTAGTCTTTTGTTGTCATTAATATTTTAATATTTATTTTATAATGGATTTTGATTATATAATGTTTTATTTCCAGTTTTTAAGGGAATTTATAGTTTATACTGATAATCTACTCAATTATTAATTCTCACTTCAACTTTATGATCATCATAAGTGTTTATTTCATAATCTTATTCTAATCGAGATTGTGTAATCTTGAATATATGTTGACTGTAAAATATTTGATCACATTCTAAATAAAAAAAGTTACATTTTATAATATTCTAGTTATTCATTATCATTTTTATACAGGATTACCATTTTCCACTATTTGGTAATTAAAATTATTGAATAAAATGTTTTAATAAAATGAATCTTCATTTATCCATTTAGTCATAATTAAATTTTCTTCCAATATCATTTTTTATAAAAAAAAGTATTCCATAATGTTTTTTACATTTTAAAATTGATTTATTAGAAAAAAATATACTCATGTTTTAAATTACAAAAAATCTGTTTGAGGGATTATTATTTTCATTTTCTTAATGAGACACTTTTCTTACCATTTTACAGTGTAAAAGGATTGTTATTTTCAACAAGTAAGTCACATAATGAATTACCCACCATAATTATAATAATTTCCTTGAATATTCCTTTACATGTTTTCTGGGTTATTTTAATGAAAATTTTTTATAAATAATTTGGAAATTATTAGTTTTTTAAATTTTTTTTTAAAGAAAAGAATTTTCAAAATAAAAATGATATTTTCCTCAAGAATTTTTTTAGTGATATTTTTACAGTATTTGTACTCATCAAGGAAAAAATCCTATATTATTACTCCAATAGTAACATGTTTATATCATTTATATTCTTCCTCTATAAGGTTTATGATTATTTTATCTAATGATAGTATTAACATTCTCTTCCTTGTATCATTTTTAGTCATTAAATATCTTTTAATATATTCATATTCTTATGATCCTTAGACATTAAATTTTCCTTGAAATATCCATATTATTCATCATTGATTTTATTATTTATTAAAAAATATCTCATTTCTATATATGTTGTTTAAATTTGAATTTAATTTGATTTAATATGGAAATATTTAGAAATTAGTATCCTTTTCTGAATATGGATATTTTATGTTATGTAATATTAATTCATTAATTAAATAATTATTTAATATATGAGTAATTATTTGGACCTATTGGAATGGGTGGTCCTATAATTTTATATCTCATTTATCCATCAATATATCTCACTAAACAAAAAAGACAAGTGAGCAATAGAAGTATTTTTTTCTATAGTATAAAACTTCTAGTGAAAGTTCGTGGTGAAAGATTTATCATGATGCATGAGATCATGGTTTCCAACAATTAGGTAATGTCATCATTAAATAATATATTTCATATTATCAATAATATTTTCAAAATTAAATTACCTCTTCTTGAATATTATTCTCAATTTATTTATTTAATTGAATGTGTTTTTATTTATTTACCATTCCATATTAATTATGCCACATCTAGTTTTGATAGTCATGTTTTTAAATAAATGTCCTTAATTTTTATTTATCTACCTTTACATATTAATTATTATATATGATATTTTCATATTTATATTATCTCTGTATGCACTTAATTTTCATTTTTGGGATTACATGGCATGTGTGTTAATTTATTTACCATTACATTCTTATTATTCACACTAATTCGTTATAGTATATGTTATACTGAAAACCTAATAATAATTTCAGTTCCCCCTTATTTTTTCCTTTACCCAGGATACCATGATGTTTAATAGGACCTGTATCCATGAATAATTTATATAGAATAAGGTAATTCACAAAAAATTAATTGTAATTTTTATATTTCAATGTAATGTAATGCTTGTGTATGTCTCCAGTTTATCATGTATACTAAACTATTAATTCCATTGAGATGTGATTACATGTATGTTTTTTCAATGTAATAAATATTGAACTAGCTCTAGGCTATGGTATTCTAGGTCCCTACACATCACGACCCGTCCCTCGGGGCCCGTGTCGTGACTACCCCAAGCCCGCCTTCCATAGGCCAGGGGCTGGCGACTAGCACCAAAGGCGTAATTCCCTATGACTGGGAAGGCATTGCCTTTATAACCTGTTAACACACACACAAGTAAGAACATAGATGGATAGAAAACACCAAGTATACTATATAACTAAAGAGTACTGAAATTAAAAGGGGCCGAAATACAAGCCCAACAGTAAAGTACAAGAAACTGAAAGTACAAGTAAAACTGAAGAAAAAGGAAAAAAACTAATGGGTCATCCTTTGAGGTTCCTACCTGAAGAGTACGTATAGATCACCTCCTCATCACTCCTCATTGGTCTGTCTCCTCTGTGTACTGACACGTCGTAAGGTCCACCTCCGGGTACCGTCTAGGCCTGGTACTTTCGTCCTCAGTCAGCAATGTCCATCATCTGTACCAAACACAATGAAGTTCGGGCATCACTCGTACATGGGTGAGTATAACAATACTCAGTAGGGACCCCGAGACCCTATAGATCTCACAAAATTCATCAAGTATAAACAAAAAGTATTAAATCCATAGAAAACCTTACTTAGGTATATGCCCATACATAAACCTAAGATTTCAAGTAATCCATCCCAATAATGAGGAAAACACAGAGGAACTGACTCATCTCATACCAGGATTTATTCTTGGGTAGTAGTAACATGTAACATTCTGAACCCTCAGTTTCTAGAGAACTCCTCCTCTATCGAGTATGGTGGGCCTGCCGCATCACATAGAGGCACTTGCCACTAACCTTGGACTACTGAGATACTCCTCCTATCAGGTATCATGGATATATCGCATCACACAGAGGCACTCCCCACTATGGGTTTGCCGCGTCACACAAAGGAGATCCCAATCATGGCATGATAAGGAACTCCTCCAATATATTACCATGGGTCTTCTGCGTCACCAAGGTTCTCCCCACTGGTCTTTTTGAGTCACCCCGAGTCGAAACGGTCAGCAGTCGTCAGGTCTCTGCCAGCTACTAGGTTCCCGCAAAATGCTTGCTCGTCTCCAGGAGGATCTGCTACACAAGGTACTGGTTGATACTCCAACTATCAAGAAGTCCCCCCAAGAAGTATCTCAAAGTTCCGCAACGTCATAGGGATTTCAACGTAACAGACGGCGTGATAATCGGATGCCCAGTCTGCGTGTTATTAGCCTTTTAGTCCCAGGGACCCGGTTGGATTTGTGCTCGATCCAACCAGACCATTCCCCATATCCTTCCAAAACCCTGTAGAATATAATCAAAGGGACCATCCCGCTCTAAGAGTCCCAAATACACTAATGGTTCATCAAATGGATGTTTGGTGCCAAAGATATGACCAAAAGAAAGTAAAAGGGGTTATAGTGGGCTCGAGTTTGGTGAGACCCGGTTAGGCCGACCCAACCCGACCCGACCTGACACACTTGGTCTGGCCTGACCTGACAAGCCGCGTGGGGCCAAGGAGGGCTACGGGTGGCCGCAGGGGCATGAGGACGGTTCGGCTGGAGCACCGTGGGGGGCGCAGGGCTGGTTCGGCCGGGAGGCTGGACCGCCGCGGGGGTGGGGGGGCCGGTTAGTCCGAGAGGCTGGAGTGGCACGGGGGCATGGGCTGGTTCGGCTAGGAGGCCATAGTGCCATTGGGGTATGGGGCCGGTTTGGCCAGGAGTCCGGAGTGCTGCGGGGTTGCGGGACCGGTTCATCCCAGAGGCCGGAGCACCGTGGGGGAGACTCGGATGGGCCGCGGAGCCGGGGCGCACATCCAGTTTGGTCGGGAAACGGAAATTCCACAAGGGCGTTGCAGGTCATGGCGGTCGTGGGTGGCGATGCCGTTACCTTTGTCGTCATCATTTCCTTCTTCAATTTAGAAGATTACACCAAAGAAGAATGGTGGAGGGGTTGGGCCATGTTTGTTTGGCCCGCACCCTCTGCGATAAGAGTAATAGTAAGAGGTTCAAAATTACTTATGTAATTATAAATAATTATTAATAATGGTAGAGAGAAGAAAATCAATCAACCACCCTACAACTTCCCACAAATAATCAAACACAGATAAAACCCTAACTCTTT
Organism: Viscum album; assembly: GCA_963277665.1. Classification (NCBI taxonomy): domain Eukaryota; kingdom Viridiplantae; phylum Streptophyta; class Magnoliopsida; order Santalales; family Viscaceae; genus Viscum; species Viscum album. Next base: position 718,414 of record CAUJRU010000197.1, read on the forward strand.
CTCTTGATGTTGTTGGCGCAAGAAGGTAGTTCGTCATCAATTCACCATAGATGAAGACATCCCACTTCGGGATAAGTCCTAAGGAATAAGGTCAAAAGAGGTCAGTGTTCTTTGTTGGTGTAGCTTTCTTCGTTGGAGAGCTTTCTACCAAGTTCTCCCAATCCTCCATTGCAAATACTTTTCCAACAAATGAATATCCAAAAAAATAAAATATGTTTATCTATTTAATTTTTTGGAAAATTGTTTGATTAATTAATTGGAAACAATTTATGGGTTTCATTTTCATAAAATTCAAAAAGTTGGATACCCAGGGTTGGCTCAATTAAATATAAGAGGAGTTGAAGAGGTTCTCCCTCATTTATTGTGGGAGTTAAGAGGTTTAGGCCTCAGGTGGTTCCCATCACCATAACCTCTCATGGGAGGTTAGTTTCATGTGTTCCCCACCACCATAACCTCTCTTGGGAGGTTAATTTATGGTGTTCCCCACACCTAAACATCTACATGGAGGTTTTAAAAAACAAAATAATATAAAACGTGTGTTTATTTTATTTTATTATTTCCACAAAAACCCCAAAAATTATCTTTCACCCTTGACCAACTATCATTGAAGAAAACATATCTTTAAGCGAATACCGGCGCTATGAGCTCAATAGTGCCCTCAGATTTCAATACCAAGCACCGGTTAAAAAGTTATAAAAACCCAGTCGCACATTCATTGAACCTACCCGAACAAAAGTTCATAAATTCATTTCAGGAAATCTGGGCCTCGGAATCACGTGCCGTCAATTTTCACCGGCTCGTAAAATTTCCATTTAATTAAAATGAAATTACATGGAAATTATGGGTCTTTACATTCTCTCCATCTCAGGATTTACTTCCCCATAAGACACAACTCAAACTAAGGGAACAAGTGGGGGTACTGAGCATGTATTTGAGCATCCCGCTCCCATGTGATCTCCTGGAGGTTCCTATGATGCCAGCAAATGTGAACCATAGGTATCGACTATCCTTAAAGGACCCCCTTATTTAGATCCTCAATCTCTACTGGAACCTCCATAAAAGTCTCCCCATCGTCGACGTTTATCTATCCATGTTCGATGATGTGAGAAGGGTCATGCACATATCTTCTCAGTTGGGATACGTTGAAGACATCATGCACCTAGTGAAACTGAGGTGGAAGAGCTAAGTAGTATGTCACCTCACCAACATTGCTAAGGACCTAAAAACGTATGATGAACATTGGAAATAACTTTTCACCTTGGCCAAATCTCCATAGACCTCATCGGGGTGAGACCCATAGAAAGATGTGGTCACCATACTCGAACTCCAGAGGTCTTCATCTTCTGTCAACATATGACATCTGCCAACTCTGTGTAGTCTTCATCTGCTTCTGGATGATCTGCACCTTCACTGTGGTAGCCTGAACCATCTCTCATACAACATGTGTTGACTCCCCTAGGTCATTCCATAACAAAGGTTATCTGCACGGTCTACTGTAAAATGCCTCAAAAGGTCCCTTCCTATTGGTGGAGTGATAGCTGTTGTTTTATGAAAACTCCACAATATATAAGTGATCCTCCCAACTGCAACCGAAGTTGGGGATATAAGCTCACAGCATGTCCTCAAGGGTCTGAATAGTTCGCTCAGTCTGGCCATCTGTCTGAGGATGGATGGTGGTGCTCAAACGAAGTTGTGTCCTGAAAGCCTCATGTAACCCCTTCCATAGCCGGTATGTAAATCGTGTGTCATGATCGGAGACAATCGTCAAAGGTACTCCATGTATCCACACAATCTCTTGCACATAGAGGCGTCCCAAACTCTCCACTGAACCCTACTCTCTAATCGGTAGGAAGTGGGCCGACTTGGTGAGTTGGTCGACGATTACCCTAATAGTGTCACGTCCCCTGGATTTATATGGATGTCTTGTCACGAAGTCCAAGGATAACCCATCCCACTTCCACTCTGGGACCTCTAAAGGCTAAACCAAGACAACTGGTATCTGATTCACCGCCTTTACTTGCTGAAAAGTGTGGCACAAAGAGACAAACTCTTCAACTTCTTTCTTCATTCCCGGCCACCAATGTTATTGTCAGAGATCATGGTAAATATTCTCCACTCCTGGATGTACCACTAGAGGAGATGTGTGGAAATCAATATACACTTTCTCTTGAAGTCACACTGGTTCCATGGTAGGTCTTTTGAAGAGGATGACTTGATACCCACCTTTATAAATTCCATTAAGTGCATGTCCTATGGATATCTGAGCACGTCGAATCTCGTAGTCAACGTCTCCTCGTTGCGCCTCCCGAACTCACTGAAGAAGTGGGGGAGTGACTTTAAGAGACTGAAGGAAATCTGCTACATCTCTATCCACAATGGATATCTGCAAAGAGGCTAGCTACTCCATCTCCTTGTCTAGAAACTGTATACCAGATATTCTATTGAGTGCATATATGATAACATTCCCCTTCCCATGAGTATAGACTATCTCGAAGTCATTGTACTGGAAGAACTCAAGCTAACGTCGCTGTCTCAAGTTCAAGTCCTTATAATAGAAGATATACCTAAGAATCTTGTGATCAGAGTACACGCTAAAATTCTCTCCCATAAGATAGTGTCGCCACATCTTCAAGGCGAAGACCACTACTGCTAACTCTAGGTCATGGGTAGTGTAGTTCAGCTCGTGTTGTCTCAGTTGTCGAGAGCCACAAGAAATCACTGTTCTCTCCTACATTAGGACACATCTGAGTCTGGTTTTTGATGCATCACAGTAGAAAACCTACCCTATGCCCTCTTATGAAAGCCTCAAGATGGGGGCACTAGTCAGCCTATGCCTTAGATCCTAAAAAATTTGATGGAATTTCTCCTACCAAATGAAGGGTTTACCCATCTTAGTCAAGGATGATTGTGGTGCTGTAACTCTAGAGAAGTATAGCACAAAAATCTGGTAGTATCCTACCAAAACTAGGAAACTCCGTACCACTATCACACTCCTGGGTGGATCCCAAGAAAGTACCGCCTCAATCTTCACTGGATCTATTGCAACGCCAGCCTCCGATATGACATGTCCTAGAAAGTGAACCTCTCAGATCCAAAACTGGCACTTAGAGAGTTTACCATTAAGCTAGTGCTCTCAGAGTGTGTCCAGTACTACCAGAAAAATATATGCATGATCCTCATCGGTAGATGAGTAGATCAGAATGTCGTTAATGAAGACCACTAAAAAGCGATTAATGTATGACTGAAAGACCTTGTTCATGAGTCCCATGAACACTGTTGGAGCATTAGTTATGCCAAATGGAATAACCATGAACTCTTAGTGGCCGTACCAACATCTAAAATCCACCATCTGCACGTCCTCGTCTCAAACTTTGAGCTAGTGATAGAATGATTTGAGATCTATCTTCGAGAACCATCGTGATCCCTTCAGATTATCGAAGAGGTCTTCAATCCTTGGGAGTGGGTACTTGTTCTTCACAGTCACCTGGTTCATGTGCCAGTAGTCAACACAATGCATCAAGCTCCCATCTGCCTTCTTGGTGAACAGAATTGGGGCTGCCCAAGGTGAAACACTGGGCTGGGTGAATCCCTTCCTTTGCAAGTCCTCCAGATGTACCCGCAGCTCAGGAAGCTCCACGGGAGCCATCCGATACGATGGTGTAGATATCTGTGTCATCTCGGGGTACAAGTAAATGTTAAATTTCACCTCTATGTGAGGAGGTAGACTCAGAATATCATCAAGGAAGAAATACGCATATTGGTCCACCAGTACAAGATAGCTCAGACTCTCCACATCAATAGCTCCGAGGGTAAGTCTAGCCAACTGATGAGTGATCGATTTCACCCACCACCGGGTAAGTCCATCCTGCACTGCATAGGCTCCCTTCTTATCGGTGAAGGTAAACCTAGTCCCATATATACCGACAAACTGCACATTGAGCCTAATACATTCAATTTGAGAATGGACTATAGATAAACAATCTTTACCCAAGATGATGTCGTAAGGCCTCGATGCCTCTACAAGGAGATCCCAACCAAAGCTCTCACCTCCTAGAGTAATATCTCACTACCGGCACCAGTGCGTAATCATCCAATCCTCTCTCGTAAGAGTCTCTAGCTATATGGATTGAGAAAATGGCTCCATTAGAATCTTCTAGCTCCGAACGAGGGAAATGGAATTGAAAGAATGACTGGAAATTGTATCTATAATTACTGCAGCTAAGGTGAAGTAGACACAGATCGTACCTCATATAATCTCCAGATTGTCGTGATCATAGGCCTCAGTGGATTGGAGATGAGATCTCCCCTGTCCACCTGCTCCCTGCGGTCGGGGTGGACCTCTTGTTGGTGGTGGTGGTAATATCTCGAATAATCGCCTACCGCCAGCTGTACGACCAACTCCTCTAAAACGTCTACCTACTCCCTGTGGACCTCCGTGGTCAAACCTCTGTCTCTGCCTGGGCAGTCCTTCGACCATCTTCTGATCATCTGTATGGTGGGTTGGATAGTCACGATCCATGTGACCCTACCCGCCACATGCATAACACTACCTGCTCTTGGCATGACTGGCTCCACTTCAGGTGCCCCGCACAACCAATCCTAAGTCATGTGGTCGTCCACCTATAGGTCTGGTCCTCTGGGACCTTTGTGATGTCTGTCAGCTGTCAGCAGTAGAAGACTCCCCTACATGATGAATGGTAGTGGGTCCCTCTACTGGTGACCACTCGGTGAGGAAACTCTCCACTAAGAAGTCTCTCTCTAACACCCATGTCTGCGTCAAGATGTAGAGTGAGATCACTGAATCCCTGATCTCCCGCCTGAGTCCCTACTCAAAGGTCTGGGCCCTGTAAAATGAGTCCCTCACCATATCTATGTAGTAGCGTGAGAGGTCAGTGAACCTCACTGAATACCGAGCCACTGTCATGTTTCCCTAATGTAGATGAAGTAGCACCAGTATGCGCACTGCGTAAAGAGTCACTGGGAAAAACTCTACCTGAAACAGGCTCTCGAAGTATGCCCAGAGAATTGTCACCTAATCGTGAATATGGAGCATCAAGCTCCACCATTTGCATGCTCCTTCTTATAGAAGGATGGCAACAAGGATCCCCATGAAATCAGCTGGTGTCCCTACCAAATCAAAAAACTCTCACCACAGCCTCTAGCCAATTCTTAGCTTCTTGTGGATCCATCTCTCCCCTGAACATGGGTGGCCTATAGCACTGGAACTTGTGAAACACATTCAAGTAGCATTCACCATCTGCTGCTAGGGCTGGTGGCATCAATGACCCAATGGGGAATAGTACTGTCGGTGCCTCTAATAGTGCCTCTACTGGAAGAGGGCCCTGCACCGAGGCCTCGTTGCTCGGTGAGCTATCTGTGCGTATAACTCTCGGAACTCTAACTGGTTGTTTTCATGAAGTAATCTTGAAAAGAAACTAGTGTGCTACAGTCAAAAAGTTATATCTAGTGGGATGACTTGTTGAACTGACATAAAGAGTTCACAAAGAATACTCTTGAAAATAGACACACGCAATCAATGTTTTCTTGCACTGATTCAGATATCAGAAGTTAGGGTCCTGGTGTATGGATACATCCACCACCACACCAATGCATGACTCCCTGGACTGACAACCACACTCATTACCCTTAACACTATTTCTTCATAGAAAATAAAGATCAGAGTCCTATTTTTTGTGGTAGAACCGACTCCTCTGATACCAATTTGTTACGACCCATCCCCTAGGGCCTGTGTCGTGACAACCCCAAGCTTGCGTTCCATAGGCCAGGGGATAGAGACTAGCACCAAAGGTGTAATTCCCTAAAACTGGGAAGGCATTGCCTTTATAACCTGTAAACACACACAAAATCAAGCACACAGATGGATACGAAACACCAAGTAAACTGTATAAAAAAAGAGTGCTAAAAGTAAAAGGGGATAAAAGACAAGCCCAATAGTAAAGTACAAGAAACTAAAAGTACAAGTACAACTGAAGAAAAAGGAAAACAGCTACTGGGTCATCCTCCGAGGTTCCTACCTGAAGGGTCAGTTCAGATCGCCTCCGTAGCACTCCTCGTCTATTTGTCTCCTCCGTGTACCAACACGTCGTAAGTTCCACCTCTGGGTACTGTCCAGACCTGGTACTCTCATCTTCAGTCAGCACTATCTGTCATCTACACCAAACACAATGAAGTGCAGGCATCGCCCGTGCAGGGGTGAGTATAACGATACTCAGTAGGGACCCCAAGACCCTGTAGGTCTCACAAAACCCATCTAGGATAAACACAATGTATGAAATCCATAGATAACCTTACCTAGGTATACGCCCATACATACACCTAAGTTATCAAGTAATCCATCTCAATCATGAGGAAAACACAGAGAAACTGACTCAGCTCATGCTAGGATTTATTATAGGGTAGTAGTAACAAGTAACATTCTGAACCCTCGACTACTGGAGAACTCCTCCTCTATCGAGTACAGTGGGCCTACCGCATCACATAGAGGTGCTTCCCACTAACCTTGGATGGCTGTGGTACTCCTCCTGTCGTGTACCATGGGTTTTCCACATCACACAGAGGCGCTCCCCACTGTGGGTTTTCCACGTAACATAGAGGTGCTCCCCCTCCTGGCCTTCTATGGTACTCATCCTGTCGAGTACTGTGGTTCTGCCACGTCACCAAGGCGCTCCCTACTGTGGGTCTACCACATGAACAAGGAACTCCCCACAGGGCCAGTCGATTCACTCTGAGTCGAAAATGTCAGCAATCGCCAGGTCTCAGCGAGCTACTAGGTTCTCGCCCAATGCTCGCCTGTCTCCGGGAGGATCTTCTCTAAAAGCTACTGTTTGATACTAGAACTACCACGAAGTCTCACGAAGAAGTATCTCAAAGGTACGCCATGTCATAGGGATCTCAATATAACAGACAACGCATCAATCGGACGCCCAATCTGTGAGTTATTAGCTTTTTAGTCCCGGGGACCCGGTTGGATTTGTGCTCGATCCAACCTGACTGTTCCCCATCTCAATCTGAAAATTTTTAGAATATACTCATGGGACCATGTTGCTTGAAGATTCCCAACACCACTGATAGTTCATCAAATAGACGTCTGATGCCAAAGATAAAACCAAAATAATGTAAAAGGGGTCGTAGTGGGACCGAATCGGGCCGACCTGACTTGGGCCGACTCAGCTCGAGTTGACCCGATCTGACGCAGCTGGGGTTGACCCAGCCTGACCCACTGGGTCTGGCCCGACCTCAAGTGCGGCCCAGCCCATTAGGTCTGGCCCGACAGGACGAGAGGATCCGCGGAGGGCCGCGTGTGGCCGCGAGGGTGCGAGGTCGCGGAGCGGCTCGGCCGGGGTGGCTCGGCCAGGGAGGCTCGGCCAGGGTGGCTTGGAGGGCTATGGGTGACACGAGTCTAGGTGTATTGGAGGGCCATGGGAGGCGCAAGCCAGGGCGTGGGGCTGGTTCGGCTGGGAGGCTGGAGCACTGAAGGGGGCGTGGGGCTGGTTCGTGTAACACCCCAAGATTTCATAGTGTGTTATTTCTTCAAAATAATTCAATAACTTGCACTACACGCAACACCGAGTTCAATCACACCATGACTTACAAAAAAAAGCCATTCAAAAGAGGTTATGAATAGTATTATCTAAATTTTAAACTTTATATAATCCTTATAATTTTAGAATCCATATTATGAGTTTCTTAGTCATAATGCAAGAACAGATTCATTTTCAGTATTGCACTTTTATCAACTTTTGATAGTGAAACCTTTCTAAATAAAATATTTTAAACTTTTTGACTAAATGGAGACATCAAAAAATTTAAAATGAAACATCCCAATCTTCCACGGTACGCTTTCCTTTGAATAATACAGTAGCGTGTGTTGTACGCAACTTCGAGTTTTAACACACACCACAATCGATCAAACTAGCCATTATGAATAGTAATACCTAATTTTTGAAATTATATATATTTTATATTTCAAAATGGACTTCATTTTTGGATTCAGAATATCGAATTTATCCTAAGGTGAAATTTTGGTACATTTCGGATAACTTTCATATTTTGATGAATAGTGAAAATTACTAAATTTTAATTAAAAACAACTTTTTTAATCAAAATAATTAATAGGGATAAATTATGAATTTGAGAGGTTTTAAAGTATATTTAGAATATATTTTTACCATTTAATATAATGTTGGTCATTGGACATAATTTTACAATTAAACCGAACATAAACAAGTGTCAATCTTTTGATAGTTATTATCTCTTAAAAACACGCTTTTTGTTTTGACAACGGGAATTAATTTTAAATTAATTTCTGCCAATTCTGTGTTTTGAATTTAGGAAAATGTATTCCATATTTGGAATCAGGATTTTCAAATTGTGTAAATAGGTAACTTTTATTTTTAGACATTTTGAATAATTACTGCGGTAAATATTTTATTTACCATGGTTAAGGGTAAATCCGGTAAATAAGGGTTAAAAAAATAATATTATATTAATACTAAATTACCCTAAAACGTGTCTTAACCCTACTGGTTGATACATGGTCGACCATGGGCATCTTTGTGTCAATTTTGGGACCCCATGGATCCACTTGTAAGTGATAATGACACTTTATTTTAATTTAGTTAAAATAAATACAAAAATGACACAAGCATATATCTTTTAGAACAACAATTGTTACATAGGGTTATATATGTTGGATTTTAGATTATAAATATTCATTAGAAAGATAAAGATATTTCCTACATAATGATATTTTATTTATAATTTTTATACATTAAATAATTTATTTTATTTATGACACAATGATGATGCAGTAATTACTATAATAGTGAAAAATTAAAATAATTGATATTATAAATACCCAAATAAATATAATATTAAACTTTTAATGAATTAAACTAATTTTCTAGGATAATATAATATATTAGGATTGATTTAATCGACTTTGTTCGAAGTAATCAATCTGTTATGAGTTTCACAAAAATAAACTATTGAATAGTGTCAAAATTGACATAAAAGAGTTCTTAAAACCAATATTATATTATTAATTGATATTAAATTCCTAAAAATCTAAGGTTCGGCCAAGAGACTTATATCATGATAGGATAATCATTAATGTACCACTTGGGGGGTCGCTTGGATGTATATAGTAAGTTTATTAACCATATTATATAAAAATACAAAGAGACATTGTAAAAGTGAAACTAATTAACTTAGAGTTAATACTTAAAGATAAGGTTAATATAAGTACCCAAACCTGTCTAACTTCTATTGGTTGAGTGGTTTTCGACCTATCCCCACCTTAGACTTTGAATAGTCAACTTTGGAGCCATTGGAAACCGAATATGAATTTATTATAAATTAATATTTCTAGCTTTTCCAAAGGTGCCCCTCACCCCTCTTATAAAAGGGCACTCCTCCTTCTCATTTCTTCACACCTTCAAAGCCTTTTGGTTCGGCCAAAATATGCCCAAATACTCTCCCAACTTCCCTCACTACAACCTAGAGGCCTTATTTTGATCAGAAAGCCAACCTATGGAGCCCTTTTGATCAAATCAAAAGGAAGAACCCGAAGAAGAGGTAATGATTTCACCACCCTTCTCCAAGTTCATTTCTTCTTCCACTTCTTCTTCCTTTGTTCTTACCATTCTAAAATAATAACTCCAGTATCTCACATATACTGTGATGTTATTATAAATATGGTACAACCATATTCAGTATTCTATCCACCCTTTGAATAACATGTCACCATACGTGCGTACGTACAGCTTACCGTCTCCACGTCGTGGTGTAATTGTTATTCAATATATTATTATGTGGATGGGTATAATAATGATGTGTAACTCATGTAAATAATAAATATAACATGTTAATGATTCTGTATATATGATATACCATCCATTTATATATTATTTTAATATCAAAAGAATGATATCGTCGCTCGTGCGTACGTACGGACTACCGTCTCCACGAACGCGATGAGATTCATTCTCTATCGTATCCATTCAAGTATAATTATCATTTTATGATTTAAAAATGATGTTTAAGTACTTGATATCATTCTGGATATGAATAAGATACAAAAAACATGGCTTATGTAACAAAACATATAAAAGAAAATGAGTAAGCTAACAACCGAAACGACGATAATTCTAAGATATTATTAACAAATCAATGTTAAAAGATCATATATGATATCATATTAATATATATGATTCTTGTATAATTTAATAACAATTATTTCACCATTATACAGGAGGTTAACCTACCCCAACCAAGGAAAAGTACAAGGTAAGGGTTTACTTTACAACCTCTTCATTATCCAAGGTTGTTTATACGTAATAATCTACTGGGATCTCTTTATCATCCACATCCATGTTTCTTAAAAATGTATTTCAAAACATTTTTACTATTTACTAGAATATGAGTTAAAGTCATTTATACCCTTTTTGACTTTTATAAGTGGTTTATAAAGGAATCTTTCGGTCGTTTTCAAAACAAGGTCCTTTTTAACCTTTTCGACAGAATTAAGGTAAGAATGTTGTTTTTAACTTATACGGTGGGTGCGGTTATTTTCCGCCATTATAAAATCTTCAAAGTTTTCCTTAAAAGCTTATAAGATTATTTTCAAAGAAAATGTTTTATTTTATATGGCTCTTAAATTATTTCAAAATGAATATTTTAAGAATTTCAGAAAGGTACTCTTTATCAAAATCAGAATTTTAAATGTTTTAAAGATTTATCTTTCTAAATCTTTTTAATTAATGTCCATGTCTTCAAAATGGTTTTTAAGGATTTATTTATATGGACATGAATGTTTTTAAAAATGTTGATTCCTTTCAAAAGTTTCAAAGTGGTATGGGACACTTTGATTCAAAAATCTCTTTTTAGTTACTTCCTTTATAAATGTGTGACTTTTAAATGATTTCAAAAAAGGAGATATTTCTCTCAAATAGTTTTGATTCCATCTATGTCAACATCCTTTGATGTATTTTAAGCTTATTGGAAGTTGATTTATTATGATACAAAACTTCTATATTGTATTGAAGGTTTTGTGATATGTTTGACTGTGGATGTGCTATTTTTATACCATTCATAGTTTATGGTGAAAGTATTGACATTTCTTATGCTAGTTTTAATACGAATGTTTATGTTATGTTTAAACATTTTCATATGGGAATGCATTGGACTTAATATGTGACGGGTGGAGCCCGCTATAGCTCCTCGATGCATCGGTAGGTCTCATGAGACAAACTAGTGTCTTGGCACAAGGCCTTGACAAAATCTTATTTGTAGTCTTGGCACGAGGCCTTGGCTATGTGGTTATGATAGTCTGGCATTATGCATTCCAACATTATGAAAGTGGTTATTGATTTTTGCATGTGATTATTCGATTAGTAGAATATCCATGTGAATAAGTAAATGGCATTATTTCATTTTATTTATGCCATACCATGTTGAAAGTTCATGTTTGAAAGGATTTTGTTTTAGTTATACATTGCCCTAAAATTTTATTCTTATTTATAAAATTTTCCGCTATATTGTTATCCTTACTGGGCATTTGAGCTCACCCCTTTTCTATGTTTTATTTTTCCCAGGAAGTGAAGATGTAAGTTATGAATGACCTGTAGGGATATTATGAGGGTATTATAGTGTGGACTGTGGAAACATTATGTTGTTGTAGTAGTTTTTCATTTTATGATGTAATGTAAAACTTATGAATATATCTAGTGTTTCCAAGGCTACTAAACCAATCGGTCTTTTGAGATTTGATCTTTCTTGTGATCATGCCAATGTTACGAAGTAATGCACCGACTCTGGGTAACTGGGGTCGGGGCGTTACAGTTGGTATCAGAGGAAGTTTAGTACAAACCTTGGAAGCTAGATTTAGATAAACTCTGATTAGAGCACGTAATCCTAAGATGAACTTTGAGGATTAGTATAGAAGAACTTTCTAGAATTTTGGTATTGTAGAGATTTTGTGAGTTTTCCGAGCAATAAATCCCTGTCTGGATACGAGCAGGTCGAGGCGGCTCTGGCACAGATGTACCTAGGGGTAAAACCCAAAAACACCGCTTTGAGCTAGACTCGAACGGGAACTGGTGCACGACAACGGGCCTTGCTGCACTCTTGGTTACGACACTCCCGGGGGATATGCTTAGGATAATTCTCATTTTCTTTACAAACCATTATGAAGGGTTAATGAGTATATACATCCTCAAAGGAGACATTTTTATGATTATGGATTATATCCATAAATAGTTCAATTTATGTTAAGTGTTTTATAACTATGGGATTATGTATTTTGATTCATAAACTGATCTAGTGTATGCCATTGTTTAGAAATGGCGCCCAGTAGAAGGAATGAGACCTCCAGAAATGCACATGATCCAAAGAGAAGGAAGGATCATATCTTTCCTGGTCTTAAGCTAGAATTTATAAGAGAAATAGTCCCCCATGTATTATCATCATATGAAGAAATAATATCATGTGTTGATAAGATAAGTAAAGAGTTTACTGAGTCCTATGGATTTGAAGGGAAGCAAGAGAAGAAAAGGATAGAAGAGAGAAAGATGGATAAAGGGAAGAGGGAAAAGAAGAATTTTCCCATATGTGGTAACTGTGGAAAGAAACACCCTGGAACTTGCCTGAAAAGAATGGGAGTTTGTTATAAGTGTGGAGGAAAAGGGCAGAAAGTACATGACTGCAAGGGTAAGAAAATGGTTTCAAATGTACAATGCTTCATTTGCAAGGAGTTTGGACACTACGCGAACCTATGTCCCAGTCATCAGACTATGCCGCAAATGATGCTATTGAATAATAATCAAGTTATGATACTACCACAGATTAAGAGGAATGATTAGAGTTATTATGTTGATTATATCAATTGAGTGTTGTATCAACAATGTACTTGTTATAATAATTATGGAGTATATAAGGATTGTACTGCAGTACTATTTCATTAAGGACTTGAGATGGTGTGGAACAAAGAAAAGTGACTCAGTAGCAGGTTAAATGTTTGGAAAATATATGGTTGAGAGAAAGATAAACCATAATATGGTTCAGATACCGAGGTGGTGATTTTAGAATAATACATGATTGATTTGGATAAATTATATTGGATATTCTTGACTACCTTGGAACTAATTAATGATTTGTATATTCCATCATTGTTGGGGTTTAAAACATTTTTGGATTAATAAAGTATATCCAGCATTCTATATGGAATAGGGGAGCATGAATGTAATCAATAAGGAATATGGTAATTCAAGATGTTTCAGTTTATTAAAAGAATACAAGATGAAGGTATTCATATGCTATTGCGGGGTAAAAAGGATCTATATTATGTTTACCTTCCTTATAAATGTTGGACTGTGAGTTTGGACAGAAGTATTTTGGATAGTTCTAGTTTGGATTATTTTGGATTACCATAAAAGGAAAACCCGGAGGTTGGGCGGCAACCCGTCGCGTCTGGCAAGGCTGCGAGACTTGAACCCGCAACTGAAGGGCGACAAGGGTGTATCACCTACCACTGGCCCATGAGATGTCCTGGATTGAATAATGTTGTTTTTTTAAAGATCTGGTAGATGAATTATAAATTCATTTATTTTGGAACCCTGTATGAATAGTATAAATAGAAAAAAAATTACGTTCTATTATCTTTTAGAGTGAAAGATGAGTTTGTGGTAGAAATTTATTAATGGGTAAAATTCTAATTATAAAGTAAGTATATCTCCTTATTATCTTAGCCAATCTCATAAATAAATTCCTCAACATTAATAATAGAAACTTAGAACAAAAATGTTGTCCTAGATGGTACCTTAAATCATCAAAAATTTATGGCTTTGGGATTGTTGGCCTTTTCATAGCCATGTTCTCTACCACTCTCCATCAGATAATTGATGGTTAGATTTTTCTTCCATATCCATATTTTCCTACATGGAGCCCTAGTATGTGTTATTTTCGGTAATCTTCATACTTTCGACTCTTTATTTTAAATAGAGGCCTCATTAATTAATTTTTCGATGTGGGATTTCAACTAAGATATTTTGAAAACTTCAAAAATGTGTTATCCTAATACCCTATGTTTTGTTGAACTGATGGTATTTCAAATCATCATAGATTGATGAATTTAAGGACCTCAATTTTATACTTGTTTGTGATTGATAAACTCAATCACTACCTATAAATATTTACATTTTTCCTCTAATTATATGTCTCAAATTGCCACCAATGTTCTCCTAATCGAGATCATAATTTGGTGGTGACCCTTTCATTTCTCTTTTCCTCATATTAAGACTAAATTTTAGTAACCCAATTTCTGTTGTGGGTTTTCCCACAAATATATTTTCTATTTTCAACCTTTTATTTTCGAAGAACAATTTAAAATTGCGAGGACGCAATTTATTGAAGGAGGGGAGAATGTAACACCCCAAGATTTCATAGTGTGTTATTTCTTCAAAATAATTCAATAACTTGCACTACACGCAACACCGAGTTCAATCACACCATGACTTACAAAAAAAAAATCCATTCAAAAGAGGTTATGAACAGTATTATCTAAATTTTAAACTTTATATAATCCTTATAATTTTAGAATCCATATTATGAGTTTCTTAGTCATAATGCAAGAACAGATTCATTTTCAGTATTGCACTTTTATCAACTTTTGATAGTGAAACCTTTTTAAATAAAATATTTTAAACTTTTTGACTAAATGGAGACATCAAAAAATTTAAAATGAAACATCCCAAGCTTCCACGGTACGCTTTCCTTTGAATAATACAGTAGCGTGTGTTGTACGCAACTTCGAGTTTTAACACACACCACAATCGATCAAACTAGCCGTTATGAATAGTAATACCTAATTTTTGAAATTATATATATTTTATATTTCAAAATGGACTTCATTTTTGGATTCGGAATATCGAATTTAGCCTAAGGTGAAATTTTGGTACATTTCGGATAACTTTCATATTTTGATGAATAGTGAAAATTACTAAATTTTAATTAAAAACAACTTTTTTAATCAAAATAATTAATAGTGATAAATTATGAATTTGAGAGGTTTTAAAGTATATTTAGAATATATTTTTACCATTTAATATAATGTTGGTCATTAGACATAATTTTACAATTAAACGAAACATAAACAAGTGTCAATCTTTTGATAGTTATTATCTCTTAAAAACACGCTTTTTGTTTTGACAACGGGAATTAATTTTAAATTAATTTCTGCCACTTCTGTGTTTTGAATTTAGGAAAATGGATTCCATATTTGGAATCAGGATGTTCAAATTGTGTAAATAGGTAACTTTTATTTTTAGACATTTTGAATAATTACTGCGGTAAATATTTTATTTACCATGGTTAAGGGTAAATCCGGTAAATAAGGGTTAAAAAAATAATATTATATTAATACTAAATTACCCTAAAACGTGTCTTAACCCTACTGGTTGATACATGGTCGACCATGGGCATCTTTGTGTCAATTTTGGGACCCCATGGATCCACTTGTAAGTGATAATGACACTTTATTTTAATTTAGTTAAAATAAATACAAAAATGACACAAGCATATATCTTTTAGAACAACAATTGTTACATAGGGTTATATATGTTGGATTTTAGATTATAAATATTCATTAGAAATCTAAAGAGATTTCCTACATAATTATATTTTATTTATAATTTTTAGACATTAAATAATTTATTTTATTTATGACACAATGATGATGCAGTAATTACTATAATAGTGAAAAATTAAAATAATTGATATTATAAATACCCAAATAAATATAATATGAAACTTTTAATGAATTAAACTAATTTTCTAGGATAATATTATATATTAGGATTGATTAAATTGACTTTGTTCGAAGTAATCAATCTGGTATGAGTTTCACAAAAATAAACTATTGAATAGTGTCAAAATTGACATAAAAGAGTTCTTAAAACAAATATTATATTATTAATTGATATTAAATTCCTAAAAATCTAAGGTTCAGCCAAGAGACTTATATCATGATAGGTTAATCATTAATGGACCACTTGGGGGGTCGCTTGGATGTATATAGTAAGTTTATTAACCATATTATATAAAAATACAAAGAGACATTGTAAAAGTGAAACTAATTAACTTAGAGTTAATACTTAATGATAAGGTTAATATAAGTACCCAAACCTGTCTAAATTCTATTGGTTGAGTGGTTTTCGACCTATCCCCACCTTATCCTTTGAATAGTCAACTTTGGAGCCATTGGAAACCGAATATGAATTTATTATAAATTAATATTTCTAGCTTTTCCAAAGGTGCCCCTCACCCCTCTTATAAAAGGGCACTCCTCCTTCTCATTTCTTCACACCTTCAAAGCCTTTTGGTTCGGCCAAAATCTGCCCAAATACTCTCCCAACTTCCCTCACTACAACCTAGAGGCCTTAGTTTGATCAGAAAGCCAACCTAAGGAGCCCTTTTGATCAAATCAAAAGGAAGAACCCGAAGAAGAGGTAATGATTTCACCACCCTTCTCCAACTTCATTTCTTCTTCCACTTCTTCTTCCTTTGTTCTTACCATTCTAAAATAATAACTCCAGTATCTCACATATACTGTGATGTTATTATAAATATGGTACAACCATATTCAGTATTCTATCCACCCTTTGAATAACATGTCACCATACGTGCGTACGTACGGCTTACCGTCTCCACGTCGTGGTGTAATTGTTATTAAATATATTATTATGTGGATGGGTATAATAATGATGTGTAATTCATGTAAATAATAAATATAACATGTTAATGATTCTGTATATATGATATACCATCCATTTATATATTATTTTAATATCAAAAGAATGATATCTTCGCTCGTGCGTACGTACGGACTACCGTCTCCACGAACGCGATGAGATTCATTCTCCATCGTATCCATTCAAGTATAATTATCATTTTATGATTTAAAAATGATGTTTAAGGACTTGATATCATTATGGATATGAATAAGATACAAAAAACATGGCTTATGTAACAAAACATATAAAAGAAAATGAGTAAGTTAACACCCGAAACGACGATAATTCTAAGATATTATTAACAAATAAATGTTAAAAGATCATATATGATATCATATTAATATATATGATTTTTGTATAATTTAATAACAATTATTTCACCATTATACAGGAGGTTAACCTACCCCAACCAAGGAAAAGTACAAGGTAAGGGTTTACTTTACAACCTCTTCATTATCCAAGGTTGTTTATACGTAATAATCTACTGGGATCTCTTTATCATCCACATCCATGTTTCTTAAAAATGTATTTCAAAACATTTTTACTATTTACTAGAATATGAGTTAAAGTCATTTATACCCTTTTTAACTTTTATAAGTGGTTTATAAAGGAATCTTTCGGTCGTTTTCATAACAAGGTCCTTTTTAACCTTTTCGACAGAATTAAGGTAAGAATGTTGTTTTTAACTTATACGGTGGGTGCGGTTATCTTCCACCGTTATAAAATCTTCAAAGTTTTCCTTAAAAGCTTATAAGATTATTTTCAAAGAAAATGTTTTATTTTATATGGCTCTTAAATTATTTCAAAATGAATATTTTAAGAATTTCAGAAAGGTACTCTTTATCAAAATCAGAATTTTAAATGTTTTAAAGATTTATCTTTCTAAATATTTTTAATTAATGTCCATGTCTTCAAAATGGTTTTTAAGGATTTATTTATATGGACATGAATGTTTTTAAAAATGTTGATTCCTTTCAAAAGTTTCAAAGTGGTATGGGACACTTTGATTCAAAAATCTCTTTTTAGTTACTTCCTTTATAAATGTGTGACTTTTAAATGATTTCAAAAAAGGAGATATTTCTCTCAAATAGTTTTGATTCCATATATATCAACATCCTTTGATGGATTTTAAGCTTATTGGAAGTTGATTTATTATGATACAAAACTTCTATATTTTATTGAAGGTTTTGTGATATGTTTGACTGTGGATGTGCTATTTTTATACCATTCATAGTTTATGGTGAAAGTATTGACATTTCTTATGCTAGTTTTAATACGAATGTTTATGTTATGTTTAAACATTTTCATATGGGAATGCATTGGACTTAATATGTGACGGGTGGAGCCCGCTATAGCTCCTCGATGCATCGGTAGGTCTCATGAGACAAACTAGTGTCTTGGCACAAGGCCTTGACAAAATCTTATTTGTAGTCTTGGCAAGAGGCCTTGGCTATGTGGTTATGATAGTCTGACATTATGCATTCCAACATTATGAAAGTGGTTATTGATTTTTGCATGTGATTATTCGATTAGTAGAATATCCATGTGAATAATTAAATGGCATTATTTCATTTTATTTATGCCATACCATGTTGAAATTTCATGTTTGAAAGGATTTTGTTTTAGTTATACATTGCCCTAAAAGTTTATTCTCATTTATAAAAGTTTCCGCTATATTGTTATCCTTACTGGGCATTTGAGCTCACCCCTTTTCTATGTTTTATTTTTCCCAGGAAGTGAAGATGTAAGTTATGAATGACCTGCAGGGATATTATGAGGGTATTATAGTGTGGACTATGGAAACATTATGTTGTTGTAGTAGTTTTTCATTTTATGATGTAATGTAAAACTTATGAATATATCTAGTGTTTCCAAGGCTACTAAACCAATCGGTCTTTCGAGATTTGATCTTTCTTGTGATCATGCCAATGTTACGAAGTAATGCACCGACTCTGGGTAACTGGGGTCGGGGCGTTACAGTTCGACTGGGAGGCTAGAGTGCTGTAGGGGTGGCTCAGCTGGGATGCATAGCCGGGGTGCGCGACCAGTTCGGTCGGGAGACCTGAATGCCATGGGGGCGGCACAGGGCGTGATGGTCGCAGGTGGTGGCGTTGTTGCCTTCATCGCCTTCCTCCATTTCGAAGAGTACACCAAAGAAGAATAACGGAGGGGTCGGGCCTTGTTTTTTTGACCCGCACCCTCTGCGTTTAGAGTAATAGAAAGTTTTTCACAATTCCTTCTTGAATTACAAAGAATTATCAATAATGGTTGAGAGAAGAAAATCACTCAACCAACCAATACCTTTTCGCAAATAATCAAACATAAATAAAACCCTACCTCGTTCGATTGATGTTATTGGTGCAAGAAGGTAGTACAGTCGTCGATTCAACAGAGACAAGGATGTCCCATGTCAGGGGAAGTCCCGAGGAAGAAGGTCGAAGGAGGTTGGAATTCTTCGTTGTCATATCGTTCCTCTTTGGAGAGCTTTCTAAAAATTTCTTCCAATCCTCCTTTTCCAATACATTGCCAACAAATTAATAGACAAACATATAAAATATTTTTATCTATTTAATTTGTTGGACAATAGTTGAGTTAATTAGTTGTCAATAATTAATCGGTTTCATTGGCATAAAATCCAAAAAGGAGGATACCAAGGGTTGGCACAATTAAATGTAGGAGGTGTTGAAGAGGCTCTCCCTCATTTATTGTGGGATTTGAGAGGTTTAGGCCTTGGGTGGTCCCAACCACCATAACCTCTCATTGGAGGTTAGGTTCGGGTGGTCTCCACCACTATAACCTCTCATGGAAGGTTAAGGTCTGGTGGTCCCCACACCACAAATTCCTCTTGGAGGATTTAACAAACACAATAAAATAGAACGTGTGTTTATTTTATTTTATTATTTCAACGAAAAACCAAAAAATTATCTCTCACCCTCGACCAACTACCATCGAGGTGAAAGTCTCCTTAAGAGAATAACGACGCTAAGAGTTAAATGGTGCCCTTAGATTTCAATATCGATCACAGATTAAAAAGATAGAAAAACCCGCTCACACGTTCACTGAACATGCCTGAACAGAATATTAGAAATTCATTCCGGGCACTTCGGGCTTCAGAATAACATGTCGTCAATTTTCGTGGACATGTAAAATTCCCTTTTAATTAAAAAAATTTCATGGAAATTCTGGGTCTTTACAATATACCCAATGTGAAAAGATCCACCTTCTAGCCTCCCTTACATAGCCTTTATTCAACCATCTTACCTTACACCAAGTCTTTTTGATTTATTACCTACATAAATAATGTATAATAATCTTGTTATGGTTCGAGAGGTGGTTTTGAGTGGTTTACTTTGCAAATATATCCCCTACCCTTATTTTACCTATAATGTGGTTAGATTATCTCATTTGAAGTAGGAATATTAGGAATTGATAAATTAATGAATCAAAGATCCTATAGGAAAATATTTATTCTCCATAAATACAAGCATCCCATTTATCCTTCAAACAACTCCCTATTTAGAAATTAAGAGTAAAGTAATGAAAAATTAATTATGATTGATTAATAAAAATGTTTTGAACTCAAACCATTTGGAAACACCACTTCCCTTATGATTACTCAATAATGCAGTGAAAGACCCCACATTTGATGAACAGTATAAGAGTTTAATTCACCCAGTAGACCAATAATGATCTATGATGGGGAACTATTCACCCAAGATTTTGCAGAGAACCAAATGATTGTTCCACATCATCCGAGCCTCCCTTACTAGTGCGCCATTTCACAAAATCCTCCAGACCAGGGAACCACATAACCCTAGCCTCCCATATTAAGGTTCCACTTCAATAAATCCTCAAATATTATAGTGCTAATTTTCTACGGCCTCCTATTCTAGGGATTCATTAACCAAAACCACCAATATTGATCATACCAAGGTTAAATTTATCATAGTCCACACATTTTATAGA
Source organism: Viscum album (assembly GCA_963277665.1). Classification (NCBI taxonomy): domain Eukaryota; kingdom Viridiplantae; phylum Streptophyta; class Magnoliopsida; order Santalales; family Viscaceae; genus Viscum; species Viscum album. The sequence continues at coordinate 739,188 of CAUJRU010000197.1, forward strand.
TAAATCATATAAGATACCTAGATCAACATTACGAGGAACCCCGTTTTAATTGGACTTCTAATTAGCATATTGAATTTTCCCAAAAAAAAATTAGAACTCCCAATCCTGAACCTAATAGTAACTAATTATAATTAATCTTGGAATCCACCAAATCCTCTAAAGATACATGAATAGTTTAATCTAACCAACTGTTGATGCTCTTTTCCATCACAGAGGCAAAAATAATGGAAAAGGGGAATACCTTGAGCACAAATATGGTCACCCTTTGAAGAACATCAAAAAAATTGATGAAGGAATAGAATTGGATACCATTTAGAGTGAGGCGCACAAGTAACTTGCGACCCACGCAAGTCAGATGCGTGCCCAATATAGGTCACATAGCTCACTTGCACACCCTATTTATTTTTTCACCCAAGGTGCAAGAGGGCCTATAAATAGCCCCTATGAGCCCCCATTTCAGGGATGGATTTTTTTAGAAGTCAAATTCAAGCTCTGGTCTCCCAAGTCTTCAACTCAACTCTTCCAAAAGAATTAATGTAACTTTTTACCTAGAATGGAAGACTTGAAGGAGTAGAATAAGGAATAAGTGTTTATAATTCATCCACACTTGCGCGCCTATGTGTCCAGAACTCCTTAAAAATGGAAACACTTGTCGCCGCCCTATCCTTTCGATGAAACTTGCGTGCCGACCTTTTGGAAAAATTTATGGATAATACTAAAGGCTTGAGTTATGTCTCGCCCAACTATTACCCTACAGATTCATCATCGCCCAGCTGAACCCATGTCGTGCAAGTACACTGGCCTAGCCAAGATTTTCACACTAACTTAATTTTTGTGCCTCTCTCCCGTTCACCTCTCCTCTTCAAGATATTATCCCTCAAACCCCTTTTCAAAGCCATTTATGGCATGGTTCCTTTGTTGGATTCCTTATCTGAAAGGAATTCTATGAGAACCTCTCTCAAAACCTCATGACATACAAGCTTTATGTCACTATGGTTAATGGTTTTCTCCATATAACCTCATCCTTTAAGATGATAAGATCCTTTAATTTGTGAATCCTCTCTAGGAGTAAGCCCCAAGTTCCCTTAGCTTGGGAATCCATCTCAGGTGTAAGCCCCAAGTACCCTTAACTTGTGTCTCCTTCTTAGGAGTAAGCCCCAGTCATAACTTCCTTTAACATTGGGCATCCTCCTCAAGAGTAATCCTCAATATTAATATCTTTTGAATTGGTCCTCCTTCTCAGGAATGAGCCCCAATCATAAGTCCCTTTTAATTAAGGCCTCCTTCTCAATAGTAAGCCCTACGTTATAAGCCCCCTTTTAATTTGGGATTCCTCATTAGGATTAAGCCCTGATTTAAACCTCCAAATCATCATAATATACAAATACCATCATAAAACCTACTCCTGGGCTTCTTTCCTGAAGTAAGTCCTGGTCTTCATCTACCTGGGCAGTCATACATACGTAAGCCCCACATCATTTCTTATGACTGCATATTTCATGGCACAATCGCCAGGTTTACTGATACCTCTTGTATCTCACAGAGAGCATAAATTACGTGAACTTAGAGTGTAAAAGTAGTCACAACATCTCTTTTTGGGCCATTAACTATGCATAAGCCTCATATTTCTTCACCCGAACTATGTGGGTTCTGATTCCTTTTTAACGAGGATATGTAGGTAGCCCATATTCGGGTATGATCCCAACTCTAAAATAATCCATGTCCTTCTGAATGGAAATAAACGTCAAGTGTCCCACTGAGTGGCTTTAAAACTAGTATGGTCATCATAATGACCATGAGATTTCTATATAATGTATTGAAGGATGCCATTGAATAAGAATCTCTAATACATATGGATGATTTTCCATCGATGAAGAACCTCAAATACATATAAAGGATTCTCTAAATACCATAAATATTAATCATCTATTTCCAAATCTAAAGGAAAACTCATTTTCATGCTTGGTGAATTAATAAGGATTCATGAACATAACTTAAATCTATAAGAGAGTCCCAGAGAAGGCAGAAATTACCCCCCAAAAGGTGTGATGAGTCTGACCACACATCCTCTCGACCAATGAAAATTCTTAATCCTCATAGGTCTATAACTAATGAGCACCTACCTTTGGAAAGTAGGTACAAATAGATATAGAATCATTGGGTGTTTCCAGTTCTACGAATAAACCAACTAGGATCTAATTGGAAGGTTTGAACCTTAAACAAACAAGGTCATCCCCATTTCTAGATGAAACAAAAAAATGGTGAACCCAACGTGAATCCTTTCCCAAGTTAAATGACGTTTTACTTATTTGTTAGGCCACTATTAAACTAAATATGAGGGCCAACAAAGCAATAAATAACATATGTGCTCATCCAAAATATGTAGTCTGGCCAGACTTATCTTGATTATGTCTAGTATATCGAACATGCACTCTTTTTCAAGATCTCTCTACAACACAAAATGAATTCTTTAAGGTTCACACCTGTCAATGCCTCGACCACTACTCCTACTGGATCCTCGTTCGCTCTAAGGAAGAAATGACCAACTCAGCATCTTCAACGCTGGGTCTCAAATGCATTGGAGAGGGAATACTATCAACACGGAACCATCCCAACTCTAGAGGCCACTCGAAAAGCCTCCAAGTTAAAAAATCACCCTAGTTGTCCCGATAGCAATGACCAGTGGTCAAGAAGCAGGTGGTTCCAACCACTATCTCCAAATGTTTCATTTCTTTATCCATGGAACGCAATAACCAGTCCCTCCTATATTATAGGGAGGTGAATCAAGAGGTCAGTCAAGGTCTAAGTTCAAGAAGACAGGAGTCCTTCTTGAGGACTCCCACCAACAATTTCTGACAGCCTCATGGAATAGTGCACCCTCAACATGATGGGGGTATCGCCTCTAGGAATTCGACTCAGGTTCCTCAGACCTGAGCATGCAAGACGAATAGTCAGAGGAAAAATTAGGCCAAATGGGAGTAGGTTATTACCTCTTCCCCTTTGAAGAAGCCCATCGACCTAACTTGATGGAAAACAACTAGCAGGCATATACACCTGTCTATCAAAATTTCACTGCCCAGCAGACTCGTCTGGTAGTAACACACTAATCCCGCTAGGCAATTCTGGCGGAGTACTATAGGAAGGCACATACAACTATTTTTAAATCATCATCCAGTTAGAAGGATCGTCTGACTGCATCAAAAGAAGCCCGCCAAAAAAATGTCGTGACCACCTGTAAACAGGCACATACACCTGATTACACCCATCAATTCTGCCAATAGTATCGTCTGCCAGTATTGAAGGAAGTTCACCAGACATATTCGGTGGAGAACAATCAGAAGGAACAGAAACCAGAAATTTATCAAGATAAACAATAGTCTCATTTGGTAGCACCCAGAGATGTCAATTGGAAATCTCCAATGACAAACAGGAGGTAGACACAACTTTCTGCCCCCACACATGAGTACTATCAGAATTCACTGACAGGAAATGGAGGACAGGAGCAGGAACACACACCTACTCCAAACACGAATTGGATGTATCTTCCCATTACGGTAGCTGAAGTCACCAAGAAAATTTTAACAATGGTGAAAGATTAGAAGCAAATCACTACCCATATTATGGATACATGTCAGAATATTATAAAAACTTCAGTAACATCACAGGGAAAGAAACATAAATCTATCCCTATTAGTGGAGTTACTCATCAACATGTCACCCCAATGCAGATACACACCTCTGTTCTAGTCTAGGACGGTTGTGGGGAAAACTCCCCCATGTCATACAGACAATCAAGTTAGGCACATACACCCGATTTAAACGGAGATAGTCAGCCTAACCTGACCATTTCTCCTGAGCAGGCACATACACCTGCCCATAATAACCGCTTTCGTCAACAAGTGGTTTCCAAAGTGAGTAAAAAGGCTTCCATGAAAAAGACTCATTCAACACAGTTACAAAATCAAGATCCAATCTGAAATAAGGCCTTGCTCAATGCTAGAGTTCATGAATCCCTCAGACAATTATTTATTCCAACTCAAGATTCTACTCTCTCATTTACAAATTTTGGAAATAACAACATTAATTCTTAAGGTCTTCATCAGACAGTACCTCATGAAGGCTTGATTCATGACAATTCAGTCAATCCTGAAGCATCATCTTCAGATTAGAGCCACGATAACCCTCTTCATGTCCAGAAGACTAGGGAGAAAAAGGTTTTATCTTTTTCTATAACCCACCATGGTGGTCCTTCCCATGATGATGAATTTAGCTGTGAAATTCCAATATGCAGTAGTAATTCACATTTCCTAGAAAATTCTTCAATGTACAATGTAGTAACAAAAAATCCCTCTTATCTTGAGGCACATGAAAACACAAATCAAGTCATGTTGGATGACTTGCCACTAGCAGTTGAAATACATTCTCAATTAGAAGATAGCCCGGGGTGTAGGTCATTCTCCGAACCACCGCGGGGTTATTCATCTTCTAATTTGAAAAATGAATTATATACCAATCTTGTTGAATGTTATGAAGCAACAAAGAAGCTCCCGCTTTGGTCCAATCATGTAGAGGAATCTTCATCAAATGACAAAGAGGAAGTTATGAATGTGAGAAAACAATTGGCGAAAGGAGATGTACTAGTCATGTTTTGGCCTTTGGATGACTCTCAGTATGATATTCCAAAAATGTTGATAGAAGATGGTATTCATGATATTTGTATCAACATATGGAAAACTATTTGTCACTTAAAAGAGTAAATATTACCATATGATGAATATCAAAATCATGTTATGGTAATATAAGGGTTATAATTCCAAATTGACTTGGCATCTCTCTCAGTTTCCCGACATCCAAATGTTGAAAATCAGCAGAGAGCCCTTCAGAGTACATGCCTTGGCGCATTAAAAAGGTTGCACCATATAATTTTCAATGCCCCATCTGGTATTCATATCAGGGTATAGGGTGTTCATGGAGCATTGCATTTCACTGTTCTCTCCGCTCAACAATGCCCGTCAAAGAGGTCTCATGCAATGTTATTGCCCATGGCTGGCCAAAACTAACTAGTTTTGTGTGTAATCTAATGATTTCTCAAGAAAAATCCTCAACTAGATCTTCCCAAAGTCAGCCATATACAGAAGAAGTTTTTGAATTACTCTTGCATCAAGAAAATGAAAATATCGAACAGGATTCTCATTCAGAGCATGCACATCATCAGGTGATAGAGGTGTTAGAAATAATCCAATGGTTATCTGGGCCAGGTGATATGAGTGGTTGTAGGATGATGCATCGGACCAATTTCCGGACTAAAATCCACAAAATCAGGAGATCTTTTAAGAAATTTTTAGATGTAGAAGCTCAAGAGCAACCTCAGCTTCCCTGGCTGGGGACTCTTTTAATCCAAACCTCAGGATCAATAGACATGATTCGAGGAGTTGAGCAGGAAAAATAAGAACAAACCTAGTCCCCCGGACATGCGACTTTTTCAAATTCCCAATCTCTTCCTCAGCGAAAGTCAGTCTTCTCTCAATTAGGGAAGAAGCCAAAAGAGGAACGAAGAGCCGAATTATGAGGAAATTCCCTCCAAATTACGGTTCATCAAGAAGTTCTATAGGGATTAACCAAACAAAAGGAAATGTCTCATAAAAGACATGGAAGAAGATAGTATCGTAGAAAACCTGACAGGAGGGTTGTGATGAGTTATGCATTGATAAATGTCATCAATGCCATTGTCCCTGATCCCCCAGAACGTGAGGCTCACTCAGAGGAATAGGATGAAGAAGTTATTGTTTAAGAGGTTGTATAAACAGAAACAAATGAAGAAGGTGTGTGTACTCGAAATCAAAGGCTTACCCAGAATCTAGGTATACATTCAAATAAACAACTCCCCCCTCTCCGAAAGGCATCCAAAAAAGGGAAAAAAGACAGGTTACATTCCACCCTACCTCTGGAGAGGGCCAATCACTCTCATTAGAGTAAAGTTTCTCACATTAAGAAGAATAAATGAAGGAGTTAAGGGGGTTAAATGTAGAACTACTTCAAGGTAGTCTTCCTCCTAAGCATGCTGGAGTTAATCAATCAAGGGAATTTATTGCAGCTATTGGGATGGATCATGAATATACCCCTTTACAAGTATACCCTCACAAGTCCAATCTTATGGGTCATAAGTGATAGAAACCGGCAATACTACCATTAGTGGTAGTACCAGTCTCTACGTCCGTACAAATTCCAGTTATTGCACTTGCTCCAGACCAAGATCAACCAAATGTTTCTCAAAAATTAATGACTACCATTTAGACATTAACAGCTCATTAGGAAGCTATGTAAGGAAAACGTGCACCAGTTCAACTGGAAAAGAGATCTTACCCTGAATGGTTGGATGCAATTCCTCCACCATCAAATTTTACAAATACCGCATTCCCAATTTCTAATGGTTCGGGAGATCCAGAACAATAATTAACACATTTTATTTCTCATTGTGATCCTATGATGGGATCTCCTCAATAACATGAAGCAATTAATCTCAGGTGTTTTGTATAGTCATTAAAAAGACCTGCTTTTGTCTGGTATACAAGTTTGCAATCTCGGTCAATTTCTGGGTGGGAATATCTCCATCAAAAATTCCATCTTCAATTTAGCTAAACATTACCAGAGACGATATTTTTTCTATATTATATATTGTAAAAATGTAAAAGGAAAGAGTGTTGGATTCCATAGCTCGTTGGAAGGTATTAACATATTCCTTAAGTTTAGTAATCCCTCAAGAAGAGTTTCTTCCAATCTGTGAGGAAAATAGGTGTGATGAATTACGCACACCATTGATCCCTGTGAAATACATAGGAGGGTTTTGAGACCTTACTTAAATTGCTCAGAAGATAGAAGACCCCCTTATATAGACTAAGGCTAACACTTGTGTAATTCCATTAGTTCCAAGAAGGAGAATAGGACAGGAAGAAGCTGTTGTAGTTTCGCTTAAATAAGCACATGTACCACCTTCCACTTCAAAACCATCATCATTTCGAAGGGCTCCACCTCCTAAGCATAAACAACAACAACCACCTCATCAAGTTGATCAAAGAGATCAAAGGTGAAATAGTTAAGGATTTAAATAACAAAGTTTATTTTTTCCAGAATAAACATGTCCCTGGTTACTTCATCTCAGCTCTGGAAAATAGTCTAGTTCAATTGAAAGGGCCCAAAAGGCCGAACATGGAAGGGGATGAAGACCTCCCCAACTATTTCTCGTTTCATCAGATGTTGAGGAATCCCATTAAGGAGTTTTTTGTGTTCAAATAACTCCTGCAAATGATGGTGGACTCTGGAAATGTAAAACTAAAAGGTTCTTCAGCCCAGGTAGAATGTGTTACTGCTACTGATCCAGAAAATAAAGGCAGCTGGAACAAATTCATAAGTAAAAATGCATAAAAATATGATGATTGGATGGCCAGGAAAACAATCAACCGAACTCATGCCATTTTACAAACACAATTGAATCAACCATTTGTGTCTTCTACTATTTCTACCACATCAAAAACCCCTTCATCAAAAAGAAAATCCTCAAAGAAGTTGAGTAATTTGAAGAAAGAAGAGAAGTCAGAAAAAGATGAGCTCATGTAAAAGCCCACGTTGTCTTTGACTCTAGTAGATTTTATGCCATCTACTTCAAAAGCACATGAACTGCCCCACGAAACAGCATATCCTGAACTGGTTCATCAGGCAGAATCTTCATCAGATGAAGAATAGATCTTTGGTTCTGTTAACATGATTCATTTAACGGATCCATATGCCAATGACAGTTTTGATCATGATGAGCTTATGTTCCCTATCTCTAATAGAGGAATTAGAGGAAGAGATAGAGGTATAGGATACAGAGGAATACGTGGATATTCCAGAAGCCACTATTTCAATTCTACCCCTACTAGAACTGTATATGCGGAAGAAACTCGTGGAAAATCCCTTCAGCAGGATCAATAGGAATAAGAATGTTCTTCCACACATGGCATATTTGGTCCTGAAATAGTTATTTTTGAGGACAAGTTAGAGGTTACACCTACTTCCTCTCAGAAAATAGATAGAACTAGTTGGTCTAATCTAATGAATCCAAGAGTTTTTTCAATTCTTGCCCTGCTACGGGATGCATCTAATGCCAAATAATAAACTTCCATGGAACTTGCAAAACCACATTTTCATGATGGGAAACGCAGACCTTTGGACCAAAAATATGATGTCATGACACATTTGGCCCAAGTACCGACCAAGTTATCAATTATGGATGCCTTGAATCTATCAAATGATATTCGTGAGACGCTTATTGAGGCATTGTGAAGTCCTCAAGAATTAGAAACTGAAATTGCTGCAGCTGAGGTATACCGTATAGAGAATGATCCTGCAGAACGCCATGCAGTAATATTTTTACAGATGAAGATGAAGATGATGTTGTACATGGACATATCAGAACTTTGTATCTATCTGGAAAAGTCAACGATATAGACATCCGATGAGATTTCATTGATAATGGATTAGGATTCAACCTCATTCCTATTTGTACACTTCATCAATTGGGCCTCAGTGAATCTGATTTATCTCCCTCTAGTTTGATGTTGCAAGGATATGATAAGAATGAACAAGAACCTCTGGGTGAGATAACACTCAGAATTAAGTTTGGATACATTGTGTCTAATTCATATTTCAGGGTTGTTTGTCAGGACACTACCTTAAACATTTTTCTTGGAAGACCTTGGTTACTTAAACATACGGTCGTACCTTCGTCATACCATCAATGTCTCAAATATTGTTTCAATGGTAAAATTGGGACATTTTATGGTGAAAAGGACCCATTCAAAATCTGTGAATCTCAATACATTGAGGTATAATTTTATCACATGGAGGGAATGGAAAAATCCACGGCAAAGGAGGTCACCAAAATTAATTCTCTAGATGGTTTGGAATAGATTCCAGTAAACCCATTCATACATGTGAGTATAGATCATGTGTTGTCTATCAGTAAAATGGAGAGGATAGACCTAAATCCAAACACTCTTATGGAAAATTCCATAATGTCAATTACTTCAATCAAGCCAAACAACATGGAATAAATTATTGATTCACAAAATAGTGGTGAAAGCTTAAATGGAGATGTCCTCATTTCATCCACTGAAATCTAGCAATTCTATACTTCATCAACCAAGCCAGAAGAAGAAGTTATAGCAATACCAGAGGAAAATAATGTTGTCAATTTTTAATCCATCGTCTCCTCTCTATCACCCTAGGAAGACCCTTCATCATCAATAGGGTCAAAAGTGGCGACCTCTTCTTCAATATGTTAAAATTTTATCTTCTCCCCTAACCATGTAAATTCTGCTTCGTTATCTACTATGCAGGTAGAAATAGAAGAAGTAACATATATTGATGAAGAAGAAGAGGATGATCTCAGTGATTCTCCTCCAGCATTTGAAGAGGGTATCTCTATTACCGTGGATGAAATCAGAGAGATAAATCTATGTCCAAAAGAATATCCACACCCCAATTTAATTAGTGAAAGCATGACTATTGAAGAGAAAGAAATGTATACTTAATTTATAAAGAAAAAGAGAGCTTTATTTTCTTGGAATTATATAGAAATTTTTTATCTTAATCTCGATGTTTCCACTCATCATTTGGGTTTTCCAAAAGAACATAGAGGATTCAAGCAAGCAGTAAGAAGAACACACCCAACTTATGCCTCAAAAATTGAAACTGTAGTTGATAAGATTATTAAGGAAAACTTCGTCAAAGAAGTTAAATATCCCAAATAGCTGGCTAATATAATCTTTGTGAGAAAGAAGAATGGACAAATTAGAGTTTTCATTGACTTTAAAGATCTTAATCGGCATTGTCCCAAGGTTGATTTTTATGTTCCGATCACATAACTCTTAATTGATGCAACAACTGGCTATAAAGCTCTTCCCTTCATGGATGGTTACTCTAGGTACAATCAAATATGAACGTCCCCATAAGATGAGGAGTCTAAAGCCTTTAGAGCTCCTCAAGGTGTGTTTTTCTATCAGGTAATGCTAATTGGCCTAAATAATGTTGGTGCAACATATAAATGTGCCATGCACCATATCTTTAAACCCTTTTTAGGGAAATTTGTTGAAAGTTATGAGGATGATTTTTTGGTTAAATCCATACTACGTTATGATCACTTGTCTAATCTGGAAATCATATTCAAAAAACATTGACAACAAAATTTAAAGATGAACCCCTTGAAATGAGCTTTCGGGGTAACCTCAAGAAAATATCTCGGCTTTTTTGTACACCATTATGGCATCGAAGTTGATCCAGAGAAGACAAAATCAATCCTTGACATGTCACCTCCTAGAAATTTGAAGTAATTAAGAATAATTCAAGGACACTTGGACTATATTCGGAATTTCATTGAAAATTTGGCAGGCAAGTGTTTACCCTTCACCATTTTAATGAAGAAGGAAGTCACCTACCTGTGGACTAAAGAATGTCAAGAAGCATTCCATATCCTCAAGTAATATCTCTTGAGTCCACCGACATTAATGCCACATATTGAATTAATACCACCTATTCTCTATGTAGTAGCTTTAGAGAGGTCATTTGGTCCCTTCCTTTCCCAAAAGAATGATGTTGGGAATGAAAACAACTTTTACTATCTCAGTCGGACTATGCTTGTGTAAGAAACTCGATATAAAAGTATTGAAAACTGGGGCCTAGCATTAATATTTTCAGTTAAGAAATTGAGACAGTATTTACAACATCATGAGGTCCAATTAGTATCTCACAATATCCCACTCAAATTTATCCTTAGTCTTCCAATGGTTACAGAATGTATGGAACAGTGGGTAGTTATTATGCAGTAGTTTGATATCCAGTACATGTCTCAAAAGGCAATAAAGGTCCAATCTCTGGCTGATTCCCTTGTTAAACACCCATCTCTAGAAGGTACATCTTGAAATATTGAAATTCTTAATGAGGAAGTCTTCTCTATTCAAGATAATCCTCAAACTTGGGAAATGTACTTTGATGGCGCCTCTAGAAGTCCAATAGGGAAGAAAATGGAAGATCCTAAATTCAACAAATTTTGGTTATTAATCATGCTTGTTTCCTCCGAAAAGGCAGTGTTACCATATTCCTTCTTATTGTTGGACGGCAGTACAAACAATGAAGAAAAATATCAAGCTCTCGTCGTAGGCTTGGAACTGGCGCTTCAGGCACAGGTGAATCATTTTAAGATAAAAGGTGATTCAGATTTGGTAATCAAAAAAATAAATGGGGATTATTCCATTAGAAAGGAATAGTTAATCCCTTTGTGTGATTAAGTTTGAGAGTTAATGGAATAATTTCCCTTAGAACTGCCATTTTCTTATGTCCCGCGATCAAAAAATTCCCAAGCTGATGCACTGGCTAAGGTAGCCAAATCCTTGGAAGATCCACATCGGTACGAAACAATCATCAGTATTTCCCACCATCGTATAGTTTCACCATATGTTCAAATCAGAATAGAGGAAATCAATGAAATCAGTCCCATTTTTGAACCATATGGTCGTACTACACGATGGATGACACCTATTAGGGAATACCTTCAAAATGGAAAAATCTCACCTGATAGAGCTGGGAAAGAACAAGTCAGGTGACACGTAATAAATTTTACTCTTTATGATAGCCCATATCACCAAAAAATTCTCTATAAGTGAGGTTTTGATGGAATTATCTTCAGATGTATTGATGATGAAGAGATAATGGCTATCATGAATGAAGTACATGTAGGAGTTTATGGTGACCACCAGTCTGGACATAGACTTTCTGTTCAAATTCAACGGCTTGGATACTTCTTGCCTTCAATGATGCAAGATTGTGTTGATATCACTAAGAAGTTCCATTCTTGCCAAGTATGTTCCAACTTCATTCATCAACCCCCAGAGTTGCTTCCTATGGCTAAATATTCCAAGCTGTTTGCTACATGGGGAATGGATGTAGTATCACCTTATCCTCAGGCTACAACTAAGAATTTTAATTATATTCTTACTGCTACTGACTTCTTTTCCAATTGGGTAGAGGCAATACCTCTCAAATAAGTCAATGATAAAATCATTGTTAGATTTGTCAAGTCCAATATCATTACCATATTTTGTGTTCCTTATAACATATTGACAGATAATGGAACCAACATTTTTTCATACGAGGTAAGAAAATTGTATCAAGAATACAATATCAGATCCAACCATTCATCTCGATATCATGTAGTGGACAATTGTCATGTAGAGGATTTCAATAATACTCTTTCAAACATACTTCAAAAGATGGTGGATAAAGATATTAAATCATGGCCTGATGAACTTTTTCAAGCTCTATGGGCTTATCGGACTACCACTCGCACTGCTACATGATCAACTCCATATTCATTGGTAATGGAATGGAAGTAGTGTTGCCTATTGAAGTTAAATTACCCTGTCCTAGAGTTTCCATTTTTGATTAGTTATCTACAGATGAACAATCTCAAAAGCAATTGGATGAATTGAAACGACTAGAAGAAAAAATATTGTCCACACTACACCATTTAGAAGTATATCAGAATCGAATAGAACGAGATTTCCATAAAAAAGTTCGTCTTCATTCATTCATTCAAGGAGAATTGGTATTGGTCCTCAGAACCCCAATGATATCGGGAAATAATCCTCCGAAGCTTGAGCCAAAGTAGGAAGGATCTTAGTCAATACATAAGGTCCATTCCAATGGAGCTTATTCTTTAATCTCAATGGATGAAGAACTCTTTACAACTCCAAAAAATGAATGATTCTTGAAGAAGTATTTTGGGTAACACAAATACACCCTTTTATCCTTGCTTTAGGCCATTAAGTTTCATAGCCCCCTCTATCATCCAACATGACGTCAAACTGTTCATTGTCCGAGCTGCAGGATGTTAAACTGCCAAGCACCCCATGTCTATGACACATGACATTAAACTGTGATCGCTAAATGCACAATTTTTTTTAAACTCTATTTCCATGCATGCCCCGGGTAGCTAACCATGCATAAGCCCCACACCATCATTGGTGGTCACATATTTCATGACACAATCGTCAAGTCTGTTGCTTCCTCTGGTTTCTCACACCAAGCATGACTCGCGTGATCTTAGAGTAAGCTTCGACCATGACATATTCTCTGGGCCGCAAACCAATCATATGTCCCAACATCATCGTAAAGTTGTTGTCCTCAAGTACACCCCAATCTACAAATCCCTCTAAATTTAACTACACATTCTTTGATCCTTGCTTCATAGGACGGGTACGTAGGTAACCTCCAGAGGTTCAAGCCCAAAAAAACTTTCTTTATATCGATTCACCTCCCTCCCATATGATGTTGATCCATGAATCCCCCATCAATCGTATTATTCATATCAGTTCACTTTAATCCTATATGACGTTAAACTGTGTACGTCCCATCATCCTAACTATATGATGTTAAACTATACTGTCACCCATTGTCCTTGCTGCAAGACATTAAACTGCATAGCACTGGTCGATGCATTTGACCTTAAACTATTTGTACTTTTGTCCTGTATGAAAAATAAATGACAACAATCTCTAATGCCCTCACTCAAGAAGAATCATCACTGAAATGGTCTCCAATAATGTCATATTTCAAGAACTACGTATGGATTCATTCTCATCCTTATGAGATACGTAGTGACACCCAAGTTTTTAATCTTGGGTCCAACCAAAATTGAAATAAAGGCCTCTTTACCCCTCATATGTACGAACCAAATCTGTACAAAGGGTATTTCAAGAACTACGTGCAACGTGATTCCCATCCTCATGGGATATGTAAGAATGATTGAGAATTCCTCGAGTCCAGCCCCGAGCCTTTGGTCCTAACCCCAAACTCCACTTTCATTCCCATGGCTGAAAAGTCCCCCTGGGAGCACATGGTGTGATATAGAACACCCTGATCTTTATTCACATCAGGTTTATAACAAATAAACGATGTGTATCCCTCACTATGGTCTGATCTATAAGAACCTAAACTACGATCTTCCGTGCTCTCTTCATGCATGATTTAAAAGTGTATTTCAAGAAATATGTGTGGCTTGATTCTCATCCTAATAAGATACATAGTGACACCAAAAATCTCAATTTTGGACCCAGCCGCAACATTATAGAAATAATATTCGTGGTCTCCATAACCCTTTTATTTACTTTTGGTCACAAAATTCTTGATACCTGAGAGTTCTTTTTCATGACTATGCCACACATGCCCTTAGGTGTCCTTGCATAAGTTCTCTACATAACGGACTTGTCAGCCAAAAGATTCTATTATTTAACTATGCAGATTATTCCCCAGTTGGCCCTACATAATTCATCCTCCATAATGGGTTTGTAAAATAATGGTAACATAATTTTTAGGAGAATCCTCTTTTGGCCCTATTGGTTTTAACGGCGATATGTAGGGATCTATAAAAAAACTGCCATCCTTAACATATTTGTTCCATAGTTTTTTTCAGGATCTGAAAGTATTCAAGTATATGGTTTACATTTTTCTCCTTCTCCATATGTTCAGAGAAATATGAAATAACCTTGGACCACTTGAACATATGTATTATAATGTTTTTATCTCTGGTTTTACTCATATGATTTAAAACCACAGATACCTTTTTTCCTACGTTTGGTGTCAGACCTTCGTATAAGTCACATTCCTCCAATTCTTGGACAATTATGATTGGAAATATTCTCTCCATATTCAAGTACCTTTCTTCATAAAGAATAATCTATGATTTAGAAAAACTGAATCTCCATAAAACTTTCTTCGGCTTTTAGCAACAGAAAGTCAAATTTTTTAGAGTTCTTTTTCCCGACTATGCAGCACGTGCCACTAGGTGTCCTTGAAAAAGTTGTCTACATAATAGATCTGTCAACCCAAAGATACTACTATTTGACTATGCAGCTTATGCCCCAGTTGTCCATTCATAATTCATCTCTCCATTATGGGTTTTTCAAGTACTGGTATCTTCATTCCTAGAAAAGACTTCCTCTAATGCCTTTTAGCTCTTTTCCCATTTCATTCCTCAAATTCAAAATTTCTCAAGTCACCCTTTACAATTTTCCCCCTCCATAAATGAATATGATAATATGTTTCTAAATAAATTATCAAGAATTGAGTCAATATCATCCATTCATTCCAATCAATTTGACCTTAAATATTACCCTTTTTATAGTCCAAAATGCATGACTTTAAACTACCAATAACAAAATGTAGGGTAATCATTAAATTGGGAACCTATAAAGGGTACTCTGAACAAAAGTCGAGTCCTAGCTCGCTAAATGTACATTTTGTATGATTTAGGAAATATTGAGCAATTAAAATATACAAAGTTTTTGGGGTTATTTATGTAACCATAGTAAAAATCAAACTATGTTTACTAGGCCCACAGCCTTAGGTAAGAATAAGAGAAACTATCCAGAAAATGAAGGTGCAGATAATTTGAAGATGAACTATTTTTAATTGATGAACATGATTAGAATAACATCCACAAACTGGAGTCTCTTCTCTTTTTTTAGAAATTACAGAAGAATTTCAAGATGACTTCTCATCTGTTTCATAACATCCCAAGCTTCATCAGCAGCCACTTGAAGTTCATTTACTCGACCAAATTCACTCTCTTCAGCTCGATGAAGTGCTTATTTGGCATCTGTGATGGCTTTTATACCATCCTATTAGACTTCTTCCAACGAATTATGAAGCTGGTCAAGCTCCCCAGTAACAGAATCTAGCTCTTACTGAAGGTGCAACTATTGGAAAATCTTCCCCTTGATCTTTTTCTTCAACTCCTTCAGCTTTACAACATGGTCATCCTCAGCTCAGGAAACTACAGTGTGAAATTCACTGATATTGGTGAGCAATCTTGCTCTAATCAGGTATTTATGACACCTTTTCTCTTGATCTCTCCTTCGAATGACTTGTTTCATTGCGACATGGATTTCTTGATATCCTAAACCGCCATAGAACCATTATTTCTCCGAATTTACCTTCGAGATGGATCCTCTTTCCTTTTCGGATCCAACTCTGAGGGGGGACTTTTGCTGAAGCTCCATTCCATCACAGAGTTAAACGAATGGAAAAGAGGAATACCTGAAGCACAAAGTGGGTCATCCATTGAATAAAATCAAAAATAATTGACGAAGGCATGGACTAGGAGCCCATATAGGGTGAGGCGCGAAACTAACTTGTGCACCGTGCAAGTCACATGCGCGCCACCTATGGGTCGCACAACTCACTTGCACGCCCTGTTTCGTTTTTCATCCAATGTGCAAGGTGGAATATAAATAGTCCCTATGGGCCCCCATTTTAGGGAGGGATTTTTCCAAAATTCAAATTCAAGCTCTGGTCACCCAAGTCTTCAACTCGACTCTTCTAAAAGCTTCTAAGGTAAATTTTTACCTAGAATGGAAGAATTGAAGAAGTATAATAAGGTATAAGTGTTTATAATTCATCAACACTTGCACGTATAAGTGTCCAAAACTCCTTAAAAATGGAAACACTTGCGCACCACCCTACCCTTTTGATGAAAGATTTGCGCTGCCCTTTTGGAAACATCTTAGGATAATACTAAAGGCCTAAGTTAAGTCTTGACCAAGCATTACCCTACAGATTATTGGTCACCTAGGTGAACCCATGCCGTTTAAGTACACTTGCGTGGCCAAGACTTGTGCGCAAACTTCATTTGTGTGCCTCTCTCTCATTCACCAATCCTCTTCAATATATTAGCACTCGAACCCCTTTTCAAATCCATTTAGGGCATGGTTCCTTTGTTAGCTTCTTTATCTGAAAATAATTCTGTGAGAACCTATATCAAAACCTCGTGAATTACAAGCTTTATGTCACTACAGTTAGAGGTTTACTCTATATAACCTCATCCTTTAAGATGAGAAGATCCTTTAATTTGGCATCCTCTTCAGGAGTAAGCCCCAAGTTCCCTTAGCTTGGGCCTCCTTCTCAAGAGTAAGCCCCAAGTCCCATTAACTTGGGCCTCCTTCTCAAGAGTAAACCCCATTCATGATTTCCTTTAACATTGGGCATCCTCTTCAGGAGTAAACCCCAATCTTAATTTCTTTTGAATTGGGCCTCATTCTCAGGAATGAGCCCCAATCATAAGTCCCTTTTAATTTAGGCCTCCTTATTAGAAGTAAGCCTTATGTCATAAGTCCCCTTTTAATTTTGGCATCCTACTTTAGAGTAAGCCCCGGGTTAAAACTCCAAATCTCCATAAAGTAAAAATACCTTTATAGACCATGCTCCTAGGCTTCTTTCTTGAATTAAGTCCTGGTCTTCATCTAATTGGGCATTCATACATACGTATGCCCCACATCATTTCTTATGACTACATATTTCGTGGCACAATCTTCAGGTTTACTAATACCTCTTGTTTCTCACACCGAGCATGACTCATGTGATCTTAGAGTGTAAAAGTAATCACGAAATCTCTTTTTAGGACATTAACCATGAATAAGCCTCATATTTCTTCACTCGAACTACGTGGGTTCTGATTTCTTTTTAACAAGGATATGTAAGTAGCCCATCTACGGGTACGATCCCAGCTCTGAAATAATCTCTCTCCTTCTGAATGACAATAATCTTCTTGTGCCCCACTACGTGGCTTTAAAATTAGTATGGTCATCACAATGACCAAGAGATTTCTATATAATGTATTAAAGGATACCATTGACTAAGAATCTCTAATACATACGGATGATTCTCCATTGATGAAGAACCTCAAATACATATAATGGATTTTATAAATCCCTTACATATTAATCATCAATTTCCAAATCTAAAGGAAAACTCATTTTCATTCTTGGTGAATTAATAAGGATTCGTGAACATAACTTAAACCTATAAGAGAGTCCATGAGTAGGAAATAATTCCCCCCAAAAAGGTGTGATGAGTCTGACCTCTCATCCTCTCAACTAATGCAAATTCTTAAGCCTCATCAGTATATAACTAATGAGCACCTACCTATATAAAGTAGGTCCAAATGGATATAGAATCATTAGGTTTTTCCGATTCAATGAATAAACCCATTAGGAACTGATTGCAATTTTTGAACCTTAAACAAACATGGTCATCCCCATTTCTAGATGAAACACCAACATAATCCCATTCAATAATTTATCCCTTTAGTAATGGGTAATGTGTTTATACTAAGATATATCCCATAGTTTCCACATCTAATTGATAAAATCCATTGGATACTTCCAATAATGCATTACCCTGATAATAGGGACTCTCAATTTCATAAGATAAATGAATTATTTTCCATCCCAAAAAATTTTCTCCTCTAGAATGTTATAAGAGATAAACCTACCATATTTAAAGTCAATAGTTATATTGAACTTGAATGTAACTCTCAATTATAAGTTCTGCCCCAAATATTTCTATTTTTAGATAACTTAGTTCCCTATTTTGAATGATTTTAATTTCATTTAAATTTAATTGTCATACGAACTTAACAAAAATAAATAATGGTCCAATATGAAGGACCCTAAAAATCATCATACACCCTAATTGTATGACATCAAACTAAAATAAATCATCATCCTATTTTCTTGTCATTTAAAGATGAATCATTGGACTTAGTCATATGAACTGAAACTACTTTTTATCAAGGTATTAGTTACATGAACTTAAAATAAACATCATTGGTCATGGTTTTATGACATTGAAAAGTGTTTCATTGGTCATGGATGTGTGACATTAAAAGTAACAATGATTATCTCCATTATAAAACCATAAAAGGTATGACAGATTCTACTAATCTGCCACAAACTATGGTGGTTTTGATTCCCTTCATAGGGATATATTACAAGCCTCTCTCATGCATCTAGTGAAGACTCCGAAAGGCCAACCACCACCCTAGATGGTGGTAAGTTCATGAATTTGATGTTGTTCATCATTAGCCAGTAGTGTAGTTAACTACTAATGGAAAGAATTATAACTACTAATATATAAATTTTTTCACTTTAATTCTTGGTAAAAATCAATCACCGTCATAATAATTGTAACTATCTTTTTTAATAGAATTTTTTTAATAAATAATAATAAAATTTATGATGTTTTTATGATAAGGAAACAAAACGTTGTAAATGATGATCTAACCAGTCATCCTCTCATCTAATAAAAGGTTTTATCACCCCAAACCCTATGTGATTGAGATTTCACCCCTCCATTATAATTAATTAAATCCACATGAGACTAAAAAACCAAAATAGCCATAAGATAATGTGGGAAAAGGACACCATCCAAAAAATATTGACGGATAACAAACTAAAATATTATAAAATCAGTTACAAGAATAAATAAATTTGAAGATAAGTTGAAGGTTCAACCTTTTTCTAAATATCTCTTTTAGAACATACATCAATATCTTTTTTTTATCTTCATGAATAATAGCACAAATAAAAGATTCAAATGAACTTTTAAACCCAATATGCTCATAGGGACCATATAAATTATTCTTTATTATTGGATGGAGGTTACTAAATGAAATGAGGTTAACTATTTGGATATAAATTATCCCTATATCATTGATTTGAAATCCATTGGGAAAACATTTTTGGTGGATAGTTATAAGAAGACTTAAAATTAAGGGATCAAATTTTTCATGATTTCAACCCTATTTGAATAAACATGGGAAATTCTTTTTGTTCTAAAATTAGTTATACTTTTCACTTTACATGGATAACATGAAACCATGGTGATTAAATTACTAAAAATATCTTGTTTTCTCCCCACCATAAATCTATACACACATTTCAAGATATTGTGGTCATGAGACAAGTTACCATTGATAATAACGATTTAGAAAGCATTATTGTGTACCACCATCAGGTCATATTTTATTTATATGAGGCTCTCCTTGGGATGGTGATAATTTTTGTTTGTATGGTTGATAATCATTAGAAAATAACATCATTCCAT
This sequence comes from Viscum album, assembly GCA_963277665.1. NCBI lineage: Eukaryota > Viridiplantae > Streptophyta > Magnoliopsida > Santalales > Viscaceae > Viscum > Viscum album. The sequence continues at coordinate 759,165 of CAUJRU010000197.1, forward strand.
TATGGGTCCCTGATATAATGAGTCGATAAGTTATTTATTTTCAATTCAAAAACACTTTATTTATTTGGTTAATATTATATATTTATGAATAAATTTTTAAACATCTGGGTAAATATCTCGACTATAGTATGCTAGAGATAGTGTACACATTATTATATTTATCTTGATTTACGATATTATAACCCAAAGGAACAAATTCTTTATTAGTCATGGTAAAATAGATAAATGGATGAAATTCAAATTACATTTAAAAAATTAATGCTAATATTTTTTTAGAAATATATTATTTTATTCATCATATCAATACATATCAATCAAAAAACACTTCATCGTATCTAGGGGAACATTAAAAATAATAAATTGGCGAGATGAGATGCTCAGTATAAGTATTTTATAGTGTAATATATTATGAATAAATAATCCTAATCAATATATAAATATAAATAACTGAACCATGTGACATATAAATTATAACTTGAGCGTATTATAAAAGGAATAAATGATTAAAAAATAAATACATATAAATAATCACATAATCTTGAGTCTTAACAAAATATATTCGAACTAACCAAATAATCACATTAACAACAATAAATAGTATCATAATTATTAAATTCATATTCCCAGATATTATAAGCATACCTTTAAAGCCACATTCTAAGACATCCAATACAAATGTGTATGGACTCATACAATACCAAATCAAGTTTTTCTCATGAATCCTGACAATGCATCGAGGAGATATAGTGGCCCCACCCATCAATTTTTAAGGCAATTAATCACTCATATAAAATGGGTGAAACATAATCAACAAAAAAAATTCTTATTGAGAAATAGATATATGAAATGTTAATAGTTAACCCATTCAAAAAAAATAATCATAAACTATTTAGAGTAATATAGAACATGATAATAAAATTGAAAATCCACATTTAAACTGATCATAAACCATCAAAATAAAAAATAATGATGATATAAAAAAAATATCCCCAATATATCTTAATTAAAATAAAGGTGTCATGTCCTTTATGAATAGTAATTAAATTAAAATTCCATAAAAACATACTCATGGAAAATATCATTTTCACTTTGAGAACATTTTTTTTGAAAAAATAGTTTGAAGATAGATTTACTTGAAAATAAAAATTGAAAAATAAAAATTAATATTTAAATTATTGATTGGTGATGATGTGGGGAATTTTTTTTCATTCCACAGATGTTAAAATAAGGATTCCTTTCACATTTTCAATAGAATCCATAAAAACTATGTCTGGAAAACAACATGAATATTATTTGAAAAACATTTTTGAAAAATTCCAACATGGTTAAATTTATATTTATTAATTAATTTAGAGAATTTTAAAACATTAATAAGAAAACTTTTATAATAAATGGTTCTGGAAGAAAAATTATTTTCGACCAAAGAGAGAAATATGGTCAAATTTTGATAAAAAAAAATCAAAATAATTTTTAGTAAACAATTTTTAAATAGGATTATTAGTTGAATGTTTCAGGAATATATATTGTAGGATAAAATTTATGTGTTTCTTGATTGATATATGATAGTGTTTCATCATTGTAAATTTAATCATAAATAATCTCGATAAATGATGGGATTGTAAAATAAAATATTGCCACTTTGATAACATCTGAATCGTATGAACCATGAAAGAAATAACATCAAATTAAACATTAAATACCCTTAATATAAATGTATTATTGATGTAAAATATCAAGTAGGAAGTATATAAACCATTCAAATTAACTATGTGGTGAATATGGCATATGTCTCAAAGAAGTAAATGTGGGGTTATAAACACTTAAATTAGGTACGATTTCCATCATATATATCCATAAAATTTTCATAATAAAATTATATTTAGTATAAATATTTAAAAACCCATAATAATGTATTTAATAGAATATAGTATTTATTCGTAGTCTTTTATGAACCATTTATTAACAATTATCTCTAAAAATCACTATTTTGGGGGGATAATTACTTCATTTTTTTCATGTCTTCTTTGGTTTGATAGTTTCAGCCATTTTAAATTAATCACGGATCCATAAAATCTATCATTTTAAAACTGATATATATATATATATCATATATTTTCATTATATATTCATTTATCATAATATAAAAAATATTGAGATAGAAAATAGATTACACCGTTCATAGAGAGAGTATGTTATACATATGCATGAAATTTATTTTAATTTTCTATCAAAGAATGGAATGAAAGAAAATTAAATAATACTTAACCATTTTTATTAATTATTATTTAATATATAGAATATATATTAATCAAAAAAATCCATATTACCTTCCATGCAAAATTAAAAGGAAAAATATATCACATCGCTATGTGGAGGCGGTAGTAAAACGTACACATGAGTAAAGTTATTTTTTTCCAATAGATTTGAAGGTAATAAAATAGATGTGATAATATATTTCTCAAAGTTTTTTAGGTAATATATTTCATTTATATTCATTAATTTTAACATTACTACCATTTATGAAATGTATATGTGAAAAAATATCAATATCACTTCTTGAGGCCATAGTCTACCGTACACTAAAGCGACATTATTTTATCCCCAATAAAATTAAAATTAAAATTTATATTTAATAAAATAATTTAATAATAATAATAATTTAATAAATTTTTAATAAATATGTTAAATAATAAACACCTTGAAAATCTAAAACAATAACATTTTATTCTATATCATATGTGACACGTAACAACAAGTTTAGAATGAAATATTATATCTTCAGACATTAAAATATATTTATTTTAAATATATTTGAAATATTAAATATATATATTTAAATTAAAAACAATTTTTATATTTAGTTACACTCAAAAATTATTTTTATTGATATGTTGCATTACACTCAATACCTTGTTTTACTCTACAAAGATATGGAGTTAGGATTATTATTTAATAATATAGTTTCACTAAGCAATTTTAATGGACGGTATGAATATGATTAAATAAATTATGAATTTAAATATTTTAATTGTTTTTATTTGACATCTATTGATTAGTAATAATATAATAATCATTTAAAATAAATATAAATATTTTTTTGAAAAGGTGTATTTTCTTAAAAGACTGTTTAGTCACACATAGAAAACATCATTTGAAATTATTTTTTTCATATTTAGAAATTTAATATGAAGAAATAAAATAAAATTTTGAAATTATTATTTCAAAACTATCTTCGGGTGAATTTTTTGTATTTTTTTAGAAGTTCTGTTTTTTGATAGTTAGTGAAAAATACATAATTTTAGTTCAAAACTGCAATTTATGTTTAAAAAATCTATAAGGTTAAATTATATTTTGAAATAATTTTAAAATCATATAATTCCAATTTAATATCAATTAATGCAATTTATTAATTTCAATAATTTTCATATATTATTTAGATATAAAAATCATATAAATATTTGACCATTTTCAATTTAAAATCTTGTTTCCACGTCACATCTGCATGATTAACATTAAATCGAATTATTCCACTCCTGTGTGTTTAATCTTGAAAAATTTATTCAATATTTGTATTAACAAGATAATTTATTATCTTATAATTTAAACATAATTTTTTACAATAATTATTATGGAAAATAATTAAAATTAATTATCATGATTATGGTAAAACAAGGTTTTGTGCATTACAAGAATTTATATTAAAATTGATTTTACACAGACATCATTTTTTTATTTAATAAATTATATTTCATATTTTTTATTAATAGGTATATATTATCTAATCAATATCATTTTAATATTAGTCTTCAAAGGTAAATTATCTTGGAAAATACAAAGATGCAAGATACCATGGTAAAAACTAGAATGGTAAAATTGAGTAAACATAAAGACAATGAAATAAAATTATAGTATTTTTAATTTTTTGTGGTTGAGGTCGTAATTGAAAAAATAAACCATAACCTACATTATTGATCTATTTTTTTTGGATTATTAGGTAAATTTCACCTCCGAATAGTGAATATTTTGGGTTTTTTTTATGAATTCCACTCCTCATCAATTATAAAAGTACACTCACTCACCTCACTTATTTACACCATGAAACAAATTTAGTTCATAAAATACTAGAACAAATAACTTCAAAAATTATGTCACATTATACTAGAGTCCTTATTTAGTTATCCAACCGATGAAGGATATAGTGAAAACCTATGGAGGATACCTGATGAGGAGGAAATGTTCTTGAATGAGAATCCTTATTTTTCTTCTTTCTCTACATCCTTATGTTTTTTTAAATATTATGATATAATTTAATTAGTATATTCCACATAGTAGGATGAATTTATAATAATTACAAGAACCAAAACAAGTTCCACTTTATTTGAATGAGTAACAAAACCATCATTTGTGTGTATAATGGACTACCACCGCATGAATTGATGTCATTTGTTTTTCCATCACCACCTCTCACAGATGAGTATAATGATGGATATAAAGTATATATATTTTAATTATAACAAAATTATACGTATATATTCATTATTTAATATATATATATATATATATATATATATTATTTCATTCCATTCTATAGAAGACAAGATAATGTCACTCTTGCGTACTACAAACTACCACCTCATGAAGCGATTTGATTCCCCTTTCACTACTGCGTTATATTGAAGGTGATGAGGAATAATGTTAAATATTATATGTTATATAAATTAAATAATTATGATATTAATATCATATTCATCATTATGAATGTATAATATACCATTTCATTTTTTATACTTAAAGATGGTAACATCGTTCGTGTATGTGTGGACTACCACCTTCACTAAGCGACGTGACACTCATTTCATCACCACACCAAATGAATTGTATATATAAGACCAATTAAATAAATAATATGATATTTATTATATTATTATCATTTTGGATTCATTAAATGTTACATACAACCTTTTTAAAATGTTTATTGAAAAATAGAAAATGTTATTGGTGGGTACATAGGCATACTGTCTCCATGGTCATATCATACATAATTTTTTTTTAACCTTCATACTAGATTGGATTTAAAAGTAAAATTGATGTAAAAATATTGTAATTATTTTATGATAAATATTAATAATATTACATAACTATATAATATAGGCATGAACTGGGCCACTCATGATGAAACATACAAGATAAAACAAGGCAATTAAAACCCGAAAGAATGAAAATAATAAAATATTAACAATTAATCAGTAATAAGATGTTATCTAATGATCATATATGATATTTTAATTATTAAAATGGTTCTAGTTTAAATATATAAACTTTTAAAAATACCTATATCAAAGTTTAAATAATGATCAACCAAAAGGAAGAGTAAGGTGAGGGATTTGAAACTCAATTTCTATACATTGGGTTAAACTTATACTTCGTTGATTATTCCAAGATAAGATTATGTGTGTAATTGTTTTTTATTATATTATGTAAAACATAAAATTGATTTACATTGATTTATATTTGACACAAAATATAAATTCATTTATTAATTCTCACATCAACATTAGGATCTTTTTAATGTTTTATTTAACAATATCATTCTAATCGAGATTGTTATTCTTTATTATAATTTAAATGAAATTTCATGAAAATTTCTAAATAAACTCTTATATTATCATTTAAACTATTTATTAGTGAAAAATTTAATTTAATAATACCATTTTCAACTCTTGGTACTCAAAATGTTTTACAAAATGTTTTTATGAATATCAGACCCACTTCCCTCTTCATTCAGAAATATTTTTTCATCCAAACTAATGTTTTCTTAAAATGTTTTCCAAAATTTTTATACATTTAAAAATTATTTGTTAAAGGAATTTTAAACTTTATTAATCATTATTGTTTTTTCAAAGATATAAATATGACATTTTAAAAAAAATGATACCGTTTATTTTACCAAAAAAGAGAATAGAAATTATTTATAACATGTACAGAAACAATAAAATTTTGATCTGTCATGACTGCTAAATTGTTTTCAATATAAATTTATATTTTTCAAAGGTTAATTTCAAGGAAATTTATTTTCAATAAATTATTTTATTTTAAATTTTAAAAATTATTTTCAAACAAAAATAATTAAAAAAATCAAAAAATCAAAAATTATTTTCCTAAAAAATGTTTTGGAATATATTTTTATGGTATTTATATTCATCAATGAAAAAACAATTACTATTAATAAAATGGGAATATATTGTACTGATAAAATAATTAATCATCTTCTTTATGAGTTATGATCATTTTGAGTAAGGAATGTACTGACACTAACTTCCATGGTTCAATTTTTAGTGAATAACATTCCCTTGAAATATTTACATTCTTATGATCAATTGGAATTTAATTTCGCTTAAATATACATATTATTTATCATTTAAATGTTTATTTATTAAACCATATATCATTTTCTATATGCTACACTTCATTTAAAGTTAATTTAAATATGTAGAAATATTAAAAAATACGAATACTTTACTCTATAGAGATACATTATGATAAGAAAAATTAATTGACGAATTAAATATTTTATTCGATATATGAGGAATAATTTGGACCATTAGTGATAGGTGGGGATAAGTATAATATATCCCCTTATTTCATATGTTGGTCTCATGAGACAAATTATTCTGGCCAAATTAAACATTTTTATACTTGTAGTATTTAAATTGTCATGTGAATTGTCTTGATATTAGAGGAAGCATTATACATGAGATCGTGGAACCAAATAATTATTAATTTTTTTCATTTATTTTTTTGTTATTATATTAAATATTTTAAAAAATATATTATCTTTGGATCCATTTCAATTATTTATTTATTATTATGTAAATTATTTTTAGTTATTTACCTTTCTATAATTATTATTTGTTATCTTATCATAATTAGATATTTATTCAAATGGAATTTGGGTTTAGTTATTTACCTTTCAATATATATTATGATTATTTATTCATGATAATTTCTTTTGTACGTAACCATTACTGAGAATTTGATCTCACCATTCTTTTATTATTATTAGGAATCCAAGAAGTGTGTAATTTTTTATATCCAGTGATATGCTATAGGGAATAATTTCATCATGGTTTATAAAATTATGTTTTAATTTGTATATTCAAATATAATATATAGATAATGTATATATGTAGTTACAGAAAGTACTAAACTATTTAATCCTTGAGGAAGAAATTTTTAATTTTTTATTGAAATTTATTAATGTACTACTCCGACACCGAGCTACCGGGTCAAGGTTACTACAATTTGTATAAGTGAAAGATTAGTTGAATCTATGGGAACTAGTATTGGGAAAACATAAATGAGGAAAAATAACCCTATTATATAATTTCTTGATAATTATAGAATAAATTCCTTTAGTTTTGGAAATCTATAGAATATGTAGTTTCCCCTAAAATACATCCTTGTCTAGAGACTAAATGTAGATGTGGTTCTAAAATAAAGATAGAAAAGAGTAATAACTTTTATAATGGTTTAATGGACTTAAAGTGAGAGTTACATAATAAAAATGGGCCTTAATACGCACCTTAATTGACACACCCTAGGGATATTCGTAGGATAATTCAAATTTTCCTGATATAAAATTATTTCTATATTAATTTTATTTTAAGGATGTCCAAAATATTTATGTGGAACATATTTGGAATTATATAAATGTAGTTTTATAATATTTACAACCTTTATGATCTGTGAAAACCCTTACATCCAACTAGGATGTTGTCATGAATCTATAACTGAAGGATGATAAGGGCTATGTGCCTACAAATGGACTACATAATGTCCCTGTTAATATGTTATTGGTTTTCGTTAAATGGTTTTAAAAATAAATATTATTTATGAACCCATAGTGTTAATTTTTAGGTTTATCGATTAATTTATTATAGTAGATAACTTTTCCTAACCGTAATGTCTTAGTAAAATATTTAGAGATACACAAAAAGACTTATCATTATTTTATGGGTCTTACTATTAACTAAATGTGAATTTTGGTTTCCCAAGTGTAAAAATCATTTTTATTTGTTTCATAAAGTAAGGGATGAATAGTAAATTTATTAAATCACAACAAAATGATGAAATTGAGCCTATAAAATTTAAAAAGATAATGTAAGTACATTTCCATATATTTGTAGACGGTAAAAGAATTCATCAATTTTAGTAAAACGATCATAAAAAAATGTGTCCCAATTACATTCATATATGATGAGCCAGATAGTCTTTTAAATCATCATAGATTTATATTTTTTAGTCCATTAACTTTCTATTGATCATTCAATTTCTTATAATCAATGACCCCAGTCACTCCATATAATTATATATGACTTTATTCTATTTCCATGTTTTCTGTTCCCTCTTATTTTCTTATAATTAGAATCCTAGATATGTGGCTATTCAATTTTATCGTAATAATCACCTTTCTCTCTTATATAGATGATGCTTTATTAAATTTTTTTATGATGTCATTTTTTAGAAAATGTATTTTAAAATATCAGACCCCTATTTTCCAATATTAATTTCAAATTATGATTACATAATTTATTTTAGATTTGGATAATTTAATAACCTAAAACAATAAATTAATAAAATTTTATTCAATAATAGTTGTGACACGCAAAACCAAGTGTGGAATTGAAGATAACAACTAAATAATTTAAGATATATTTATTTTTTAATAGATTTAATGTAATATATATATTTATTCACAAAAAAACATTTTTTAAACATATTTATTATTTATATATTAATTTGTCATAAAATATGAATCATTTAAATGAAAACAATATATTTTCTAAAAAACATTATTCTCCTAGAAAACAGTTTAGTCTCTCTTGGAGCATAGAATTTACAATTAATATTTAAAACATTTTTAGAAAATTTATTTTCCAAAATAAAAATAATATTTGAAATCTAAATATAGATATTATCTTAGGGTGAATGTTTTGTATTTTTATGAGATGTCACAATTTTGAATGTCTAGTGAAAAATAATTAAATTTAATTTAAAACTATCTTTTAAATTTAATAATTTATAAGGTTATATTATATTTTGATTTGGTTTTAAATTAAATTAGTGAAAATTAATTTCAATTAAAAAAATTTATTTCAATGGAGACATTTCAAATGTATTTTAGATATTAATACATTGCTACCTTTTATACATTTTCACTGTAAAAGTTGTTTTCTCATCACCTCAATGGGATTAATAATAAATAAAATTATACCACTTCTATGATTTTAATTTTGCAAAATGGATTATATAATTAGAATCCTAATTATTTATATTTTATAATAAGGTAAAATTAATTTTTAACCATTATTATTGGTGGAAACAAAAAAAATTAATTACCAATATTAATGTTGTAATAGGGTTATGTGCATTACAAGAATTTGTATTAAAATTAACATTACCCAAACATAGGATTTATGTTATATAAATTGGAATAAATATTTATAATCATTATTTTATATTTTCTATTAAATTAGATTTAATTTTTATTCATAAATGATTCATTAACTACGTAAATAAATAATATAAGCTACCATGGTAAAAACTAAATTGGAAAAATTGAGTAAACATAATAAATAATGAATAATATTATAAAAATACATTTAATTTTGTGTGATTGAGGTATTTCATGACCCCATAATACCCAACCACCTAGATTTATCTCTTTTTTATGAACATTGGGAAAGGGAGAGAACCCAATATTGGATACTTTTGGGTATTTACTAGATTTACACTCCTCCTCGGTTATAAAATAGAAATCACTCCCCTCAATTATTCAGACCTTTAATCTTCTACTGTTCACCAATAACTACCAAAAATACTTCAAAAAATACCATTCATAATATTATAAGAATTATGTTTTACATAAATCATCCATTATAAGGATTTACTAGAACACTAAATAGGATACTCGTAGAAGAGGTTATGTTCTACAATGAGCATCCTTATTTTACTTATTTCTTCACCTCCTTAATGTTTTTTAAAACAAGTTGTTATAATAACCCCATAATGTTAAAAATAATTTTATGTTTTTATAATAATTCCATTTAAAAAAATCATCTCCAATTTAATTTATTTAATTAAAATATCATCATTTGTGTTTACGGTGGTCTACGAACTCGCGAACTAATGTTGTTCATTTTTCCATCACCTTTTCACTGTGTTGGGTATGATAATGGATAAAAATTTTATATATGATATTTATAAAATAATAACACCTATGTATGAATTTTATCATATATATAAATTATTAATTTCCATTATTCATGATACGTAATAATGTTTATCATGTGTACGGTGAACTATCTCCTCCAGAAGAAAAGCGATTATTCTTTCAATAACTCTTTAAAAAGATAGTGATAAGGAATAATATTATTGATTATATGTTTCATACCTGAAAGAATTATTATATTCATGGAATATTCACCATTAATAAAAGATAATATATCACTGTATTTTTTATATATAATGATGATAACATTGTTTGTGTATTTGTGGACTACTACATTCCTGAAGTGATATGAATTGCTTTTCATCACCACGCCACATGAATGATATATGTATAATTTAATAAATAATATTTTATATATTATATTATGATAATATTTCTAATATAAAATATTACTTAAAAATTTTCAATAATTATGGTCAAACAATTGAAAACCATACTCATGCATACATACGACATATTGTCTCTATATTCGTAATGTACTTAATCTTTCATAACCATTAATCATGATTATTTTTAAAAGTAAAATTGAAGTAAAAATAATATAAAAATATTATTACTATGTTGATGATATAAATATAAAATATGCACAATATTTTAATCATTCATAGAAAAACATGCATGATAAAGTAAGTCAATTAACACCCGAAACAAGGAAAATATTAAAATATTATTAATGAAAGTGTAATAATATTTGATAGGATGATCATAAATGAAATAATAAATATTAATATGTTTCATGTGTAAACTAAAAACCTGATTGAAATTGATATATATTAGGATAAAGAATGTTGAACATAAAAATGCTTATAGTAAGGGATTTCATAACTCAATTTCCACTCTTTGGGTTAAACTTATACTTCATTGATTATGTCTTGCTAATATTATATGTGTAATGAATTTTTAAAATCTATTTTTATATAAAAAATTGTATATGAATTAATATTTCATCCACATAATCAATTCATTTATTAATTCTCATTTGATCATTATTATATTTTAAAGGTTTATTTCACAATAAGATTATAATCCAAGTTATTTACTGTTGAATACCAGTTGAAGGAAATTACATAACAATTTCCTAATAAGACTATAAATTATATTCTTCTAATGTTATTAAATAATTTTTTAAATTAATATTACCACTTTCAAATTTTTTATATTTATTATTTTATAATATTATTTCATGAAAATATTACTCTATATTTATCTTAGATCAGAAACATGAGTTCTTCCAATACCATGTTTTCTAAAATTGTTTTAAATTTTATAAAACAATTCAAAATTATTTATTAAAGAAAATATAACACATTTTTACTCTATAATTAAATCATTAAATAATTATTTATGTCACTTTCAAAATAATTCATATTTGTCTTTTACTAAAAAAGTGATTAGAAACATTATATTTATGTGTATGTAATGAAAATAATTTCTATATATCATAAAAAACCAAATGTTTTAAAAAAGATTGTATAATTTTCAAAGGTTATATTTGAAAAATATTTTTTAAATTTCTTTTTTATATTTAATTTTATTAAAAAAATTTTCTATGAGTTTTTTTAAATGCTTTTCAAAATGATAGAGATATTTTCCATGAGAATGTTTTTAAGGATATTTTTATGGTATATATAGTAAACAAAGAAAAAACCCTTTATTATATTAAAATGGGTGAATATTTTATTGATACAATCCTTAATTTTCCTTAGGAATGTTTGTGATCATTTTGATTAAAAAAAGTATTGAAATCCACTATCGTAATTAATTTTTGCAGTGAATAACATTCCCTTGAAACATTAAAATTCTTATGATAATTGGAAATTAAATTTCCCCTAAATATCCATATTATTTATCAATTATATTTTTATTTCATAAACCTTACATTAGTTCTACTTATAGAGTAATATATTACGAATTATTTGACATATTGGGAAATATTGATAAATCCATATCTTTTACGTAATGTGGATAATTTATGATAATTCATATTGATTTATGAATTAAATAAATTGTTCAATATATGAGGAATTATTTGGACTTATAGTAAAGTGTGGGGCCCAATATAATATAGCCACTTGATGTAATTGTAGATTTGATGAGACAAATTGTGTTTTATAAATTATATGGGTTTCTAAAAATAATGTTAAAACAATATTATGAATGGTATTGATAGTATATGTATGATAATTATTGATATCAGGAAGTCAAATAATTTCAAATTTTCTTTTATTTCCATTATTTTCATTATCCAGGATATTATCACAATGAAATTATCACATGATTCATTTCATTCTTACATTATTGATTATATAGAATACATGTTTAGGTATTTAACTATCCATAATTAGTATTTATAATATTTTAAATATTTTAATGTTATTTAAATGGAATGTGTGCTTATTTATTTATCATTACATATTTATTACACTTATTGATTTATGATAACTTTCATTGTACTTAAACCATACAAAACATTTGAGATTAACATTATTTTTATTCATTTTTCAAGAATCAATGAAGTGTACTGTGTATTTTATGGACGTATATATAGGAAGAAAAAATTTCATTCTCGAAAAAAACATATGTTATAATTTTTTTATTCAAATTAAACATGGGAATCATGCATGTATTTCATTTTACAAGACTACTAAGCTATTCATTCATTCAATATGTGGTTCTTTATGTGTTATTCAAATTTATTAATGTATGACACTAGCTTCGGAAAATGAGGACATGGTCACTAAAAAATATACCATTATTTATATCTATTAAAGGTGTTTATGAAAAAATACATCAGTTTGTGTGGCAGTAGTCCTCCATAAACATGATCGATGATTTTGTTTCAATTTGATTGAATTGTGAAGGGATATAGTTTATGACATTAACTTAATTATATATCAGTATATGGAAAATAAATTTTTTGTTATATTATCATTATTTTGTAATATTTAATGGTGGTGGATAAAGAAATAAAATAAAGATGTGTGTTTAAGGAAATTACCAATTCTTCAGGGAATAGATTTCAGTTTTCTTAAAAATCTATACATGGATGGATTTATAATCCAAAAAATTCCTATATAATGTTTTGAGAAGAGTAAATAAGGGATATGGGTAGGTATTTTTGGATCTTAATGGCTATGGATGTTTGAATATGAGAGGAAAGAATGTGCCCTTTTATAAGTGGGAGAGAGGACAAACATGTAATTTTTTATAACATAAAGTAATTCCAGTATTTTTTTCATGACACAGGCATCCAAAATCCATCATTATCAGATCATAGAGGTGATAAATTATAAATATGTTATGAAAATGTTTTTTCTAAAATATTTATAAAATTTTTAACTTTTTTTTAATAGTTTAACAGTAAAGATCCGTAAAATTCAAGGGAAATTTTTTTTCTTAATTTTTTTTGGGATTTTACAAGAACACAGTTTCTGAAGGCACCTGATTCTGAGGCCCGGTGTGCCCGGAATCATTTTCCAAAGTTTGGCTCGGGTACGTTCAGTGAACGAATGAGAGGGTTTTCCTAAATTTTGAACCGGTGCTCAGAATCGAAATCTGAGGGCACCGATGGAGTCACAACGCTGGTAACTGCTTAGGAACACCTATTCCGGAGTTGCGTTTACAAGGGAGGAGTTGTTAAAAAATTGAGGAAGTTAAAAATAAAATTTAACTTCAAATTTTATTTTCTTTTCATTCTAAGTGGTAGTCCTTTGAGTGGAAGTTGGGAACCACCCAACTTCCCATGAGAGGCTATGAGGGAGGTGGGGCCCACACGAACCCCACCCCTAAATATTCCCTAAACATCCATAACCCTCCTATTAAATGACACAGGGCAGTGGGGCCCATACGAACCCCACCCCTTCATATTCCCTAAACATCCATAACCCTCCTATTAAATGACACATGAGTTAATTAAGTGGTTTAATTTAAATTTTTTTAATTTCAAACTTGATTCATGAGTAATAAAATAAGTGAAACACTTATTTTATTATTATTGGGATTTTTTTGTTGAGTCTTTGGGAGAAAAAGGGAAGTCTTGAAGTTCATCATTCTTCGTCAAAGAACGCACCGCCGCCAACGAAGAACGCCGACCTCCGATGACAGAAGACGGTGAGGGATTCATTCCTCAGAGATCAAACGCCAACGATCCTCCCCTTCTGCAATGCCTTCTTCCGCGATAGTTAATTCCGCGACGAACCCTCTCTCAAGGAATTCGATGAGGTAGGGGATTTATTGTAGATTTTATTTATGAAATCGTCCATTGTCGTTCTTCGTGAATCTTTGCCGCTTGATATCGATTAACAGGAGGGGGTCGGACAGCATAAACACGGCCGACCCACCTCCCTTATCTTTGTGTTGTTGCAGTTCCAAGGAAAGAAGTGTGGTGGAACGACACCGCGCAGGATCATACGACAAGGGTGCACGGCGCCGTCGGGCCACTCCGTTGAAGTCGAACAAAGGCGAGGCACCGTCGCCCCGCGCCGGAGAATCACGAAAATACCGTGGCCGGAGAGGGGCCGCGGAGGAGGGGCATGACACCGTCGCACTGTGCCGGACGGACCAAGGCTGCGGCGGGGCAGGGACTGGCGGCCGGTTCCGGGCCGCCGGCGTCGGAGCAGGGGGACCGGCCCATGCCGATCCCGTGGCGGCAGCAGCCGGCCGGCCGAAGCGGGCCATCTGGTCGGAGGACGAGCTGGGGATTATGACCCCCGGCTGCCCGGACAGTAGCGGCCCCCCACATGCGGGCCGCGGTTATGCAACAGGGGGGTAGCACCCCATCCCCCAAAACGCTCGGCCGTTTCGGCCGAGCTTCCTGGCCACCTGGCTAGCGCGCCAATGTACCAATCTGGGCCGTGCCTAGGCCAGGCCAGGCCACAACCAGGTCATGCTGAGCCGCGCCCATGCGGGCCGGACCCAGACCCGGTTTAGGTCGACCCGGTTCGGGCTGACCCAGGGGGTCTCGGGCTGGGTCAGTCCGGGCCTGAAACCCCATTTCAGACCTCTTTCGGTTTTTGCCCATAACATGGGATACAGAACTCCGATCAATGCACTGTCAGCTGCGATGCGATACATGGACCGAGACGGTCATTTTGATATTCACACTCACGGTTTCTGAGTACTTTGGGTTCATCCGAGTTGGATCGAACCTGAAACCAACCGGGCCCTCGGTGCGGAAACGCTTATAACATGATCTCTGGACGTCCGATTGACGTACCATCGACTTTGTTGGATTACTCTTAGTGATACAGACCTTTTGGATTACTCCACTCAAGGTTTGGATGCAGTTGGAGTATGGTCGGGTTGGTTTGACTTAAAAACCAACCGAGCCCCTGGGACGAAAAAGCCAATAACTCTCAGACCGGGTGTCCGATTGACGCGCCGTCAGTGACGTTGAGTTCCTATTGACGATACGGAACTTTGGGATACATCAACTCCGTACATCGTGTCAGTTGATGTATCATCCCCTCGGCTCGTGGAGCGGACCCTCCCGAATGAGCTTGCTGTGTGCGGGAACCCTAGAGCTGGTTGCGACTGCGACGATGATGAAGACAGTACATGAATCTTCCGTGGGTTTGACAGCGACGACTACAACACTTAGAAAACCTGTGTGGATCAGTTCCTACCGATCCTGTGTGGGTCATCGCTCAGCGGTCCTGTGTGGGACAACGCCTACAGATCCTATGTGGGTCTGATACTATGTGGGTCATTGCGGGGGTTAGTTACCTATTGATCCTGTGTGGGTCATTGCGGGGGTTAGTACCTATAGATCCTTTGTGGGTCCAACGGCTTAGATGAATCAGTGGATACATCTGATCATCTCTATCATCTTACGAAGAAGTATAACTTTTTGAGCTGAGTATTGATTTTCAATCTTAATATTCGAGAAGATTGACATGATATCATGTGTGGATTACTGTATGCTTTCCTGTGTAGATTTGAGTTGTGTTTTCCTATGTTTACTGGGTTGTACTAGGGCACGGATGTTGGACCCGAACTGGAATTGATGACTTAGTTATAATTATGGGAATATACCTAAGTAGTGTTGGATGTTACTTTGTGATTGTATATTTCTTTGTAGATTATCCTTTGTGTATTCTAGGAGACCTTCGGGAGTCTCGGGGTCCCTACTGAGTAGCTTATACTCACCCCTGCACGGCCTATGCCCACACTATGTTGTGTTGGTTGCAGACGACGGATAGCGCAGATCGTGGTTGGGGCTTGTGGAGTAGGTCGATACCTAGAGGTGGACCACTGGACAGGACATACTCGGAGTGGACAGCTGGACCCGAGGAGCTGTGGAGCCTATCTGTACCCACCCTTCAGGTGGGAAATCTATTGGACGGCTCAACATTGCGGCTCTAATTTCAGTTGTTGTTTTCCCTTTCCAGTTGTACTTTACTTTCATTTTGGGTTTGTATACTGGGCCACTTTCTATACCACACTTACTTTTGTACCCAGTTTTACTCAGTGTTTAATTCTGCATACTTACTCTATGTGTTTGTTTACTTTGTAAAGGAAATGTCTTCCCTTTGTATCGGGAATTACGCCTTGGTGATAGTCTCCATCCCTTGGCCTATGAAAGGCAGGCTTGGGGTAGTTACAGCACGTGCCCCGAGGACGGGTCATGAGAAATTGGTATCAGAGGAGTTCGGTTCTACCGTAGAACTCAGGACTCTGATCTTTTTCTATGTGAAGCAATAGTGTTAAGAGTATTGAGTGTGGATATCAGTCTAGGGAATCCAGTATTGGTGCGGTGGCCGATGTATCCATACACCAAGACCCTGACTTTTGATTTCCAACTCAATGCACGAAAACATTGATTGCATGCATGTTACATGTTTTCTTTGTGATTACTTTGTGTCAGCTCACCAGGTATACTGTATTAACCATGGCACACCTGTCTCTTTTTCAGGATGGCCCCACGATGGCAGCTATCTAGGGTTCCGAGTTTCGTACGTAACGAAAGCCCACCGAGAGATGAGGCCTTGGTGTAGGGCCCTATTACTACAGAGGCACCGGTGGTACCTTTACCCGCTGAGCCACCGATACCACCAGCCCCAGCTGCTAAGAGTTCATGTCGCCTTAGTGCACTGCACGAGTTCCAATGCCAGTGACCGCCCAGGTTCCGTGGGGAGACAGACCCTCAGGTAGCCGAGGATTTGCTGGAGGCAGTTGTACGAGTTTTCTGTTTGGTAGGGACACCAGCAAACCTCATGGTGATCTTTGCAGCGAGTCTCTTGCACGCAGCAGCAGGCAGATGGTGGAGATCGATGCTCCAGGTGCAAGAAGAGGCATCACTCCTATGGACGGAGTTTGAGAGCCTCTCCCGCTCGGAGTTTGTCTCAGCCACCCTCCGTGCAGTGCGCATCCAGGAGCTATTACAGCTTCGGCAGGGTAGTTTGACGGTCGCCCAGTACTCGGTGAGATTTACCGATCTCTAGTGCTATTCGACGGACATGGTACGTGACCCATTCTTCCATTCCCAGACCATCGAGCAGGGACTGCGGCATGAGATCTGGGCATCATTGATATCCCTTAGAATTCCGACACAGGGAGGGGTACTGGAGCGGGCCCTTCTCATCAAGAGCCTTCTTGCTGAGCCTACACCAGCAGTTAGACCTGCCGCAGGGTGGCACATAGCAGAGTCTTCTATAGCAGGCAGTCGATGGATGACACATGGATCCAGGAAGACCAGACCCTCAGGCAGACGACCTCAGGACACTGGCTCAGAGGTGCGGGGCACTCAGTGCAGAGCCAGTCTTTCTAGAGGAACACAATGCTTTGCATGCGGCGGGCATGGCCACATGGTTCGTGACTGCGTGACCCGCCGTGCGAAGGAGCAGCAGATACTTGAGGGACCACCCAGGCAGAGGCAGAGGGTCGACCGTGGCAGTCCACAGAGAGTAGGAAGACGAGGCAGAGAAGCTGGCCGAGCAGCAGGTGGTGGGAGACACTTTGGGGCTTTACCACCACCACCACCACCACCAGGAGGTCCACCCTGACCACAGGGAGCTGGCGGGTAGAGACAGGCACAACTCCAGGCAGTGGAGGCCTATGACCACGGATCGCCTGAGATGATTCGAGGTACCATCTGTGTCTATTCCACCCTTGATACAGTTCTTATAGACACAAGAGTGAGTGATTCTTTCATAGCCCCTACCCTTGTTCGGAGCTCGGAGATTCGGATGGAGCCGTTGGCTCGATCCTTACGGATAGAGACTCCTACGGGAGTAGACTCAATGATTATGCACTAGTGCCGGCAGTGTGAGCTTACTCTAGGAGGCGAGATTTTTGGTTGGGATATTCTAGTAGCGGCATCGAGGCCTTACGACGTCATCTTGGGCATGGATTGATATCTATAGTCCATTCTCAGATTGACTGAATTAGGCGCAAGGTGCGGTGTATACGCACTGATGGGAGCAGGTTCACCTTCACCGGCGAGAAGGGATTCTTTGCAGCACAGGATGGACTCTCGCAGAGGAGAGGACATCCTATCACCCATCAGTTGGCTAGCCTCATCCTAGGAGCAGTTGATGTGCGGAATCCTGGTTTTTCTGTAGAGGTGGATCAGTATGCAGATGTTTTCCCCGAAGATGTTCTAGGACTACCTCCTCGTAGAGAGGTAGACTTTTATATTGATCTGTACCCCGGGACAACCCTGATATCCACCCCAGCATATTGGATGTCCCCCGCTGAGCTACAAGAGCTTCGGGTACAGTTGGAGGACTTGCAGGGCAAGGGATTCATTCGACCCAGTGTTTCACCCTGGGCATCCCCGATATTGTTCTCCAAGAAGGCGGACAGGAGCTTGAGACTTTGTGTCAATTATTGTCTCCTGATCTAGGTGACTATGAGGAACATGTATCCACTACCGAGGATTCACGACCTCTTCGATCAGCTCATGGGAGCACGGTGGTTCTCTAAGATAGACCTCAGGTCAGGCTATCATCAGCTCAGAGTTTGGGACGAGGACGTGAAGAAGACGATCTTTAGATGTCGGTATGGCCACTATGAGTTCTTGGTTATGCCATTCGGCGTATCCAATGCTCCAACAGAGTTCATGGGTCTCATGAATAGGATCTTTCAGCCTTACCTCGATCGATTTGTCGTGGTCTTCCTCAACGAAATTTTGATTTACTCGACGACTGAGGGGGAACATGCCTACCACTTGCAGGTTGTACTGGACATACTCCGAGAGCACCAGATTTATGGTAAGCTCTCGAGGTGTTAGTTCTGGATACTTGAGGTCCACTTCTTGGGCCACGTCATCTCTAAGGTGGGAGTTGCGGTGGATCCTGTGAAGATCGAGGCAGTACTAGCTTTGGAGCCACCCAGGAGCGTGACGGAGGTGCGGAGTTTCTTTGGGATAGCTGGATACTACCGGAGATTCGTGCCAGACTTTTCCAGAGTTGCGGCACCACTCTCGGATTTGAAGAAGAAGGGGAAACCCTTCGTGTGGTCAGAAAGATGTCAACAGAGCTTTCAGGAGCTACGACAGAGATTGACCAGCGCACCAATCTTGAGGCTACCAGAGGAGGGAGTAGGGTACGTAGTCTACGGTGATGCATCTGGGACCAGACTCAAATGTGTTATGATGCAGGAGCAGGTATTTATTGCCAATGGATCACGACATTTGAGGCATCATGAGAAGAACTACGCTACCCATGACTTGGAGATAGCAGCAGTGGTCTTCGCTCTGAAGATGTGGCACCACTATCTGATGGGCGACCGATTTACAGTCTATTCTGACCACCAGAGTCTCAGGTACATCTTCTCGCAGAAGGACCTGAACCTGAGATAGTGGTGATGGCTCGAGTTCCTCCAGGACTATGACTTTGAGATATTCTATACTCCTGTAAAGGAAAACGTAGTAGCCGATGCTCTCAGCAGGAGGATAGACATTCAACTACTTGGGGAGGTGAAAGAGCAGCTAGCAGCTTTGCAGATATCCTTCGTGGATAGTGATGGAGAAGCCTTCCTACAGTCACTCACAGTCACTCCTCTACTTCTTCAACGGGTCAGAGAGGCGCAGAGTGGGGACGTTGATTGTGAGACGCGGCGTGCACAGATATCCTCAGGACATGCACCTGATGGATTCTCTGTGGGAGGAGAGCATGTCATCCTTTTTAGAGGACATACAATGGTACCAGTTGCTTTAAAATAGGAGATGCTGAGGGAGTTCCACACTTTTCCTCTAGCGGTACATCCAGGGGTAGCGAAGATGTACCAGGATCTCAAACGACAGCACTGGTGGCCAGGTATGAAGAAGGCTGTGGAAGAGTTTGTTTCTCAATGCCTCACCTGCCATCAGGTGAAGACAGAGCACCAGGTACCAGCATGCTTGGTACAACCCTTGGAGGTCACGGAGTGGATGTGGGAATGGATATCTATAGACTTCGTGACTGGAATTCCACGCACTTCTAGAGGTCACAACTCCATTTGGGTGATTGTCGACCGACTCACCAAGTCGTCCCACTTCTTACCTATTAGAGAGTAGGGCTCAGTGGAGAGCTTGGGAGGTCCTTGCATTCAGGAGATTGTAAGGATTCATGGTGTGCCATCATCTATCGTCTCTGATCATGATTCTCGCTTTACTTCCTGGAATTGGAATGGGTTGTAGGAGGCGTTCGGGACACAACTACGTCTGGGCACCGCCTTTCACCCTCAGATAGATGGTCAGACGGAGAGGCCCATTCAGACTCTCAAGGACATGCTCCTAACATGTGTCCTCGACTTTGGACACAGCTGGGAGGACCACCTACACTTGGTGGAGTTCGCATACAACAATAGTTACCACTCCACCATCGGGATGGCACCATACGAGGTGTTGTACGACCGACCATGCAGATCACATCTGTGCTGGACAGACCCTGGGGAGTCAACACTTGTGGGACCAGAGATGGTCCAGTCCACAACCGAGAAGGTCTAGGTTATCCAGGAGTGAATGAGGACAGCTCAGAGCCGGCAGAATTCTTATGCTGACAGGAGGCGGAGGCCACTTGAGTTCGAGGATGGTGACCATGTCTTTTTGCGAGTCTCACCTTGATGTGGATTACAGAGATTTGGCCAAGGCGACAAGTTATCTCCGCGCATCATCGGACCCTTCCAGGTCCTCAGCAGGATTGGGGAGGTGTCTTATCGCCTGGCTCTACCACCTCAGTTTCACCAGGTGCACGACGTCTTCCACGTATCTCAGCTAAGGAGATACATGCACGACCCGACGCATATCATTGACCATGGGGAGTTGGACATTGTTGATGGGGAGAATTTTGCAGAGGTCCCAATGGAGATCGAAGATCGACAGGAGCGGGTCCTACGTGGATGGTCGATTCCTTTAGTGTGCATCAGATGGCTGCCTGGGAACCTCTAGGAGAGCACTTGGGAGCGGGAGGCTCAGATGCATGCTCAGTACCCACATTTGTTCCCCTAGTTTTTGATGTATCGTTATGGGGACGTAAAGCCCTGAGTTGGGAGTAATGTAAAGACCCATAATATTGAATGAAAATTTTTTTTCTTAATTTTCTTTGGGATTTTACAAGAACGTAGTTTTCGACGGAACCTGATTCCGAGGCCCGGTGTGCCTGGAATCATTTTCTGAAGTTTGGCTCGGGTACGTTCAGTGAACAAACGAGCGAGTTTTCCTAACTTTTGTATCGGTGCTCGGAATCAAAATCCGAGGACACCGATGGAATCACAGCACCAGTAACTGCTTTGGAACACCTATTCCAGAGTTGCATTTACACGGGAGGAGTTGTTAAAAAATTGTGAAAGTTAAAAATAAAATTTATCTTCAAATTTTATTTTATTTTAATTTCAAAGTGGTAGTACTTTGAGTGGAAGTTGGGAACCACCCAACTTCCCATGAGAGGTTATCAGGGTGGTGGGGCCCACACAAACCCCACCCCTTCATATTCCCTAAACTTCCATAACCCTCCTATTAAATGACACATGAGTTAATTAAGTGGTTTAATTCAATTTTTTTTGACTTTCAAACATGATTCATGAGTAATAAAATAAGTGAAAAACTTATTTTATTATTGTTGGGCTTGTTGTGTTGAGTCTTCAGGAGAAAAAGGGAAGTCTTGAAGTTATTCGTTCTTAGTCGAAGAACACGAAGAATGCACCACCGCCAACGAAGAACGCCGACCTCCAATGACAGATGACGGTGAGGGATGCCTTCCTCAAAGATCAAACTCCAATGATCCTCTCCTTCCGCGACGCCTTCTTCCATGACAGTTAATTCTGTGAAGAACCCTCGCTCAATGAATTCGATGAGGTAGGGGATTTATTGTTGATTTTATTCGTGAAATCTTCCTTTTTCATTATTCATGAATCTTTGCCGCTTGCTATCAATTAACTGGTGGGGGTCGGACCGCACAAACATGGCCGACCCACCTCCCTTATCTTTTTGATGTTGCGGTTCGAAGGAAAGCAGTATGGTGTAATGACATCGCGCGGGATCATACGGAAAGGGTGCGCGACACTGTCGCTCCAAGCCGTCGAAGTCGAACAAAGGTTTGGTGCCGTCGTGCCGCACCGGAGAATCACTAAAACACCGCGGCCGGAGCGGGGCCATGGTGGAGGGGCGCGTCGCTGTCACACCGCGCCGGACGGACCAAGGCTGTGGCGGAGCAGGGACCGGGGGACGGTTTCGGGCCGCCGATGTCGGAGCAAGGGGACCGACCCATGTCGGTCTCATGGCAGCAGCAGCCAGCCTGCCGGAGCGGGCCGGTCGGTCAGAGGAGGAGCTGGGGGTTATGACCCCCGGCTGGCCGGACAGCAGCGGCCCCCCACATGGGGGTCGTGGTTACGCAACAGGGGGGCAGCGCCCCCCCCCCCATACCGGTTGGCCGTTTCGGCTATGCCACCTGGCCACCTTGTAGAGACCCGAAGCCTGAATTACATGGACTTTACATTACTTTTGCGGAATACTTAGTACATAAAAAAAACACACACACAAGGATCGTAATAGTTTAGTGTCTTTGGAAACTCGGAATAAAATCTTCTAATCCTGGTGAAAGATCTTCAATATCTCCCATAAAGATCTTCCCTTTTTTTTTACCTAAAACATTTCTCTATATCCTGGGGAAAAGAAAATATAAAAGGGTGATCTCAAATGCTCAGTAAGGGTAAACAAAAGAAATATAAATCACATCATATACATAAGAACATAACTTTTGTAAATCTTAACCTGCAAAAGAGATCATAATTTCATAACATGGGATAACTCATGGCAGTGAAATGTATTCACAATAATCATAACTTAAAACATTAAACTTTGTTGCATACACACATAATCATAGAGAATCATTTCTTTTTAGTCAAGACTCATTGCCAAGACTATCTTAGTGGACAAAGTCCCTTTCTGAATCGAGTAACCCTCGTTTCAGTCCTGTTTCACTGAACTGGTATAACCTACCATTTCAGCCATGTCTATCTCATGAGATATAAAATATTTACCCAATGCATTGGAGAGAGATATAGGTCCCACCCATCTTATAATGAATCCATTCTTATGTGTGCCACATAATCATAAACCATACATCATAGCGTATCCCATGTAATAATAATGGGATTCTTAAACAACATGACATCATAAAAAAAATTCATATAAGATAAAGGAATTTATAAAAATATTTCCATCACAACATAATCAACCCAATGTAATAATAGGGATAAAAACAGAACCCTTTTATTATCTTAGATGGAAAATAATTTTGATAAAATACTTGAACTCCATTCTTGAGGAAAATATCCTTTCTACTTCAAAAACATTTTTCCTTTCATAACATGTCATACAACTTTAAAATAAAAGAAGTTGATTAAAAATAAACTTGAAAACTTGTAAAGGAAGTTTCTTGGAAATAATGTTTTAAAAATCCATTCATTTCGTATAAGTTAAAAAAACATTCTTCGTACTTTTGTCGGAAAAGTCAAAAAGTACCTCGTACGAAAAATGACAAAAGATTCCTTTCATACATATTACTAAAAACTCACCGAAGGGTAAAAATGGATTTAAACAATTGTATGTTGATGGAAATAATATTACATATTGATGAAACATGGATGTGGATGATAAGATACACCCCAGTAAATACTTACGAATAAACAATCTCGGATACAAATGAGATTTTGATATTTCCCTTACCTTAGGTCCGATTTGCTTTGTACGTGTCTGAAGCTCCTATATAATGGTTTAAATATTGTTATTTACTTATTCCAGAATCATACATATTGATATGATATCATATATTATCATATTCTTAGCTTCTTGTTAGTAATATTTCATTGTTACTTGTTACTCGGGTCTTTATTGCCTTTTTTCTTATGCGTGTTTTGCCGAATAAATTCTTATTCTTCTTTTAAGGTGATAGATAACTTATATCCAGAATGGTATTAGTGTAAAATATATCATATTTATTCATTCAATTCATTTATATAATTACTATGTAATGATGATCATGTAGAACGAGTCGCATCACATCATGGAGACGGTATTCCGTACGTACGCACGAGTGATGATATCGTTCCTATGATCGTGGAATTGTATTGGAGTATATATATATTATTTCAGTATCAATATTAATTTATAATAATCATAAATAGTTACTCATTACACCATTATACCCATCCTTGTAAGGTGGTGGTGGAAAATAGATTACACCACGGCGTGGAGACGGTATTCCGTACGTACGCACGCACGGTGATTTCATTTTTCCGTAGGATGGATAGAAGGTGAATTAGGGTTGTTTCATATTTATAATAACATATCAGTATGTAAGTAATACTGATGTTATTACTTTATCATGAAACAACTAATGAAGAAGAAGTTGAAGAAGAAAGAAATTGAAAAGATCGGTAATGGACATTACCTCTTCTTTGGAACGCCTCTTTGAATCCTCCACTTAGGGAACTAAGATTGGTCTTTGAAGAAGACCAGGACCTCTAGGATTATTCTAGGGAAGTGGAGAGGAGAAAATGGCAGGGGTTGGCCGAGCTTGAGTGCTCAAATTGATGTGAGGAGGAGGGGGAGGAGGTGCCCTTTTATAAGGGAGGAGAGGGGCACCTTAGAAATATCTCAAAATATTATTTTATATTAAAGTCAAAATCGGTTTATAATGGTTCCAAAGGGTCTTATTTCGAAGACAAAGTGGGGATGGGTCGAAATCCTATCATCCAATAGGATTTAGACAAGTTTAGGGTATTATTTTAACCTTATCAATTAGATTTAACTCTAAGTTAAATAATTTAACTTTTACCGTGTCTTTTTTTTTTCTTTCACTATATGGTTAATACACTTACTATAACATGCCAAAAGAACCCCAAATTGTTTATTATTAATGTATATATCCTTATCTATGTCATTTGGCCGAACCTTATATTTTTAGGAATAAAATAACAATTAATAATATAATATTTGATTTAAAAACTATTTTGTGTCAATTTTGACACTATTTGATATATGATTTTTGTGAAAGTCATAACAGAATTATATGTTCGAACCAAGTCGATTAAATCAACACTGATATATCATAGTAACCTATAAAATTAGTTTAATTCATAAAAAGTCTCAAATTACATTCATTTGAGAATTTATAACATCAATTATGTTAATATTTCCTTAAAAGGATAATTACTGCATCATCGTTGTGTCATAAATAAATTAATTTATTGAAAGTATAAAAATTAAAAATAAAATATCATTATGTAGGAAATCTTTTTAGCTTTCTAATGAATATTTATAGTCGAATTTATCTTATGTATAACCCCATATTAAAAATGTTTTAGTTGTTAAACTTTGATTTTAACTATTTTAACTATTCATTAAATAAAATAATATTAAATGTCATAATCTAATCCAAGTGGACCTAAATGGTCATATTATATTTATAAGGTTGTTTTTTGTCGAATTACACTTATCCAATAGAATTAGGACATGTGTTAGGGTAATAGTAATATCATATTTACCCTTAGTTACCCTATTTACTATTAACCATGGTAAAAAAAGTAAAAAGTTACTATTCACCAAAAATTATTTAATCTCATTGAACCACATTTTAATCCTTGATATTAACCGTGTCTGTCGGATTTTCGAAATTCCATTCACAGAAGCGGTAAAATTAAGTTTTATGCAAAATTCAGTTTTTAACCTACCACTTAGGGGTTTCACTATTCATCAAAAATTGAAAGTTTTCAGAAAAATGCCAAAATTTCATCCTAAGCTATATTTCATATTCCAAATTCAAAAATGAAGTCTATTTTACCAAATTCATAACATAGAAATTGCATTAATTAATTTTATAATTAAATCCCGCTGTTAAAACAAATAGCGTGTTTTTAAGAAACAATATCTATCAAAAGATTGACACTTGATTATGTCTGGTTTAAATGTGAAATTACATCCAATGACCAAAATTGTATTAAATTGTAAAAATATATACTAAATATAATTTAAAACCACTCAAATTAATGATTTATCACTATTAATTATTTCGATTAAAAAAGTTGTTTTTAACTATAATTTAGTAATTTTCACTATTCATCAGAATATGAAAGTTATCTGAAAAGTACCAAAATTTCACCTTAGGATAAATTCGATAATCCGAATCCAAAAATGAAGTCCATTTTGAGAGCTAAAATTTCTAAAATTTAAAAAGTGGTTATTACTATTCATAACGGCTAGTTTTAATAATATTTTAATAGCATATCATTGTTTCGTGAAACTCAGTATTGCGTACTACACACGCTATCGAGGAAGGTTGCGATTGCGTGTAATGCAAGGCAAGTCAAGGATGCGTGTTGTGCAAGCTCCTTTTTGTGTTGCGTACAACACAAGACATTAGTGAAATTAAAAAGAATATTTTTCATAAAATCTTGGGCCGTTACATTCTACCCCACTTAAAATGAATTTTGCCCTCGAAATTCGTCGGGATTATAAATGATTTACTATTCGAAAGTTTCTTTAATAGAAACCCACATCGTAAAAAGGAATACCAAAACCAATATTTTAAAACAAAAGTATGAAACTTAACGGTTACCCAAATAAACTAATCATTGGGTTTCCACATAGGTGAAAATATGGATATGGAAGAAAAATCTAACCATCATGTTCTGATGGAGAGTGGTAGAGAACATGGCTATGGAAAGGCCAACAATCACAAATCCATAAATTTGTGACGATCTAAGGTACCATCCGATTCATCAGGTATAAGATCAGTAGGACAACATTTTTGGTTTTCAAGATCATTTCCCTAAAGTTGAAAATTTGAATTAGAATAAATACTTTCTATATTTTGGTACAATCTCACTGTTGTTCAAGCCTTGAACAATTTCCACTTCATCTCTTAAATAAATGAAGTTGAATTTGTTATTCGTGAAGTGTTAGCAGATCATGTGATAGAATGACGGGTCATTCTATCTGTCTCAAACAAAAGGTTAGCAAAAATTATATACATAAGTCGATCTATAGTGAGATTAATCACATATGGTTCCTAAAATGGACTTATACATCATATGTCATACAGCTTAATATAATAAAACTAGTTTCTACTAAACATGGATTTCCTGTAGGCCAGTGGTAGGCGATAAAGGCCAGTCGCACTTCGGTTGTGGGTTCGATTTCTACAGCCTTGTCCGACACGATGGGCTGTCGCCCGTCCTGCAGGTTGTCCTTTTTCTAAAACTATATTACTATAACATCCCATCAATAATATCGAGAAAACTTATATCCTTAAACAATACTAACTTATGTCCAACATAATCCATTCCAATCTTTAGGCTTATCCATAATACTGCAGTCCACTCTCATAACATAGTGAAAACGATTACCAGAGATTTAACACCATCGTTGATCCCCATATATCATAAGATATGTTTTTTTGGTCACATTCCAAACATTCAAAGGCCTTAATCATGTATTCTCTTGAATACCTTAGTGAAAACATGAATGCAGTTAAAAGTTAACACCATACACATACCAAAATCCTCAAAATTCTATATACTCAAACAATGATATCACTTAGTCCTTATATCAATCATGAGCTCATGAATACTGTTAAACATTTCGTTTTCTCATTTTCCCTTCATTATGCTCATATCATCTTATTTCCAAAAATATCTCAATCACTTTGAATACCACATTATACCAATACATAAATATTCCAATACTTTATGATACAACATTATTTTGGAATCCCATTACATAAACACTTAATCATTCCACCACATCGTTATCATATTCAACATCGCCAATGGTGATCGCATGTGACTTCCCTTTTCCTTTTCCTTAAGAGGTTGCTCATGTCGATCATCACTAACCCTTGGATTAGGGCATTTATTAGCATAATGCCCCATTTCCTTGCACTTGAATCATTGAAGTGTTGGTGGTGCGTTCTCTGCAGTGTTTGCTTTATTCACATCATTAGAATCCGTTTTTCCATTACTTTGACACTCAGCTGCTCGATGACCTTCTTTTCCACACTTAAAACATTTTCTAGTCCCTTTAAGACAATATCCACCATGCTTCTTTCCACACTTTGTGCATAAGGAAACATTCATCTTCTTTTCACCATTATTCTGAGATTTCTCCTTGAACTCCATCTTTCGTTTCTTGTCAAAACCATGAGATGGATATGTAACACCAACTTCCATTTCTACCTTGATAGCACAACGCACAATTTCTTCGTAGCTACTAAAGTCTCTTATAGCTAATTCCCTTCAAAGACTTGGTTTTAAGCCACTGAAAAATCGATCAACTTTACTTTCAGGTTGGATTATAATGCCAGATGCATACCTTGCAAGTCTTGTAAAATTTTCTTCGTATATACCAACAGATTCATCATCCTTCTTCTTCAGCTCAAGAAACTCCTTTTCCATCTTTGTTCGAAGAATACGAGGGAAGTACTTACTGAAAAACAAGTTCTTGAACTTGTCCCATTCCATGGACTCAATTTCATCTCTTTTCCGCGTATTCTTGATAAGATTCCACCATTTATTAGCTTCACCTTCAAACGATATACTGCTAAGATGACTTTATCATGCTCAGAACATTTAAGAACTGAAAATATCTTTTCAGTGGTACTGATCCATTTTTCAGCAACAAGTGGATCAAAAGACCCACTGAAAGAAGGTGGACGTTGCCTCAGGAAGGACTCAATAGAATATTGTTCCCTTCTCTGCTCATTTGGAAGTCCAGAATGATTCATATCTTGTGTAAGTATAGCAATAAGATTTTTCACTCCATCTCCCATAACATTTGTTTGTTCAGGAGGGAAATCATTGCATTGTCCATTGCATTGTTCAACACGGTTCCTTCAGGTTCCAGCCATCGTCTAAAACCCAAAAAGAATAGTGTGAGAGGCAAAAATAATGCTAGGGAAAACAACATAATAAAGGGGGAGTACCTTCAATATCTAACATCTTAGGTTTAATTCTATGATCGTTAGCGTAATTCTAGTACTATAACCTATACGTATACTTAACCTTAGGGACATCCCTAGACATACCTTAGAAATATATCTAGGGATCTCACTAAATTTCTCGCATCCTAGTTTCCAAAGGTTGACTAAACCCTTCCGCTGATACCAACTGTAGAGACCCGAAGCCTGAATTACATGGACTTTACATTACTTTTGCGGAATACTTAGTACATAACAAAAACACACACACAAGGATCGTAATAGTTTAGTGTCTTTGGAAACTCGGAATAAAATTTTCTAATCCTGGTGAAAGATCTTCAATATCTCCCATAAAGATCTTCCCTTTTTTTACCTAAAACCTTTCTTTATATCCTGGGGAAAAGAAAACATAAAAGGGTGAGCTCAAATGCTCAGTAAGGGTAAACAAAAGAAATATAAATCACATCATATACATAAGAACATAACTTTCGGAAATCTTAACCTGCAAAAGAGATCATAATTTCATAACGTGGGATAACTCATGGCAGTGAAATGAATTCACAATAATCATAACATAAAACATTAAACTTTGTGGCATACACACATAATCATAGAGAATCATTTCTTGTTAGTCAAGACTCATTTCCAAGACTATCTTAGTGGACAAAGTCCCTTTCTGAATCGAGTAACCCTCGTTTCAGTCCTGTTTCACTGAACCGGTATAACCTACCATTTCAGCCATGTCTATCTCATGAGATATAAAATCTTTACCCAATGCATTGGAGGGAGATATAGGTCCCACCCATCTTATAATGAATCCTTTCTTATGTGTGCCACATAATCATAAACCATACATCATAGCGTATCCCATGTAATAAAAATGGGATACTTAAACAACATGACATCATAAAAAAAATTCATATAAGATAAAGGAATTCATAAAAATATTTCCATCACAACATAATCAAACCAATGTAATAATAGGGATAAAAATAGAACCCTTTTATTATCTTAGATGGAAAATAATTTTGATAAAAGACTTGAACTCCATTCTTGAGGAAAATATCCTTTCTACTTCAAAAACATTTTTCCTTTCATAACATGTCATACAACATTAAAATAAACGAAGTTGATTAAAAATAAACTTGAAAACTTCTAAAGGAAGTTTCTTGGAAATAATGTTTTAAAAATCCATTCATGTCGTATAAGTTAAAAAAACATTCTTTGTACTTTTGTCGGAAAAGTCAAAAAATACCTCGTACGAAAAACGACAAAAGATTCATTACATACATATTACTAAAAACTCACCGAAGGGTAAAAATGGATTTAAAAAATTGTAGGTGGATGGAAATAATATTACATATTGATGAAACATGGATGTGGATGATAAAATACACCCCAGTAAATACTTACGAATAAACAATCTCGGATACAAATGAGATTGTGATATTTCCCTTACCTTAGGTCCGATTTGCTTTGTATGTGTCCGAAGCTCCTGTATAATGGTTTAAATAATGTTATTTACTTATTCCAGAATCATACATATTGATATGATATCATATATGGTCATATTCTTAGCTTCTTGTTAGTAATATTTCATTGTTACTTGTTACTCGGGTCTTTATTGCCTTTTGTTCTTATGCGTGTTTTGCCGAATAAATTCTTATTCTTCTTTTAAGGATATAGATACCTTATATCCAGAATGGTATTATTGTAAAATATATCATATTTATTCATTCAATTCATTTATATAATTACTATGTAATGATGATCATGTAGAACGAGTCGCATCACATCATGGAGACGGTATTCCGTACGTACGCACGAGTGATGATATCATTCCTATGATCGTGGAATTGTATTGGAGTATATATATATTATTTCAGTATCAATATTAATTTATAATAATCATAAATAGTTACTCATTACACCATTATACCCATCCTTGTAAGGTGGTGGTGGAAAATAGATTACACAATGGCGTGGAGACGGTATTCTGTACGTACGCACGCGCGGTGATTTCATTTCTCCGTAGGATGGATAGAAGGTGAATTAGGGTTGTTTCATATTTATAATAACATATCAGTATGTAAGTAATACTGATGTTATTACTTTATCATGAAACAACTAAAGAAGAAGAAGTTGAAGAAGAAAGAAATTGAAAAGATCGGTAATGGACATTACCTCTTCTTTGGAACGCCTCTTTGAATCCTCCACTTAGGGAACTATGATTGGTCTTTGAAGAAGACCAGGACCTCTAGGATTATTATAGGGAAGTGGAGAGGAGAAAATGGCAGGGGTTGGCCGAGCTTGAGTGCTCAAATTGGTGTGAGGAGGAGGGGGAGGAGGTGCCCTTTTATAAGGGAGGAGAGGGGCACCTTAGGAATATCTCAAAATATTATTTTATATTAAAGTCAAAATCGGTTTATAATGGTTCCAAAGGGTCTTATTTCGAAGATAAAGTGGGTATGGGTCTAAATCCTATCATCCAATAGGATTTAGACAAGTTTAGGGTATTATTTTAACCTTATCAATTAGATTTAACTCTAAGTTAAATAATTTAACTTTTACCGTGTCTTTTTTTTTCTTTCACTATATGGTTAATACACTTACTATAACATGCCAAACGAACCCCATATTGTTTATTATTAATTTATATATCCTTATCTATGTCATTTGGCCGAACCTTATATTTTTAGGAATAAAATAACAATTAATAATATAATATTTGATTTAAAAACTATTTTGTGTCAATTTTGACACTATTTGATATATGATTTCTGTAAAAGTCATAACAGAATTATATGTTCGAACCAAGTTGATTAAATCAACACTGATATATCATAGTAACCTAGAAAATTATTGGAATTCATAAAAAGTCTCAAATTACATTCATTTGAGCATTTATAACATCAATTATGTTAATATTTCCTTAAAAGGGTAATTACTGCATCATCGTTGTGTCATAAATAAATTACTTTATTGAAAGTCTAAAAATTATAAATAAAATATCATTATGTAGGAACTCTTTTTATCTTTCTAATGAATATTTATAGTCGAATTTATCTTGTGTAGAACCCCATATTAAAAATGTTTTAGTTATTAAACTTTGATTTGAACTATTTTAACTATTCATTAAATAAAATAATATTAAATGTCATAATCTAATCCAAGTGGACCTAAATAGTCATATTATATTTATAAGGTTGTTTTTGGTCGAATTACACTTATCCAATAGAATTAGGACATGTGTTAGGGTAATAGTAATATCATATTTACCCTTAGTTACCCTATTTACTATTAATCGTGGTAAAAAAAGTAAAAAGTTACTATTCACCAAAAATTATTTTCATCTCATTGAACCACATTTTAGTCCTTGATATTAACCGTGTCTGTCGGATTTTCGAAATTCCATTCACAGAAGCGGTAAAATTAAGTTTTATGCAAAATTCAGTTTTTAACCTACCACTTAGGGGTTTCACTATTCATCAAAAATTGAAAGTTTTCAGAAAAATGCCAAAATTTCATCCTAAGCTATATTTCATTTTCCAAATTCAAAAATGAAGACTATTTTACCAAATTCATAACATAGAAATTGCATTAATTAATTTTATAATTAAATCCCGCTATTAAAACAAATAGCGTGTTTTTAAGAAACAATATCTATCAAAAGATTGACACTTGATTATGTCTGGTTTAAATGTGAAATTACATCCAATGACCAACATTGTATTAAATTGTAAAAATATATTCTAAATATACTTTAAAACCACTCAAATTAATGATTTATCACTATTAATTATATCGATTAAAAAAGTTGTTTTTAATTATAATTTAGTAATTTTCACTATTCATCAGAATATGAATGTTATCCGAAAAGTACCAAAATTTCACCTTAGGCTAAATTCGATAATCCGAATCCAAAAATGAAGCCCATTTTGAGAGCTAAAATTTCTAAAATTTAAAAAGTGGTTATTACTATTCATAACGGCTAGTTTTAATAATATTTTAATAGCATATCGTTGTTTCGTGAAACTCAGTATTGCGTACTACACACGCTATCGAGGAAGGTTGTGATTGCGTGTAATGCAAGGCAAGTCAAGGATGCGTGTTGTGTAAGCTCCTTTTTGTGTTGCGTACAACACAAGACATTAGTGACATTAAAAAGAATATTTTTCATAAAATCTTGGGCTGTTACACACCTGGCCTGCACGCCGGGCCGGGCTGGGCCGCATCCAAGCGGGCCAGACCCGGACCCGGTTCGGGCCGACCCAGGGGGTCTCGGGCCGGGTTAGTCCGGGCCCGAAACCCCATTTCGGACCTCTTTCGATATTTTTCCCATAACATGAGATACAGACCTCCAATCGACGCACCGTTAGCTGAGACGCGATCCTTGGATCGAGGCAGTCATTTTGATATATCACACTCAAGGTTTCTGAGTACTTTGGTTTCGGCCGGGTTGGATCGAACATGAAACAAACCAGGCCCTCGGAGCGGAAACACTTATAACTTGAGCTCCAGACGTCTGATTGACGTGCCATCGACTTGTTTGGATTCCTCGTAGTGAGACGGACCTTTTGGCTTACTACGCTCGAGGGTTGGATGCAATTGGAGTACGGTCGGGTTGGTTTTACTTAAAAACTAACCGGGCCCTGGGACGAAAAGGACAATAACTCTCAGACCGGGCATCCGATTGACGCGCCGTCAGTGACGTTGAGTTACTATTGACGATACGGAACTTTGGGATACATCAACTCCGGACTTTGTGTCAGTTTATGTATCAGACCCTCAGCTCGTGGAGCGGACCCTCCCGAACGAGCTTGATGTGTGCGGGAACCCTAGAGTTGGCTACGACTGCGACGACGATGAAGACAGTACGAGAATCCTCCGTGGGTTCGACAGTGACGACTACAGCACTCAGCGATCCTGTGTGGATCATTGCCTACCGATCCTGTGCAGGTCAATCCTCAGCAGTCCTGTGTGGGCCAGCGCCTACAGATCCTATGGCGGTCCGATCCTGTGTGGGTCATTGCGGGGGTTAGTTACCTATCGATCCTGTGTGGGTCATTGCGGGGGTTAGTACCTATCGATCCGTTGTGGGTCTTATGGATTAGATGAATCAGTGGATACATCTGATATTCTCTATCATCTTACGAAGAAGTATACCTGTGTGAGCTGAGTCTTGACTTTCAATATTAATCTTCGATAAGATTGACTTGATATCATGTGTGGATTACTATATGATTTCCTGTGTAGATTTGAGTTGTGTTTTCCTGTGTGGAATGGGTTGTACATGGGCTTGGATGTTGGAGCCGAACTGGAATTGATGACTTAGGTATAAGTATGGGTATATACCTAAGTAGTGTTCAATGTTACTTCGTGATTGTATCTTTCTTTGTGGATTATCCTTTGTCGATTCTGGGAGACCTTCGGGGGTCTCGGGGTCCCTACTGTGTAGGTTATACTCATCCTTGCACGGGCTATGCCTGCACTACATTGTGTTGGTTGCAGATGACAGACAACGCTGATCGTGGTTGGGGATTTCGGAGCAGGTCGGTACCTGGAGGTGGACCACTGGACGGGACGTACTCAGAGAGGATGGCTGGAACTGAGGAGCTATGGAGGTTATCTGTACCCACCCTTCAGGTGGGACTTTCAGTGGACGGCTCGACGTTGTGGCTTTACTTTCAGTAGCTGTTTCCCTTTCCAGTTGTACTTTACTTTCAGTTTGGGTTTGTATACTGGCCCACTTACTTTACCGCACTTACATTTCTACACAGTTTTACTTAGGGATTACTTCTGCTTGCTTACTCTGTGTGTTTGTTTACTTTGTAAAGGCAATTCCTTCCCTTTGTATCGGGAATTACGCCTTGGTGCTAGTCGCCAGCCCCTGGCCTATGGAAGTCTGGCTTGGGGTAGTCACGGCATGGGCCCTGAGGACGGGTCGTGACACTAACCCTTAGGTAAACCAATTTTCATGTTAATCATAGTAACTAATTTTTACTATTTTCACTATTCAATATGGTAAAAAATAATGGTGAATATATTATATAATAAAAATTAAAATTACTCTAAATATGGTATATTTTTTAAAAAAATCACAATTTATAAATGTCACAGAATTCTATTTAATCATAATCCCATTGATGCATTGAAAAAATAGTTTTCCAAAGAAAATAGTTTAAAAGAATAAAAAAATTTATATCCGAATTCAGTATGAAATTGATTAAAATGACCTAAAATAAATAAATTATTTTATAATTTTACTAAATTTTATTTAAAACCAATTTAAAATATTATTTAAAATTTTAAAATATTTAAAATAAAATCATTTTTTCATTAAAAACCTATATATTTTAATATTCACCAAAAAAGATTATATTTTCATAGAATCCTTAAAAAACAACCCAATGATAATTTATCTTTATAGATTTTGAAATATAAGTTTTATTTTTCACATATATTTTCTAAAAGTGGTAAAAAAATGTTTAAGTTATGTCTTCAAATTGGGACTAAATCGTCCAATAGAAATATATAGTTTTCTGTAAAATAGTTTTTATTCAAATTGTTCCTATCATATTCCTAAACATTATATAATAGTTGAATTTTTTTATACATGTTTAAACAATATTGTATTAATTAATTATTTTTTACTATTCACACCCTTTAACTTATTGGGAAGGTTATAATAGTCTTGTTTAAATAATAATATTAATAATATATAGCGGTTTTCTAAAACCAATATCGTGTTTTATGAAAGATATCAATTAATTTTAATTTTTAAAATATAAATTTGTCATAAATTCATAGGTTTTTTACATTATACCCTATAAATAAATTACAACATTTTAATTTAGTATTTTTCTTGGTAATCGTGTGTTTTACATTTTGAAAATACAATTGTTATAAACTAAATTCATAAAAAGAGTTAATGAAACATCATCCTGATATGAGATAAAGGTAAGTCATAGGGAATCCATAATAACAGATTACTGAGTTTCTAAGTATAAAGAAATTTATGGGAATTGGAGATATCGATTTAAAATAAAAACATTAATAATTATTGAGATTGATAGAGACCACTAACAATAGGAAATTGAATAATAAATGGAATGTTAAAAACCTAAAAACAATAAATATGTAATGATTTATAGGACCATTTTATAAATAAGATATGATTTAAATATGATAACATTTATTCTTCAAGATCCTTTTCTTAAATTTGAGGAATTATTTTACTCTATGAAAATATAATTAAATATACTTAGTTAACATCTTTATATTTCATATGAAAAACTTCAAAATTTTTATATAATTTAATAAATTTCATCATCTCTTACAATGTCATAATAATAAAAAAAATTAAATTTTCTATGCATAGAGAACCAAAATAAAAAATTAATTGATCATATAACCAAAAATAATGAAACTTAATTCCTTATGTATTCACTAAAATAATAATGGTTAAAAAATAATACAAAATATAATACATTAATCTCTATCCCTCAACAGTAGAACCCAAATTACATCTCAATCATCTTCATAAATAGTTTACCATAAGGATCATCAAAAAATATTATGACCAAATTTATATTCTAAAAAATTATAATTAAGGTCACTAAATAAAAATTATATTACAAATAGTATGTAAACATGTTCTTCATATTACATTTTAAATATGAGAATTACTTTATCACTGTAAAACATTAATGAAATCATGAATCATTAAAAAATAAAATCTTAGATTATAAAATAAATCCAAACATGCAATAAATTCTATAAAAAATAACATAAACAATCAAATTTGTAATTTATTTCATTTTCAAAAATACTTTCCAATAAAAATAACTTTGTCATTATAATCTAAACATGGAGAACATATTAGGGTTACCATCCCTCAATAATGTGTTTTCCTAAAATATCCACATTCCACTAACTCACTTTTTGAGGTAGCATTTAGTTTTTTTATCTTATAGAAAAACCGTTGTTGTAAATACTTATATATTTTTTGATTTTTTTAATTATAAAATCATTAATAAAATAACACTTTAACATAATTCATGAATCTAAATACAGAACTAATTTTTTCCACTTTTTTAATAGTAATATCATAATCTTGTTATATTCATATATGTAGTTCCCCATATAATTATTGTTTAATCATTGATCATTGAAAACTTTTATCTATACCTTAAAATCACATGAATGGTGTAATTTTAATCTAAACATGAAGAAAACTCTCATTCCCATAAGGAATGTCCTAGAGTGTTTCTTTCCCCAATAATAACATGGGGAAATCCATCTTTAACTTCTTTTATTTATCCTTATTTTTCTCTAGCATACACTTATTCGCTATATTTACATTGAAGAAATTAGACATGGATAATTCATTCTCTTTAATGGTATAAAATGATACTAACTAATCATATGAAGGTTTGGTTTGAGAGACTATATTAATTCAAATAATTGGATTTATCCAATCAATGAAACAGTCAATATTTTTCCTTGGACTATGTACATAATCTAATTCATTTCTTCCTAAAATTTTAATGTTTAACTCATACATAGAAACATTTTCTTCATCCTTTTGTTTTAGACTTTGCAATTGTATCTCAATATAGGTTTATTTATTATGAAAAAAATACTATTCAACTACTAGTAACATAAAATTCTTTAATTACATTCTTGTTATATCATCTTTATCCTTACTTTTTTTAATCAATTTTAACCATTTATTAACATCATATAAGATTAGATTAACATAAATTATTGCCTTCCCCACTTCATTGCTTCTAAAAAGTAGAAATTTTTTCTTTAAGGAAGTTATCCATTGAACAATTTAAAATGGATTCTCAGTCCCATTAAATGATAAAGGATTCTAACACATAAAGTGGTCCAATATTGTAATACCACAAGGTTGATCATTAGAATTCTTTATTCAAGAAAGGTTATTACACATAAAATGAGTCATCTACCCGAATATCATCATAATTTAATTATCCCCAATTGAATTTCCAAATATATCATCATTTTCAAAGCCATTGGGGAGATCCCAACATGGAGTGCGAGTATTGATAGTTTCACACTACATTCTCCAATTTCTATGTCTAAAAAATTTAATACAAATGATTTGAACATAACATTATAAAAGATAATGTATAATCCAAAAACAAGTTGAATACTAAATATAAATCGAAAATTTTATTCATATAGAATATCATAATCATAAAAAAGTTTTCTTTGGGAGAGAGTTCAGATATTATATTTATTTCCAAATATTTCTAAGGGGTTTGTAAAGAAAATGTCAATTAACCAAAGAATAACCATCGGGATTATAAACAAATGTGTACAAAATTGATTATTTTCATGTAAAATGTAATGTTTGAGTTAAGCTTCACATGACTTTTCAAGAGTTATTTCCATAGGAACATCTGTGTAAGAACCAAGTCCATGTATAATATCCAAATAGATATGTATTTTTATAAAAAAATGTTCTCTATCTCATCAAACCTCTATGATGTTATTTTGTAATTATTCTCAGTGTCTATCGTGGTGTTAAGTTATATAATCTCTTTTTCCCTAAATCAAGATTCCATGTTTTAAGCTAAACTTCCGTTGATACTATTTTTAATGACCCCACCCCTTGTAGCCCAAATCATGTTTCTACCTTATTTTATTATCTCTAGATACAACCAATCACATTTTAAATGAAAGAATAGTTTATTGGTCTTTTTAAACAAGATACATACTTGAAATTACCATTAAATTTAAAAAAATCATTGTGTTTTCTTGAGAATATCTTTATTCCAATTAGTATATCTCTATATATCAATTAGAAAATAGCTCATGGTATCATAAAAAATAAACCTAAGAATGTGGTGAGATTATATTCTTAGTAAGTGTATGGATTCATCAGAATATATAATGAATAAATGAAAAAAATATATATGAAAATGTAAATATATGAAATACATTTCATTTAAATAATAACATGAAAATAATTTTTTAGGAATAAAAGATGATCAGATAATGCAATATAAATATTAATAAAATCCTAAAAGTTATAAATCGATATTATAACTAATTGAATAATCACTTTGGCATAAATAACTAATTTCATAATAAGGAAATACATAGTTGTAGTCATCATAAAAAAACCTTCAAGTCATCATTCAAATACAACGTACATAAATGGGTATGGTCTCAGCCGAAAACACAATATTGTTTGTCTCATTAGACCTACTTATGTATTGGGGGACTAGATTAGGCCCCAACCATCAATTAATTAGTCCATTTAATTCCTCATATAATGTGGTTAAAACATAATTTCATAAAAATTTGTATTGAAAACTAACCTACAAAATGCTAATAATTAGCACAATTAATAAAAATAATCATAAACCATTCAGAGTAATATGGAAAATGGTAATTAAATTTTAAATCCCTATTCAAACTAATAATAAATGATCCAAATAACTAACATGGATGATATAATCACAATATATCCCTAATGGATCATAAATATAATAATGGTTTTATTTCTTTAATGAATATAAATATAATAAAAATTCCATTAAAACATTATATAGAAAACAATCCTTTCCAATATGGATATATTTTTAAAATTATGATATAAAAAGGTAATTTAAATATAATTTTATTTCAGAATAAAATATTAATATTATAATTAAATATTTTAAACATCAAGTGTTTGTGGATTAATGCTTTTCTATCCTTGTCTTACTTGTTAAAATAATGATTTCTTTCAAATTTGGGGTGAAATCTAGATGGGCATTGTTTGGAAAATGAAATGATGATTACTTAAAAAAATTAAAAAATTACAACATGGTTAAAAATTAATTTTATACAAAATAATCATAATGTTAAATACATTTTTTAAAATAATTTTTAAAGTTTTTTTTTTGATGTAAAATATTTTTTATTGAATAGAGAAATGAATTCAAAATTTCTTAATAACATTTTCATAATAATTTTTAACTATAAATGAATGTAAAATTTTATTATA
Source organism: Viscum album (assembly GCA_963277665.1). Lineage (NCBI taxonomy): Eukaryota > Viridiplantae > Streptophyta > Magnoliopsida > Santalales > Viscaceae > Viscum > Viscum album. Next base: position 799,879 of record CAUJRU010000197.1, read on the forward strand.
ACATTATAATATTGTGAATAACAAGATTATAATAAAATTTTGTGAGTTTTTTTAATGATATATCATAAAATTTCAACATCGAAAATATAATCATAAATTATCTCAATAAATGATGATATTTTAATCTAAACCGTTACCAATTTGAAAACATTTGAATTGTACGAACCATTATAGAAATAACTAATAATGAAACATTAAATACCATGAAGGTAAAGTGATTCATGATATAACAAACCAAGATATTATTATATACCCACACAAAGGAACTAAGTGGTGAATATGTAATATGTCCCATTTAAGTAAATGTTACTTTTGAAACCCTTACATCATGTCTGATCTCTTTCATATATGTTTGTAAATCCCATAAGAAAAAATGTAATTTTAAGATAATTTTTTACATAAACAATATAATATATTTAATACTATATATGATCTAAATATATTATTTTATGTAATTTTTTTAACAATTATTTGTTAAAATCACTATTTGAGGTGATAATTTATTCACATTTCCCAAGAATATTTTGGTTAGATAATTCCAGTCCATTTACATTGATCATGGTTCCATAATATTCAAAATATTATCCTCAATATGAATATCATATATATTATTAACATATATATTTTGAAAAATATATAAAATTTGGATATATAAAATGGATTATAATGTTCATAGAGACAGTTGACTATACGTACGCATTAACGTTGCTTGCATTTTTTTCTTGATTGATGGAATTGAAGGAAACGAAATTAATTAATTAAAATAAAAAATAATTATTATATAATATATATTATTTATATTAATTAGATACATCATTATTAAAATTATTTTATAAATATAATGAAAAACATTTCACATAACTACGTGGATAAGGTTTTCCACACATACACACGATGGAGATTATTTTTTCCAACAGATTGAATGGTAAGTATTTAGATGTGATATTATATTTCAAGAGATATTTTTAGGGAATAAATATCACATATATAAATTAATTTCAACCTTAATAACATTCATGTGAAGCATAATTGAAAAATTAATCACATCACTTAGCGAGGTGGTTTTTCTCCATACTAACAAGAGACATTATAATATCCCCCACAGAATGTAAATGAAGAAGGTATAAGTGATATTAAAATTATATAAGTATAAAAATTTCATAAATAATATATATATATATATATTATTCATCATTATATCTATCCATAAATGTTGGTGATCAAAAATGAATTATATCAGTTCAGAAGGTGGTAGTCCGCTGTACACATGATCGATAATTTCTATTTCTATTTGATGGACGTGAAGATGGATATAGGTTATGAAATTAATATAACAAAATATTATTATATAGGAGATATTGGTTTTAATATATTACCCTGATGGGATTGTATGTTATGGTGGTGAAATGAGAAATAAAATAAAAGCTCTTATTAAGAAGCATTAACTATTCTTCAAAGAACTTCTTTAGTTTTTTTCCAAAATCCTTCCTAGGTTTGATTTTGGATCAAAAAAAGGCCTATAAGATGTATGTAGATTATTTATTAATTTATATTTGTGACATTGGATTAAATAATTAGTTTTTTAAGTGTTAAGGGGATTACAGGTTGGTGGCCTTTTATCAGTGGGAGAGAGGACAAACATGGAATTTTTTAAAAGCTAAAGTGATACCCACATTTTTCTAAATCCCCAAGACTCCAAAATTGTATTTTATTGATCACTAGGTATAAAAAGGAAAATATATTTCTGTAATAAATGTTTTTGACTAATAATATTTTATTTTAACTCTTATATACTTTTTTATCCCCCTGGTAAGCCCGTTATCTCCTTAACCACATTAATTATTTTTTTAAATTTTCATTATACATTATGGTCAAAAATTAATATGATATTATTATATAATAAAACATATTATGAATGTAAATATGAACAAAAATTTCCAATCTCAATTGACCTGAGTTTTAGAGTTCAATTTAAAAATTAATTTAAATTTACACCTATAGAAGAGTCGAAAAAACAGTTTTTCTAAAGGTAAAAATTCAAAAGTTTAAAAGGTATTTAAATTATAAATCAATTTGAAATTAAATAAAATCGACCAATTTAATAATTTTTTTAAATAAATGAATTTATATTTATTTCAAAATAATTTAAATTATATTTTAACATTTTAAATTATTTAAATAAAAAACTGGTATTCTATAAAAAGAATTCTTTTTCACAATTCATAGAAAATTTATATTTTTAGAATAGTCTAAAAAATTATCCTATAGATAATTACGAAATATAGATTTCAAAAATGAGGTTATGTTTTTAAAATAAATACTCTATAATTTTTAAAAATTTAATTTTATATTATGTGTGCAATGTACGATTAATCCAACTTTTATAAAAATACTGTTTTTTCCAAAAATGTTTTTTTCCTAAAAATGGTTCTTATTTACTTTAAAACGCATATATAACTATTAAATTTATTTTATAAAAAATTAAATGGTATAATTTACATAATTTATTTATTCTTATTCAAACCCACCAACTTATTTTTATGTTAGAATGGTCTTCAAAGAATAATAATATGAATAATATATTTGAGTTTGTTAAAACCAATTGCTGTATTCTACGCAAGATATAGAAGAAATTAATTTTTTTAAAATATATCATAATGGGTCAAGGTGTTCAAATATATATATTTCAGGTTATTTTATAAGAAAAAAACAACAATTGTATGTTATTTTAGTTTGATAATGACACTTGAAAACACAAAAAATCAAACAATCTCTCCACTAATTAATACACCAATTTTCTTCAATTGGGGTATTCCCATATTTAGATTGAATTTTATTAGTGTATAATACTGGTAGATTACATTCCATGAACACAAATACATATCTTAAAATACAAATAAAAATAATATAGTGTGATGAGTGAGGGATGAGATTGGGAAAGTGATTTCATTATGAAAAATTATAGAACAGATAAGGAAGAGGCTCTAAACACATAAACTAGTGAATAATACAAGGATATCATATCTGTTATTAAGGTAATATCATTCACATACATATATGATTATTTAATTAAGGTTCTCAAATAACATTGATAATGTGGTTCATGAATTAATAGAAGAATGATTCTATAGAACACTAAAAAACAATATTCCCATCCATGATTTATACCAAACTCATACTAATAAAGAAACCTTGGAAAGAATTTCAGTTCATATAAATGTCATAGATTTAGTCCAAATATCACATTTGGAATTTGTTCTAAAAATTAATTTTATATTCACCATCATTATAGTATATAATCAAATCTGATAAGTTGATGTTGACTATGGTCCTGAATCCAAAAATGTGAACAAATAAATATATGAAAAAGAATAAAAAAACATTCATTCCTTAATTAAATGAACTTTTCATGATAAATTTGTTTATATATAAAATATACCCCATTAACTATTTATATATTCAAGAGAATGCGACTTTTATAATAATGGATTATATTTCATTACCCAACCGAATCAAATTTGTTAAGAAAAAATAATTTCTAATGAATATAATAGTCTTGAATCTAATTTCATATGTCACTATATAGGATTGTTGAAGTGAATTTCTTAATGTTTTATTCTTCTAGATATTTATTATGTAGAAAATTCACATTTTATGGTTATTTAGATATAAAATAATAATAATAATAAAGTGTCTTTAATAGAAAATATGAATGTGTAATTGATGGAAATAACTGATTAAATTAAATTCGTTAGAAAAAATTTATGTAATTTGTGATAATGGTTAGGAAAATAGGATACTTAATTGAACCAATGTTTTCTAGTGAGGTGAATCTTTAAGAATAAATTATTTATTCATAAAAAAATTGATAATTTATAAAACATTATTGATCAATTCTTGACATAGTTTTTTTTTCAATTACTTATTTCTTGTTCTCTATACTATGTCCCCATCTTGTTGATGTCCTCCTTTATTTTTTCCACAATTAAGGAACCTTTTTACTCTATTTTAGTTGTAAATATATTTATAATGATCTATACTTTTTATAATTTCAAAAAATAGCTTATGATTACAAGTGAAAATAAAAAATAAAAAAATTGTAGTCATTGACTCTATCTTAATGTTGAGCGGTAATGAATTTTGTAAATATTTTTTCAAACCACTAGATTCAATGATGAAAATATTTGATTGATCTACTATCTTACAAGACATATACTTCCAAATGGATATTTTCTAGTTATGTGAACTTAACCCATAATAGATAAATGATTTCATCTTATTATATAAATGATATAAGAGATTTTATTTTTTTATTTGACTTGTTATCTTTAATGGGTAGTGAATGGTTTTTCATCACCATAGTCCAAGGTTTGTGTATTTATAAATTAATGTGTGAATGAATAATAATATTATAAATCATGAATAAGGTTTTATATGGATAATTTAGTATTTAAAGATGGTTTAATTACTGTTATATTATATTATTATTTACATTATATAAATTTTATGAACCAATATTTGTGATTAATAGAAAACAATATTTAACTATTTTATATATTTACAGACCTATTGAGCACAACCTAAATTTTTCTCATGCTTTTTTTAGTATCAATGAGGTTTTTATCATTTCTTTTTTTACACTATATTTTCTAAAAGCAAGAAAAAAAAGGTTTCGTCTGTGTAGAATCAACTTTTAATTTTGTCCTTCTTTATGGGTGTTCAACCAAGTCAGATTTTTTCCACAATTTTTATGTCACAACCTTTCCCTTAATCTAGGAATGAGAAGTATTAGTGAGAGTAAAATTTTTTTAAATAATATTTTATCGGTCTTCAACTGATTGAGTATCATTTCTAGTATCTTATTTTATCTAAATAGTTATAAATATATCTTATGTTTATTATTTATGGCTATAGTGTTTTAATAAAAGTATTCATGGAGTTTAATGTTATACAACTCTGATAAAAGTGTAGTTGGTGATTAATGATATATTTATTCATCTGATGTGAGGTAGAGAAATTTTATGTTCTTATGTAATTAGAGATGTTATGGTGATGTACACTTCCATTGGTGTAATATTGATCCAACATCAATGGGTGCACCCAATAATCGTATAATAAACCTTGACGATGAATAAAGTGGAAGGTTAATTGTTGGGTATATGATTTTTGATCTATATGTCACTATAAATCATATGATTACAGGACTACAACAATAATATTGATTCAATGGGTAAATATTCTATCACACTATATAGTCAATAAAAGAAATCCAATCTAAATTTGTGCTCCTATATGCCAGGATTATTAGAATAATGGATTGAAATCATAATTAATAGAAAGAGATGATATAAAAGATTTAGTAGTCACAGTATATATCCAAAATTATTTTTAATAAATAGTCAATTATTTCTTCATTTAAGTAAATTTTATGATGTCAGAGTGCATTATTGATTTGTAAGACCCAAGATAAAATAGTAATCTTGTATACTATGATGGTTTGAATGGAAAATATGCTGGATAATAAATTAGTGGGTAGGGTTAATATAGGATATCTGGAAAAAATTCTATATATTTTGAGGATAAAAATCAAGACACAAGTGGTTAAAGATGAAATTATTGTTTCCCCTAATTGAAAATTTTAGTAGAAACCCAAAAATGAAATAGTTAAAACATGCTCTAATATGAATTCCATTTAGATGAAAATGTAGAAAAATAAATTGGAATTGTTAGACCAAACAATAAAATAGTGGGAATCAGATGAATTTATAGTTGTACATAGAATAATAGACGCATGAATCACTTTATATTCAATGGAAAATGTATTTCAACCATACATAATTATAAGAAAACAAATATATTTTTATATCAAGACCATTAGAAGGAGAATACATAATATTAAATAGGGGAACCAAAATGAGTGGTTATGAGGCTTCAAATTTAATTAGAGTTTTTGTGCATCATAGTAATAGATCACAACGTTGAATTGACTTTTATATTATATTTTATATCGACCTAAGATTACAGATTCATTAGTCACTATATATCTAATAGTAATAAGTATATAGAAATATTTATTTCATGATGAATGGATCTCTATGATGATTTAGCTAATATGAATTTAATGAAATGATGGTTTAATCATATCTTAGACACATTTTAGAATATTAAACATGACTTATAAATACTATACACTTGGATTCCATAAAATTTTATATTATAAAAAAGTATTTGGTCAAATAGAATGAACCTATCTAATAAATGTAAATTATTTTATGATTGAATACACAGTATATAGTTTATGTTCATGAAGAGAAGGTTTTATATCATGCAGTTTACAGTTTTACAATAAGTACCATGTGTGATTAATGTTATGGTCATGTAATAAAGAACCAATACCATTATGTGTGGTTTCATGGGGTAAAGAAAACATTTTATTTAGTTTATTGTCATATAATGCATACAATGAGACATTATGTTAAGAATAATTTGAAACACACTTTTCAAACATAATTTGATGCAATGGGATTTACTTATTGAAACCTGACACAGTGGTTTTTTGAATGATACTCTCTTTATCTATCATAATTTGATAATTTTCACCATTAAAAGGCTAATTCATGATTTAATTTCCTTTCAATGTGGGATCTACCTTTTTGGCTTTTTATTAGGTACCATAAGGGTCTTTAAGGGTAACATCAATTCTATATAAACAAGTATGTATAAGACAATAATTTTAAAACACTTAAGAAACATTGTTTTGATAGAAATTATGGTTGTGTAATTCAAATAACATTTTCTCATCCTTATATTAAATTTTATCAATCAGGATCTACGATCCTTTATATTTAGTCAGTTGGTCATAAATTTTTATCTCAATTGATGGAAACTAAACATAAACATTCAAGACTGTTCCAATATTATTCACTAGATAATGTACTGACACATATCATTATGTATTGTTAGTGCTGGGATAAAACAATAATTCAATGGTGATATATTCAAGATAATACTTTTATTATTTTACACCATGTTCCAAAGGATATTTTGTAATATCAATCAAGGTTCATCTATTTATCCACTAGTTGTAATGTGGTATTTGGATGAATGATTAGATAATATATTTTACTCCAAATACGATTTCTTTAGATTAAATAGAGAAATTGTGGTTCCATTTTCTATGATAATTTCTTATGTAACATAAAATCCAATGTACATATTGGAAATCATGAAATACATCATAAAATTATTCTAGGTTTTCTTCACTGGTATATTTTCTTCTCATTTAAATAATAATTCTAATCTAAATATAATGGATTTTATTTTTTAATAGTGGTTCAAGGTTATGAACCCATGAAATATATTTTTTAAAAGACTCTAGGATTCATAGAATAATGATTTCATGCACATAGAATTTTTTGAAATTCATTTGAAATTTCATAAAATCATGTATCATAGATGTACAGAAATATTTAAGGATAAATATTTAGTGGAAGTGTATAGTCCTAGTTTTATTTACACTATAGGTTCCAATATGAATTTCCAATATGATGGATAAATCCTCACATATTTAATGTATCTTTGAAGTAAAACATCAAATAATCACTTTTAAAGTACATTTAAAATATTTGGTTCATCCCATAGAATTAAATTCATTTCTCTTTAGTGAACCTTATATCTCCAAGATGGAAACGGTATAAAATCATCATTCTAGAGGTACTATTATATTAGAGACATAAATTTAAATTCTATATTATTTTATGTAGATAAATGTATATATTAAGATAAATTAGTGTTAGTATCATTTGTTTCTTTTTTATAGGTATTGAAAATTTGAAAGACTACTTTTCAGGGTGAAATATATATGCTTGGTGTAACATTTTATAGAATAATTGAAATTTTTACTAGAATGCATAGTGAATCCACACAATATTTGTTTAAATTTCTATTTTGAGACAAAACTAGAACTAAAGGGAAATGTGAATTCATTTTAATTTTGAATTCAAGAAAGGTGACTAAGTAATCATTCCTTGTGACATACTATCCCTTGATGTTTTTTTAAAATTGAGCCAAGCGTATCATTTGATCTTTAACCTGGTTACTAGTACCTATAATGCTAACTATAATTTAATAATTATATTTTGGTATTCTACCACATTATTATTTAATCAATTTTTGGGAACAAATATTAAATAAAGGGTGAATTTTCAAGAGAAATGATCATAATACAAGGGATATCCCAGTTGATCATAGGATCATTCATCCTTTTACTGGTGGGATATAGAGGATATAAATAAAATTAAAATAACTATACCAAATAAAAAAGATGAATATATAAAATATTCTTGATGTGGATTTATATTCTCATAAGTGACTCCTCTTGGGATTGATATGTAGCATTGATATCTAATAATTAAAATCCATAGATATCATGTTGTGTTAGAAAAATGTTTATTAAATTATCAAAGAAGGATATAAAATCTTCCTAACAACCCAATAAATATTATATATATTTTAGTTGATTGATATCATTTATCAAAAAAAGTCACGGTGTTATATATTATGCAATAAATTCGGCACTATGATGATTAGACATGCATAAATTTTATCAATATCTATATATTGGATAAAAAGGTGATATATTATTAAATAAGATCAATAAAAGTTTTTTCCTTGCATGTAGAATTTTTCTATGTGAAAGGGATGATAAGAAAGAACTCTATAATTTCCTCATATAAAATAAGACGTTTTCCTCCCATATAAGACAAAAAAATAAGAATGTGTGAGAGAAGTTTACCTTGGATGTTAAAAGATTTCTATAAATCATTACTGCACTAATATATTACTACATTCCTTATCAATTTATTAAAACATAAAAATTTATAATAAGGTTTTTAATGAAAATAATAATTTAATTGAGTGTTCCATGAATCCCTATATCCCCTAAAAATATTCGATGATGATAAATTTCATGTTTTTCCGTAGTTTTATTTTCACAAAAATCAATTTGAATAATGTGACCAATGATGTATTGAAATTGTTTTAATTTCAACCATAATGAAAATTTGAATTGATTAAACTTCAAAACAAATTTTATATACTTTTATAATACAATTATTGAATAATTATAATGATTATTAGGTCAAAATAGATTCAAAAACAGATCATTGTTTTATCATTCATTATTTTCATTAATTATGGGTTTGAAAATATTGTCCATCCCCCTTTGTTCGGTTCCTCTATAATTTTTGGGAGAAAAGGAACTACTTTTTAGTAATATAAATCTTATAGTTTTAAAGGAAGAAAAATGTCTATATTCTAAGTGTTCTTATATTTCTTTGTACCGAATATACATTTCATTATGTATAATTCTTGTATACCAATTATTTCATAATTAATAAATTTTATCATAATAGGATTTTTTTCATTCAATAATTAATTAATTCTATCATTAAATATAATAAATACATCAATTTTCACATTGTTATTATTTACAAGGGAAACATTGGAATGATATTTGGGTTACTAATATTCCTAAATTACGCCTTTCTTGATTAATTTATCCACTTAAAAATTTATCTATTTATAAATGTAGTGATTGTTTGATAGGACCATGTAATTGAAAATGAGTCACTATTCTATGACTAATATCTCTTATATATCTACGTTATGTCATTATATTTCTATTTTATAAATAAAACTTATTATTTTTTCCCTATAGGATTCAAAAATGTTATTGACTGAATATGTCATGGATTTTCTTAAGTACCCCAATTAAGATGTTAATTTTATCCATAGTGTTGGAAAAACCAAACTGAATAGCTGGTGGGGTTTCTTTGAGCACCTCATCTTTTATCCTTTAATATTATGCAATATGGATTCTTATATGTTTTTAATATATTGTAAATAGGTACATTTATCCCTATTATAACTACACTCATCTAATGTTGGTGTGGATTTATTAGGATTGGCCAACATGATGTGAATGAAGATAAAGGAATGTAATACATATATTCCCACTTAATGGTCCATCTCTACCAGATCAAAAAAATTTGTTTCTATTTAATATATGTTATTAAAACCAATATTATAATACTATTAATATATATTAATCCTAAAATTATTAAGTGACATTATGTATTTTTAATTTGATGAAATATAGGTTTCAATAGAAAATTTTACTTTACCATCAAAAAATAATAATTTGATATACTGTTCATTTCCTAAGAATGGTATAATTATATTGTTTCTTAAATCTTAAATAATTGCCTCAATTTGATATAAATTAGTTAATTTAATTTTAGACCACTCAATGGGTTAATTATTTTGTCTTTATGTCTATTTATAAAAACAAATTATACCAAATCATTCATAAGTAGATGATTTACATCACTTTTTTAGTGACCTTTGCTAATTAATTGGACCTCTCTAGAGTAGACTAAGGAATTATCACCATATGTATCAAAAAGGTTCCATCAATTGATTAATTTAGGTGTTGGTAGTAAGAATAATTCATTTTTTCATGCATATCATTCTATGTCCATCATAATAAAGTGTTGAAGGTGATTAATATATAACTAACATAAACCTGAAATTGGATACAAGGACAATGAAAAAGGTGTTCAGTATAATATTTCATTGGGTTTTCTCTTTAATTTTATCAATTCCCTGAATCATCATATCATAATGGGATAGAATATTATTCTCTAACCCCATATAATGATGGGATTATACTAGGATAAGAATGATAAGTAACATATTTTCTAAAATGGATTGATAAATGTTAATATCATAAATATTTCAACACACATAAAAGGTTTAATTCCCATATTTATTAGAGTTTTTGGGTATTAAATTATGTCTAAAATTACTAGGTGACTATGAAAAACCCATCTTAGATATTAACTCAATCCTACACCCAACCTAAGCTATCACATACCCAATAAGAGTTCACATTATCCATTGGCTAGATACTGCAACCCAATAATAAAAAATAAGAGTGAATTATTTAACCCAAACTAAATTAGACAACACCTCATACATATACATAGTAGATAGAAATAGTTTAAAATATGCTGGATGAATATACGAAAAAATGGAAAATATAAGATGTGGAACTACTCAAAAGTACCTAAAAAATATATAAGGTACAATTCCAACATTAAAGGGAAACTAAAACAGAAATATCTACTATATGTGATAGCAAGGTAAAACGTGCACAAAATCACCACAATCTACCAATGAACACATGACATAAAAATCACTACCTCACTAGAGTTCGGATCCTTTCCCTACATCGAAAAATATAACATGGTCAATACATCTCAAAAGGGGTGAGAATAGAGTGTTATAAATAGGATTTGTAGGATCCTACCATGGTGTTCCTTGTAAACTCTCCATAAAATATTCCGAACATGATCATCATTAATGAAAATAAGGTATGATAAATTGTTAAATAGATTTTATATCAAAATCATGGGAAACTGTATCCCATTATCCACAATTCTAAATATTCTATGTAAAATAATTTCGAAGAATATTTCATATATCAAATAATTAAAAGGAAATCATGTATCACATAACATAACAAATCCAATTTAGTTAAAACAAAAGAAGTTAACATAATGCAGAGGATCACTACAGGTCAAGATATCTTGAACACTTGTACCCCAAATATATTCAATTTATCACATCATGTCTCTAGAAAAAATTCATCAAATATAGAGATCGAATGAACAACCCATCGAGTGACCCTCCCAATAGGTGTAACAATTCTCAAGAATAACAGGGATATGTAGTAAATAAACTTCATAATGGTACCCTCCTGACAATATCAATGGATAAGGATTATTAGTACACCTTCCACATAATTATCTAAGGCTTCCCGTGTTCTATATTTTATAAACCATTTCATAAAAACCAATATTTGAAAACTATTTTATTAGTCTGTTTATCAATTATTTTAAAATAACATTAAGTTTACCAAAACAATGGGAAACCATATTTTCTCAAAAAACCTGTTTCCACACAGAAAATTCAATCATTCCAATTCATTTATAATTTTTTTCAAAATATAGAGTAATAATTTTCATCCAACATAGGCTAGTTATTGAAAATCCTACCTAAAACTAAGTTCACACATTCCCACAATGGGTTTCACCATCATGGATTAATGTAAATATAAATAATGATTCCCTATAGTCAAACATTTCTTCTCAAAATGAATTCAACAATAACAATTGTCATATAAGATGATAAAACAAAAAGAACATCAATAACCTCACTTGGAGCACCAAAAAAACACAAAATCTAACATCTAGAGGAAGATAATATAATATATCTTAAAATCATTCGCACAATCAACACCGTAATACCACTGTATCTACAAATATATCACAAAAACATTGATTTGACTAACAACATTAAATATGTTGGTTTATAAACATCCTAGAGAGATATATTGTAACAATTAAGTGTACTATTTTCTAAAAAAAATATATAAGGATTAGAGATCCTAAAAAATATTTTGAGCATTTTTATATTTTGAGAGAAAATCCAATAGAAAGAATAAAAATAAAACCATATGTGCAGTATGGTTGAAGCCACTTATCCATTAACATTCATGACATAAAACAATTTTATAGAATGAATTACATGATTTAAATGATACTCATAAAAGGGATACATATTTTATTAAAAATAAATATTACCAAACTTTAATCAATGTGAACTAGATTAATAAAATATAAAAATTTTGTACTTTTGACAATTACAAAAAATATTCCTTGAAAATGACTAATGTCACATAACCATTTTATGATGTGAAACCTTTCATTTGGTAGATTTTTAAGAAACACCTAGAAAAATCCCTTGGGTAAACCTATTCAGAAAAGGACATCCACTTAATCCATTTTCAAATTTATACAAGGAATCCATTAATTTCAACAAACATGCATCTGTAAAATGTAGTGTACATTCTTCAGAAAAGTCTATCCATCATTGGGAGTCCAGAAATACAAAAAAAAAGAGGTAAACAAAAAACATAGATAAATAATAGACTAAATAAGTTAATGGTGTGTTCGAAAATTCTAACCTTAACACTGTCTATCCCCATGATTTCAGGTGTATGAATGATTTCTAGAAAGAGTTTATCCCAAAACTCTCTCATCAATGAATTATGCTACCAATCCTCTGGAATATATGATCTGGGTCACTATTAAACTCTAAAAAATGGAATCGATATTACATGAATGAATTTCACCTATGATTCAAATATATCCTCGAGCATATCCATAATAAAAATTTATGGATCCAACTCGATCACTTATTAACGTTGAACATGAGAGGGGTCAGGATGATACTTTCTTAGATGAGATATATAGAAAACATCATGAATACCCATCAATTAAGATATAAATTCTGACCTTTAACAATACTTAATAGGTTCTTCAATCACTTAATATGGTTTTACATTTCTTAGTTCCAACATTCCATATTTTTCAAACCAATTATAACCAAATCGAGGATAAACATTTAATAAAATCGGGTCACTAATAGAAAACTACAATGGATGATGTTGAAAATAAAAATATAATTTATTCCAATTATAAGAAATAAATATACATTAGAATATATCCCAAGTCATCCTTTATGAATCATGAATAATACTTTTCTCGACAAAAGAAGAATCACCCACCTCTTCCAAAAAATGTTGTGACCTTTATGGGAGACCTAAAAAATATTCAAAGGGAACACTTTTAATTAATGACTGATAACTATTGTTATAAGAAAATTCAACCAGTCTCTGATTGATATCCAATTATCCAAAAAAATATAATAATCTGGAAAGGAACTTTTCCTCTAAAATATGAATAGAACAATATGTCTAACTACTAGATATGGATTATATATTATACTCAACCAGAAATGATTCCACATCGCCTCCTAGAGACTCTTCCAGAATCGTGAGGTAATCGTAGGAACCTATCCAAAAAATGGTACGGGGAACCCCATGTAACCTCTCAACCTCTTGTACATATATGTTTCCTAGGTCATCAGTTTTAGTGGCGTCCCTAGTTGGAATAAAGTGATCCAACTTTGTCAACTGATCAATCACCACCCTGATAGAATTTAACCCTCAGAGAGTCCATGGTAATCAAACAACATAGTTTATTTAGCCCTTTTTCCATTTGTAATCTTTTAGTAGTAGAGGATGGAGAAACTAAACGATTTTATATGCACATCATTTTTCAATTAGAATGTGTTAAAGTGAAAAATATAATCTTTAATATCATGATTCATACATATCAACCAAAAAAATATCCTCATGTCATATTATATCTTTAAAGTGCCTAGTTGAGTGACCCATGGTGATCTATGATTGTAAAAAAATAAGCTCATCATAGATGTTTAGATGAATAACTGGTTCCAAAAATAGATAATACCATCTAAAGATACATACCAACTGGGAACTTTATCCTCGTCATATAGGGTTTCTTGAATTCCCTTGAACTCACCATCACGTTTCTGATCCTTTATAAGATACCTAAGATGAGATGATGATACTTGAAAACTAATTAGAATCATACATGAAACACCTTATTGATAATACAGGAGAAACTAAGTAAAGAGTCCCATAAGGTTTCACACCTACTTTGATTACTAAATAGTATGTGATTGTACTTTCTTATGGATAACATCTAGAAAGACATTACCCTTTCATAGGGTATAGGTAATGTCAATGTAAAACATATGAAGATATTCCACCCACCACCACTATCTGATATTCATGTCTTTAAGAGAAAATTTATAGATTAGACTCTTAATTATAGACAAGATCATAAAACTCTTACCAAAATAGATTTTTTTCTCTTACATGTAAGCACATGAAAAATTTCATAATGCTATAAATCATGAGTAGGGAAATTTTTCTCATGTGATTAAATCTTTAAAGAGTCTTATGCCACCAAATGATCATCATATATTAGAAAAAACCCATACAATCATAATCATCATCATAAAAAACCACATAAATCTTACTAGGACAAGGAAAGATTATAATATGAGCTTATTTAATAATTCATTTAATCTTGATGAATGATGGCTGTAACATTTCATCCCATATGAATTTCACCCCTTTTTTTATTGAGAGAATTTAAATGTGATGAAAACATTAATAAACCCTTAGAGAATCATTGGTACTATCTAGTAAGTCCAAGGAGCTTTCAAATCTCATGTTTTTTGTGTCTCTTTCCTTGACAACACAAACACCTAAATATCAACTAATAATCCATGTTTATAAATCAAACCAAAAGGATCATAAATTCTATGATCTATATAATAATGTTTCATAATATTTCCCTTCTAATGGTGACTATTAAAAATCTATAAAACTATACTGAAACAGTACTCATGATTTTAGTCAAATTTCCATAAAAAAAATATTATCTATGAATACTACCACAACTATGTCATGATAGTCATTGAGTATCTGTTTCATTAAATCCATGAAAACTACCAAAGAATTATTTAGACCTAACGGAATAAAAAATAAATTTATAATTCTTATACCGTCTCTTAAAATCCATCTTTGGTATATCATACTTCTAAACTATGAACCGTTGATAACCTTTCCAAGGATTGACCTTCATAAACTATGTTTCTCACACTAATTAGTAAAACAAGTAATCCACATGAGGTGAAGGATAATTATTATTAACCATTACCGACTTCAACTATCTATAGTTTAAATATAGTTGGAGTGAATAATCTACACTCTTGGTAAAGAGTATATGGGTTTCCCATGGAAGCACACTAGGGAGAATGAAACCATTATTCATCAAATAATCCAAATGAATTATTAGATATTTCTTATCCAACGGTACCATGTGATAATATGTTATCCAAAAATTCCACATAAAGGGCATCGAATCAATCATAAAATCAACTTGCCTCTATGAAGAAATAAAAAATATTTCATTTGGAAAAAATCAGGAAAATACCGGAAAACAAATAGAGTATTACCATAAAATAAACATCAGTAGACTTAATTATAATAGTAGAAAATAAACTCCTAAGATCTAGGTAATATGGTCTTTCATGACTACACATTAGACCCCACTCCCCAAAAACAATTTCTAACTCCATTTGGTTGAATGGAATGAGTCACAACAATAAAAAAAATCCACCTTACCATGATGAGATATATGAAAATCCATCCCAGGGATGACTTCAAATAGTTATATATTGAGAATGAGTAAATATCATACTAACTTTTCGTTGTCTATTGATAGAAAATATGATGGAAAAAACTCCATACCCATTCCTATCTATAGGATATTTCACTAAATCCATAACAAAGGACACATGTTTTGTTGGATGTTTAATTATATCCAAAAATGGCTTATATAGACGTGTGGGAAGAACCTATGTAGAATAAATTAGTCACTACTGATGATGTAATAATTATGGTACATATAATTGTAATTGGTCTGACATATACCTCTACTAAAAATTCATCCAATATGTAGATTTTCATCACTCTTGAGGCTTGTGGATGGATCCCTGTAGTATTTGAAGCATTTATTTATGTCATAGAAACATTTGAAATGTTGATACATCACTATAAAAAGGTTTAGACATGGCCTTATAAAATTAAGGTAGTCTTAAAACCCTTCTTATAAACCCCATGTGTCTATCCTCCTATACCATGGAATCACACCATCATATATTGGGGTCCTGTAATCTAAATTTCACGATCTTTACCTCAATATTCTTAGGTGTATCCATGAAGTTGAATATTTAACCAATATTTTTATGTCATTCCTCCACCTATTGTGGTTTATTTTTACCTTTAAACAGAGGTGGATTATCATGTAATAATTCCCTTGATTGATTAATTTATCATAACACTTCTGGTTGTACATTGGAAACGACAATCTAGACATGTGGAAATTTTTTTCAATATAATGAATTTCTTGCACAATATCCTTGATAATATTATTATCTATAGAAATATTACATTGAGGAAAATTTGTTTCACTATCCTAAGAATGATGTGGAAGATGTTTTGGAGGCATACCAATGCACAAAAAGTAGAATAAATGATCATACAATCAATTAATCTTAGTTCTAACGTGAAACTATAAGAAAAAATTGATATTTAGATCAATAACTCAATACATGAGACACACATCCCAATATTCAGTGGAAACATGATTCATTTCATGGAATGAAATGTATTAGAACTCACTAAAACCTACTTATCAGGTCTAAATAATGCTATCTCCAATCAACCAACTTCCTAGAACTAAGAACAACCACCCTATGATACTAAATTGTGATGAACCCACCCTAGGGACACTCACAAACTGAAACTCGACCCGAACCATCAAATTATTAACGGGAATTCCTGATGCCCATGGGCTAAAAAATAACATCCATGCATCAACAACAACATAAGGGAATGATTTCCCTAGATTTGGTGTTGAAAACCTTGAATACATATACATAGTAGAGATAAATGGTACATAATATAAGAGGAAGTATATTTTAATCCAAAAAAGAAAATATGAGAAGTGATACAACTTGTACGTAGCTAAATAGTCACCAAGGTACAACTAAAATAATAAAGGATAACTAAAGTCGAAATAGCAATTCCATGTGATTGCATGGGTAAACTCCCACCATCTCATCACATTCTACCTAAACACAGTTAAAATACACCTTACTTTATCATGGTGGAACCTTTACTTTACCTACATCAAAAGATATAACAAGGTCTATAAACATCTAAAGTGGTGAATATGTTTTCTTGTAAGAAGGATATATAGGATTCCCCCATAGTGTTCCATAACATTTCTCATTACAAAAATCCAAACAGGATCAACATCAAATAAAACAGAGCATGATAAAAATATAAAGAGAAGTTGTATCAAAATAATGGTAATACATTTCCCTATTTTCCACAATTTTAAATAATCTTGTTAAAAAAATTTCAATGAATATCTTAAATATTAGTAAACTAAAATCAATTCATGTATCTTATATCATATCAAATCCAAAATAATACAAATAAAAATCACAAGTAACATCACACCCCAAATCATTATAGGTCAGACTACCTGGAACACTTATACCCCCAAAATTGGAAATTGCACTCATCATGTTTTTATATATATGTGTAGAATATACTAATCAGAGGAGAACTACAACAAGTGATCCTCTAAATAGGACCAATAAGTCTCTATAACAATGGTCCTCAGGAGAGTAGAGACACTAATGAGTAAACCCCCCAATAGTATAAATAGATAACACTTATTACTAAACCTCCATCCTTTGTTCCAAATTCATCTAATGCTCTACATTTATGGTGACCTATGATTAAGATACATGAATATTACATAATGTTATATAAATATTTATTACATTACAAAATTATATGCCCGAGGATAGTAATGGGTTAGTCTCTTTGGAAATTGGGACCACATTTTTATAAGTGGGTGAATGATCTTCAATAAATCCTATATTGATAATAATTTTTAGTAATCAAACATAAAAACCATTATTCACAACTAGGGGAATGGAAACATAATAAAGGGTGAGAAAAACACTTATAAAGAGTAAACAAGGGAGATATGTAAGCATAGTTATGAAAATAAGGGTATGGAAACATGTTCATAACATTCGAAGATCATATATTTTATATTAAAGATCATAACCAAGAGACATTTTATAAGTATTAGATGTTCATTAGATAGAAATCATGGGTAAATTAAGGGAATATTCCATGAAATCATAACACTAGAATAAAAAAATGGAACTGTGGCATACACATAATCATGTAAAATCTTATGTCAATGTTACCAACAATGACCATCATCAGATGTTATGAATGGGATTATCACATATTTACCTACTTATGGAATGGAATAAAACCCTATGTAGACTCTTTTTATGATCTTGGGATATAACCCATTTACCCTATTGTTTTCTATATTGGAATACAACTAGTGTACCCTCTTAATTTTTTTTCCATGGGCTACAAGCTATGTACCCTCATTTTATGGACTTGGGTTACAACCCATGCACCCTATGTTTTGGGGAGGTTGGGATATGACATGTGTACCCAATTTTTTAGGGCTTAGGGTACAACCTATATAACCTATTGTTTTCAGGGTTGTCTTAAAATCTATTTATACTCTTTCTTTTGAGGTTGGAATGTATCCCATATACCCTCTTATTTTTAGGACTAGGATTTAACCTATGTACCCTCTTTTTTCATGTTTGGGATACAACCTATGTACCCATGAATTTTTTGTCTCGGGCTATAACATTTTAACCCTCTTTTCTCAATATTGGTATTCATCTGAGGTACCATCGGAGCTCACATACATGTTATCATTAACCAATTAATTTGAGGGATATATAAGTCCTACCCATCACCTATTAAAATCATACATCTGTGTGACATAATATAATAAAACATTTTTCATAACATAACCCATGAAATGAAAATGGTATAATAAACATTTCATCATATAACAACTTGGAGAAAATAGGAAGGTTTCGTATTCCATTCATAAATACATAACCTAGGAAAAAAGATGGGTTTTAAAAGCATATAACCCATGTAAAAGAAAAATGTATCATAAACATCATTCCATCAAAACATCAACCATCAATGAAATAATATGAATGGTATTATTATATCATATGCATAGTAAGGAATATATAACACAAAATAATGTATTCTTAGATGCAAAATAAAATTTAATGATCTTTTAAAACATTTCTTGAAGAAAATTTCATTCCATCATTGAAAAACACATTTTAAGACATAAATCATTTTAAAAACCTTTTTATTTGAAAAAAAACTTGAAAAAAATATAAAGTATTATTTTTACAAAAATTAAACACTTTTTAACAAATATTTATTTTATAATCCTTTTCATTGAATTCTTTCTATAAATAACTTCTGAAAAATAATAGATTTTTTAGAAAACATGGTTCATCAATAAAACTGATTTTTTATTCAAGAGAAATGTAATTTCAAACATTCATAAATTTTTTTATAATTATATTAAGGACTAAAGAGTTGAAGAAGTTAACCTGTTACATGATTTTATCATGGAAATCCATCAGATAATAACATTAATGAGAGGTATTGAGATATGATTCATAATATTTCATTAATGGAAGCATAATCGTAAACAATCCTAATAAACGACAAGAATGTACCAATAAACTCATTCCACATTGGTAACATTGAATCATAACACCCATAAAATAATAAAATTAAATTGAAAATTATTATATCATGAAAATATAGAGATTCATGATATAAAATGTCAATGGGATGTATAAAAACTCACAAAGGAATTTAGGTGCATAACAATATATGTGTCTCATAAAAGGAATATTGAGATAAAAATACATTAATAATTTGGTAACTTTTGAACTACAAACCCCATGAAATGGAGATCCTAAAATGGTTATGTAAATATGAATAATTATTTTTATTATAATCATATAATACATCCATTATCGTTATACACACCATATATAATAAATATGTTGTGAACATGGTTTTTGTAACATAGAAAATAAAAGAGAGATGAGAATCCCTTAATAATTGGGTAACTTTTTAATCACAAGATCCATGGAATATGGAAATAAAATGAATCATTTCATTCAAAAAAACAAGTAAAATTAATGATAAAAAATTTCATTGGGAATTATATACACTATAAAAAAGAAACGATTAGATAATATTGAATAAGTCGTAGAAATAAAACAGTCTTAAAATCCACATACAACTTGAGTAACTTTTGATTCATGTGATGAATGAAATTATAACATAAATTGAAACTTATAATATCATAAAATATATTATATTCTTGATATAACATGTCAATGGGAACTTTATACACCACACAATAAGAATATGTGGTGAATATAACATATATCTGACAGAAATAGAAGTGAGATGATAAAACACTTACTACATTAGTAACATTCGAATCATTATCCTCATGAAATCATAACAATGATTAAAATATTTATGATCAGGAAATAAAATAAATTCATGAGATAAAATTTCATATATAATTTTATACACCACAAAAAATAAATGATTGGTAAATATGGATTTATCTCGAAGATATAAAAAGTGAGATGAAATTCCCTTACATTCGGGCATGAATTTATTAATACACATTTAAGCCTCGTGAATAAAAAATATATTGTTTTTTATAAATATATGAAAGAACCAAATTATTATATATAATACAATATATGATTTTATTATGACATTATGTTACCAATTTATTAACAATTTCATGTTAATGGTCCATTTTAGGTAATAACCACTTTGCTTTTCATTTATATTTTAACATGTTATTATTTACCCTCTTACATAGATCTTTATGTACTTATTTCATGAATGTGAAACATGATATAAAGATAATATAAATTTTATATACTTTTATTTATAATAATATATAGAAGATATAAATGATATATAAAATAGGCCTTTCATTGAAATGGTAGGTCGTATGTACAAATAAATGTTTTCTCCATTTTGATATAATATTTTCAAATAAATAAAAGCAAATTATATATATATATATATATATTATCTTTAGAGTTAAATTTTTATGTCATATATGTAACACGCTAACCCAAAAATCCTAGAGTTACTGTATTAATTTAATATATAGGCATGGGAAACTTGGAATCACATCCCAAATGAACAAATAGTTTAGTATTATTTGTAAACTAGATACATATTTAAAATTAACTTTATATGTTTAATCATAAAATACTCTATGTATTTTGTTAAGTCTTTTTTTATTCCCCATTTATGTAACCATTCATATCTATCCTAATATACTTCTTGGAATTAAGGGGAAAATAATACATATGAAAGGGGTGATCTCAGATGCTCAATAACGGTATACATACATCAGAATCTATCATAAATTATAATAAATTATTATGTTAATGTGATTAACTAAATACGATTCTATTTATTTAATAAAATGAGAAAAATATAGACGAATGGAAGATGGTTGAATAAATCCATATAAATAATCACATGAGAATTAATCTTATCCAAGGATATTCTACTAGTCTAATAATCATATAGAATATCAATAACTTATTTAATAATTAGGGAATACATAATGTTTGACATCATAATCATACTTTCAAACATTCATCAATGAAAACCATATATAATTGGGTAAGACATTATCTAAAACACAAATTAGTTTCTCTCATGAGTCATACCGCTACATTTAGAGGGTATATTAGGCCCATACTAATACTTACCAAGTCTAATGAATTCCTCTAATGAAAGGGGTGAAACATAATCAACACAAGCATTCGTGTTAAAAAATACCAAATAAAATATGAATACATTCAACATAAAATATGAATGGTATCAAAATTTCACATCCACTCTCAAATTGAATCATAAAAAATTCAACAAAATATGGTAAATTATATATTAAGAGATAAAACTTAGTCAATAATAATATCCAACAATTTTTTATGAAAAAGATGAATATACTATAATAAAATCATCAATCATTTATTGAGAGAAAGACCCTTTTTACATTGAAATATTTTTTTTAAAATCTATTAATTTATATAAGAAAAAATTTTATTTTAAAATAATCTTTTAAAAATTCCAAAGAAGTTGAAAAACATTAAGGCATCATGGTATAAGAAAAATCTACCAAGGCAACATAAGTTAAAAAAAACATTCATTCTGTGCTTTTGTCAAAAAAGTCATAAATTACCTTGTTTAGAATAGGGAAAAAATACTCCTAAAAACCATTTTATATGAATTATAACATAGGTAAAAATAATTTAAAAGTTATAAGAATAATAGTAAAAAAACAATTGGAAATTGTTTTTATATAATGTGGATATGGAGAAAAAATGATTGATAATTAAATATTTAATCATTAAAGATGTCCCAAAACCATGTGATTATTTAAATAATAATCACTATGAAAGAATAAAATTTAAAAAAACATTAAATATCAGGATAAAAAATTAATATATTACATGATATGTCAAATGGTCAATATATACATGACATAAAATAAGGTGGGTGTATAATATCAAACCATATATCAATGAAAGGAGATTGAGACGAAGTCCCTTACCTTATCATCCATTTAGTTGAATGTGATAAAACCTCATGTATAATAGTATTTGGAATGTTATTAACTTATATCATAATCTTATTAATATTTATGATATTATATATGATTTTTAATATTATTTTACCAATTGTTTATTGATAACATTTCATTATTACCATTGATCCGGGTGTTAACCGCTTCGTTTTCCTATGAATGTTGTGTCATTAATTTTTGGGTTATTTGTTATAGAATATATATCCAAAATCTCCAGAATAATATTAGTGATATAAAAATCATATTTAATTATTAAATACATTTTCATTATCATTCGTGAATGGTTAACATGTAAAATGAATCACATCACGTTGTGGAGATGGTAGTCCGTGCATAAGAACGAGCAACAACATCATGTCCTTAATGGTGAAGGAATATGTATTGGGTATATATTATTACAAAATCAATATCCAATCATAATTATCATATATATCTATTATTTCCATCATTATACCCATCTAAGTATTGTGGTGATGAAAAACGAATTACACCATGGCGTGGAGGTGGTAAGTCATTTGTACGCATGGGCGATGGTTTCCTTTTTAATAAGATGGATAAATCATGGAATATGGTCTTACCATTATCATTATAATATCATATAATTTATATGATACTGTATTTATTACTTGATTATGAAAAAAACACATTAATAGGATGTATAAGAATAAATTATGTTGAATGAGTTGGTAAAATAATTACTAATACTTTGTTAGACATTATTTAGACCACCTAATAAGTGATCTAGAGTTGGTATATTAGGAATACCATGATCTCCATAAATTTTATAAGGATTTTATTAGAAGAAATGGGTACAGTATGTTTTATCTACAATTCTTATTGTGGTGTGAATATAAGATGGAGGAGGTTCCCTTTTATAAATGAGGCACGAGGAACTTTTGGAAACTCTAAAAATATTAAACTAATAAAATTTAATTTTCAATTAAAAATGGTTAAAAAGTTAGATATTTAAAATATAATATATTTATGGTTTTAATCCTATTAGATAATAATTTGTAGGAAATTTTAGGACTCATTATTACCCTTATCAATTGGTTTTAACCATATTCAAACCCTTTAACTCTTACCATGACAACATCTCTTTTTACTCATTGAAGACTAATATATTAACTATAAAATATCATATGAACCATTAATGAGTCATGGATCACTTTTATAACCTTATTACAATAATTTAGAATAACATTATTTTTTTTAAATTTTATATCAATTTAAAAAATATTATTTATTTTAAAATAAAATTAGTGTCAATTTTGATGTTGTTCATTACTTGACATTCCAAAAATATCACATGAACATGATAACATTAATAATCATTAATGAAACCATAGTATTGCAAGGTGATCTATAAAATTATTTTAAGAGATTAATTATATCAAATTATATGCACATCAATATTGTTAATAACATTTTTTGATATGTCAATTAATTATACAATTAATACATAATCATTGTGGAAGCCTTTAATTTAATTATTTCTTCCCAAAAAATAAAATGTAATTTATGAATATGAAGATTAAAAATTTTATATTTATAATTACTATTTATTTTCAAAGATATCTTCTAAGTTAACATTTATAAAAAATATAAGTCTTATTAAAATCATGGGTGTGACATATTTGACATTCATTTGAATAAAATAATATAAAAAAATAAAGTCATCCATTTGGATCCAAGAGTCAACAATATAGGACCAATGAATTTTTTTTCAATAATAACTCAGAAAATATTATTAAAGAATGTTTTGGGATAATTTTATAATACTTATAAAATTACATTTCCCCTTAATTTCTATATTTACCCTTAAATATGGTAGTTTAAAAAATATTAATATAACAATTCATATTGTGAAAAAATAAAATGGACCTATTTACTAAATTTGGAAAATTATATTAAAAAATATTAATATATTTTTCAAAATTAAAAATTAAAAATTGACTAAAATATATTTAAATTAGGGTCTTTTGATGAATGAGAAAATGAGTTTTTAAAGAAAAATTGTTCAAAAGATTGAAATGTTTTTGCACCCAAATTTAATGTGAAATTTATTCCAATGACCAAAATTAGATTAAAATATAAATAAATGATCTAATTATATTTTAATACCAATTAAAAATATAAGTAACGTAATAAATTATTTAGATGAAAAAATTATTTTTAATTAAAATTTAATATTTTTTCTCTATTCATCAAAACATAAACCGTGTTATAAATATAAAATCAATTAAAACCAAGTAAATTTTGGTGATAAAAAATTAAATAATATATTTATTCAGTTAAATATAATTTATAAAATTTTCAAAAACCTGATTTAAAAAATGTCCACCATCAAAGGGAGGAAAAACTACCTTTAGAAAAATATAGCCTTTTTTAAATTGGATATATTCTTGTCTTATTCCAATAAAACATATTAGGAAAATTTAGAAACATTTTGTTTTTAAATATATAACATATTTAATTCATTAATATCTTTGACTAACACTAATTAATTTAATTAATTATGATAAAATATAATTTTGGGCATAAATATTATTTTTTCAGAAAAAACACGCCCTTTATATTCAATTGGTTTTTACTTTCATTTCCATTGAATTCATTTTATAAACACGTGTAATCTATATTTGGATTATTTATTTAACATTATTCAAACTATCCAACTTAACAGCTAGTGTTAAAATAATAATATTTCAATCTATATCATGGTTCGTTTAAGTTCTGTGTTGCATGAAACGTATACAGTCGATGAAACTGAACATATTTAATAAGTGACATTCCATAAAATATTTGAATTTTATATTTAATCCTCAATTAATAAATTTATTCCTCAAAATTTGAAATTACAATTCAATAAACAATAGTTGATACTTGAAAATTTATTTTTGTGAAACCCACATGGAAAATAGGGTTAATAAAATATCCTTCTAATAAGTTAGAAATAGAGAGATGAATGTCACCAAAAAAAATATGATTTTGAATAATAAATCATCATGGTAAAGAGAAAACTCGTACATGGAGGACAAATAAAAAAATCACGTTCTGATGGAGAGTGTTAGAGAACATGGTAATCAGAATGTCTAAAATCACAAAACAGTATATCTTTGATGTGTTAAAGATTCCATTGACTTCTCAATAAAATATTAAATGAATATAGTTTTCATTTAAAATTAATAACCTATAGTTGAGGGATTTTTTTACTATCCAGATAAGTAATTGATAAAGTAATCTTACACTATTTCAGTCCATGTTATATGTATTATCTTATCTTTTGGTTATCCTTCGATCTATTTTCACTTTTTCCCATACACTAGTAAATAGATACTCATGTTGAATTTTTCATACCTTAAGCACTTTAATAAATCATAATATCTACCATTAAATCCTTCAGTATTTAAATATTTTGAGAAAGAATAATGGTTAGCACAAAAAATCTAATAAATCACACTTTAACCTAAAATAAAAATATTAAATGTTCAAATTATTCAACGAAAACAATAAGACCCATAAAAAATAATTCTATTTAAATTCAAAGTCCAGAAAGGTCACTAAATTTCCAAAAAAAATCTTAACACCAAATTTTTCTGAAACAATATAATGAATATATTTTTTCACATACCAAATATATAAATAAAATTATCACCTTAAAAATATAATGAAATCATTATTGCATACCAATACTTAAAAAATATGTAATGTAGTATATTCCTTTTATATATCATGATTCTTATAACCAGAACACCATTGATGAAATAATTATTGAATCCAAATACACAAGAATATTAATAGTTATACTTCATCCTAAAACCATTTACTATGATTAAAAATATTATTTTTTAATACCTCCTTCATTTTATTTTCCTCTTGTAGTCTCTTTATTATCAGCTGTATAACCATTACTTGTATAACCTTTCATATTTTAACGACTGAGCATGACCCAAAGAATAATGTGACAATCACTAATAATAGTGATTTTTTCATGAAGAGTCATGTATATGATTTTTAAATCATGAAACATTCTAAATATATTAATCTTTATGCTTATCCATGGTTATCAGTTTTCATTAAAAATAAATAATATACTATCATATACTTATATTTATCATCAAAGTGAGTCAGAGGGTTATGATTTCTAATTGATGATTTCTTAAATTTCCTCTCATGGTTTCTAAAAATATTTATCTAATAACAACTATGATGTCATGTGAAAGACTAGGAATTTCCATGTAATTTTTTTAAATATATGGGAATTTTACGAGTCCGTGAAAATGGACGCTGCCTGATTCCGAGGCCCGGTGTGCTTGAAATGAATTTCATAAAATTTTTCCAAGTACGTTCAGTAAACGTATGATCGGGATTTTCTAACTTTTGAACCAATGCTTGGAATTGAAATCTGAGGGCACCATTGAACTCATGGTTCCGATATTCGCTTAAAGAGACCTTCACCTCGACCACAGTGGGTCGATACGGAAAGATAGTTTTTGTGATTTTTTTGAAACAATGAAATAAATAAATATGTTAACATTTTTATTTTATTTATTGAAACCCCTCAACATAGGTTATGGTGGTGGGAATCACCCGAGCCTAAACCTACCATGTGGATGTTTAGAGGTGGAGACCACCTGAACTAACCCCCATTTTGAATTTAGGGATGGGGACCACCTGGTGAGTCGTTTCACCGAAGGTATGTTATCGGTGTCCCAAATTGTTATTACCCACTCATAAACATAGTATAGTGCAAGTGTGGGGTCGATCCATAGGGAACTTTGGTGCGTGCATGAATTCAATTGAGGTTAGAATTAATTTAGTGAGTATTTCTGAATTTAGAGTGGATTTTCTTGTTTTGGATTATTGAAACTATTTTGTTTACTTGAATTTATGATAAAAAATTTAAAAGAAAACAACAAGTGATTTTTAATGTGTTTAGAAGGAAAAAGAGCGTGTTGGGGAGATGGTGATTATAGAGATTTTATGTGGATTTTTTATATTGTTGTGTTTTTTATGATAACTCAACATTCTTGATCTTATTTATGACAATATTCCCTTAGTCTGATTGATTTTGTCTTGGAATTGTAGAAATTTGACTCCTTGGTCTAGTAGTCAGTGTTTCAAAATTCTTAATTTCAGTTTAGTCCATTTACGAATCCATGAATCCTTTCAATGATCATGAAAGCATTCATTGTAATTCTTATTTTATCTCTCTGAGAATTCTGCCCTTGGACTATATAAGATTGTTTAGTCGTATTCAGCAATGGTTAAAGAGGAATGAGAAAAATATAAAAGAACAAACACAACCATATAAATAAATCCAACATTCAAAATCTCTTGATCATCAATAGCCCCAACACAATGGGTGTTTAGTTACACATATATGACATAATGAAAATAACACCTTTAATACCTGATGAGATCATTGAGTAAGGCTTGAGGAGAGGTGTCAGATGGTGGAATGGCAGAGTAGTGACACCACGGTGGCTCAGGAAGAATGGCAGCAGAACATTCCCCTTTTCTTCAAGTGTTTCACCCCTCTTTGGTCCAGAGTCCAAGGCATCTATTTATAGAAAAATAAAGTACACGACATGTATAAAATTACACACTGTGTAGTCTTGTCAATGACCCTTTTTTCACCATTTTTTCAGTAGGTGGCCAGTCGCACCGTCTTTGAATCACACGGTGTCGGCGGCAAGTTAGTGGGTAGTACACATCGCGTAGTGTGGCCACACACTACGTGTAGTCCATAGCAAGCACCAAAAACCGCATCTAGTAGTCAGTACACAATGTGTATCAGTAATCCGCATGGCATGTAGTGCTGGTTGATGACTTGGGCGTGTACTCCATCTTTTCGACTCCTGTCCCCATCTGAATGTACATGTCGTGTAGTTGCAAAATTTTCAAATACATCCCTTGATTTGTGTATCTTTACCATAAATCACTGAAAATATACAGCATCACCAAAATCAATGTATACATTCATGAAACAACATCTATTTTCTAAAAACATGTTTTTATTTTGAATAATATATTTGAAAATGTATACACAAATCGGGTGAATCAAACTCCCCCATACTTAGTATTTTTATTTCCCTCAAGCAAATATCAACATCTAATTAGAAGAGTCTATAATTAAAAAGGAAGGAATTCAGCTAATCATGAATGAAAATAATAAGTTACAGGAGAAAATTTTAAAAAAAGTAGTTTCAATTCAGAAATATTCTTATCATGCCTCATATATAATTCAATTAAGTACTTTAATCCTCTTTTAACACATGTTTCAACTGTTCAAAAATAAGCAAGCCACTTGATGATTTACCTCACCAATAAAATACTCAACACTCGAGAAAATTTAAAATGAATGTTATGATCATTCAAAGATATATACACTCTATCCATAGTCTTGTAATAAATATAGTTATCCACTTTAGAGAAATTGACTTACAAAAATCATGAGGGCTTCCCAATGAGGATCAGATGATTCTATGGCTAACGGTTGGTAGGTAAGATGTCAAATTAACTCTGAGTCTTGAAAGAGGAGGCTAAATTCTTTAAATGAAAATGCATGATATTCAAAATTAAGCTCAATTTAAAAATATCCTCAACAAGCTCAAATGATATCACCATCTCCTTTAGTTGAGTAGGAGTCACAAACCAACAAGTGTGTATAAGGCCCCTTTGTTTGTATCATTTTTGTATAGGGAACCTTTCTGCATTTCCAAAATAGAGGTTTGGAACTCTTTTCTCCCCAAATGATAAAGAGGCACTCCCCCATACTTAATTTCTTGACAATTCATGAATTTATACCATGTGTTTCCAATCCCTTCTTTTGAGCTCAAATGAAAAATATTGGAAAATCATAAAAGAATTAGGGTAGGAAAGGAAATAGGCTTTTATTTTGGCTTCCTATAATGGCTATTCATGGTCTCTAAGGGATTCACGAAGATGAAATATATGGTAGGCTCAAGATAAAAGGGGGTAAACAATCAACTGCCTCAATCATTTTAATGTAACTCAAAAATTCCACATGTTTCGAAAGGAAAAAGTGG
Organism: Viscum album; assembly: GCA_963277665.1. NCBI lineage: Eukaryota > Viridiplantae > Streptophyta > Magnoliopsida > Santalales > Viscaceae > Viscum > Viscum album. The sequence goes on from CAUJRU010000197.1 coordinate 830,138, forward strand.
AAATTATGGTAGTTATATATATTCTACGAATCTTTTATGAAAGAGGGTATTAGAAAGAATATGAAAAATAGGTTTAGAATAACTCTCAAAAGTATGAAAAATAAAAAAGAGATAATCAGGTCATGAATTCCAAAATAATTTATTAGTCTAATCGATGTAATTATCCAAGGATTTCAAGTTGTAATTGTAAATTATATCAGCAATCATTTTAAAACACTTAAAAACAAAAAAGGAACATACAATTTTTTTAAAATTTCCCACTTTCATCTTGTTATTTAAAAATATGATTAAAAAAATTTATCCTCATAAATTAAAATATATCTACAAATAATGAAGACTCCTAGAATCTGAAAAGGGAAAATACTAAATAGGTAGAGAGATCCCCCCCCCCCACACTTAAAAGCGCACATGGTCCACCAAGTGCCTAAAAAGATGAATAAGATAAGGTGAGGACACAATAGTAAACCAGACCGAGGGGAAGGAATGAAAGAAGTAAATCAAGAAAGAAAAGAAAATAATAGAAAAATAATTCCCCATCGCGTCTAGGCGTAGGAAAACAGTATGTGATGGAAAAGGGAATCCCAAAATGTGCCAAAGTACCAACGAGGGGGAAATAAAAAGAACATTGCAAGCAGGAATAATAAACATAGGAAAAAGATATCACAAGAACATATATACAAAGAAAAATAATGTGTCCCAGAACCAGTCATGGGGTCTCCTCAGAAGAGGCATCATCTAGTACAGAGCCGGCCGATAGAGATGGTGTAGGTGCCATGGAAGCTGGAGGCTCGAACTCGGCATCGGGAAGGGAAGCTGGAGAAGTACGTGTTGCAGGTACTGGATCCAGTAAAGGAAGGTTGGCATCCCCCTGGACTGGGAACATTGGCGGCAACATCTGAAGTAGCAGCAGTGGGGACCACAGCAGAGAGCATAACGGAATCCCTGGCTAGGGCAGTGAAGGGCGGCAGAGCCATAGCAGAAGGGACAAGAGGAATGGCAGAGGCTGGTGGAAGAGGAAATAGAATACCCAGATGCTGAACAAGAAGCTCCAACAACTGCTCTATGCGATCCTAGCGGCTATCTATACGTACCAAATGATACTCCATCGCGGCCAAGCAGAGAGAAAGGGTGAGATCGATCGAGGGTGCAGGGGTAGGTGGGGCTGGTGGTGGGGAAGAAGAAGGAAGTCTAGAAGAAGTGGGGTTATTAGGAAGGGGTGGAGTGGGGGAACTGGTGGGGGTGGGGAGGGAGGTGCAGGTGCATCAGCTAGGGCAGGAGGGTCAATAGGTGAGTGGGGGTGAGCCTGGGAAAGGATATAGGCACCCCCTTCTTTCGGACCATTCCCATGAAAATGAGTATGACAAATTCTATCTGATGGGGATAACCTAATAGGTCATCGTGTAATGAAGGCTCGAAAACCCCAAGGTGGTGGGCAAGGAGAAAGGTGTAAAACCCGCCGTTCAGGTTGCCCTGACGGCCGGTAAACATAGCATGGAAGTAGGAGGCGGAGTGGAAAGGGGGGTTCGGGTAGTCTTACCAGATGACACAGGTAAGGAGATCCATGTCACAACTGGTCACGACCCCCATATCCTCATGGCGGGGAAAAATAATGGTGTTGAAGCACCGGTGGGTAAAACGAAGGATGGGGTCGATGATATGGGTGCTCTTCTGTGAGGTAGGGACATAGCGGTGGTCAAGTCCAGCAATCTCCCGCCACGTAGCAATGAGCTCAGAGCGCTCAGGTCTAGTCAGGGTGGAAACAGGGGGTGGGGTAATATGAAAAGGATAGAAACCGCACCCTCCACCATACTCTTTCATAGTGAGGGAAAATCATCAGCCGCCCAGCCAGAACCGAACCACATGCACTGCATCACCAGGTGTCTCCCGATACTCATCTCTGTTGAACTCAAAGGAGGTCGTGAACTCTAAAAATAAATCTCAAAATATAGGAGTGCTAACCTAGAAAATAAAGAGTAGTAGAGTGTGGCCAAGGAGATCCTCTAACTCTACTCTAATGCAGAGCTAGTGAGGAACGGTGTTGTCAAGGTAGCGGTCTCTCATCGGAATCAGACGGTGAGAAAAGCGCTGAACCCTGTCATGTGACAAATCTGTGACCGAGAACACCATGATGGGATAGGGAACACCTAAAAGTACCATCCTTGGTGGAGGTTCAGTAGAAAGAGCGGGCTTTGGGGGTGGATCAACAGTAGTATGTGAAGGGTCGCAAGATGGGGAAGTCGACGAAGTGCCAGCTGCAGAGGAGGAGATCTCAGGTGGAGTAGTAGCTGGGAGGGAATGAAGGATGGTGCTCGGACCAGCCTTGGTGGAGGGAGTGAGGGTAGGAAGGGTGGCCAATGGAGGGAGCTCATAGACCGGAGCGTCTGGGTCTGGTTGTGTCGGAGGTCGGAATAGAATCCACTGAAAATGTTCCTCTCTCCCTCAGTGGAGGAGGTCTGCCACTTCCTCCGGGAAGGATCAGGATCTTCCATAACCTGAAAAATAAATGAAAAGAAAACAAAAGAAAAAGAAAACAAAAAAAATAAAGAAAAAGTGAAAAATCTGAAAAATAAAAGTACACTTCGTGTACATCCAGAGTACACGGCGTGTAGTACAAGACGTGCGACATCCCGTGGTTTCTAGATAAACACTCCAAGGGTGAAGAAGATAGTCAATGTAAATGTACACGGCATGTATCGAACATACATGTCGTGTGTATACGAAGTGGACATGGTTTTGTATTATAAATGACACGACCATGATTTTATCAGTTCCTAGAAAAAAAGAAACGTCGTGTATGAGACAGACACAGAGTGTTCTTTATTTAAGGAACATATCCATGTAATGGCTAGACATGGGTCCGGTCCGAAATAGGCTACACAGCGTGTACCGAACACACACTCCATGTATAGAAACATGGGTTGAGAGATTGTGTCGGTTTCTACACATGGAGGGGCCAAATGAAATGATATACATGGCGTGTACCAAACACACATGCTGTATACGTGAACATGGTGTGTGAGGCCGTGTGCAAACGGTACTCGGGCACGATGGGGAAAGTACACAGTGTGTACCGAACATACACATCATGTATATTCAAATTGTGAAGCATTTTATGTGTGGCCATGTACAAAAGTGCACGGTATGTGTTCTTTAATTCATGGTCGTGTACCGTATAAGCGGAATGGTCTTCAGATCCAAAAACACCCCAAACGCTTCTAAAAACATGAAATGGTGAGTGTAGAAGGGCGTACCTTGACCGAGGATTGAAATGCAAGAAATATCAGAGCTCGAAATGAACCAAAACAATGGATCTGACAGTGGGAGGGTGGGCGGTGTTCAGGAGAAGAAAATGGGAAGAAGGGTAGGAAAGGGGATCCACGTGACATGGCATGAACACGGGTGGCCCGCGGCTTATATAGCCACGGTACACAGCGTTTAATTCGGGACTACACATCGTGTATTCCCATTTTTTTTTAAAAAAAATAATAAACTATATAATAATTTTTATTAATTAATTAAAATAAAACTATACACGTAATGTAGTGGGAAAATACACGATGTGTGTTCAAAAATTGTAAAAAGAGAAGTACAACCATTGGTCCGGTGCTCAGGGCGATGTTCGAACCGGTGATCGGCCGCTCTGAACGGAAGTCCTCAACCACTGGAGAGAAGGTTATACTACTGCCCTTATTTATTATTTATATTAATTTAATCTATACAGCCTAAACACATGAGAAGAAACAAATGCATGACGTGTGGTTTTTAATTATAAAAGAAGGGGATGAAGCAGGGAGATTAACCGAGTTCGAACCCGGGCCTTTTGGATCCAAGGCCGAAACATTACCAATCTTCCAACTTCATCCACATGAATTAATTTATATAGAAAAGTGTTTTTATATTTTTAATTTAAGAAAAAAATAGGGAACAAACGTCGTATTTTGGCAGACATGCCATGTGGTTTTTATTAAAAGGGGAAATGATCAAAATGGGGCATTTGTTAGGATTCAAACCCGGGTCTTTTGGAAACTGGGTTTCGATCTTGGCCAACTGACCCATCCCCATCATGGGTTTTCTTATAAACACAATGATATATATATATATATATATATATATGGAATTTACTACATACACCGTGTAAGAAAATATAAAACGGGAGAACCCCGTGCTGAAGGTAGGTCAGGAGGATTCGAACCGGGGATGACTCAGAAAAACTCCAGTGACCTTACCATCATCACCGTCATCATCCATATTTATTTATTAGGTACTCTATAGATTTATACTATTTAAAATTAAAAACCAAAAAGATAAGTACACTCGGTGTATATAACTGTGACATGACGTGTAACCCCTGGGTTGCCTCCTAGGAAGCACCTTTGTTTTAAGTCATTGGCTCGACCAACGTACCTTTTCTTACATGAGAGGGGTGGTGGAGATTTTTCCTGTTGTATCTTCCATGTGATGGTAAATCTTCAGTCATTGGATGTTCACCTTGAACAGTTAACCATCCTCCTTAGCAATTTCAACCGCCCCGTGGGGGAATACTCGTATGACATGGAATGGTCCCGACCACCTCAACTTGAGTTTTCCTGGGAATAGGTGAAGACGATAGTTGAAGAGGAGTACCTGATCACCGGGTTGAAATGTTTTTTGAGAAATCATACAGTCATGGATAGATTTTGTCCTCTCCTTATACAATTTAGCATTATCATATACCCCCCTTCTGATTTCATCCATTTCCGATAGTTGGAACTTTCACCTCTCTGCTACTGATTTTTGATAAAAATTTAGGGCCTTGACGGCCCAATATGATTTGTGTTCCAGTTCCACTGGTAGATGGGATGGTTATCCATAGATGATGTGGAATGGTGACATCCCCAGTGGTGTCTTGAAGGTGGTGCAATAGGCCCACAAAGCGTCATCATGGTTTTTGGACTAGTGTTTTTGTGAGGTATTCATTGTTTTCTCCAAAATTTGTTTGATCTCACGGTTGGAGAGATCCACCTATCCACTTGACTGGGGATGGTATGGTGTACCAATGTGATGATTTACCCCATATTTATACAGCACTCCTTTCATTAATGTGTTGTTAAATTGAGTCCCCTTGTCACTGATTAGTACACGAGGAATGCCAAACCTGCTGAAAATGTGCTTCTTTAAAAAGGTCATGAATACCTTAGCTATGTCATGTGCCATAGCAGTGGATTCCACCCATTTGGAGACGTAGTCAACGCAGACGAGGATGTAGGTATTCCCGAAATAAGGGGGAAATTATAAAGACCCGTAAAATTCAAGGGAATTTTTTTCTTAATTTTCTTTAGAATTTTACAAGAGCGCGGTTTCAGACGACACCTGATTCCGAGGCCCGGAGTGCCCGGAATTAATTTCCGAAGTTTGGCTCGGGTACGTTCAGTGAACGAACGAGCGAGAATTCCTAAATTTTGTTCCGGTGCTCGGAATTGAAATCTGAGGGCACCGATGAACTCGCAGCGCCGATATTCGCTTAAAGAGACCTTTTCGGGAGTTGCGTTTGTTGCGGGTTGAAAGTTAGTTTTGGGGTTTTTAGTTTGAGTTAAATAAAATTGTGTAGAACAATTTTATTATAACTTGTTAAAAACCTACCAAAGGAGGTTGGAAGTGGGACCCACACCCACTTAACCTCCCTTGGGAGGATTAAGTGTGGTGGGGCCCACACGAACCCCTAAACCTTTCAAATTCTCCCAACTCCCTTAACGCCTCATTTATTGGCTTGAGTCCCTTTTTTTTAATTGTGGGAGTTAAACCTTTTGAATTTCAAACTTTTGAAATTCTAATGTGTTATGTGATAATAAAATAAGATGTTGTCTTATTTTATTTTGGGGTTTTTGTTTGTCTTCTTGAGAGGTGGAGAGCTCTTCTTCTTCTTCAAACTCAACGAAGAACGCGAAGAACGTCGTTCTTCAACGAAGAACTTCTCCGCCGAAGAACACGGTCCATCCGCGACGCCGTATCCGCGACGCGACGTACTTCTTCCGCGTCATCTCTTCCGCGACGGTTTCCCGCGACGAACGCCATCGACAACGACTCTTCCTCCGACGTCAAAGGAATCGACACCGATATTCCACGACTACGTCAACGTACGACTATCGAGGTAGGGGTTCTTGAGTTCGTTGTTTTCTTTATTTTTTGACTTTCCTCAAGACTTGACGAAGAACGCTCAATTTCCGACGAAGAACGCCGCTCCGCTCTTCTTCGTCTCCCGTGTCAACGAAAGAGATCACCGCTTCCTCCTCGGACCTTCTTCGTCGGCATACGAAGATTCGCCAACGACGTAACTCTTCGGGCATATCTCTTCGTCAACGGATTGACGAACGACGACCACGACGCCCGACCACCGCGACGTTGTCTTCCGCGGGACGTTGTCAAATCTTCGATCTTATACCCGAGGTAGGGGTTGTTGATTCAATATTTATTTATTCCATTTCTTGAACGTGGATCTCGCATGTCTAACATGAGGCTTTGAATGTTTAAGTTGAGTTATTTATTTAACGTGAGGGGGGGGGGCGGACCGCATGAACACGGCCGAACCCCCCACCATCGTTTATGTTGATTTATCTTGCGGGTAGAAGCAAAGTGGCGTGGTACCATCGCACAACGCGGACATTCGTGCAATTATTTTACGCGGCGCCGTCGCGCTACGCCGAGGAAAATTTTCAAGAACGCGACGCCGTCGCGCCGCGTTGAATGGAATCAAGACACGGCGAAGGGGCGCAGTGCCGTCGCACCGCGCCGGATGACAAACGCCGCGGCCGGTTCCGGGCCGCGGCGGGACGAGGAGACCGCGGCCGGTTCCGGGCCGCGGAGGGAAGAGAAGACCGGCGGTCGGGCCGCCGGCGTCGGAAGCCGAAGGGGGGACCGGAATTTCCGGTCCCGTTGGAGAAAACCGGCCGGCCAACTGGCCGGCCGGAAGGCATTAAACCGGGGGAATTAATCCCCCGGCCAGCATGTAAAACCCCCCTCTTTAAGAGGGGGGCGGTTCCATGAAAGGGGGGCAGCAGCCCCCTGGTTCTTTTAATTAAACCGGCCCCCACGTGGGGGCCGTTTGTTGCAAAGGCGCGGCACTAATGGCCGCGCCGCTTCCCAAATCAGCGGGGCTTAGCCCCCGCGTGCGGCTCCTCGCGGCACCACGAGCCGTCGCGGCGCCGCCGCGCCGCCAGGCCGCCGCCGCGCCGCCAGGCCGCCGCGCCGCCGCCGGCCACCGCGCCACCCCGGGGGGGGGGGGGGGGGGGGGGGTCGGGCCGGGTCGGCCCGGACCCGGACCCCCCCGTTTCGAACCAGAATCGGTTTTTGGACCATAACTTGAGCCTTGGACCTCCGATCGACGAACCGTCAGCGGCAACGCGATCCTTGGATCGAGACGGTCGTTTTGGTATATCGCACTCAAGGTTTCGGATTACTTTGAGTTCGGCCGGGTTGGTTCGTTCACGAAACCAACCGGGCCTTCGGAGCGGAAACACTCATATCTTGAGCTACGGACGTCCGATTGACGTGCCGTCAGTCGCGTTGTGTTCCTCTTAGTGAGACGGATCTTTTGGCATACTCCGCCCGAGGTTTGGACGCAGGTGGAGTACGGTCGGGTTGTTTTAGCCTTAAAAACCAACCGGGCCCCGGAGACGAAAATGCCAATAACTCTCAGACCGGGCGTCCGATCGACGCGCCGTCTGTTGCGTTGAGTTCCTGTTGATGATACGGAACTTTTGGATACATCAACTCTGGTCTTTGTGACAGTTGATGTATCAGCCTCTCGGCTCGTGGAGCGGACCCTCCGAACGAGCTTGCTGTGTGCGGGAACCCTAGTGCTGGCTGCGACTGCTACAACTGTTACTACTGCTACTGTGACTGCGACGATGACAGTACAGAGATCCTGTGTGGATTCGACGACGACGAATTCAGCACTCAGCGATCCTACGTGGATCAGTGCTACAGGTCCTGTGTGGGCCCGATCCTGTGTGGGTCCTTGCGCTCAGCGGTTCTGTGTGAGCCAGCGCCTATAGGTCTTGTGTGGGCCCGATCCTGTGTGGGTCATTGCGGGGGTTAGTTACCTATCGATCCTTCGTGGGACCGACGACTTAGATGGATCAGTGATCATCTTTATCGTCCTTTGAAGAAGTATACCTATGTGAGCTGAATCCTATTGCTTTCCTGTGTGGATTGTGTTGTGCAATCCTGTGTGGATTACGTTTTTCTTTCCTGTGTGGAATCCGTTTACTTTCCTGTGTGGACTGAGTTGAACTTGGTCTCGGAGGTTAGAGCGTATTTGAATTGATGACTTAGGTATATGTATGGGCATATACCTAAGCAGTGTCAGTTGTTACTTCGTGATTGTACTTTTCTTCGTGGTTTATCCTTCGTGGATTTGAGAGACCTTCAGGGGTCTCGGGGTCCCTACTGAGTAGCTTATACTCACCCCTGCACGGGCTTTGCCCGCACTACGTTGTGTTGGTTGCAGACGACGGACAGCGTTGACCTTAGCTGAGGCCTACAGAGCGGGACGGTACCCGGAGGTGGACCACTGGGCGGGACGTGCACGGAGCGGACGGCGGGACCCGTGGAGTAGAGGAGCTATCTGTACCCACCCTTCAGGTGGGATTTCCGGTGGACAGCTCGGAGTAGCAGCTTTTACTTTTCAGTTGCTGTTTTTCCCTTTTCGAGTTGTACTTTACTTTCAGTTTGGGTTTGTATTCTGGCCCATTTACCTTTCCGCACTTTCAGTCGTACTCTGCTTTTGTTTAGTGTTTACTTTCTGCTTGCTTACTCTGTGGTGTTTGTTTACTTTTCAAAGGCAATGCCTTCCCTTTTTACTGGGATTTACGCCTTGGTGCTAGTCGCCAGCCCCTGGCCTATGGAAGGCGGGCTTGGGGTAGTCACGGCACGGACCCCGAGGGCGGGTCGTGACAAATTGGTATCAGAGGGGTTTGGTTCTACCGCGAACTCTGATCTTTTCTATGTGAAGCAATAATGTTTAGCGTATTGAGTGTGGATATCAGTCCAGGGAGTCCAGTGTTGGTGCGGCGGCCGACGTATCCGTACACCAGGACCCTGACTTCTGATTTCCGACTTAATGCACGAAAACATTGATTGCGTGTGTATTTTAAAGTTTTCTTTGTGATTACTTATATCAGCTCACCAGGTATACTGTTCTAACCGTGGCGCACCTGTTTCCTTTTCAGGATGGCCCCATGACGGCAGCCAGCTAGGGTTCCGAGGGTCGAGCGAGACGACAGCCCACCGAGCGACGAGGCCTCAGTGCAGGGCCCTTTTCCAGTAGTGGCACCGGCGATAGCTTTACCCGCCGATCCCCCGATGCTTCCAGCAGCAGCCGCTGACGATGCACGTCGCCTCAGCGCACTGCATGAGTTTCAGCGCCAGCGACCACCCAGGTTTCGCGGGGAGACGGATCCCCAGGTAGCAGAGGACTGGCTGGAGGCAGTGGTTCGAGTGTTTAGGCAAGTGAGGACACCAGCAGACCTCATGGTGATCCTCGCTGCGAGCCTACTACACGCAGCAGCAGGACGATTGTGGAGCTTGATGCTCCAGGTGCACGATGAGGCATCTCTACTTTGGACGGACTTTGAGAGCCTCTTCCGCTCGGAGTTCGTCCCAGCTACCCTTCGTGCGGTGCGTATCCAGGAGCTTCTATAGCTGCGGCAGGGCAGCATGACGGTCGCTCAGTACTCGGCGAGATTTACCGATCTCTCGCGCTACTCGACCGACATGGTACGGGACCCATTCTTCCGGGCCCGGACCTTCGAGCAGGGTTTGAGACACGAGATCAGGGCATCGCTGATCTCCCTCAGTATACCGACTCAGACAGGAGTACTGGAGCGGGCCCTTCTGATCGAGAGCTTCCTTGCTGAGTCTACACCAGCACAACGACCCACCGCAGGGCGGCACGTGGCAGAGTCATCTGCAGCAGGCAGTCGACGGATGACTCAGGGGTCCAGACAGACCAGACCTTCGGGCAGACGATCTCAGGGCACTGGCTCAACAGTGCGGGGCACATAGCGCGGAGCCAGTCTTACGAGAGGCAGACAGTGCTACTCGTGCGGCGGGCAGGGCCACATGGCTCGCGACTGCCCGACCCGCCGTGCCGAGGAGCAGCAGTCAGTTGATGGACCACCGAGGCAGAGGCATAGGATCGACCGTGGCGGTCTGCAGGGAGGAGGCGGATGAGGGAGAGGAGCTGGACGAGCAGCTGGTGGTGGCCGACGCTTTGAGGCTCTACCACCACCACCACCAGGAGGTCCACCCCGACCACAGGGAGCTGGCGGGCAGCGACAGGCACAGCTCCAGGCAGCAGAGGCCTACGACCACGGCGCACCCGAGATGATTCGAGGTACTATCTGTGTCTATTCCACCCTTGCTGCAGTTATTATAGACATAGGAGTGAGTCATTCTTTCATAGCCGCTGCCCTTGTTCGGAGCTCGGAGATTCCGACAGAGCCGTTGGCTCGATCCTTATGGCTAGAGACTCCTACGGGAGCAGACTCGACGATTACGCACTGGTTCCGGCAGTGTGAGCTTACTCTAGGAGGCGAGAGCTTCGGCTGGGATCTTCTTGTAGCAGCGTCGAGGCCTTACGACGTCATCTTGGGCATGGATTGGCTATCTACGGTCCATGCACAGATTGACTGTTTTTGGCGCAAGGTGCGATGTGTACGCACCGACGGGAGCAGGTTCACCTTCACCGGCGAGAAGGGAGCCTTAGCAGCACAGGATGGACTTCCGCGGAGGAGAGGACAACCCATCACTCATCAGTTGGCTAGCCTTATCCTTGGAGCAGTTGACGTGCAGAGTCCTGGTTTTCCTGCAGTGGTGGATCAGTTTGCGGACGTTTTTCCCGACGACGTTCCAGGGCTACCTCCTCGCAGAGAGGTAGACTTTTATATTGACTTGTACCCCGGGACAGCCCCGATATCCACTCCAGCATATCGGATGGCCCCCGCCGAGCTTAGAGATCTACGGGTACAGTTGGAGGACTTGCAGGGCAAGGGGTTCATCCGACCCAGTGTTTCACCCTGGGCTTCCCTGATATTGTTCGCCAGGAAGGCGGACGGGAGCTTGAGACTTTGTGTTGACTATCGTCGCCTGAACCAGGTGACAGTGAGGAACAAGTATCCGCTACCGAGTATTGATGACCTCTTTGATCAACTCAAGGGAGCACGGTGGTTCTCGAAGATAGACCTCAGGTCAGGCTATCATCAGCTCAGAGTCAGAGACGAGGATGTGCAGAAGACAGCCTTCAGATGTCGGTATGGCCACTATGAGTTCTTGGTTATGCCTTTCGGTGTAACCAATGCTCCAGCAGTGTTCATGGCTTTCATGAACAGGATCTTTCAGCCATACCTCGATCGGTTTGTCATGGTCTTCATCGACGACATTCTGATTTACTCTACGACAGAGGAGGAGCACGCCTATCACTTGCGAGTTGTTCTTGACACACTCCGAGAGCACCGGCTTTATGGTAAGCTCTCGAAGTGCCAGTTCTGGATACGTGAGGTCCACTTTTTGGGACACGTTATCTCTGAGGCGGGAGTTGCAGTGGATCCCGCGAAGATTGAGGCTGTGTTAGCTTGGGAGCCACCTAGGAGCGTGACTGAGGTTCAGAGTTTCTTGGGACTAGCTGGATACTATCGGAGATTCGTGCCAGACTTCTCTAGAGTCGCGACATCACTCACAGCTTTGACGAAGAAGGGGAAACCCTTCGTGTGGTCAAACAGATGTCAGCAGAGCTTCCAGGAGCTGAGACAGAGATTGACTAGCGCACCTATCTTGAGGTTGCCTGAGGAGGGAGTAGGGTACGTAGTCTACTGCGATGCATCAGGGACCGGACTCAGATGTGTTCTGATGCAGGAGCGGGCCGTGATCGCCTATGGATCACGTCAGTTGAGGCCGCATGAGCAGAACTACGCTACCCATGACCTGGAGTTAGCAGCAGTGGTCTTCGCTCTGAAGACATGGCGACACTATCTGATGGGCGAGTGCTTTACAATCTTTTCCGATCATCAGAGTCTCAGGTATATCTTCTCGCAGAAGGACCTGAACCTGAGACAGCGGCGATGGCTCGAGTTCCTCCAGGACTATGACTTTGAGATAGTCTATACTCCTGGGAAGGGAAACGTAGTAGCCGATGCCCTCAGCAGGAGGACGGGCATTCAGCTACTTGAGGAGGCGACGGAGCAGCTAGCCTCTTTGCAGATATCCTTCGTGGATAGAGATGGAGCAGCCTTTCTTCAGTCTCTCACAGTCACTCCTCCACTACTGCAGCGAGTCAGGGAGGCACAACGCGGGGACGCTGACTGTGAGACACGGCGTGCACAGATATCCTCGGGACATGCACCAGATGGTTTCTCCCTTGGAGCAGAGCACGACATCCTTTTCAGAGGACGTACCATGGTACCTGTCGCTTTGCGAGAGGAAGTACTGAGAGAGTTTCACACTTCTCTTTTAGCGGTACATCCTGGAGTGGCGAAGATGTACCAGGACCTCAGACGACAGCATTGGTGGCCGGGTATGAAGAAGGTTGTAGCAGAGTTCGTTTCTCGATGCCTCACCTGTCAGCAGGTGAAGGCAGAGCATCAGGTACCAGAAGGCTTGGTACAGCCCTTGGAGGTTCCGGAGTGGAAGTGGGACGACATATCTATGGACTTTGTGACTGGACTTCCACGCACTTCCAGAGGTCACGACTCCATCTGGGTGATTGTTGACCGACTCACCAAGTCGGCACACTTCTTACCCATCAGAGAGCAGGGCTCAGTGGAGAGCTTGGGACGTCTCTACGTTCAGGAGATTGTGTGGCTCCACGGCGTGCCATCATCTATCGTTTCCGATCGAGATGCCTGCTTTACTTCCCGGCTTTGGAAGGGGTTACAGGAGGCGTTCGGTACGCAGCTACGTCTTAGCACAGCTTTTCACCCTCAGACGGATGGTCAGACGGAGAGGACCATTCAGACTCTCGAGGACATGCTCCGCGCATGTGTCCTCGACTTTGGTCGTAGCTGGGAGGACCACCTACCCTTGGTGGAGTTCGCGTACAACAACAGCTACCACTCCACCATCGGGATGGCACCGTACGAGGTGTTGTACGGCCGACCATGTAGATCTCCTTTGTGCTGGACAGACCCTGGGGAGTCAGCACTGGTGGGACCGGAGATGGTCCAGGCCACGACAGAGAAGGTCCAGGTCATCCAGGAGCGGATGAGGACAACTCAGAGCCGGCAGAAGTCATATGCTGACAGGAGGCGGAGGCCACTGGAGTTCGAGGATGGCGAACACGTCTTCTTGCGGGTCTCACCTCAACGTGGTATTCGGAGATTTGGCCGAGGCGGCAAGTTATCTCCGCGCTTCATCGGACCCTTCCAGATTCTCAGCAGGATTGGCGAGGTGGCTTATCGCCTGGCTCTACCACCTCAGTTGCACCGGGTGCACGACGTCTTCCACGTATCTCAGCTGAGGAGATACGTGCATGACCCGACGCACATCATTGACCATGGGGAGCTTGACGTTGACGATGGGGCGACTTTTACGGAGGTCCCGGTGGAGATAGAGGATCGACAGGAGCGGGTCCTGCGTGGGCGATCGATTCCTCTTGTGCGCATCAGATGGCAGCACGGGAATCTCCAGGAGAGCACATGGGAGCGGGAGGCTCAGATGCGTGCTCAGTACCCTCATTTGTTTCCCTAGTTTTTGATGTATCTTTACGGGGACGTAAAGCACTGAGGTGGGAGTAATGTAAAGACCCGTAAAATTCAAGGGATTTTTTTTCTTAATTTTCTTTAGAATTTTACAAGAGCGCGGTTTCAGACGACACCTGATTCCGAGGCCCGGAGTGCCCGGAATTAATTTCCGAAGTTTGGCTCGGGTACGTTCAGTGAACAAACGAGCGGGAATTCCTAACTTTTGTTCCGGTGCTCGGAATTGAAATCCGAGGGCACCGATGAACTCACAGCACCGATATTCGCTTAAAGAGACCTTTTCGGGAGTTGCGTTTGTTGCGGGTTGAAAGTTAGTTTTGGGGTTTTTAGTTTGAGTTAAATAAAATTGTGTAGAACAATTTTATTATAACTTGTTAAAAACCTAGCAAAGGAGGTTGGAAGTGGGACCCACACCCACTTAACCTCCCTTGGGAGGATTAAGTGTGGTGGGGCCCACACGAACCCCTAAACCTTTCAAATTCTCCCAACTCCCTTAACGCCTCATTTATTGGCTTGAGTCCCTTTTTTTTAATTGTGGGAGTTAAACCTTTTAAATTTCAAACTTTTGAAATTCTAATGTGTTATGTGATAATAAAATAAGATGTTGTCTTATTTTATTTTGGGGTTTTTGTTTGTCTTCTTGAGAGGTGGAGAGATCTTCTTCTTCTTCAAACTCAACGAAGAATGCGAAGAACGTCGTTCTTCAACGAAGAACTTCTCCGCCGAAGAACACGGTCCATCTGCGACGCCGTATCCGCGACGCGACGTACTTCTTCCGCGTCATCTCTTCCACGACGGTTTCCCGCGACGAATGCCATCGACAACGACTCTTCCTCCGACGTCAAAGGAATCGACACCGATATTCCACGACTACGTCAACGTACGACTATCGAGGTAGGGGTTCTTGAGTTCGTTGTTTTCTTTATTTTTTGACTTTCCTCAAGACTTGACGAAGAACGCTCAATTTCCGACGAAGAACGCCGCTCCGCTCTTCTTCGTCTCCCGTGTCAACGAAAGAGATCACCGCTTCCTCCTCGGACCTTCTTCGTCGGCATACGAAGATTCGCCAACGACGTAACTCTTCGGGCATATCTCTTCGTCAACGGATTGACGAATGACGACCGCGACGCCCGACCACCGCGACGTTGTCTTCCGCGGGACGTTGTCAAATATTCGATCTTATACCCGAGGTAGGGGTTTTTGATTCAATATTTATTTATTCCATTTCTTGAACGTGGATCTCGCATGTCTAACATGAGGCTTTGAATGTTTAAGTTTAGTTATTTATTTAACGTGAGGGGGGGG
Organism: Viscum album; assembly: GCA_963277665.1. NCBI lineage: Eukaryota > Viridiplantae > Streptophyta > Magnoliopsida > Santalales > Viscaceae > Viscum > Viscum album. Next base: position 845,173 of record CAUJRU010000197.1, read on the forward strand.
GGGGGGGGGGGGCGGACCGCATGAACACGACCGAACCCCCCACCATCGTTTATGTTGATTTATCTTGCGGGTAGAAGCAAAGTGGCGTGGTACCATCGCACCACGCGGACATTCGTGCAATTATTTTACGCGGCGCCGTCGCGCTACGCCGAGGAAAATCTTCAAGAACGCGACGCCGTCGCGCCGCGTTGAATGGAATCAAGACACGGCGAAGGGGCGCGGTGCCGTCGCACCGCGCCGGATGACAAACGCCGCGGCCGGTTCCGGGCCGCGGCGGGACGAGGAGACCGCGGCCGGTTCCGGGCCGCGGCGGGAAGAGAAGACCGGCGGCCGGGCCGCCGGCGTCGGAAGCCGAAGGGGGGACCGGAATTTCCGGTCCCGTTGGAGAAAACCGGTCGGCCAACTGGCCGGCCGGAAGGCATTAAACTGGGGGAATTAATCCCCCGGCCAGCATGTAAAACCCCCCTCTTTAAGAGGGGGGCGGTTCCATGAAAGGGGGGCAGCAACCCCCCGGTTCTTTTAATTAAACCGGCCCCCACGTGGGGGCCGTTTGTTGCAAAGGCGCGGCACTAATGGCCGCGCCGCTTCCCAAATCAGCGGGGCTTAGCCCCCGCGTGCGGCTCCTCGCGGCACCCCGAGCCGCCGCGGCGCCGCCGCGCCACCGCCGGCCGCCGCCGCCGGCCACCGCGCCACCCCGGGGGGGGGGGGGGGGGGTCGGCCCGGGTCGGCCCGGACCCGGACCCCCCCGTTTCGAACCACAATCGGTTTTTGGCCCATAACATGAGCCTCGGACCTCCGATCGACGAACCGTCAGCGGCAACACGATCCTTGGATCGAGACGGTCGTTTCGGTATATCGCACTCAAGGTTTTGGATTACTTTGAGTTCGGCCGGGTTGGTTCGTTCACGAAACCAACCGGGCCTTCGGAGCGGAAACGCTCATATCTTGAGCTACGGACGTCCGATTGACGTGCCGTCAGTCGCATTGTGTTCCTCTTAGTGAGACAGATCTTTTGGCATACTCCGCCCGAGGTTTGGACGCAGGTGGAGTACGGTCGGGTTGGTTTAGCCTTAAAAACCAACCGGGCCCCGGAGACGAAAATGCCAATAACTCTCAGACCGGGCGTCCGATCGACGCGCCGTCTGTTGCGTTGAGTTCCTGTTGACGATACGGAACTTTTGGATACATCAACTCTGGTCTTTGTGACAGTTGATGTATCAGCCTCTCGGCTCGTGGAGCGGACCCTCCGAACGAGCTTGCTGTGTGCGGGAACCCTAGTGCTGGCTGCGACTGCTACAACTGCTACTACTGCTACTGTGACTGCGACGATGACAGTACAGAGATCCTGTGTGGATTCGACGATGACGACTTCAGCACTCAGCGATCCTACGTGGATCAGTGCTACAGGTCCTGTGTGGGCCCGATCCTGTGTGGGTCCTTGCGCTCAGCGGTTCTGTGTGAGCCAGCGCCTACAGGTCCTGTGTGGGCCCGATCCTGTGTGGGTCATTGCGGGGGTTAGTTACCTATCGATCCTTCGTGGGTCCGACGACTTAGATGGATCAGTGATCATCTTTATCGTCCTTTGAAGAAGTATACCTGTGTGAGCTGAATCCTATTGCTTTCCTGTGTGGATTGTGTTGTGCAATCCTGTGTGGATTACGTTTTTCTTTCCTGTGTGGAATACGTTTACTTTCCTGTGTGGACTGAGTTGAACTTGGGCTCGGAGGTTAGAGCGTATTTGAATTGATGACTTAGGTATATGTATGGGCATATACCTAAGCAGTGTCAGTTGTTACTTCGTGATTGTACTTTTCTTCGTGGTTTATCCTTCGTGGATTTGAGAGACCTTCAGGGGTCTCGGGGTCCCTACTGAGTAGCTTATACTCACCCCTGCACGGGCTTTGCCCGCACTACGTTGTGTTGGTTGCAGACGATGGACAGCGTTGACCTTAGCTGAGGCCTACAGAGCGGGACGGTACCCGGAGGTGGACCACTGGGCGGGACGTGCACGGAGCGGACGGCGGGACCCGTGGAGCAGAGGAGCTATCTGTACCCACCCTTCAGGTGGGATTTCCGGTGGACAGCTCGGAGTAGCAGCTTTTACTTTTCAGTTGTTGTTTTTCCCTTTTCGAGTTGTACTTTACTTTCAGTTTGGGTTTGTATTCTGGCCCATTTACCTTTCCGCACTTTCAGTCATACTCTGCTTTTGTTTAGTGTTTACTTTCTGCTTGCTTACTCTGTGGTGTTTGTTTATTTTTCAAAGGCAATGCCTTCCCTTTTTACTGGGATTTACGCCTTGGTGCTAGTCGCCAGCCCCTGGCCTATGGAAGGCGGGCTTGGGGTAGTCACGGCACGGACCCCGAGGGCGGGTCGTGACAGAAATGATCCCATGAAGTTGATGCCCCCGACATCAATGATCTCGACATCCAGGATGGCGTCATGTGGAATCTCGGCTCTACATCCTATATTACCTACTTGTTGACATGGATTACATTGGGAAATGAAGGCTCGAGCATCTTTATGCATAGTGGGCTAGAAATACCCAGATTGCAAAATCATCTCTATGGTATGATCCGACCCATGATGTCCTCCAACGGGCGATGCATGAAAATATTCTAAGACCCCTTAAACCACTATCTCTGGGATGCATCGTCGGATCACCCCATCTCTACAGAATCAGAATAAAAGTGGCTCTTACCAGAAGTATCTCTTAACATCAGAGAGGAATATTTTCTTCTGCTGGAAGTAGAGTTCAGGGTGGATGGAACCTGTAAGTAAACAGGTTTCAATATCATCAAACCAGGGCCTAGGGGATTCGATAATTGAAAAGAGATTCTCACGAGAAAATCCTACCTTATCTCTCGATCCTCTTCCATCTCCAAGTGTGGCAGATCGAGATGGGATAGATGATCAGAAACCATATTCTCACTCCCCTTTTTATCTTGGATCTCTAAATCAAATTCTTGTAATAGGAGGACCCATTAGATCAATCGGGGATTTGCATCCTTCTTGGTTAATAGGTACTTAAGTGATGCATGGTCAGTATAAACAATAACTTTAAGTAGCACAAGGTATGAATGGAACCTATCGAAGGAAAATACCATGACCATCATCTTCTTCTCTATAGTAGTGTAGTTTAGTTGGGCCTCATTGAGTGTCCTGCTGGCATAGTAGATGGGTTGGAAGATTCGGTCCAGCTGCTGACCCAGGAAAACTCCAACCGCCTAGTCGTTGGCATCGCACATTACATCAAATTGTTCCTCCCAGTTGGGGGAAATCATCAATGATGCTTCGACCAAGTGCTACTTTAGATGCTCAAAATCTATAGTAAATGCCTCGTTAAATTCGAAAATAGCATCCTTAGTCAAGAGGTTGGTTAGGGGATGGGCTATCTTTGAGAAATTGCGGAAAAACTGGCTGTAAAAACCCACATGTCCCAGGAAGCTGTGGATGGTTCTAATAGAAGTAAGAATGCGATTTTGTTATATGACTTCTATTTTCTCTGGATCCACCTCTATCCACTTTTTTGAAATTCTGTGGCCAAGGACTATGCCACTTTTCACCATAAAATGACACTTTTCCTAGTTCAAAACTAGGTTAGTGTTTTTGCATCGCTCTAGTACCAGATCCAGGTGCCACAAATAGGTTGTAATTGAATTCAAATAAATGGAAAAATCCTCCATAAAGACTTCCAGTATTTGTTCTATCATGTCATGAAAAAGAGCCAGCATGCATCGCTGGAATGTGGTGGGAGAGTTGCATATACCGAAAGACATCCTGCGGTAGGAAAATGTATTGTATGGGCATGTGAAGGTGCTCTTCTCCTGATATTCTAGGGAAATGGAGATCTGATTATAGCTTGAGTAGCCATCGAAGAAGCAGTAATATTCATGCCCCGCTAGCCTTTCTAGAATCTGACGCATGAAGGGTAGGGGAAAATGATCTTTCCTTGTGGCATTTTTTAGCTTTCGATAATCAACACAGACTCTCCAACCTGTGATTGTGTGAGTAGGGATGAGATCATTCTTGTCATTTGATACCACACTGATGCATCCCCTATTAGAGACCACTTTCATGGGACTTACCCATGGACTATTTGATATAGGGTAAATAATTCCTGAATCTAATAGATTTACCACCTCCTTCTTTATGAATTCCTTCATGGGAGGGTTCAGACGCCACCGGGGTTGTCTAGATGGCTTTGTGCCTTCTTCGAGTAGCACATTGTGGGTGAAAATGGTAGGGCTGATACCCTTAAAATATGCAACAGTCTATCCAATTTCCGTCTTTCTACGCTTCAAAACATGTAGGATTGCATCCTCCTGCTCCTGTGATAGTGATGCACTAAGTATAATGAAAAAAGTTTGATGATCTCCCAAATACACGTACTTTAAGGATAGTGGGAGATGCTTCAGCTCTTGTTGAGGTTCCATGAGAATTGAAGGTACCAGTGGTTGTTATTATGCCCTCTCTAGGATGTCAGGAATGACAGGTCATTGCGAGTAGTGGTCACCCTGGCCTTTAATGAATTTTAGGTCCTTTGGCGCTTCATTAGTGGGCATGTCTGAAAAAATCATATCATCTGAAATTGAAGAACATACCAGATCATCTTATTGACTTATCATTTGTTCATCCATGGTAGCCACTACATAGAATCCATCATGTTCGGGTAACGAGGCTTGTTTACGGCCTTTAGAACATTGTAGGAGCCTCTTTCATCCCCCACCCAAAAAAATCAACTCTCCTGGGTGCACGTCGATCAAGACTTTCCCTGTGGCCAGGAAAGGACTTCCCAATATAATTGGTGCCTCCTGATCCTCTTCCACGTCTATGATAATAAAATCGGTAGGGAGTATCAATCTTCCCACCTTCACCAGCACATTCTCTAGTATCCCTTTTGGATATTTAATGGATCTATCAGCAAGTTTAAGGGCGACTCAGGTAGGATTCAGATCGTGGAGTCTGAGCTTTTGGAAAACTCCCAGTGGAATGAGGTTGACATTGGCCCCTAAGTTGAACAAGGATTTTCCAAATTCACAGGGTCCAATTGTACATGGAATATTAAAGCTACCTGGATCTTGGAGCTTGGGAGGAAGGGAATGTTGTATGACTGCAGAGCACTCCTTTGTCAGTGCTATGGTTCCCAAATCCTCCATAATTCTCTTATTTGAGAAGATTTCCTTCATGAATTTAGAATATGTGGGAATTTGTGTCAGAGCCTCTATAAATGGGATGTTGATGTGTAGCTTTTTGAATACTTCCATGACTTTTCCAATTAGGTGATCCAGCTTCCTTTGCTTCATCCTCTCTAGAAAAGGTAACGCGGGCTCGAATAGTTTGACGACCTCCTTTCCTTTGCCTGGTTGAGCCTCCAGTAATGGATTTTTGGATGAAGAGTGGTCTGAAATTGTACCTTTTTTGTCATTAGAGAGTATAGGTGCAGTTGAATGAGTTGGTTCCTTCTGGTGTAGATTCTTTCCACTTCATAAAGTGATGGCATGGGCCTCTTCCCTTGGGTTCTTCTTGATGTTGCCTGGTAGTGTACCAGGATGTCTCCCTGAGAGCTAGTTTGCTAACTAGCCAATTTGGTTTTCAAGGCTTCGGATAGAATCCTCCTGGTTATGAAATTGGGTCTCAGAAGTAGAGATGAATTTGTTCATAAGATACTCTAACCTAGAGGTATTCTCTTACTGAGGTGGCTATGCAGCTGATGGAGGTGGTTGCGGCCTTGGCTGCTGTAGGTGAGGGTTATGATACCCTTGATTCTGGTAGAAAACCTACTGATTCTATTGTTTTCTTAGTTATGGGTTTTGATATTGTGGCTGATTGTAGCCAGGTGGTCGCTGGGGTGGAGGATTATGCTGCTGTTGGCCCCATCCTGTGTTCTGGTTTTTGCACCATGCCAGGTTCTGGTATTTTTGAAACTAGTTCAAACCTCTGTTTTTAGAAACATAGCTCACCTCACTTGTCGAATGGTCGACTGAAAGTCTCGGGCATTCTCCCAATATGTGGTTGTTACCATAGTCACCGCATATTGGATGGTTCACCGCATGGACTTGAGATGTTCCTTTAATATTTAATGCGTCTATTTTTTTGGATACTGCAACCAACTAAGTAGAAATCATTGTAGTAGCATCAATACTATGCATACCTCGTTTTGGGTCCCCCACCCGGAATGCCACTGGAAGCTGTTGGCAGACATATCTTCCAGCAATTTGAAAATTTATTTGAGGGATTTTATCATTACCATTCCTCCAGTAGTTACATCCACCATAGAATTTGTATTCATTGTTAGTCCTCTATAAAAGATTTGGACTTGCATCCAGAGTGGAAGTCCATGGTGTGGGCATTTACGTAACATCTCCTTGAAACTTTCCCAGGAATCGTACAGTGATTCGAAGTCGTGCTATTGGAATTTGTGGATTTCATTCTGTATGGTCACTGTTTTTTGAGGGTGGGAAGTATTTAGATAGGAACTCCTAATCCAACTCCTCCTAGGTGAGGATGGATCGTTGCGACAACCCTTGAACCAGTCTTTCACATTACCCCATATAGAGAAGGGGAAAATGTGAAGATGAATGGAATCCTCATACACACCATGGTAACAAAATTTATCGCAAATCTCCAGGAAATTGGAGAGATGGGTGTTCAGGTCTTCACTAGGCAGGCCACCGAATTGAATGGTGTTCGAGATCAGCTGCATAATAGAAGGCTTTATTTCAAAGTGATGGGCCTGTACTGGAGGATGGACAATGCCCGTGTCAGCTCCATGGATCGAAGGCAGGCCATAATCCATAAGAGTACATTGTGGAGGTGGCTACTGAGGGAGTGGAGGCGACATATACTACTTCTCCTGAGGGGCGAAGTAGGGCTATTAAAAGAGCTTCCGCTGCTACTGGGGATGGCCATACTACGGAAGTGGTTGCTGTGGTGGTTACTGGTAGTTCCTCGGGAGGAACTCCATGAAACCTCTAGGTTGGGCCTGCTCCAGTATACAAGCAGCAGGAGGCTACTGGTCATGGGATGGTTTTCCAGTAGCATGTTCAGTGGTCGATTTTCCCTCTTCTCTGTTCTCCATAGGTAATGATTTTTGTCTATGCATCTCGACCAGTGCATGTCTATGTCGCAACAAGGTTCATTCGATCTCTAGGTCAATCGGAAGAATATTTGATGACTCAACACTCCTGGACCATGTGAGGCTTGGTTCATGCACCTGTGATCAGACACATACAGAAACCAAAATTTGGTGTAAAAGGGAAAAAAATAGAGAAACAAAAATGGGTTTAGGAAAGATTTTTTTGTGGTTTTTTTATTTTCACCTAATTAATTACTAACACAAATAAATTTAGCACTTGAACCATTAATGTTCCCAATCAACGATTCTAAAATTTGGTGAGTTGTTTCACTGAAGGAATGTTATCGGTGTCCCAAATTGATATTACACACTCTTAAACATAGTATAGTGCATGTGTGCGGTCAATCCATAGGAAACATTGGTACGTTTTTGAATTCAATAGAGGTTTGAATTAATTTAGTGAGTCTTGCTAAATTTAGAGTGGATTTTCTTATTTTGGATTATTGAAACTGTTTTGTTTACTTGAAATTATCATTAACTATTTAAAAGAAAAAACAATGAATTTTTAATGTTTTTAGCAGGAAAAATAACGTGTTGGGGCTATGGTGATTATGGAGATTTTATGTGGATTTCTTATACAGTTGTGTTTTTTAGGATAATTCAACATTTTGTATCTTATTTATGACAAGAATCCATTGTTCTAGTTGATTTTGTCATGAAATTAAAGAAATTTGACTCCTGGGTCCGGTAGTCAGTGTTTCAAAATTCCTAATTTTAGTTTAGTCCATTTATGAATCGATGAATACTTTCAATGATCATGAAAGCATTAATCATTATTATTCTGTTATCTCCATGAGAATTCTGCCCTTGGTCTGGATCAAAATGCTCAGTGGTATTCAACAATGGTTAAAGAAGAATGAGAAGAATTTAAAAGAACAAACACAACCATATTAATCAATCCAACACACAAAAGATCTTCATCATCTACAGCCCCAACACAAGGGGTGTTTAGTTACACATATATGACATAATGAAAATAACACCTTCGATACCTGATGAGATCATTGAGTAAGGCTCGAGGAGAGATGTCAGACGGTGGAATGGTGGAGTAGTGACACCACGGTGGCTTGGGGGGAATGACAACATAACTTCAGCCTCTTATTCAAGTGTTTCACCTCTCTTTGGTTTGGACTCCAATGCCTCTATTTATAGAAAACTAAAGTACATAGCATGTATAAAAGTACACGCCATGTAGTCTTTTCAACTGCCCTTTTTCATGGTTTTTTTTTCAGTAGATGGCCATCCGCACCGTCTTTGACTCACACGGCGTCGCCAGCTGGTTGGTGGGAACTACACGACATGTAGTGCCACCACACACGGCGTGTAGTCCCTAGAAAGCGCCACCAACCGCATCTAGAAGCTGGTACACAGCGTGTAGCAGTAATCCGCACGGTGTTTAGTGCTGGTTCATGACTTGTGCATGTAATCCTTCTTTTCGACTCATGTCCTTGTCTGAATGTAAATAATGTGTATAAATGTTCACGCCATGTAGTTTCAAAATTTTCACAGACTTCCCTTGATTTGTGTATCTTGACCATAAATCTTTGAAAATATACAGAATCACCAAAATCAATGTATTTATTCTTGTAACAACAGATATTTTCCAAAAAAATGTTTTTATTTTGAATAATATATATGAAAATGTATACACAAATCGTTTTCATCGCCACCCGACCCCTTTTAATGGGGGAGAAAACTCTCAACTCCCCATTAATCTTTTCCTCCTATTAATTGGAGCTAATTAATTATGCCAACCTGGTATACTTAATTGTGCATAAAGATAATTATGCCAGCCATTAAACTTGATAAAATTAAATTAACAAGGGGTCTATTCTCACATTTTGGGTAGAATTGGGAGAGGAGAACCTTTTGGAGGATTATTTTCTCCAATGAAGAACATGCTCTCCAAATGAAGAACAGTCACGCTAGCGAGTAACGTCTTCAATGAAAACTAACCGACGATTAGGGAAACACTGACATCTGCCTATCCCCAATGACTTCGTCTCCTTCCTCACAACCTCGGTCGACAAATCTCTGAGGTAAGGGTTTAATTATGTGTGATTATTGTTTCCCATGTTTTTCCCTTCTAAAACAAAGGACATGGATCAACACTCTTACTAGTAGATATGTGGATGATTTCTTTTGTGGGTTTGAGAATAATGAATTGTGGGAAGTTTTAGGGTTAGAATTTTTTCATTCAAGTTTTTTTGAGCCGCTTGCTATAGCTCTAATGCGGAGGGTGTGGGATAAACAAACATGGCTTGACCCCTCCAGTATTCTTTTTTAATGGTGTGTTCTTCATGATAGAAGAAGGTGGCTTTGTGCCACGATGACGAACGGATACGGCGGTTAGCCCATCACTGGTCGTGATAAAGGAAATGACCCCATGGATCCTCACCACCCCATGGCATCACCGTCCCACAGCCCTCCACGCTGCTCGGCGGCCTCGCTGCCCCGCGGCCACCGTGACTTCACCGCCCCGCGGCCTCTACGCCACCCCGTGGCCTCCATGCCGCCTCGCGGCCCTTCGCGCCGCCCTGCATCCTTGCCGCCTTGCGACCCTCCGTGCCGCCCTGCGGCCTTGCCGCCCCACGTCCTCACCTCCTCATGGCCTTCCATGCTGCCTTGCGGCCCTCACGGTCCCCCACAGCCTCGCGCCACCTTCGCGGCCCCCGTGGCCTTACCACCCCATGGCCCTCACGGCCCCCTGCGGCCTCGTTCCACCCTTATGGCCCCTGCGTCCTCACCACCCCATAGCCTCATGGACCCAACGGACTTGCCGCCCCATGGACTCATTGCCCCCGTAGCCCTCGTGGCCCCCCTCCTGGCCTCCGCGGCCTCCGCGGCCTCGCGCCGCCCTCGCGGCCTCTGCGCCGCCCAGCGCGGGCCGGGCCGCCCAGCGAGGCTCGGTTGGACACAGCAGGCTAGGCCGGACCTAGGGTTTGGCCCAGGCTAGACCCGGTGGGCCAGGTCGACCCGAATCGGGTCAGGTAGGCCAAGGCCGGGTCAGGCCGGGTCAGACCGGTCTCGGGCCAACTTCGAACTTTTCACTCCAACGTCCATAACATTGGCACCGAGCGTCCGATTGATGAAACATCAGTGGTGTTGGAAACCATGGAGCAAGATGATCCCTTTGAGAATATCCCACTATAGATTTGGATAACATTGGAGTACGGTCGGGTTGGATCGAGCACGAATCCAACCGGGCCCTTAGGACTAAAAGGCTAACAACTCATAGATCAGTCATCTGATAGATGCACCGTCTATTGCATTGGTACCCCTATGGCCTGGAAGTCATTTGTGACACTTCTTTGTGAGAATTAGTGGCAGTTGGAGCATCGACCAGTGGATTGAGGAGTGGACCCTCCCGAAGATGATCGAGCTTACTGTGGGAACCCAGAAGCTGGATGTGATGTGTATACTGAATAGTGATCATGTGTGGGTCAACTCCTATAGATCCTCTATGCGTCAGCACCAAGCGATCTTGTGTGGGTCAGCATCAAGCGATCCTCTATGGTTTAGCACCGAGCGATCATGTGTGGGTCAGCACCTAGCGATCCTATATGGGTCAATACCAAGCGATCCTGCGTGGGTCAGCAACAATGCCTCATAATGGAGTAAGATGATTTAGTAGTTACATCTAATAATCTCTACTATTGTACCTAAGTTATACTTGGTGTGAACTGAGTTTGTACCTGTGTGGTACTTCCCTTCATGGAAATACCTTGGTTGTATTATTTTGTGTGACATACCTGTCCAATACTTACCTTCGTGGTATTCCTTCCTTCGTGGACCAGTTGAGCTTTGGACATTTGGGTTGGACCCTGCGTTTCCTCATTATTGAGAAGTCTATACTTGGTAACTTATTTATATGTATGGGAATATACCTAAGTAGGGTTTTCATTTGACTTGTGTTTGTATCTTTCTTTGTGCTTGGCTGCGTGTGTTTATAGGTTATAAAGGCAATGCCTTCTTGGTTTTAGGGAATATGCCTTTTGGTGCTAGTCTTGATCCCCTATCCTATGGAAGGCAGGCATGGGGTAGTCACATAACGGGCCCTGGGGGACGGGTCATGAAAAATTGGTATCAGAGGAATCGATTCTACCATAGAATATTGGACCCTGATCTTTCTATTTAACTACAATAGTGCTAAGTGTAGTGAGTGTGGTTATTAGTTTAGGGAATCCAGTGTTGGTGAGGTGGCCGAAATATCAATACACCAGGACCCTGACTTCTGATTTCTAACTCAGTTAAAAAAAACACGGATTGCATGTGTGTTTTGAAGAGTTTTATTTGTGACCTTTTTGAGTCAGCTCACTCGGTATAACTTTTTTATCATGGTGCACCTGTTTTTTTTTCAGGATGCCTCCATACAGACAACCAGCTAGGGTTCCAGATATAGTACTCACTGATATCCCACCAAGTGATGAGGCCTCGGTGCAGGTCCCTCTTCCAGTAGAGGCACCAGCGGAGGCACCGGCAGTACCATTACCCATTGGGCCACTGATTCCACCAGCCCCAGTAGTAGAGGGTGCACGCCGCTTGAGTGCGTTGCATGAGTTATATTACTAGAGACCACCTAGTTTCAGGGGAGAGACATACCCATAGGTTGATGAGGATTTGTTGGAGGCCATGGTGAGAGTTTTCTAACTTATTGGGACACCAGCTGATCTCATGGTGATCCATGCTGCCAGCCTTCTATAGGCAGCAACAGGTAGATGGTGGAGCTTGATGCTCCCAGTTCATGACAAGGTGACGCTTATCTGGGAAGACTTTGCGAGCCTATTTGGGGAAGAGATTCTACCAGCAACTCTTCACGCGGTGCGCATACATGATCTTATTCATTTGTAGTAGGGTAGTATAACAGTGGCTCAGTACTCAGCGAGGTTCACTAACCGCTCACACTACTCCCCTGATATGGTGAGAGACCCATTCATCAAGGACCGAACCTTCAATCAAGGACTCTGACGAGAGATCAGGACTTCGATGTTTTCTCTTAGCATCCTGATGCAGGAAGGGGTGTTAGAGAGAGCCCTCTTAGTGGAGAGTTTCCTTGATTAGAAATCACCAGCTGTGAGACCCACCACCAGTCATCACATAGTAGAGTCTTCTGCAGCTGGTAGCAGATAGATGTCGTAGAGGTCCAAGAGGACCAGAACTATAGGTGGATGACCTTAGGATTCAGGATCGGTTGTGAAGGACACTTGAGGCATAGCCAGTCATTCCAGGAGCAGGCAGTGTTACGCATACGGTGGGTAGGGTCACATGGCTTGTGACTATCCGAATCGTCGTACATATGGTCAGCAGATGGTCAAAGGACCACCTAGGAAGAGATAGAGGTTTGACTGAAGAGGTCTATAAAGAGCAGGAAGACGTGGTAGAGGAGATGTTTGTGAAGATGGCAGTGGGAGATGATTCAAGACGTTACTTCCACCACCACCAGGTGGTCACCCTGACCAAAGAAAGCAAGAGGACATGGGCGAGCTCAGCACCAGGTAGCTGAGGCCTAAGATCACGGTAATCTGGAGAAGATACGAGGTATAATATATGTCTGCTCAACCTTATCTACTGTAGTTATAGACATAGGTTCCACTCAGTCGTTTATTCCCACTACCCTTGATCGGAGCTCAGAGATTCCGATGGAGCATTTGGTTTGATCCTTACGGCTTAAGACACCTACGGGAGTGGATGTGACAATTACCCACTGGTGCTGGTAGTGAGAGAATACTCTAGGAGGCGAGAGCTTCGGCTGGGATCTCCTTGTAGTGGTGTCTATGCCTTATGATGTCATCTTGGGTATTGAATGGTTATCTACAATCCATTCTTAGATTGACTGTATTAGGTGCAAATTATGGTGTGTTCACAACGATGGGACCAGTTTTACCTTCACTGATGAGAAGAGATCCTTTGCAGCATATGATGAACTTACTCGGAGGAGAGTGCAACCGATCACTCATCAATTGGATTGCCTTACCCTTAGAGCGGTTGATGTGGAGATTTCGAGTTATCCTATAGTGGTGGACCAGTACACATATGTCTTCCCTGTTTATGTCCCTGGTCAAACTCCTCATAGAGAGGTAGACTTTTACATCGACTTGTACCCCGAGATGACATTTTTATCTACACCAGCATATCGGATGGCTCCCGTGGAGATTCGTGAGCTATGGGTACAGTTGGAGAAATTGCAGGAGAAGGGTTCATTCGGCCCAAGGTTTCTTCTTAGGCAGCCCTGATTTTGTTCGCCAAGAAGGCGGATAAGAGCATGAGACTTTGTGTCGACTATCATCATTTGAACCAGGTGACTATGAATAACAAGTACCAACTTTTGAGGATTGATGACCTCTTTGATCAGCTGAAGGCAGCATGGTGGTTCTCAAAGATAGACCTCATATCAGGCTATCACCAGCTCAGAGTATGAGATGAGGATATGCAGAAGACGACTCTTAGATGTCGGTACAACCATTATGAGTTCTTGGGTATGCCATAGGGCATGACCAATTATCCAGCAGTGTTCATGGGACTCATGAACATGATTTTTCAGCCATTCCTTCAACGCTTTTTAGAAGTCTTCATAAACGACATTATGATCTACTTGACTAATGAGGAGGAGCATGCCCAACATTTCCAGGTAGTACTGTACACACTCTGAGAGCACCAGCATTATAGTAAGCTCTTGAAGTTCCAGTTCTAGATCCATGAGGTTCACTTTCTGTAAAATGTCATCTAGGAGGCTGGAGTTGTAGTGGATCTAGTGAATATTGAGGTGGTACTTTCTTGGGAGCCACCCAATAGTGTGATGGGGGTATGGAGTTTCCTGGGTTTGGCTGGATACTACCAGAGATTTGTGCTAGATTTTTCAAGAGTTGCAACACCACTATCAGCATTGAAAAAGAAGAGGGAACCCTTTGTGTGGTCGGAGAGATTCCAGCAGATTTTTTCAGAATCTAAGGCAGGGGCTGACTAGTGCCCCCATCATGAGGCTTCCGGATGAGGGTGTTGGTTACGTAGTCTATTGCGACGCATCAGGGACTGGGCTCAGATGTGTCATGATTTATGAGAGAGAAGTGATCACCTATGGTTCTTGATAGCCAAAAAACATGATAAGAACTACACTACCCATGAACTGGAGTTAGAAGTTTTGGTCTTCTCCTTGAAGATGTGGTGACACTATTTGATGGGAGAATATTTTACAGTCTACTTGGATCACAAGTGTCTCAGGTATATCTTCTCTCAGAAGGACTTGAACCTAAGAAAACGATGTTGTCTTGAGTTCCTCCAGCACTATGGCTTTGAGATAGTTTATAATCTTGGGAAGGAGAACATTGTAGCAGATGCACTCAACAGAAGTTCTGGTATACAGATTCTATGTGAGGCAATGGAGCAACTGGTCGCTTTGTAGATAAACTCTATGGATCGAGATGGAGTAGTTTTCCTTCAGTATCTGATAGTCACTCCCCCACTTCTTCAGAGAATTAGGGAGGTGCACTGTGGGGACCTTGACTATGAAGCATGATGTGATCAGATAGACATAGGACTTGCACCTGATGGATTTTTTGTAGGTGGGGAGCACATCCTCCTCTTCAGAGAACATACCATGGTACCAGTGTCACTTTAGGAGGAAGTGTTGAGAGAGTTCCACACGTACCCTCTAGCAGTACATCCAGGAGTGGCAATGATGTATCAAAACCTCTAAAAATATCACTAGTGTCCAGGGATGAAGAAATTAGTAGCAGAGTTTGTTTCTCGATGCCTCACTTGTCAGTAAGTGAAGGCAGACAATCAGGTACCAGCAGGCTGGGTTCATCCTTCAGAGGTCCGAAAGTGGAAGGGGGATGGGATATCCATGGACTTTGTGACAGGAAATCCATGTACATCCAATGGTCATGACTCTATTTGGGTGATCGTCGACCGACTCACCAAGTCGGCCCACTTCCTATCGATCATAGACCAGGGTTCAGTAAGGGGCATGGGACACCTCTATGTGCAAAATATTGTGCAACAACATGGAGTACCCCCGATGATCGTCTCTTATCATGATACATGTTTCACATCACGACTATGGAAGGGGTTGTATGAGGATTTAGGGATGTAACTTCATTTGGTAATTTCCTTCCATCCTCAGAAGGATGAGCAGACTGGGCAGACCGTTCAGACACTCGAGGACATGTTGCCTTCTTTTGTCCTTGACTTCTGTCACATCGTGGAGGATCACTTTCCTTTGGTGGAGTTTTCATACAACATCAGCTATCACTCCACCATTGGGATGACACCTTTTGAGGGGTTGTACGAGTGAACATGCAGATCACCTTTGTGCTGGACAGACCTAGGGGAGTCAACACTAGTGGGAGCCGAGATGGTACGGGCTACCAAATAGAAGGTGCAGATCATCCAATAGCGGATAAAGACTACACAGAGTAGGAAGAAGTCTTATGCTGACAGGATCTAGAGACCTTTGGAGTTCATGGATGGTGACCACTTCTTTTTATGGGTCTCAAATTGATGAGGTTTAAAGAGATTTGGTTAAGGCAGAAAGTCATCTCAAAGGTTCATCAGACCCTTTCAGGTCCTCATTAGAGTTGGTGAGGTGGATTACCTCTTAGCTCTTCCACCTCAATTGCACCGGGTGCATGATGTCTTCCATGTATCCCAGTCGAGGAGATATTTACATGACCCTTCTCACATCATCGACCAATGGAGATCTAGACATAAATGGTGGGGTGACGTTTTTGGAGGTTCCAGTGGAGATTGAGGATCGACAGGATCAGGTCCTTTGTGGGCATTCGATACCTTTGGTGCGTGTTCACAGGTAGCACATGAACCTTCAGGAGAGAACATGGGAGCAGGAGGCTCAGATGCATTCTTAGTACCCACACTTATTCCATGATTTTGAGTTGTGGCTTATGGGGATTCAAATCCTTTAGGTGGAGAGAGTGTAAATACCTTTAATTTCCATGTATTTTTTTTAAATATATGGGAATTTTACGATTCCACAAAAATTGACGGCGCGTAATTCTGAAGCCCAGTGTGCCCAGAATAAATTTCTAAACTTTTTCTAGGTACGTTCAGTAAACGTACGAGTGAGATTTTATAACTTTTGAACCGATGCTCAGAAATGAAATTTGAGGGCACCGTTGAACTCACAGTGCCGATATTCGCTTAAAAAGACCTTCACCTTGACCATAGTGGGTCGTGAGTGAAAGATAGTTTTTTTTTCGTGAAACAATGAAATAAATATAAATGTTAAAATTTTTATTTTATATGTCGGAATAAATAAAAATGTTAACATTTTTATTTTATTTGTTGAAAATTCTCAACATGGGTTATAGTGGTGTGGACCACCCGATCCTAAACCTCCCATGTGAATGTTTAGAGGTGGGGACAAGCTGAACTAACCCCCATTTTGAATTTAGGGGCAGCGACCACCCGACCCCTCTTAATGGGGGCAAGACCTCTCAATTCACCATTAATCCATTCCTCCCATTAATTGGATCCAATTAATTATGCCAATGTTGTACAATTAATTGTGCTGACAATTAATTGTTCCAACAATTTAATTTGATAAACATAAATTAATAAGGGGGATATTTTCACATTTTGGGTAGAATTGGGAGAGGAGAACCTTTTGGAGGATTATTTTCTCCAACGAAGAATGAACTCCCCAACTAAGAATGCTCACGTCGGTGAGGAACATCTTGAAAGACAATGAACCAACAACCAAGGAAACGCCAATGTCACTGACGTCCATCAATCACCAACGACTTCGTCTCTTTCCTCAAGAACTCTATCAACAAATCTCCAAGGTATGGGATTAATTATGTGTGACTATTGTTTCACATGTTATTCCCTTCTTAAAAAAAATAATGTGGATCAACTCTCTATCTAGTAGATCCAGGGATTATTTTTTTGCAGGTTTGGGAATAATAAATTGCCTGAGGTTTTAGGGTTTGATGTTATTCATTTATATTTTTGTCGAGCCAATTACTACCACTATAACATGGAGGGTGTAGTCTTAATAAACATTTCCCAACCTCTCTACCATTCTTCTTTAATGGTGTGTTCTTCTTGATGGAAAAATTCCACTTTGTGCCACGACGATGAATGGATGTGGCGGCCATCACATCATCGGCCGCAATGAAGGCGACGACTGCACGACTCCTCACTACCCTGTGGCCCTCTACGCTACCCCACGACTCCTCATCACCTCGTAGCCTCGGCGGCACCCTCCAACCTCGCCATCCTATGGCCATCCACACTGCCATGTGTCCTACGTAGCGCCCCGCAGCCTCGCAGCCTCGCGACTCTCCGCGACGACCTGCAGCTTCGCTGCCTTGCGGCCCTTCACGCCACCCAGTGGCCTCACCACCTCGCGAACCTCCGCGCCTCCCCACGTCTTCACAGCCCCTGAGACCTTGCCTCCTTGTGCCCTCACGGACCCTGTGGCACTTTCCACCTTGCACCCTCATGACCCCCGCGACAGTCACGACACCCCTCGCGGCCTCCGTGGCCTTGCGCCACCTTCCTGGCCTCCGCACCACCCAGTATGGGCCGGAACCAGCTGTCCAGGTCTAAGCAAATCGGGTTGGGTCAACCTAGGCTGGGTCGGTTAGGCTGGGTCCAACCAGACCGGGCCAACTTCAATATTTTCGCTCAACCAGCCATAACATTGGCACCGAGCGCCCTATTGATAAACCTTTAGCAGTGCTGGAAACCTTGGAGCGAGATGGTCCCTTTGAGTATACCTCATTGGAGATTTTGATAACTTGTATTATCGTCCGATTAGATCAAGAAGGATTCTGACTGAGCCCTTGGGACTAAATTTCAAATAACTTATTGATCAAGCGCCCGATTGACGCGCCTTCTATTGCATTGGGACCCCTATGGTGAGGTGGTCCTTTGTGATACTTCTTCAAGAGACATAGTGGTAGTTGGGGTATCAACCAGTGGATTTAGGACCAGACACTTTTGAAGATGAGAAAGCTTGGTGTTAGAACCCAGTAGCTCGCTGTGACGTGACGAATGAATATTGATCCTGTGTGGGTCATCACCAAGCGATCCCGTGTGGGTCAGCACTGAGAGATCATGTGTGGGTCAACACTGAGCAATCCTGTGTGGGTCAGCACTGAGTGATCCTTTGTGGATCATAACCTAGCGATCCTATGTGGGTTAGAATTGAACGATAATGTGCGGGTCAGAAACAATGCCTCATAATAGAGTAAGATGATTCAGTAGTTATATCTAATCTTCTCTACTAATGTACCTATGTTATACCTGGTGTGAGATGAGTTCGTACCTGTGTTTTACTTCCCTTTGTGGTAATACCTTGGTGGTATTGTTCTGTCTGATGTACCTGTCTGGTACTTACCTTCGTGGTATTCCTTCCTTTGTGGAACAGTTGAGCATTGGACTTTTGGGTTATACCCTCTGTTTCCTCATGATTGAGATGGGTATACTTGGAAACTTAGGTATATGTATGGGCATATACCTTAGTAGGGTTGTCAGTTGACTTGTTTTCATATCCTGTTCTGTGTTTGGATGAATGTGTTTACAGGTTATAAAGGAAATACCTTCCCAGTTTTAGGGAATACACCTTTCAGTGCATGTCGTCAGCCCCTGGCCTATGGAAGGCAGTCTTGGGGTAGTCATGGCATGGGCCCCCTGTGATGTGTCATGACACCACGACCCTATAAGCTTTGAGATGTTGTATTACATTAATAAATTAGAATAAGATACATGGAATTGCATCCTGAGGAACATAATATTTTATTAGTCTTGGTAAACTAGATATATATTTAAAATTACCACTGCATTTTAAAACATAACATTCACAAATAATTTCCTTTATTTTTCCATTATTCACCATTTTTGTAACCCTAAAAATCATTTATAATATTGTTCCTATAATGTAGGGAAAAAATTACACATATCAAATGGGTGATCTCACATGACCAGTATGGGTAAACATATAGTGGCAGCTATCATAAAAAAGAATAAATTATTATTTCAAGGTGATTAACTATATCACATTCCATTTTTTCAATAACCTATGAATAATAAGAAAGGAATGGATTATTATCATATAATTCCATTTAAATAATTATATTATAATGAATCTTAACAACGGATATTATACTAATCTAATAATCACATTGAATATCAATAACTAATCTCATAATGAGAGAATTCATAATATTGGACATCATAAACATACTATCAAGTAATAGGAGAAGACACCATACATAATCAGGAAAGACATTATCCAAAACCCAAACTAATTTGTCTATTGAGACATACCAATGCATCGAGGGGAAATAGTAGGCCTCACCCAACAATTACTATGTCAGATGAATTCCTCTAATTAAAGGAATGAAACATAATCAATATAAATATTCACATTAAAAACTAGAATAGGAAACAATAATACTTTAACCATTAACTATTAATGGTATCAAAAAAGAACATCAATAGTACAAATAAATCATAAACCATTCAACAAAATATGGTAAATGATTTCATAAGATATCAACCTCAATCGATCATAAAATCACTAAAATATTTTGACACAGATGAAAATACATTAATAAAATCATTAAAATTTTCTTGAGATAAATGCACTCTTAACATTGAAATTATTTATTTTAAATAGACAAATTTATTAAAGAAAATTTTGATTTGAAAATGAAAATGTAAAAATTTAAAATATTTATATAAACTATATATATTTGTGATGGTAGAAAAATCATCTCTTAGAACACAATTTAAAAACCATTCTTTATGTATTTTTGTTGAAATAGCCATAAAGTACCTCATTTAGAAAATAAAAAAAATCCTTAAAAAAAATTCTATAAAAATTATTACATGGGTAAAAATACATTAAAAATTTCATGGATATTATTTAAAAAATCCAAAACATATTTATAAACACGAACATGGAGAAAAAAGATATGATAATTAAATCTTTAAACATCAAGAGATTCTTATACCACTCTAAATATTTAAACAAGAATCCCCATGACATAATAACATTAAAAAAAATTAAATGAAATTATAAATAAAATATTAATGACATTATATGTCAAATGTTCTTTATAAAAAGGTCATAAAATATAGTCGGTGTATAATATCAAACTATGGCTCAATGAATTGAGATTGAGACAATGTCCCTTACCATAGGTTTCTATTAGTCAAATGTTCATTAATATCCTATTTAATGGTTTTAATAGTGTTATTTAATTATATAATAATCATAATAATATTTATTATACCATATATGGTCTTATTATATTATTTTATTACTTTTTTTTAAAACATTTCATTATTACCCTTGTTTCGTGTGTTAAATACTTCATTTTGCTATGCATGTTTTATCAATAATGTTTCATTTATTTTCTATAGGATACAGATCCAAAAATATTAAGAATGATATAAATTTAATAAATAGGATATTTAATCAGAAAAATGCATTTTTATAACCATTCATTAATGGTTAACATGGAAAATAAATCACATCGTGTCATTGAGACGGTAGGTCGTGCATATTCATGAGCAACGATATCATTCCTTTAATTGTGAAATAGTAAGGTAGGGGATATTATATTAATTTTCATAGAATAAATATCATTTAATAATTATAATATATATCCATTATTTCCATCATTATACTCATCTAAGTAATTTGGTGATGAAAGATAGATTACACAATGGTGTGCAGATGGTAAGTCGTATGTACGCACATGTGGGGTTTTCATTTTTCATAGGATGGATAAATCATAGAATATGGAAGTCACATAATCATAATAAAATAACATAATATATATTATACTTGAGTTATTACTTAAATAAAGAAACAATAAATTTAGAGGAAGTAGATGGATAAATGAATTGGAATGATTTGTTAAAATAATTACATCTTCTTCAGTGGACTTCCACAAGATCACTTATTGAGGGTTCACTAGTTGATTTTTAGAATAAAAAAATTATAACATGTATTAAGATATTATTATGATAAATGGAAATTATTTTTATGATATAGAAGTAATAATTTCATGTTAATATGTGGGGGATGCAGCTCCCTTTTATAATTGAGGTGAGGGGCACTTTTAGAAACTCTCAAAATAATTGATTGATATAAATTAAATTTCAATTAAAACATGATCCAAACTAATATATTTAAAGTATAAGATGATTATAGGTATAAATAATCTCAAATTTTAATTTTTAGATAGGTCTAGGTCCTATTATATTCTTTATATTTTGGTTTTAACCCTTATTTAAACCCTTAAACTCTTACTATTACTACATGTCTTGTTTCTATTTTAAGGTTAATATAGTAAATATAAAATACCAAAATAACCTTAAATGAGTCATTGATGATATTTTTAACTATATCTATGTAATATTTATTAATTTTTTATATTTATTAATTTTATATCATTTAATAAAATATTATTTATTTTAAAATACCATTACTATCAATTTTGACACTATTCATTACATGCCCTTTTAAAAAAATTATAACATGATAAATTTGAAAAAACCATTAATAAACCCTTTATATGTATAGTTCATATATAAAATTCATGTATTAAATTAATTATATAAATTTATATTTATTATAATAATTTTATCAAAATTTATTTCATATGTACCATAATTAACGAATTAACGTGTTACCATTGTGAAAGACAATAATTTAATTATTTCTCACCTAAAATGTAAAAATAAATTATCATATTGAATATTAAATTTTTATTATTCAAATTATTATTTATTGTCAAATTTATCTTCTGGATAAACATATATAAAAAATTTTACACTTATTTAAAACATGAGTATGGAATATTTTCCTTTCCTTAGAATAAAATACTATTGAAGTCATAATGTCATCCATTTTTCCCCAATATGAAATAAATAATTTATAAGGATAAATTTTATCAAAATTAAATCTTCAAATAAATGTTTTACAAGTTTGAAGGTAATTTTGTAAAACATATAATACTATTTTTACCTTTAATTATATGATTTTCCCTTACTCATGGTAATTAAAAAACCACAAAAGTTATTATTCATATTGTCAAAAAATAAAAGGGGCATATTTTAAAAAAATTATTTTATATTCAAAATATGGAATCCATTTTTCAAAATTCTAAACAAATAATTTTCAAAAATAAAATTTAAATTAATCCTATTGATAGAATGAGAAAACACGTTTTTTAATATTACTATACATCAAATGTAAATAAAAAATATAATTTAATTTTATAAATAAATCAAATGACTAGTCAGTTTTCAATTAAAATTCGTTATTTATCATTACTCATCAAAAAATGAAACTTCAAAAAAATACCCCAAATTTATCATAAGATAATATTTTAACCAACCAATTTCAAAAATTCTCTTTCATTTTTTTAATAAAATTTATAAAAGTTTCAAAATTTAGTTTTAATATAGGTTAACCATTAAAAGGATGTAAAATTACATTTTAGAAATATACATCTTTTTATTCCTAATATTGGATTTATTATTATATATTTCCTATAAATCACATAATATGAATTTAAAATATTTTATTAAATATATACTACTAAAATTTCACTAAAACCATTCATAAAAAGTGTAATGTTTAATTTTTTTCATATAAAACGTGTTTGTGCATAAAAAATAGTATTTCAGAAAATGAATTTCTTTATTTTAAAAAAGCTCTTACTCAAATTTTTAATTAATTGATAAAAAATAATAATTTTGAATACATTTTTAAAACATATTTTCCTAATTTAGTAAATTAATTTCATAATTTCCCTTTTAATATCTACTTAAAAACTTTAATAATATTTTAATAATAATATTAACAGTATAATGTAATTAGGTGAAACTCGATCATCCATATAACACAAACAATTGATGGAACTCAGAATTGTGTGTAACAAAAACCAAAAATGCATTAATTGTACCAAAATATAATATAATTGTTTCATATAGTATAATAGTAAAATGGGTTTTCATGTAAATAAATCATAATTTTGTCTAGTATTCAATTAAATGCAAACAAAAAAATTAATTTATTCTAATAAAATTAATTCATTAAAACCCATCACTACTAGAAAAATACCCTATACCAACGGTTTGGAACCATTGGTATAGGCCCCCAAACCGTTGGTATAAGGTATACCAATGGTTTGGAGGACCATTGGCAAGTAAGCTGTGACAACCGGTCTATACCAATGGTTTTGGGAAAACCGTTGTTATAGACCTATACCAACGGTTTTGAAAACCGTTGGTATAGATAAGATGAAAATCTATACCAACGGTTCTCAAAACCGTTGGTATATGTATTTCAAAAAAAAATCAGTGGGATTTGATCCCAGGACCTATAGTTTATAATTAAATGACTTAACCACTAACCTAACATGACTTTTGTGAACAGAATTTCATAAATATATATATATATATATATATTTATTGTTATAATTTTTTTAAATTTTTATTTATATAATGTTCTCGGTAAGAAGATTCGATAAAAAATCACAGGACCTATACCAATGGTTCTCAAAACCATTGGTATAGACCTATACCAAGGGTTTTGAGAACCGTTAGTATATGTCCTCTGATTTTTGGACATATACCAACGGTTTTGTACAAACCGTTGGTATAGGGGGGTATCTATACCAACAGTTTTGCCCAAACCGTTGGTATAGGTCCAAATTAATGATCTATACCAACAGTTTGGCCAAAACCATTGGTAAAAGTCATTTTTCAAATAGTGCATGGTGTGAAATTAATCCACCCATAATATGATTTACTCCATTAAAATGCATTTGTCTTACCGATTTGTAATAAATGAATGTTCTATCCATAGAAACCCTCATCTTAAAAATGAATACGAAAAAATAACTTTAAAAGGGAATGTTATAAACATTAAGGTTACCTGAAGTATCTCTAATGGCCCGAAGGCCTTCATTTTTTATTGATTTTGATAATCCACCTTTCAAGGGGTGTGGTGGAACCCTTACAAGGCTCCTAGGCTTAAGAATTACGTGGCCCATAGGCCTTAGAGGAATTCATTGCCCGTAGGCTTCAAACATCACATACAACCCAAACTAACTACTTGAAGCTACTCCTCCCTAGCATATTCATTGTGAAATCAGCTCTTCACATTTGCATGGTTGTTCGGCTAGGCTTTCCCATGCATGCACATTCTTGTCTTGATGGAAGGTGTCATACCCCTTCATTCTTGCAATCCATTTATCTTTTGCTATGGTGAAAGCTCATTGCTCCACCTCCTTCTAAAGCTTGTTCCTTGTTGGTTTTCTGGTTTTCATCTAGACTTAAAGTTTCCCGAAGGCCATGACGTGGCCTAAAGGCCTTACTGTCCAGAGGGCCTGAGTGGCCCGAATGCCTTAAAGGAATAAGAGACCAAATCTGTGGCCTAAAGGCCCAAACGAGGGAGTATTACCGGCTACTATAGTGCCTGCTATAGTTCCACCTATAGTACCTGCTACAGTTCTCCACAGTTCCCACTACAGGTCCTACTAAAGTGATGCTATAGTGCCAATTACAGTATATTATAAACAAATGTATTAGGATAAATATTTTTTAATAACCTTTTCCAAGAGTCAATTAATTTTTTTATTATATCATAACATAAATAAATATAATTACTTTATTTCATTCCTTATCATATGCACAATATCAATATTTGGTTTTTCATTTATTGTTCCATACATTATCAAATACTCTTAGAAATTAAAGGTAATTTTTCATTCCTTAATTACTAACAGATCATGAAGTAGAATAATAAGTCATTATACCTATCTTTAGATAACATCATAATAAAAGGGTTAGAATGGGTTTTACAATATAAAAAATCATAATATCGAGAGATAATAATTTAATGTATAAAACTTCATATGAAGTTTAGCTTAATCCATTCCATAAATGGTTAACCGTATAACAATTTTGGAAGATGAAAATTCAAATGTTATAAAAAATATTAAAAAATTTATCAAAATAAATTTAACATTGATACCTATATATAAAAATGTATCTATTGGTTTTCATATAATAAACATATTAATACCTTAATCATATTTTCTCATGAAACATTGTGATAACCTCAATAACAGTAAAACCATATTTAAAAAATATACTCTTCTTGAAGCTACTCCTCCCTAGCATCTTCATTGTGAAATCAGCGCTCCACCTTCGCATGGCTGTTCGGCTAGGCTTTCCCATGCATGCACAGGCTTGTCTCGATGGCAGGTGTCATACCCTCTCATTCTTGCAATCCATTTAGCTTTTTCTATGGTGAAAGCTCCTTTCTCCACATCCTTCTAAAGCTTGTTCCTTGTTGGTTTTCTGGTTTTCATCTAGACTTAAAGTTTCCCGAAGGCCATGAGGTGGCCTAAAGGCCTTACTGACCCGAGGGCCTAAGTGGCCCGAATGCCTTAAAGGACTAAGAGACCAAATCAGTGGCCTAAAGGCCCAAACGAGGTAGTATTACCGGCTACTACAGTGCCTGCTACAGTTCCACCTATAGTACCTACTACAGTTCTCTACAGTTCCCACTACAGGTCCTACTACAGTGATGCTACAGTGCCTACTATAGTATATTATAAACAAATGTATTAGGATAAATATTTTTTAATAACCTTTTCCAAGAGTCAATTAATTTTTTTATTATATCATAACATAAATAAATATAATTACTTTATTTCATTCCTTATCATATGCACAATATCAATATTTGGTTGTTCATTTATTGTTCCATACATTATCAAATACTCTTAGAAATTAAAGGTAATTTTTCATTCCTTAATTACTAACAGATCATGTAGTAGAGTAATAATTCATTATACCTATCTTTAGATAACATCATAATAAAAGGGTAAGAATGGGTTTTACAATATAAAAAATCATAATATCAAGATATAATACTTTAATGTATAAAACTTCATATGAAGTTTAGCTTAATCCATTCCATAAATGGTTAACCGTATAACAATTTTGGAAGATGAAAATTTAAATGTTATAAGAAATATTAAAAAATTTATCAAAATAAATTTAACATTGATACCTATATATAAAAATGTATCTATTAGTTTTCATATAATAAACATATTAATACTTTAATCATATTTTTCCTTGAAACATTGTGATAACCTCAATAACAGTAAAACCATATTTAAAAAATATACTCTTCCTAATTCTGTACAATTAATATAGATTATTAGATACATTACTAGAATCCAAAAATTCTCAAAACATCATGAATGATAACATAAACCAACATAAAAAAATCATCATACATTACCATGTTAATAAATACTATCAAATTTACTTGATCCAAATTAATAATCTCTTTATCCAAACGAAACATAATTTTCTCAACATTAGGAAAAAATTTAGGGTTTCCTTCCCTTGATCAAAATATAAAATTTCCATTAAGTCGTATTTCTATTCAATAATCACCATTAAAAAACAAATCACAAATTCTTAATGAAAAATATATATTTCATGATTCATATAGCATAATAATTTAATTACAATACACATATACTTCAATAATCCAACATAATTCTTAATCCATTACATAGGCTTCATCATACTATTCTATAAAAACCTTTTCTTAGAATAAGAAATATGAATCTTATATTAAGGATACTTGACAAAAATTTGACTATTATTATTACCATTAATGTTAATAATACAATTATCACATCATATTCTTTTCACATGTCATTCATGAACTCTTTATCCTAATTAGTATAACCAATAATTGTACCACAATCCTTATTCCCATCAAGAGATTTCCACTTTTGATAAAAATTTTCATAATTGCCATAATTTCCACAGTATGAAAATTATATTTTAGCTAGTTATTTCTTGTTGTGTCCATTGAATAAAAACATAAATCATGTTGTGAGTAACACTTATCATAGTTTAGAAATACATAGTAATTAAAATTACTTATAGGATATCTAAATTATGATACCTAATTCATCAATCTATAATGCTTTTGATTTATCCATTCATATTACTATTCTACTTACATCATTCAGGATGTTTCATAAATATTTTATGAATTTCCAAAGAATACCCCCCATTAGTGTAAAACTAGGTAAAAAAGAGGGCATGTTGTCATGCACTAGTTCCCAATGATGTCTATCTCTATATTATGTTTTTAAGGTTATAACCTTTATGTGAATCCATCCATGAGACACATCACCTTGTCATATACATACATGGATGTATTTCTTAAAAACCACTTTCTCTATCCTTTACCAAAATTCCTTAACATTTTCCTACACATTTATCCATTCATAGACTTATCAATAGAGACATTTATTGACATATAATTATAAGTATCCCTAGGTAACAAATTAATTTTTTTCACCTTAGTTTCTAGAGTATGACTAAAATTATCTTTTGATACCAACTATAATGACCTAGGCTTTACATACATGTATATTACATAATTTTAGATTAATATTCAGAACATTACAAAAGTACAAAACAAAGAACTGTAATAGTCTAGTGTATTTTAAAACATGGAACACATTATTATAATTTTATGAAATATCTTCATCATATCCCATAATGATCACCCCTTTGTCACTCCTACATATAACTTTTCTTTAAAACCTTGAGAGTGGAAATATATGAAAGGATAAATTCAGATTCTTAGTAAGTGTAAATAATAGGGATGTGTAAGCATAGTCATGAGCATAAGTTTATAATAACATGATCAAAACATTAAAAGATCATACACTTCATATCAAATATAACAATCCAGAGTTATGTTTTAATTATTTAAATTCAAGAAGACATGAATCATAAGGGAACAAATATTGTACACCAATAAAATATAAGATAGAAATAATATATGAAATCATGGAATATACATAATCATAAAAAAAATATTTTTTCAAGGATACCTACAAAGACCATTATAACATGTTACACTTGGAAAATTTACCCATATACATAATTAGGGATTGGGATAACATCATATGTACCCTCTTGTTTTAGGTATTGGTCAAAAAAAAATATTTTCCCCATTGTTTTCAAGATTGGGATAAAACTCGCGTACCCTCTTGTTTTTGTGCTTGGGATATAACCCATATACCCTCTTGTTTTTTTGTGGGATAAGACCTATGTACCCTCTTGTTTTTAGGATTGTGCTACAACCCATACACCCTATATTTTTTAACTTGGTCTACAACCTGTGTGCCTACTTTTTTTTGGAATTAGGCTATAACCCACATAGCCTATTATTTTTAATCATGGGCTACAACCCGTGTAACCTATTTTATGGTATTGAGATACAACCAATGAACCCTCTTATTTTTAGGATTGGTATAAAACCTATGTAACGACATGTTTTTGGGCTTAGATACTACCCGCATACCCTCTTGTTTTTTTGTCTTAGGTTAAAGCCAATGAAACCTATTGTTTTTTGGATTTCGATAAAACCCCTGAACTCTATGGTATCATATAGAATTTATCATTATCTAATGCATTGGAGGGATATATATGTTTCCCCCATTATAGAATAAAATCATAAATATATGTTCCACAAGATAATAAACTATTTATCATATCATAACCCATGAAGTGAAATGGGTATAATAAAAATATCATCATATCATAACCTAGGGAAAGGATATCATTTTTACATTCATTTCATCACATAATAACATGTGGAAAGTATCTGGTTTGAAAATAATATAACTCATGGAAGAGAAACATATGTCATAAATTATTTAATTATAACATTATCCATCTAATAAATAATATGAATGGAATTCATGAATCAAATACCCTATAAGGTGTGGTTAACACCAACTAATCTGTTATAGGATGGAAATTTTGTTTAAAGATATTTTAATATATTTTTGGAGGAAGATATCATTTCAACTTTGAAAAACTGTTTTTAAATTTCAAAAACTTTTGAAAACCTTTTTATTTTAGAAAATCCTTGAAAAAATATATAACAATATTTGATATATTTTATTAAAGAAAATATAATATAATATTTTTTAAAATAATTATTTTTGAAATTGAGATTATTGTATCATATAAGATAATTATATAAAATATTTTGGAAAACATGCATTTTGAATAAAATTGATTCCATACTGAAGAGAGAAATGTAGGTAGGCTTTCATAAAAAAATTTCTTAATTATCTTAAGTACCTAATAATGGATAAAATGGTAACATTACAGGATGATATCATGATTATTCATAGTATAAGAAAAATAAATATATTTATTGAGATATTAATCATAATATTTCATCAATTAAATAATAATCTTAAGGAATCTTGATAAATAATGAGATTGTTGCAACAATCTCATTCCACTTTGGTAACATTTAATAATAATTACAAAAATATAAAAAATTATATGAAGATTATAATATCATTAAAATTACAATAATAATGATATAAAAAACCAAATGATAGTATATATATCTCGTAAAAGAATGTAGGTTCATAACATTACATGTGTTTCAATGAAGGAAAATTCAGATAAAATTACATTAATTATTTTTCAACATTCAAACCATAAACCCCATGAATTGGAGATACTAAAATCGATTTTTATCTATTAATAATTATCATTATAAGAATAATAAAATACATAAACTAGTATCATACACACCACATGTAATAAATAGGTGGTTAACATGGCCTCCACCTCACAAAAAAATAAAAGTGAGACGGAAATCAATTACAAGTTGAATAGAATTTTATTCTTAAGATACAATAAATAATAGTATAAATTAATACTTTTAATAATATTAAATATCTAAAATTAATTCTATAAATTTCCATAGGAATCTATATACACCACAAAAAATAAATTAGTGGTGAATATGGTATAAGTCTCGTGGAAGTAAAATTGAGACTAAAAGTTGACTTTCTACTTGAGTAACTTTTGAGTCATGAGATCCATGAAATAAAAACATAAATTTTAATATATAATATCATAAAATAATATAAATTAATGATATAACATATCATAGATCATTTTATACACCACACAATAATAATTGTTTTGTGAATATAACATATATCTCACAAAAATAAAAGTGATACGAGAATACCCTTCCTATATGAGTTTCTTTTGAATTGTGATCCCAATAATAGAATAACAACAGTTAAAACATTAATTATCATTAAATAAAAGTAATTAATTTTTTAAAATTTTATATTTTACAATATACACAAAATAAACGAAGCTTGTGGGGAATATGGTATGTATGACAGAGATTAAAAAAAGTGAGATCAAATTCCACTACCTTAAGTCTGGAATTTCATCATACACATTAAAATATATAGCATAATAAATATAACATTATATAAAAATAAAAAAACACCATATTTTTATATATAATACCATATGTAATTTTTTATGACATTATATTAACTGTTTATTAGCAATTTCATCTTAAAGTTGTGATTCATGTAATAACCTTTTTGTTTTTCGTATATATTTTGAGTTTTTATTATTAATCCTATTAATTATATCATTATTTAATTATTTATAGAATTAATTAAATGATATAAATATCATATATATTTTTTAAAAATTTATTTTTAATAATCTATAAATTATATGAGTAGTATATTATATACACTGTTCATGGAGACAGTAGGTCGTATGTACACATGAATGTTGTTTCAATTTTCTTATCATATTTTGAAGGAATTAAAAGTAAATGTTATATATATATATATATATAGTTTAATTTTTAATTATTATATAATATAAAACAAATAAGTTTATTAATCTCATCTTTAATATTTTAAATGTAAAGAGCTAAAAAATTACCACACTTTGAGGAGGTGGTAGTACATATGTAAGAAAATTAAGTTATAGTATTCCCAATAGTAAGTAAGTATGATTTTATGTGTTATTTAATATCTAAAAAAGAATAAAAATATAATAAATATCAAATATATAATATAAATGTTTTATTTTCATCATTATTTCCATCCTTTAGAGGCGGTTATGGAAGAATGAGCGACACAGTTCATGAAGTGGTAATCGGTCGTACATGCGAGAAATGACTTGAATCCCATTTGATGGATGTTTGTGAAGGTGATTTTTATAACATTATCAATAAAAAAATTTTATATATGATACTGATGGTTTTTAAAAAATTTATATAAAATATTTAATGTGTGGTGAAGCTAATATAATAGAAGAGCTTGTTAAAAAATGTTTCCTCTTCTTCAGGCAGCTTATTTTGGTTTGCAAAAAAAGAATTTATTGGATTCTTTTATTAATTTTTTTGATTATAGGATGAGAGTATAGATGTTGGATGATTATTTGGGTAGTGTTTGGATGATACAAGGGGATTTATATGTGTGAATAAGTGAGGGGTTCAGTTCCCTTTTATATTGTAAGAGGAGATTCATTCTTGTTAATACAAAAAGGTAAACACTATTGAGAGGTCTCACTTACATAATGGAAATAAAATTGTATCTAAAACTTTTTCTAGGTAATTTGAAAACTTATTTTTAATGTTTATGCATGAAGTAAACATGTTTTAACCTTGATTTATATAATTAATTTTAATTACTTTCACAAATATTTTTTGTAAGAAAACAATGTTTAAATCGATAGAAATTATAAATAATGATTATTTCTATTTTTTAATAATTTTTTTTCAAATTTCTATCACATAATTGGATGAGAATAATTTTAAATTAACCTTATTTATGAGATGAAATTATTATTTTTTAAAAAAATTGTTCAAAACATTGAAATGTTTTATATCCAATTTCAATGTGACATTTATTAAAACAACCTTAATTGGAATATTATATTTTTAAATTTTATAAATATTATTTAAAATGAAATAATAATATAATTTATCTATATAAATAAATTATATGAAAATTCATTTTTTAAATAAAAATTGGTATTTTTTTCTATTTAACAATAAATGAAACTTCTCTGAAAAACACCAAAAATAATCATATGTTAAGTTTTAAATTATTCCTTAAAAATGTAGTTTTTTTTTCAAATATAATTTTGAAATGTGTAAAAAAATATTTTTAAAAAAAGTGTTATATTCAAAGGCTGTGAAATTACCTTTAGGAAAATTCATCTTTTGTGCCTAAAACAGGATTTATTATTTTCCCTTATCTAAAAAACATAATATGAATATTACATAATTTATTGAATATATAATATATAATAGCCATAAAAATTAGTCATTAAAAGTGATTTTTTTTATTTAATGTGATAAATTGTGTGTGTGCATAGAAAAATTGTTTCTCTGAAAATGAATTACTTTTTTAATGGTTCTTACTCCCACTTATAATAAATTAGAAATCAAAGGGTTTATTATAAATACATATGTAAAAAATATTTCTAAATTTTTTTGTATTACTCATAACTTGAATTATAATGGAAATGTGATAACTATAATAATATTTTTATAATATTACTAATATTATATTGCAGTTCAGTAAAATAAATTCCTGATTGTAAAGCAGGATATCAAATGAACTCGGAAATGTGTGTACCAAAAGAAAAAAAATAGTATTCTGTGTATCCCAAGATAATCTAAGTGTTTTATTAGTTCAAGATTAATTATCTATTTTGTGTACAGTAAGAACAACTAGGTGTGCTGTGAAATGAAATACATCAATGAAATTTAATTTCTTTGAACATACATATTTCAGAAAAACTCAGGGTGTTGCAACATTTTAAAAAACATTTCATCAAAACAATTCCTTGAAAATCATTTCATAAATAAATCTCACAATGATTTCAAAATACCATTGTTTTTACCAAAACAAGGGGACAACCATCTTTCCTCAAAAAACATTTTCCACACACACGATTCATTAATTCTAATTCATTTCTAAAAAAAATATATTTATACGAAATTGGATAGAGATGGAACCACCTACCTAAAACTCGGTTATTACATACCATAAATGGTATCCACCAACATTGAAGAAAAAAAATTCAACATAGAGGCTCAATAATAAATCATTGAATCTCAAAATCAATTCAACACGAAAATATGTCAGGGGAGAATATAACACAAAACACACCTAAAGAAACTCACATGACACAATATAACAAACACAATGATCAACCTCTAGAGGAAAATCAAATATTGGATCTAGAAATAATCAATAGAATCAACACCTCAAGACCAAAAAATTTAAAAACGTAGTGGAACGACACTGATGCGACCAATGAAAATGAAGAATCATATAGATAACATACCATGAGAGACTCTGCGAGTCCATTATAAATATCAATCACCAAACGTAATGAACCATATGTAATGGAGGTCCCCAGATTCACTAGGCAGATATCCTGGGTTTTGATAGATATTATTGCATATTGAAGGAAAATAAAATAATATGTGCAGCATCATTAAAACTACTAATCCTTAGACTTTTACTACATTAACCCATTCATGGAATGAATTTCATGATTTTCAAAATATATTGAAAAAAGAATCACATCTTAATAAAAATAACAATGATCAGTCATTTCATTATTTTAATCTATTCCAAAATAAGTAGACATTTCAAACTATGTACAAGTTCAAAGAATCTACCTGGAAAAAGATTCATGTTATATAACTAGTTTAGGACATGAAAATTATTTATAGAAAGATTCTCTAGAAATTATTAGAAAAATACCATGGGTCAAACTAGACCCCTAAGAACATATTCTTAATATTTTATTATATCTAAACCTTGAATCCATAAATTTCAGAAAAATTACATCCTCAAACATTAGTTATTTTCCCAATAAAATTCTATCTACCATCCAGAGTCCCAAAAAGCTTCAAAATAATGAGGTTAAAAAGGAGAGATAATAAATATATGAAAATATTAGCTGGATGTTATAGTGATATTTAATAGGCCCTTTATCCCCCCCAGTATTCATCAATGATGTATTCTATGGTCTCAAATTCATATGAAATTAAATATTCAATGATAAGGAATTGTCTATATTTGTTGAATAGGTGGTGTCAATACATGATAAAAAAATCATTCCTAAATGAAATAAAGATGATTTAGTGCATCATATTATCAATCCAAAGGTTGATACCTTTTACCAAGAAACTATTATTGATATTTTTCAATAGAATATAATTTCTCATGAATTATATTCAATAGTTTATGTGTTGGTTAGATTTATCTTTCTGATACATCTATTTAGGATCTCTTCGTCAAAGAGAAATTTCTATTGGAACGATATTTCCAATCCTCCTAATGATTTTTTCATGGATTCAAAAGTGTTTATTAAGGTATTTATTCTAATTTAGGGACAATTGTTTTTGTATTTTTTCCATATAAAATTATTTCACAAGTTCATGGAATGTTATAGAAAAAATTATATGTCTACAATGGTTACAGGGGAAATTGGGATTCTGAATAGTGATTCAATTGGGACCAAATTTTTAGTTACATAAGATTTAATACAATTTGTTTCATCCATTCATCAAACTTATATAAATTTATTCTTATTATTTCATGACACACTTATCATTTTTCCACTACAGTGGTGGACACATAAGTCATGTGAATAATAGGACTATCTAATGTTAACCAAAAATTTTCCATAATCATTTTGAGTATAGTATTGAAATAAAATCAATCATGCCTTGTATACCATAATAATTTTATGGTAGATTTATCTATTTGGATGTTAATTCAATATATCCTTTTTATG
Source organism: Viscum album (assembly GCA_963277665.1). Classification (NCBI taxonomy): domain Eukaryota; kingdom Viridiplantae; phylum Streptophyta; class Magnoliopsida; order Santalales; family Viscaceae; genus Viscum; species Viscum album. Next base: position 880,025 of record CAUJRU010000197.1, read on the forward strand.
ATTTATAATGTCTAATAATGATTCCATGTTATTTTCTATACCTGAGATGGAAAATACATAGAAAAAAAAATTCCATAAAAATAGGCCATGTTATTTTACTCTGTAATGTTTTAGGGAGTATACACCATGTTCAAGTTTGAAATTTTGGTATCTGGAGACATAAAATGTTTCTTAAATATGAGTAACCATATTAAATAAAAATGGTTAAGGGGATTGATCAAACATCATTTCTTGATTGTGTCTAACAGTAACAGATTCTGATTTTCCATATTTCCATTCATATTATGGTGGTGTCCACCAATGTTTTTTTGGTTCAACTAATATCATATTCAATCCATTGTGTTATTATAGTTATACATTGAAATAATCCAATATAGTTTTTTGTAATGACCATTGATTCCCATTCATCCTGGGGATTCTATAAACATATTTAAATCAACAAATCATCGTGGATTATTGTGTTTACAGAGTAGGTAAAACCCTCTAGTAATGAATCCTATAACACTATCATTTTCATTTCATTTATAATTGGATAGATCAAAGACACATTTTTTATTTTATATTGTAAAAAATTGAATACTAACTACTACTATATTTTATTGTACTTATAATGGATCTAACTACAAAATTATTTAATAGATGAATGGAAGTCTTTCTAGATCCTTAAAATAGTATCTATGATTTTCATCTTATTATTTAACCATGATTCTGAGCATTTAACACCCCAGTACACAAAATATGTAAGTTATTTTTCTATGTCCCTCATTAAATCAAACAATGATTTTTTTGGTTTTTAATGTTGAGTAAAGGAAAAATAAAATCCAACCACTTAGGTATTGGGTATCTCATTACCAATACTAGTGATCATCTTCCTTCATTGACCTCCATATATAAATGAATGTATCATGTAGTTATACTTGTGATGTTACTAACAAGGCTTACATTTAAGACAATATATGTTCATAATTTTCATATTATAATATCTCATGATCTTGATATTTATTAATTTCATGAATTTGTGTTTTATATTGAACTAATGGAGGAAATTGTTTATAGATGATTGGTATTGTAATTAAATGAATAGGATAGTGTTATCTTAATTTATTTAGGTAACTCTACTATATAATTATTTGTTTTAAAATTGAATTTTATTGAAGATATGTTTTTAGAAATTTTATTGTTACTTTAACTTGAAAATCATACTCCTTAGTAATTTTCACGTTAGTAAATAAAGACTGATTTTTTCAATTTTCATTATTCTATCATAGTACTACCCATATTTTTCGTTGGTAGAGAAGGTATTTAAATTTTAATGTGGTGAGTGGTTAGTGGACTTACATGAAACCTTTACCTTATCTTTGGTAATAAAACATTTAATGGGTAGTGGAAAATATTTTTTTATTCTCTAAGATCATGGACCAATTATTGTTTTAGGGACATTCTACTTATACATTTTCCACTCTACGAGTAATTATTTTGATAGATTGTTACCATTTTCCATTTCATTCCTATTATAATTTTATACAACATCATTATTTTTTGTATTAATGATGTATCCCCCAAATTTGGGAACTAATCATTAGTTATACTAGAGAAATATGAGATTTCCCAGACAACATAATACCTTTATGGGGAAAATCAAATTCATATTTCACTTAGAAAAAATGAATGGATGTTTTGGTATACCCACCCTAATTTATTTTTAGTCTCTTAATTTAAAATTACCTTTATAATGAAGTGGGAGGTTTCTCAGGAAAGGCCATTTTAATCAAATTCCCTATAAAATAAATCAAAATTGATTCTACTCAAGTGGTTGAGTCACCAATAATAAATTGGGAATCTAATAAGGTTATTTCATATAGATATTAAGTTACCCAAGAGAATAAAAAGTTACATGAATATAGAACATAATTAGTTTATATATCTCATTATCTAATGAATGATACCAAGTGTGTTGGTGTAGGTAAAAAAATAAAACATCCCCATGGGATAGGGAATCTATTATTTTATTTTGGTTATTAAAACATACCCTTTTTCTTTAAATATAATACTATAGAAGGGGTTTTATATATCATTTTTTTGATGGGTTTACATAAGAAATTTCAATTATCGTAGAAATTTTTTTATTAATATGTTGAGATATATTTAGGTTCACCAATTATTTTATTATTCTAAAAAAATTATGTAAAATACATTTTATTACTCATTCCCAAAAATTATTTATTTATAAACTCATGATACAATGAGGTTATATGTGATTAAAAAACAAGTGTATCGAAATATATAATTAATATAAATATTTGAGGCAATGATATTACAAGATGCCCTTCCAAAATTATCCTCATAACAAGCGATTTGGTTGAAGTATAACAACAAAAATCCTCCAAAAACTCTATTTTAACATTTATAAAATCCTTATTAATACAATAAATCATATTTTGGATTTTAAGTAGCAATATTATATTTTATTATTTTATATATATTACCTAGAGACCAATGATATCTGGGTAGAATAAAAATTAACATACAATAATTTCCCATCTAGCTCTATGAGGTGATCATGATACCATTGATAATGTTAGTGTATATATTATAGATAGTTTAACATCATACATATATTATGAGAATATATGGTAGTATTTCATCTCTAATAATGTTGTTAATAATTTAATGTTTTACATCATTAAACAATAATATTATTAGATTTTTTTCAATTGGATAACTCTATCCTCTTGATTTTGAAACCTTTTCAATATATGAAAAATGTTCCCTCAACGTAATCCCAAAACAATGGAGTATTAATAATTTTTTTACTTAGTAAATTGGATTCATTTTAAATATCATAAACTAAAAGAACTAATAATTATTGTTTTTTCAACTCACCCACACATTGTGAGGAGAAATTTATAGTTGGTTCTTGGGTTCCTAATATATATACTTTTTTCAAAAAACTATTAATTGAAGTGTAGATTTTGAATTCTCCTATAATGAGAAGTTACCTTAAGCCACATTCTCTAGGAATTCCTCCATATTCCTTTTATTTACCATTATAAGGGGCCATATGGGTTTTTTTTGTTTTTTTCTATCAGGGTGACATATATAGTTATCAGGTGCTTTAATTCTATGTAGTAGACCTCTGTTGCGGTTGGGTTCTTGATCTCCATAATGGGGGCCTGTTTTCTTTTTTATCAATTTTTCACCATTGCGAGAAACATCATGGTTGTTGGGTGCTTATCAATATGGGTTAGACCTTCATTTCTTTTGAATACTTAATCTCTAAGTATATAAACTATATTTTTTTATTGATCAATAAAATGAACACCTACAGGGTTATTTCATGCTAGATCATAATATTGAATAACCTTATGGTTTCTATGTTCTTGATCCTCATAAATAAGACCAAAATGGTTACATATTTCCTAAACACCAAAATAATTACATCCATATTTTAATCTACTTAATCATTCAATGGAGGTCCTCTATGGTGGTGGTGTTATAGATTTTCTCCATAGGTATGTTCTTAATATCAAATTCCATGGGAAGGAACATAGTAGTTGAAATTTACTCTATTACTTCATAAGAATAACCTATATTATATCTGATTTATTGATCACCATGTAGAAGAACATCATGGTTTTAGAATTATAATTTCTAGTGTGAGGAGGACCTTGATGTCGAATACCATGAATACGACCTCCATGGGTGAATTTTTCATATTTTTTTATGGAGGACCTCTATTCTAGTTGGTTTCCAAAGATGCACATTTATTACCTCAAGGGTTATAGTATTGCTAAATTTTGTAATGGGTATTAAATCCATGTTGGATACCACATGGATCATACATATTATTGAAATTTTCTTATTTTTCATCATGGAGGGGTCCTCCATTATATCTATTGTTATGAATGCTATAGGAAGGACCTATATGATTATAAATTTGTTGATTTGTATTATGGGGTTGAACCTCATGTTATATAATCTCTGTGTTTATCCATGGTAGATAATTTCTTATTTTTTATTAGGGAGAGTAGATTTATTATATCTATTTTCATGATCTTGATTGGGAGAACTAATGTGGTTATAAATGTATTGATTATTTGAATGGGGTGGAACTTCATATCAGACTAATATTTATTCACGAGGTGGAATTATATAATGAGTACCATATGAAGGGACTCCTATGATATATATTTAATCATATCCATGGGGAGGACCTTCATGAATAATATTCATGTTAGTGTTGGGAGGACCTCTATTATGGGTGTTATAAAGAGGACCTCTAGAGTTTTATAAAGTGTATTTGTAAGTAGGTCCTTTAGATTAGTTATTATTGTATCATATAAGTGATGTATGGATAATGAATTTAATAGTGTACACTGTAATTATGTATGATTCTTCATGATAATGGGTATCTATAATTACACATGGACCATTTTTTGAATATATTGATAACTCATAGGGGTTCTAGTGGTAGTCGATATTTGAACCTACTCTTAAGCATAAATGATTTGTTTTAAGTTACCAAGGCTATATATTAAATAGTTTCTTTTGGAGAGATTGGGGATCTATGGTAGTTATGAAAAACATAAAATTTAATATCCTTTTTAAGGCCCTAATGTAACTATTTAAATACAAGAGGAACTCGGTTTCTTAAAATTCTCAAATTTATTCAATAATTAACTCTATTGAAAGGCTTAAAAAGTGGATTTAGGCCATAATATGGACCTCATTCCTATGCTATCCACTCTTTGTGAGGAAAACCATTGTGACATTAACTAGATATGATGACATTATTTAGGAAATTATATACCATGGAACTTTCCACACAATGATGAATGCATTGAGTGGATGAGTGTATTCCTTAAAGGTTGGTAGAAATTAATTCACATAGATAATTGTATATATTAAGGTTTTCACAATCATTTAAATAATATATAACCTAATTAAAATATGATTTAACCTAGTCTTGATTAGAATCTAGACACCATATAGTATGTTACCTATGTGAAATGATTTTATATTTAGGGAGATTACAAAAATGGGAAATCTGTATGTAGAGAAATATATATGAGAACCCGTGGTCCATAAATGATATTTTATAAAATGGATGTAATGGTTGGGTCCCAATTTTTTCCCAATAATTCATTAATGGGAACAGATTTAATAATTTTACTCAGTTGATGTATATAAAAAATCATGAGTATTAGTCATCTTATAGGGGCTATGTTACTATTTCCTAAAATGATATATTAATTTATGATTTTTTTGTGAAATCAATTCCTATAGAAATATCTATTATAATTTCATTTAAATAATTGGTTGATACCCTTAATTCACGAGAAAAAAATATATGAGAGGTTCCCAATCAACACATATTTTATTATAGAAGGATGAGATATTTCCTAAACAGACAAGTCTCATCTATTTGAAAAAAAAAACAATATTATAGCATTCTAAATTGTTGAAATTTATTTAATTCCATTTAAAAAATGAGCTACAGATTATCATGTAAATAATTAGAAAATAGGCGTTCATCATAACTAAAATAATAATTTGAAACTAAATTAACCAGGAAATTTTCTTCGTGATATACTTATGTCATTCTAACATAATGAAATTTTAAAAAATAAACATCATATTTGATATTGTGTATGACTTGCAACAAGAAGTGTAGAGGGGTATATAATATACCAAGAAATTAAAATATATTTAAATATAATTATATTCAGTCTCTTTAATATCAATTATTACATGGAACACTAATTTTATCTTTTTTTACACTCAAAAATGATTTTCTTCTATAACTTTCATGGCATCCAAGACTGATTCCTACCGAAAAAATAGACAATTAATATTATTATTCAGTATGAAAGTTATCACCTAGTAGTTAGAATTTAATTTATTAATAGTGTTAAATAAATTATTAAAATACATATTTAACACATATATACTATACTAAATTAATTATAAATAAAATAATAATAATTTAAAATAAAAAAGAAATGTTTTCTAAAAAACAACTTTTTTTCAAAAACATGGTTTTGTCATATTTTACACACATGACTAAGAAATTATTTTTACAAATTAAAGATAATTAATTTGATAAAAAATTCATTCTTTACTGAAATAATAACATAATAGTATTAGGGTTCTATTTTGGTTTTTTTAAAGTTTTATTTTTTGAAGAATAGTGAAAATACTGAATATTAATTAAATAATGCCATATTATTTAAAAAATTTATAATGTCAAATTGCTATTTTTAAGTTTTTTTAATGTATAAATAGTTAAATATTATATCAATTTATCCAATTTATGTAATTATATTACATTTTTTTTTTGAATTTAGATATAAATCCTTTGAAAACATTTGAACATTTTTACATTAAAAAAACGCATTCTCATGAAGTTTGTGGGGTTAATTTTAAATTTAATTTTTCCATATATGTGAATTTAATTTTGAAAAATAAATTCCATATTTAGTCTCATAATAAATTATAATTTTTAATAAATTTGAAATTAATATTTTACGAAAATTAATAATGAAATAGTAAAAAATTGTTATCATGGTTAAGGTAAAAATTATCTACTGGTGGGATAAAAAATAATATTAAGAATTAAATGACCTAAAGACTTATATAAAACATATTATAGGAACATATTTCAACAATAGTTTGTATAGGTATGATAATAGATCATTTTTAGGTGTGTTACATAAATAAAAAATGGTGGAATTGAATATTTTCAAAACAAATACAAGTGTGCCACTCACACCACTATTTAAAGGACACCCCTAGCCTCCCCACTTCACACCTTAAAACCAGGTTGGTTACTTTAATCCCTCCAAAAATAACTTCCCAAATTACATACCCTTATCAAATGAGATTTATTTTGTGCTGAAATTCAATATAGAAAGTCTTTTATTGCAATCCTAATGAAGATTTCTTAAAAAAGAATAAATGTTCTTGAACGAGCATTTTTTATTTTATTTCTTTCTCCACCTCCTTAAATTCATATTAAAATATGGTTATATAATAACCATATTATATACCATACAATTATATGTTTTTATTATAATGTAATTAACTAAACAATCCCCAATTTCACCAAATAAATTACCAAACCATCATTCTTGTGTATGGGGGACTACCGCCTCACAAATTGATGTCATTTGTTTTTTTCATTTCCCCATCTTATAGTAGGTTATGATGATAGATATAAAGTATATATTTGATATTTATAAAAATATTATACCTTTAGAGTAATTATATAATATATACATACATATATTAATTTTCATTTTGTATGATTCATGATAATGTCGCTCGTATGTTTACTGAAGTACTGCCATGTGGGGCAATGTGATTCGTGTTCATTAACACTTCAATGGAATGTAAATAAGAATAATCCTAATGATATATTTGATATAAAGATAATAATTATGATATTAAATCTATATTTATCATTATTTAATGATAATATATATATATATTATTTCATACTATTTTTACTCAAATGAAAGATGATATTGTCGCTCGTGTACGTGTGGACTATGAAGTTCATGAAATGAGTTGACACTATTTTCATCACCACACCACATGAATGACACACATATATATTTTTTATGAACTAATATAGTATAAATGATATATTTATCAATGTATGAAGATAACATATTAATTTAGTTTATTCTGTAATAATCATTGAAAAAATGAAAATTTTACTCATGTGCACGTATGCCCAACCGTATCCGTGATTGTAACTTCTTATTTTATCATAAACTTTTTTCAATTATTGGTCTTAAAAACTAAAAATGATGTAAAATAATGATAATAATTTCAATATTATTATTATAGAGATGATGAAGCTATATAAAATGAATAATAATTAGATCATTCCTAACAAAACACACATGAGGAAACAGGGCAGTTAAAACCAAAAAACAATGAAAATGATAACATATTATTAATTAATGGGTGATAAGACGTCATAAAATATCATATATTATATTATAAGGATTAATATGTTTCTTCTTTTATGTAAATAATATATTTCGAACCACTATACAGGAGGTTAACATGTTCAGTCATAATGATGTTTAAGGTAAGGTATTTCGTCAAAATTTCATTTAGGTGTTGAATATATTAATGTTACTAACATATTTAATTTTATATGGTTTATATAATTAACCTCAAAAATCTATTTCAATGAAAAATTAATTATAAAAAATATATTATGTTTCCATTTTATTTTTTTTCTAAGGGGATTTGACATAAAAGTCACCAAGTGAAAAATAATTCCATTACTCAATTTCTTTTAATTATGTTATATTTTTATTCATTGAAAATAATTTTATAGAATTTTTTATAATAAATTTTAATTAACCAATAGTTTATTCACACTTTCTTTTTTGTATTCAATGTTGATACACATAATCTATTAATTAATTAATTCTCAATTTAATGTTATTTTCATTTTAAGGGATTATTTTACTGTCTCATTTTAATCAAGGTTGTTTATTATTGAATTTTTCATAAAGAAAATCATTGGTTTATTTAATTATAATTATTTTCGTCTAATATGGTTATTCAAAATATTTTTCATGTGTTAGTACCATATTTCCACTATTTGGTAACTAAAATTATTTAAAAAATGTTTTAATAAATCAAAAATCATTTCACTCTTTGTTCAGAAATTTTTTTCTTCCAAAACCATTTTTTTAAAATGTCTAAAAATAGTTTTTAATCTTTTAAAAATTATTTAGTAAAGAAAATTTTATAAATTTTTCCTATTTAGGAAAATTTATCGATGGAATCTGTTGGTCTATCTCCAAACAAGTAACTGTTTTTTAAATTTTTACAATGATAAAAGAATGTTCTTCTTTCCTTATAAGACATGTATGAAATTACCCGCTATTTTTTATGTGAAGATCTCCTTTCATTTTTTCATGGATATTTTGGAAGACTGTTTTTTTTATATTCATGAAATTATGACATCTAAAATTTTATCCTCAAATAAAAGGATTTTAAAAAATTATCAATGTTTAAAAAAGTTATTTTCAGAATGAAAAGGATATTTTTATCAATATGGATTTTATTAATTTTTTTATTCTATTAATATTAACCAATGAAAAAACCATTTATTTTAAATATAATCTACCAGGGAATATATTATATTAATACATTATTTATTCTTCTTTTAGATGATTCATGATAATTTTTAAAATGGAATGTATTGAAATTCCCTTCCTTGATTAATTTTTGTAGTCGATTACATTCCATTAAAATGTTCACTTTCCTATGAACATCATAAATTATATTTCCCCTAAATATTCATATTATATTTCATATATATATTTATTTCATATACCATATATAATTTTTATGTATGGTGTATTACATTGAATTTTATTTTTTATCTTGGTAAATATTGATAAATATATATATATTTATAGAATATTAATTCTTTGTGAGAAGATTCATAGTTTTTAAATTAAATCGATTATTAGATATATTAGGAGTGCTTTAGAAATTCATAAAATGAGTTTGGGACAAGTTATTGAAGTTAACATCATATATTAGTTGTCTCATGTGATAAATCGGTTGGATAGAAAACATTAAGTGTGTTTTTACCTTGTATGTTTTAAACCACTATGAGGATAAATAATGATGGTAAAAGTATAACGTTTTTGGGAAACATGACATCCAATAAATATAAATTGACTTAATTTTAGTTATTATTATTATTCATCTTATTTTCATAATGACTTTAACTCTAAATGAATTTTATTATCATATTATTAATTATATTGCACGTGTGTTCTGTTATTTAACTTTCTATATTGAGAATTCCCAATATGTTCAGGCGTTGAGGTTATTTAAATTTCGTGTTTTTTTATTTATTTAATATCCCATATTAATTATAACCTATATAATACTGATAGTCAAGCTACATTAATATAATGTGTTTTTAGTTATTTACATGTCCATTTTGTGTATAGTTATTGATTCATGATATATCCCACTACACACAACCCATACCGAGAATATTAGTTCACCTTTATTTTTTTCCTTTTCCCAATAATCCATGAAGTTTATTATGAATGGTATAAGATAATATGCTATAGGTAATAATTATATTCTTAATAAAAGTATTTTGTAATTTGTTTTTCAAATGTAATAGATGTATCATGAATGTTTATTACATAAAAAGATTTAAAAACTATTCATCCCTTAAATATGTGATCCCATATATCATATGAAAATGTATTAAAGAAGAAACCATCATTGAAGTACAAGGGTTGGTGTATATATAGTTGATATCAAAAAAAGTTTAGTACAAACCATGGAAACCAAATTTAGGAAAACATATATTAGAGAAAATAACCCTAGTAAAAAATATTATGATTTATATAGAAGAACATCCCAATTTTTTGGTAAGTCATATACTATATGGTTTTTAATTGAAATTAATCTCTATCTGTATACTATATGTGGATTTGGTTCTTGAAAAAATGTACCCAGATGTAATTAATCTGAAAAAGGTGAATTGGGATTGACTTAAGCATTACCTAGTACATGATAATGAGTCTTAATACACACTTGGTTTGATAATCCCTAGGGATATTCCAAGTATAATTTAAAAATTATGAATTGTTTTAGTAAATGATGACAATGAATGACAAAAATTAAACATATGATTTCTGATAATGGAAATAATGGTTCATAACTTAGACACATTATAAATAATTATATTGTCTTCCTACTACTATTATTGTTCCTCATGACTTGATTATTAGTGTTAGTTAGTGGCTAGCACCAAAAGGAATCATGTTAACGATTAACATAATGAACAAGTTGGTGGAAATTAGATACCAAATGAGATGATTACTAGAGGAAAATATATTATAATTATTCCTAATCAGTTTTTTTTAAAATATGATGAAAAATTTATATCTTAACCAAATCCAAGAATCACTAAAGAATAAAAGGGTGAAATTTTCTAAGAGCTTGATTGGTGGATAACATAGTGAAATGAAGATATGATTTACATAATATAAGAAATTTGGAAGTAGATACCCAATATATTGTGTCAATGGAAAAGGAAAATGAATTTTGTGTCGAAATTAAGGGAATTAAGTAAATAATTTCTAAGGAGAAATTAAGAGAATGATGTAAAGAAATAATTCACATCCTATCGGTCAATTTATGGTTTATTTTATTAAGTGTAGAGATCCTAGGCATTACATGAATCAATAACCTCTTTTATAGGTTAACCCCTTGACTATGGAAGAACCTATGTTAAAATAAAATAGATGAATAATTCTTATAAATGTATTTTACAAATATTATTTTCTTAATTGTAATTATGAAACATATATAGATTTTGTTATATTTTAGAATAATATATGTCTTCATTAATATAAGAGTTATGGACACCATTATGGTAATGTGTTTAATATTGATCACATATTAAAATTCATAAATAAATATTTTTATGTTTTGTGTGATTGGATTCTTCCAATATTAAAGATATTTTTGGAGAAATTTATGGAAATACATCCCAGTTGTTCGTTATATGTTTTTGAGGAAAAAAATAGTTTTAGGAAAAATGGATTTAAATTTTATAGAAATAAGTTTAATTTTTTTGATAACATTTAGGGTTAATATGATCAATAATAACGTTGTAATAATAGGCAAATAAGATTATTATTGAATGTCAAAAAACTATGATATACTGAAAATATTAGAAAAATGGTTACATAATGATTAACTTTATTTCAAGGATGTCTATTTTATTTTTTTTTCGGTTCTTGATAATAAAAATATTAATATATTTTATAAAAATGGAAACCCATGTGCCGGGTGATAAACAAACATGTCTAGAAAGGTTGTGGGGCCTTTAATGCATTACCAAAAAATGATATGGTTATAAAGACCCACTAGATTTCACAATTTCTTGGTTAATATTTCATTAGATCGACGATTTTAAAAATAAATATTTATAATGAACCAATAGTGATAATTTTGAGTTTTAGTGATTAATTTAATGGATAAATTGTGCTACAATATTAGTCATGAAATTAATTAGAGATATATGGAATGTCTTCTCACTCTAATATGGATCTTACGAACCATTAAGATTTATTTTTATCACTTTATGCATAATAATTTAATTTATTGGATATTCATTTCATTGAGTAAGGGATGCACTCCAAATTTATTGAAACAGAAACAAATAAATAAATTTTAAACATAAATGTATAAAATCAGAATATTTCATTGTATTCATATAATGATACACAATTATTCAAAATAAAAAAAGGATATTGAAATTAAAAATTTATCATATTACATTAATATCTATTAAATTAGGAGGTCATTTCCAAAATAAAGGATTTATGGTTTAGAGGACCTTAACATTTAATTGACCACTCACTTTATTGGTATCAATGGCCTCAATCACTCTAAATAATTATTTATTCTTTTATTCTACATCCATATATTTAAATTCCACCATTTTTCTTCTATATAGAATCTGAATTATGAATTACCATAGATTACTTTCATTCTTACCTATTTCTCTTACTAAGAGGAAATATTATTAACCCTTTTTATGATGTCAGTTTACAAAAAAATAATTCTAATATATCTAAATATTGAATAATGAATGAAATTATAATTTATGAGGTTGAAATTTATATAATATTGGGATAATTGGACACCCTAAAATTTTAAAATATAAAAATCACATTTGATAGTGTAACACCAAGTGTATAAGAGAATATAAAAACCAAAATCTTTATGATATATTTGTTAATAAATATAATGAATCCCTAAAATAACATTAATTACCCGTAACACTAGTTTTTTCTTACATACACAAAATAATGATTTTCTAGGATATCTTTCATTACACACATGCGCGAATAATCCAGAAAAACGATATACAATTAAATTTGTTTTTTAATATGTAAGTTACCACCTAGACTTGGGAAATTAATTACAACTTTTATTAAATTTATTCAAAATAAAAAACTACATTTTTTTAAATCACAATACAAAAAATAAACTAGGGTGTGTTTTTGTGAATTTTAATAATATATCAATTTTCTGATGAGTAGTGAAAGATACTGAATATAAATTTAAAACTGCCTTTTAATTCAAATATTTTATAATTATAAATTATATTTTTATTTGTTTCTAAAAAACATTGGATTAATTTTATATCATTTAATCTTATTTAAGTAATAGGAATCATTATCATATTGAATTTTTGTATAAAACATTTGTAACCTTTAGAACATTTTGACTTTAAAACTGTCTTTCTCATCACACTTGTAGGAATAATTTTAAATTAAAAGATTCCAATTTTGTGAACTAAACATTGAAATAGTGAATCTATATTATCAATCATCATAATTTATAACATCTAACAAAGTCAAATTAATTTTAACAAAAAATACTAGTAATAATATTAAAAAATATTTACCGCGGTATAGATAAAAATTGATTTACTAGTGTGTTAAACAAAGACAATGGGGGTTCCAATGACCTACTAACATTCAAAAAACGCATTTTATGGCCATATTTCTACATTAACACTTATATGTTATATACTAGTCTATTTTTAGGCTTCAAAAACATAAAAAAATAGGTGGAATTGAATCTATTAAAAAATTAAAAGTTTTCCACTCATCCCACACATAGAAGGCCACCCCACTCCTCCCCACTTCACCCATTAAATTCACATTTATTGATACATTCCCTCCAAAAACAAATCCCAAATTCCAAAACCTTATCCTATAAAATTTAATTTGTTAATTAATCCATCCTAGTATGGCCTTTGTTGAAAACTTAAGGTTGATACTCGAAGAAGTTTTAACTTTCTTCAATGAGAATATTTATTTTATCTCTATCTCCACCTCCTTCAATTATTATTAAACCATTATTAAATAATAACCTATGTATCTAAAATATAATGATATATTTTTATCATAATGAAATTTCCAAAAAAAATACTCCACTCCCATCAAATGGTTTTTGAAATAATCATTAGTCAGTACTGTGGACTACCTCCATGTGTATCAATGTCATTTATCTTTCCATTACCACCTATCATGGTGGGGTATGATGAGGGATATAAATTATATATTTGATATTTATAACATAATTATACCTCTTGATTCATTATATAATGTACATATTGTTTTTTAATTTTCATTCCAAATGACACATGATATTGTCGCTCGTGTGTATGGAAAATTACAGCTTCGCAAAACGATGCGATTTATCATTCACTAATACTTTAAATGGAATTTATGGAGGAAAAAATGTGATGATTATATATTATATAAATGGTATAATTATGATATTAATGATGAATTTATCATTTTTTATATTATATATATATATCATTTTTTTCTACCTTTTCACTCAAATGAATGAAATCGATGTCTATCGTGTATGTGTTGACTACCACTTTCAAAAAAATAATTTGACTCTATTTTCATCACCAAAATACATGAATGAAATATATAATAATTATGAAGGAAATAATATTTTACATAACATATTTTTTTAATTATTTAGATATAATATATTACTTACCTTCTTTCCATTATGATCATTGGAAAAATAAAAATGATACTTATGTGTACATACGACAAACAATCTCCATGATTGTAACACACACCATTTTTAATAATCATCCTGAATGTTTTTTATAAATTTAAATTTTATATAAAATATGATAATTATTTTAAGGATTATTATTCTTAAGATGAAGAAACTATATAATATGAACATGAACTAGATCTTTCATGATGAATGATAGATGAGAAAATAATGCAACTATCAACTGAGAAAAATAATGAATTATTGTTAATGAATAAGTGATATGATGTTATAAAATAATAATAAATTATATTATTCATTTTAATATGGTTACGTTATAATTTAATAACATATTTAATTCATATATATAGTAGTTTAAATCATGTTTAATGAAACAAAATCATAAGGTATGATATTTCATCTCAATTTCATGTCATTAAGGAATATTTTTTTTATGAACCTAATTTATTTTATATGGTGAATATAATGAACTATTGACATTTAATATCAATAATAGTTCATTATTCATGATATTTTATGTTTAAATATAAATTATTTAATCTAAGGGGATTTAACTAAAATGTTACCATGATCTAAATAATTTTATAACTCAATTTTCATTCATTATGTTTTATAAATTCGTAATTTTCATTCATATTCAAATATAACATGTTATGAATTTATATTATGATATAGTATATTTAAAAATATATTTAGATTTAGATTTTATAAAAATAATTTATTCATCTATTAATTCTCAGTTTAACATGATGATCTTTTTAAGGGTTTAATTTACAATATCATTTTAATCTAAGTTGTTTTCTCATGAATTTAAATTAAAATAAAATTAGTTTACAATTTTTTGATAAATCAATTAATTTCCTTCTCTAATAGTTACTCTAGATATTTTTCAAGTTCTAGTATTATTTTTCCACTCTAAGGTACACAAAATTATTGACAAAATATGTAAAAAAATAGTTTGCATTTATCTCTTTGGTTGAAAATATGTTTTCTTCAAAAACCATGTATTATTAAAATGATTTAATTTTTTTAAAACATTTAAAAATGATATATTAAATAAATTTTGTATTATTATTTATATAATTTTTTTTTTCAAATGAATCTTCTTGTTGCTTTATTGAGAAAGTAATTTTTCAAAAAAATTACAATGGGTATGTAATGTCTTTCATACCTAGTATGACTTGTTAGAAATTCATCTCTATAATTTATTTAAATATTCAATTTCATTTTTACAAGGATATTTTTCAAAAAAAAAGGTTTCATAATATTTTAAAAATTCATAGTTTTTAAAAGTGATTATAATGAAATGGATTTTTAAAATATTTTATGCTTTAAATAGTGATTTTAAAAACGAAAAGGATATTTTTCATTAATAATGGTCTTAAAGATCATTTTATGGTATTTCTATTCATCAAAATAAAATAACATTAATTTTACATATACTATAATAGGGGATATTTGTTATTGATACCATATTTATTCTTCCTCTGGATGGTTTAAGATAGTTTGACTATTTAATGTACTAATATTCACTTCATTGATTAATTTTTGTAGTCATTAAATTTCCCTTGAAATGTTTACTTTCATATTATCACAGGAAATTAAATTCCATTTAAATATCCATGTTATTTTACAAGGGTATGTTTATTACTTAAATAGTATATCATTTCATTTGGTTTTGGTATCCTAGGACAGACTATTTTTACTTTTATTACATTTATATTCAATTTATTCAATATTAATAAAACTACTTATTATTTTTTTAATGATGCTAATGAAATAATTTCCAAGAGTATTATTTAAATTGATAAGGTTATAATAGTTATTTTATATAATGAGAACATGTATGGGATATGAATATATTCTAAAATAATTTTATGTGGTTGGATAAGGTATTATGATGGGACACATATAACATATAATGTCATGTGTGAGTAAAAATAAGTTGATGACACATCTTCTCATGAAGTTCGCACTTTGTAACCTCCAAAACATGAGATTATGAGAATAGACTCAGAAGTATCAATTTAGCATTTTTTGTTGTAATCATATATTCTTATCTGGGAGTGTGTGTAACTGTACTTGTACTTTAATATTATTATTAATGCATGTTACAACTCATGTACGTGGATTTATTTTTTTACACCCTAAAAATTATAAAAGGGTAACTCTTATTAGATAGTGTATAACTTATTGAGAATTAATGGTATATTTACTATTTAAAATATATATTATATATTCTATAGATTGAAATTAATGAAATGATGAGTTAGCTTGCATTGCAATAAACATATAGTTTCTTTGATAGTTTGTGTTAAATGGCAGACTGTATTTTACAAAAACACGTTATATTATTAAAATATTATTATCTAATATAATATAAAATGACCTAGACATTAAATTAACAGTTTTTAATAGGATTAAATAAACAATGAGAATATATATTATATATGTAGTAAACTGTATTTAATTTTACCTAATATATTTTTTATTCATAAGATAAAAACAAACTCAATATTACCAACAAAAAAGATATATTTTTATAATAGAATTTCTTCCGCCATTTAATGAAGAAACTATTTTTAATATAATTTTTGTAAATATTATAGATTTTATATACCAAAATAAAAATTAATTTTTAAATCAAAATATAATAATTATTCTAGTTTAATTTTTAATATTATTCTTAGAAGTATAATATTTTAATGAATAGTGAAAAATATTGGATTTTAATTGAAAACTGTTTTATCATGCAAATATTTTATCTTTTAAAGTTATATTTCATGTTGTTATTAAAGAAATATTATATTAATTTTACATATATTAATAAAATTTAGTTTATTAGATTCAATTTTAAATTTAAATTTTATATTACAAAAATTCAAACATTTGAAATTTTTTTCTTTTAAAACAGGCATTCTCATCCCATTTGAGAAATAAATTTTAAATAAATTTATGATAATTTTGTTATTTTAATTTGGAAAATTTTATACCATTTTTTTAGAATAATTTATATTATTTAATAAATTAATCATTTTTTTTCCAAAAAAATTAGTGAAAGTAGTTAAAATTAATTATAGTGATTAAGAGAAATATTAGCATAAAAAGGGACTAAAGGTCAATCTTATGTTCCAAAATGAGATAAAAACCTATTGAAAATATATTTAATTGAAATATTTATACCTTATACTCCGCTTTATCGAATTACGTCTATCATTGGAGCCACTCAACAAAGGAAAAATGTGTTTGGAATTCCCTTTACCAAAACATATAAAAATGAAACTCCACCTCCAATATAAAAATAAAGTAAAACCTCCAACTTGCTGACACCTTTATATCCATATATTCATTAAAATCTCTTAAAAAATAAGGTCCCAAAGTCTATAAACTAATACTATACTCCTCACTTTAGTTATAAGTGAAACCAATGATATCGTTTGGTATAAACCAAAATGAGTTACTCAAATAGCAGGTAACATTCTTCAATGATCTCTCTTGTTTCATTTACTTATCCACCACATAAATTATTCTTATATCATTAATATATATAAAAAATAATTATCCAAAACATACTGTAATGTTATTATTAAATGATTTTATCTTATAATTTTCAAACACATCCATCATATGGAATATGTAACCATTGTTCGTGTATACGATAGACTACCACCTCACGAATTAATGTGGTTCATTCGTCTATTACCTTTTATCACGTTTTTAATAATGATGAACTTATATTTTATATATTATATATATTATAGGTATTATAGGTATTATATCATTATGCTTATGTAATTATTATACACCACATACCTTATAACACCCCCGGTTTGAGGTATATAGCCTTTTCATATGCCTTTTTATGTGTTTAAAGTGCACTGTATGAGTGGGGATGAGGTTGGGAGTGTTTGGAATGGTTTTGAATAATATTGGAGGCTTTTCTAAGGGCTCAAAATTTGATCATGGTTAGGGGAAACCATGAAGATTATCCAGGAAACCGTGTAGGGGGAGACAGTAGGCTTCACGCAGCCTGCGTACGGTTTGATAAAGCGTGCGAGGCAACCATGCAGACCCCTTTTCTTGAGGTAGTGGCATGCACCTGGTTAGAGCATAGTTTTCAAAATCATGTGGCCACATAAAGAGAGGGTTTTAAATCCAGTATAAATCAGGCATAACCAATCTGTATCCAATTCTTATCCCACTCAAGCCTCACTCATGACTTTGGGTTTTCAAAGGTTTGAGGTGATCTCCCACATGTTTTGGATGAAAATTTATGCGGTTTAAATGTTTTTTCTACTTGGTAAATCTCTTCTCATGTTTTCTATTGGGTTTCCACTAGATCAACTCCTCTCCCTTTCTTGGTTTTCTAGATCTATAAGCATTTCAAGTAGATATATGGGTTTTGTTTCTCTGGGTGTTGACTTTCATGCTTCTGGATATTAGGGAAGGGGATTTAGAATGGTTTTGGTGGTACATTCGTCAGATTTGAGGCACAATTTCTTGTTGGTCGAATTCACCGAAACCCTAAAGGTAGGTAGATTCTCTCTCAAATACACATGGTTAGAACTAGTGGTTTTGGTTACAATTAATTTTTTTGACTTAGAATTAATTATGATTTTGATGTGAAAAATTAGTTAGAAATCCCTTTGGTCATGTATTGATGATTTTTGGAAAAAAAGGGTTTGACAGTTGAATGTTCTTGTTGTTAAATTTTAAAATGTATATTTTAAAATTTGTTTCTTAACTGGGGTCTATGAAATGGGTTATGAAAATGGTTTTTAATAAACGTGTTGTTTTATTGAATCATGGTTTTGGCAAGAAAAATGTTTTAAGGGTTGTTTCAACAAATGGATGATTTATTGAAGTTATTAGGCATGTTATTAAAATGGTTATTTGCATGTTTTTGTGGACTTGGTGGGTTATATGTTTGGTTGGGGCTTATTGAGATGATATGTGAAAGTGGGTAGGTAGTCTCACTATAAATGGTGATAGATAGTGGTCGAAAGAACCACTATATTGGATAATGGTTGAGAAGTACCACTAGTTTTGAATGGGGTGAACGGGATGGGTATAAGTCCCACCCTAATGGTTGCATTGTAGTGTGTGGCATTATGAAGATGGAATTTGTTATGATAATGTGTGATGGGAATATGGATTATGACATGATTGTGGCTTTCCCTTGTGTGATATGGCTTAATAAGGGTATGTTTGGCTTGTGGTAATGGTTTCACTATTTAATGATTTATATAAAATGGTTTATATAATTTTCTAACAGTTTCATCATAGTGGCATGTGTAGGAAAGTCATTTAGGGAAAACCTAATAAGTATTATTACTCACCCCTGACTTTGGCACTTGGGTGATTTTACAGATGTCATATTCTGGGACACTAGTAAAGGTAAAGAATATCATTGTTAGTGGCTTTTGGTGATTCTTGGGAGATGTGTTGGTGCTTGGAGCGCAGAGCTTGCTTTGAATATATGGAGTGTGTCTTGGTTTATTTTGGGTTCTATTGTTATGTCTTCCACATAGTACTCTGATATTGTGGTGGGATATATTGGTTTTGGGTTTTATTTTGTAACAACTTATTTTTATTTTGGTAATACATGCATGGATGTTTTATAGACATGAATCATATAGTCTTGGTTAGTGGATGGTTTTCATGGTTTTTTATTAAGGGAAAATCATTCCCCAATTTTTTCTCGAAGCCCTCAGCATTTATTTCCAGCCTATAGCACCTTAGGAACACCTCTTAAGGTGTAGTAGATTTCCCTCTCCCTCCCAAGCCAATGGGATTGGGCGGGATGTTACAAGTGGTATCATTTTGTTCTGTCATTGACTTTCAAGTGAGAGCAGTTGTTCAATCCTTGGTGTTGATTGTTAGCCTTGGTGTGGACAATCGTTCATCACCTATTCCTTGAGTTGGGATGGTAGAAAAGGTGTAGGATTTTCAGAACATGGAATGTACAGAATAAAAGGACCTAGCTAACCCTTTTATGCGGAACTTCAAGTTACCAGGGAGTTTGGTACATAAGAGTTTGGAGACAGTTATAGGCATTGAATTTCTCATTGTAGTTGGTGTAGCCAATGAGTTTCCCATGGCATGCATCGTAGAAACAAATTCTTACTAGGATACATATTTCATTGGGGGTATAATTATTTATGGTGTGATATGAATGTGTGGATTTTGGAAATCTAATTTGGGTTTCAAAATAGAAGGGTTTGTATCATTGAAACTTGTGGTATTTTGAAAATGCATTGATTATCAAAACATGGTGGATTTTTTAAAATAGTGCAATATGGGAAATGCGAACTTGTGGAAAGCCTTGTTGTGATAGTTTTAGTGTAATTGAAGTTAAATTTGTGAATCATGTGTTGATAAAATAAAAGCTCCTATGGTTTTTATATTGATAGAAATGAAAATGGTTAGGCATCATGGATACCAACTGGAGGAAGCTACTAAAAATGTGGTTGTACCTGAGCCCCAGGTGAACCAGAAGCTAGTGCAGAATATAGTGAAAGTTTTCCAAGATGTAGAAAGTGGGAATAACGAGGTTGAACCAAAGAATTTGTACCATACAGTATGGTTTTCAAGGCTAAATCCACCCATGTTTAGGGGTTATTAATAGCATGAAAGGGATGAGGCGTGGTTGTCCAGAATGAATAGTATATTTGACGTCTTGGGAACATTGGTAGTGATGAAAGTAAAAATAGCCACATATAAGCTGGAGGATCATGCCCTTCAGTGGTTGGAGCTGGTGGTCCTTGCTGGGATAGGTCGATCTCTGACATGGGAGGGGTTTTAAAAATTGATTCATAAAAAATTATACCCTCACACATTCTGAATTCAGTGCACACCATATTTCTTCTGTTTGAAACAGGAGAACCTTTTGGTAATGGACTATGAATCTATGTTTATGAACATAGTGGGGTTTTCCCATCGAGGTGGCAGGTAGTACATCATTGAAAGCTCGTATCTTTGATGCTGGTTTAAGGAAGGACATTCAGTCCATGATAGCAGTGGTGGGTATAGATGAATAAATGGAGATGGCCAATACAACCTCTGTGGCAGAAAGGGATCTCATGGGGGCCACGAGCAGAGGAAGTGTATTAGTACCCATGGTTAATAAAGGGATCTTGAACACTGGGTTAAATCCGAATAGGGACACTAATTTCTAGAGTGGTAGTATGACTCAGAATCCAACTACAGGATCTGTGAATTTCCTTTCAAAGCCTCAGAGTAAGCTGAGATTTTTTCAGTGTGGTTCTATGAGCCACATCAAGTGGGACTGTACGACACAACCTCAAGCATGTCATAATTGTAAGTAGATGTAAAATATTCAGATTTATTCTCAAAATTCTCCAAGGATGGGTGTATGTGACACTCCTCTGGGTTTGTAGGGGTCTTATGCCTCGACGGGATGGGAGCCGCAACATACCCCTCGGCAGTAGAGTAATGTGGGTCATTGTGATTCTCTGAATACCAGGATGCCTCAAAAGGGAAAGAAAGAGTAGAGCGTGGAAAGAAAACAATTTTTTGCAGCTGAGCAGCTTGTGGTGGATTGTAGAGACCCGAAGCTTATCGTACATGGACATTACATTACTTTTGCGGAATACTTAGTACATAACAAAAACACACACACAAGGATCGTAATAGTTTAGTGTCTTTGGAAACTCGGAATATAATCTTCTAATCGTGGTGAAAGATCTTCAAAATCTCCCATAAAGATCTTCCTTTTTTTTACCTAAAACCTTTCTTTATATCCTGGGGAAAAGAAAACATAAAAGGGTGATCTCAAATGCTCAGTAAGGGTAAATAAAAGAAATATCAATCACATCATATACATAAGCACATAACTTTTGGAAATCTTAACCTGCAAAAGAGATCATAATTTCATAACATGGGGTAAATCATGGCAGTGAAATGTAATCACAATAATCATAACCTAAAACATGAAACTTTGTGGCATTCACACATAATCATAGAGAATCATTTCTTGTTAGCCAAGACTCATTGCCAAGACTATCTTAGTGGACAAAGTCCCTTTCTGAATCGAGTAACCCTCGTTTCAGTCCTGTTTCACTGAACCGGTATAACCTACCGTTCCAGCCCTCTCTATCTCATGATATATAAAATCTTTACCCAATGCATTGGAGGGAGATATAGGTCCCACCCATCTTATAATGAATCCTTTCTTATGTGTGCCACATAATCATAAACCATACATCATAGCGTAACCCATGTAATAAAAATGGGATTTTTCAACAACATGACATCATAAAACCATTCATATAAGATAAAGGAATTCATAAACATAATTCCATCACAACATAGTCAAATCAATGTAAAAATAAGGATAGAAACAGAACCTTTTATTATCTTATATGGAGAATAATTTTGATAATACACTTGAATTGAATTCTTGAGTAAAATATCCTTTCTTCTTCAAAATCAATTTCTTTTCACAAAACATCATGCAATTTTAAAAGAAAGAGATTTTATTGAAAATAGTCATGAAATATTTTAGAGGAAGCTTCATGAAAATAAGGTTTTATAAAACAGTAAAAATCCTTTCGTGCCGTATAAGTTAAAAAAAACATTCTTCGTACTTTTGTCGGAAAAGTCAAAAAGTACCTCGTACGAAAAACGACAAAAGATTCCTTTCATACATATTACTAAAACTCACCAAAGGGTAAAAATGGATTTAAACAGTTGTAGGTGGATGGAAATAATATTAAATATTGATGAAACATGGATGTGGATGATAAAATACACCCCAGTAAATACTTACGAATAAACAATCTCGGATAAAAATGAGATTGTGATATTTCCCTTACCTTAGGTCCGATTTGCTTCGTAAGTGTCCGAACCTCCTGTATAATGATTTAAATCATGTTATTGACTTATTCGAGAATCATATTCATTGTTATTATATCATATATGGTCCACTTATGACTTTATATTACCCGTTCTTTTGTAAATTCATGTTAAAGTAGCATTTTGGGTAAAATCGTCTCATTTGTCGTTTGTGTTTTTAACTTGTAATTATTTATATGATTACTTAGATCATGATTACTTAATTCCAGAATATAAAACATGATTTATATATATATATTCAGAATATACATATATAATAAATCAGTAAATGGAAAGAAATACACAGTTCATGGAGACGGTAGTCCGTACGTACGCATGAACGCTGTTTTCGTTTCCTTATTGAATTGAATGGAATTAAATAGATGACATACATATAAATATAAATAATTACACTATCATTATTAGGTAATATATTTCATTAGTAATTATTATATATACTTTATAATCATTCATTAATGGTTAATCATTGAGAATGAATCTCATCGCGTCGTGGAGACGGTAGTCCGTACGTACGCACGAGCGATGATATCGTTCCCATGGTCGTGGAATTGCGTTGAAGTCTATTTATACTATTTCAGTATCAATATCACTTTATAATAATCATATATAGTTACCCATTAAACCATTATAACCATCCTTGTAAGGTGGTGGTTGAAAATAGATTACACCACGGAGTGGAGACGGTATTCCGTACGTACGCACGCGCGGTGATTTCATTTTTTCCGTAGGATGGATAGAAGGTGAATTAGGGTTGTTTCATATTTATAATAACATATCATTATGTAAGTAATACTGATGTTATTACTTTGTTATGAAACAACTAAAGAAGAAGAAGTTGAAGAAGAAAGAAATTGAAAAGATCGGTAATGATTATTACCTCTTCTTTGAAACGCCTCTTTGAATCCTCCACTTAGGGAACTAAGATTGGTCTTTGAAGAAGACCAGGACCTCTAGGATTATTCTAGGGAAGTGGAGAAGGAATTTTGGCAGAGGTTGGCCGAGCTTGAGTGCTCAAATTGGTGTGAGGAGGAAGGGGGAGGAGGTGCCCTTTTATAAGGGAGGAGAGGGGCGCCTTAGGAATATCTCAAAATATTATTTTATATTAAAGTCAAAATCGGTTTATCAATTAGATTTAACTCTAAGTTAAATAATTTAACTTTTACCGTGTCTTTTTGTTTTCTTTCACTATATGGTTAATACACTTACTATAACATGCCAAACGAACCCCAAATTGTTTATTACTAATACATATATCCTTATCTAAGTTATTTGGCCGAACCTTAGATTTTTAGGAAGAAAATAACAATTAATAATATAATATTTGATTTAAAAACTATTTTGTGTCAATTTTGACACTATTTGATATATGATTTTTTTGAAAGTCATAACAGAATTATATGTTCGAACCAAGTTGATTAAATCAACACTAATATATCATAGTAACCTAGAAAATTAGTGTAATTCATAAAAAGTCTCAAATTATATTTATTTTGGTGTTTATAACATCAATTATGTCAATATTTCATAAATAAGATAATTACTGCATCATCATTGTGTCATAAATAAATTAAATTATTTAATGTCTAAAAATTACAAATAAAATACCATTATGTAGGAAAATTTTTTAGCTTTCTAATGAATATTTATAGTCGAATTTATCTTATGTATAACCCCATATTAAAAAGGATTTACTTATTAAACATTGATTTTAACTATTTTAACCCTTCTTTAAATAAATTAATAATAAATGTCCTAATCTAATCCAAGTGGGCCTAAATGGTCATATTTTATTCATAAGGTTGTTTTTGGTCGAATTACACTTATCCAATAGAATTAGGACATGTGTTAAGGTAATAGTAATATCATATTTACCCTTAGTTACCCTATTTACTATTAACCACGGTAAAAAAAAGTAAAAAGTTACTATTCACCAAAAAATTATTTTCATCTCATTGAACCACATTTTACTTACTGACGTCAACCGTGTCTCTCGAATTTTTGAAATTCCATTCACAGAAGCGGTAAAATTAAGTTTTATGAAAAATTCAGTTTTTAACTACCACTTAGTAGTTTCACTATTCATAAAAAATTGATGTTTTTCAGAACAATGCCAAAATTTCATCCTAAGCTATATTTTATATTCCGAATTCAAAAATAAAGTCCATTTTACCAAATTCATAACATAGAAGTTTCATTAATTATTTTTATAATTAAATCCCGCTGTTAAAACAAATAGCGTGTTTTTAAGAAACAATATCTATCAAAAGATTGACACTTGATTATGTCTGGTTTAAATGTGAAATTACAACCAATGACCAACATTGTATTAAATTGTAAAAATATATTCTAAATATACTTTAAAACCACTCAAATTAATAATTTATCACTATTAATTATTTCGATTAAAAAAGTTGTTTTTAATTAAAATTTAGTAATTTTCACTATTCATCAGAATATGAAAGTTATCCGAAATGTACCAAAATTTCACCTTAGGCTAAATTCGATACTCCGAATCCAAAAATGAAATCCATTTTGAAAAATAAAATTTAAAAAATTTCAAAAAGTGGTTATTACTATTCATAACAGCTAGTTTTAATAACATTTTAATAGCATATCGCTGTTTAGTGAAACTCGTTATTGCGTACTACACACACTATCGAGGAAGGTCGCGATTGTGTGTAATGCAAGGCAAGTCAAGGATGCGTGTTGTGCAAGCTCCTTTTGGTGTAGCGTACAACACAAGACATTAGTGAAATTAAAAAGAATATTTTTCATAAAATCTTGGGTTGTTACATTCTACCCCCCTTAAAATGAATTTCGCCCTCGAAATTCGTCGGGGTTATAAATGGTTTACTATTCTAAAGTTTCTTTAATAGAAACCCACATCGTAAAAAGGAATAACAAAACCAATATTTTAAAACAAAAGTATGAAACTTAACGGTTACCCAAATAAACTAATCACTGGGTTTCCACATAGGTGAAAATATGGATATGGAAGAAAAATCTAACCATCATGTTCTGATGGAGAGTGGTAGAGAACATGGCTATGGAAAAGCCAACAATCACAAATCCATAAATTTTTGACGATCTAAGGTACCATCCGATTCATCAGGTATAAGATCACTAGGACAACATTTTTGGTTTTCATGATCGTTTCCCTAAAGTTAAAGAATTTGAATTAGAATAAATACTTACTTTATTTTGGTACAATCTCACTGTTGTTCGTGCCTTTAACAATTTCCACTTCATCTCTTAAATAAATGAAGCTGAATTTGTTATTCGTGAAGTGTTAGCAGATCATGTGATAGAATGACGGGTCATTCCATCTGTCTCAAACAAAAGGTTAGAAAAAATTATATACATAAGTCGATCTATAGTGAGATTAATCATATATGGTTCCTAAAATGGACTTATACTTCATATATCATACCGCTTAATAAAATAAAACTAGTTTCTACTAAACAGGGACTTCCTGTAGGCCAGTGGTAGGCGATAAAGGCCAGTCGCACTTCGGTTGTGGGTTCGATTCCCACAGCCTTGTCCGACGCGATGGGCTGTCGCCCGTCCTGCAGGTTTTCCTTTTTCTAAAGATATATTACTATAACATCCCATCAATAATATCGAAAAACGTTTTATCCTAACTTATGTCCAACATAATCCATTCTAATCTTTAGGCTTATCCATAATACTGCCGTCCACTCTCAGAGATTTAATACCATCATTGATCCCCATATATCATAAGACATATCTTGTTGGTCACATTCCAAACATTCAAAGGCCTTAATCTTGTACTCTCTTGAATACCCATTGAACCATAGTGAAAACTTGAATGCAGTTAAAAGTTAACACTTTTCACATACCAAAATCCTCAAAATTCTATATACTCAAACCATGATATCACTTAGTCCTTATATCAATCATGAGCTCATGAATACAATCAAACATCTTATTATCTTCTTATCCCTTCATTATGCTCATATCATCTGTTTACCAAAAATGTCTCAATCACATTTCATGGTTACTGGTACCATAAAATTATTGAAATCCAAAACATAAATATTCCAATATTCCACGATACTATATAAAACATTATTTTGGAATCCCATTACATAAACACTGAATCATTCCACCACATCGTTGTCATATTCAACATTGCCAATAGTGATCGCATGTGACTTCCCTTTATCCTTTGCCTTAAGCGGTTTCTCATGTCGATCATCACTAACCCTTGGATTAGGGCATTTATTGGAATAATGTCCCATCTCCTTGCACTTGAAACATTGAAGTGTTGGTGGTGCGTTCAGTCTTTTCTTTATTCACATCATTAGAAACCCTTTTCCCACTACTTCGACACTCAGATGCTCGATGACCTTCTTTTCCACACTTAAAACATTTTCTAGTCCCTTTAAGACAATCTCCACCATGCTTCTTTCCACACTTTGAGCATAAGGAAACATTCATCTTATTTTCACCATTATTCTGAGATTTCTCCACGAACTCCATCTTTCGTTTCTTGTCAAAACCCTGAGATGGATATGTAACACCAACTTCCATTTCTACCTTGATAGCACAACACACAATTTCTTCATAGCTACTGAAGTCTCTTATAGCTAATGCCCTTCGAAGACTTGGTTTTAAGCCACTGAAAAATCGATCAACTTTACTTTCAGGTTGGATGATAATGCTAGATGCATACCTTGCAAGTCTTGTAAAATTCGCTTCGTATATACCAACAGATTCATCATCCTTTTGCTTTAGTTCAAGAAACTCCTTCTCCATCTTTGTTCGAATAATACAAGGGAAGTACTTATTGAAAAATAAGTTCTTGAACTCGTCCCATTCCATGGACTCAATTTCATCTCTTTGCCTTGTATTCTTGATAAGATTCCACCATTGATCAGCTTCACCTTCCAAACGATATACTGCTAAGATGACTTTATCATGTTTAGAACATTGAAGAACTGAAAATATCTTTTCAGTGGTACTGATCCATTGTTCAGCAACAAGTGGATCGGAAGACCCACTGAAAGAAGGTGGAAGTTGCCTCATGAAGGACTCAATAGAATATTTTTCCCTTCTCTGCTCATTTGGAAGTCCAGAATGATTCATAGCTTGTGTAAGTATAGCAATAAGATTTTGCACTCCATCTCCCATAACATTTGTTTGTTCAGGAGGACAATCATTGCATTGTCCATTGCATTGATCAACACGGTTCCTTCGGGTTCGAGCCATCGTCTAAAACCCAAAAAGAATAGTGTGAGAGGCAAAAATCATGCTAGGGAAAACAACATAATAAAGGGGGAGTACCTTCAATATCTAACATCTTAGGTTTAATTCTATGATCATTAGCGTAGTTCTAGTACTATAACTTATACGTATACTTAACCTTAGGGACATCCCTAGACATACCGTAGAAATATCTCTAGGGATCTCACTAACGTTTTCGCATCCTAGTTTCCAAAGGTTGACTAAACCTTTCCTTTGATACCAACTGTAGAGACCCGAAGCTTATCGTACATGGACATTACATTACTTTTTCGGAATACTTAGTACATAACAAAAACACACACACAAGGATCGTAATAGTTTAGTGTCTTTTGAAACTCGGAATATAATCTTCTAATTGTGGTGAAAGATCTTCAAAATCTCCCATAAAGATCTTCCTTTTTTTACCTAAAACCTTTCTTTATATCCTGGGGAAAAGAAAACATAAAAGGGTGAGCTCAAATGCTCAGTAAGGGTAAATAAAAGAAATATCAATCACATCATATACATAAGAACATAACTTTTGGAAATCTTAACCTGCAAAAGAGATCATAATTTCATAACATGGGGTAAATCATGGCAGTGAAATGTAATCACAATAATCATAACCTAAAACATGAAACTTTGTGGCATTCACACATAATCATAGAGAATCATTTCTTGTTAGCCAAGACTCATTGCCAAGACTATCTTAGTGGACAAAGTCCCTTTCTGAATCGAGTAACCCTCGTTTCAGTCCTGTTTCACTGAACCGGTATAACCTACCGTTCCAGCCCTGTCTATCTCATGAGATATAAAATCTTTACCCAATGCATTGGAGGGAGATATAGGTCCCACCCATCTTATAATGAATCCTTTCTTATGTGTTCCACATAATCATAAACCATACATCATAGCGTAACACATGTAATAATAATGGGATTCTTAAACAACATGACATCATAAAACCATTCATATAAGATAAAGGAATTCATAAATATAATTCCATCACAACATAGTCAAATCAATGTAAAAATATGGATATAAACAGAACCCTTTATTATCTTATATGGAAAATAATTTTGATAATACACTTGAATTGAATTCTTGAGGAAAATATCCTTTCTTCTTCAAAATCAATTTCTTTTCACAAAACATCATGCAATTTTAAAAGAAAGAGATTTTATTGAAAATAGTCATGAAATCTTTTAGAGGAAGCTTCATGAAAATAAGGCTTTATAAAACAGTAAAAATCCTTTTGTGCCGTATAAGTTAAATAAAACATTCTTCGTACTTTTGTCGGAAAAGTCAAAAAGTACCTCGTACGAAAAATGACAAAAGATTCCTTTCATACATATTACTAAAACTCACCAAAGGGTAAAAATGGATTTAAACAATTTTAGGTGGATGGAAATAATATTACATATTGATGAAACATGGATGTGGATGATAAAATACACCCCAGTAAATACTTACGAATAAACAATCTCGGATAAAAATGAGATTGTGATATTTCCCTTACCTTAGGTCCGATTTGCTTCGTAAGTGTCCGAACCTCCTGTATAATGATTTAAATCATGTTATTGACTTATTCCAGAATCATATTCATTGTTATTATATCATATATGGTCCACTTATGACTTTATATTACCCGTTCTTTTGTAAATTCATGTTAAAGTAGCGTTTTGGGTAAAATCGTCTCATTTGTCGTTTGTGTTTTTAACTTGTAATTATTCATATGATTACTTAGATCATGATTAATTAATTCCAGAATATAAAACATGATTTATATATATATATATTCAGAATATACATATATAATAAATCATTAAATGGAATGAAATACACCGTTCATGGAGACGGTAGTCCGTACGTACGCATGAACGCTGTTTTCGTTTCCTTATTGAATTGAATGGAATTAAATAGATGACATACATATAAATATAAATAATTACAGTATCATTATTAGGTAATATATTTCATTAGTACTTATTATATATACTTTATAATCATTCATTAATGGTTAATCATTGAGAATGAATCTCATCGCGTCGTGGAGACGGTAGTCCGTACGTACGCACGAGCGATGATATCGTTCCCATGGTCGTGGAATTGCGTTGAAGTCTATTTATACTATTTCAGTATCAATATCACTTTATAATAATCATATATAGTTACTCATTAAACCATTATACCCATCCTTGTAAGGTGGTGGTGGAAAATAGATTACACCACGGAGTGGAGACGGTATTCCGTACGTACGCACGCGCGGTGATTTCATTTTTTCCGTAGGATGGATAGAAGGTGAATTAGGGTTGTTTCATATTTATAATAACATATCATTATGTAAGTAATACTGATGTTATTACTTTGTTATGAAACAACTAAAGAAGAAGAAGTTGAAGAAGAAATAAATTGAAAAGATCGGTAATGGTTATTACCTCTTCTTTGAAACGCCTCTTTGAATCCTCCACTTAGGGAACTAAGATTGGTCTTTGAAGAAGACCAGGACCTCTAGGATTATTCTAGAGAAGTGGAGAAGGGATTTTGGCAGAGGTTGGCCGAGCTTGAGTGCTCAAATTGGTGTGAGGAGGAAGGGGGAGGAGGTGCCCTTTTATTAGGGAGGAGAGGGGCGCCTTAGGAATATCTCAAAATATTATTTTATATTAAAGTCAAAATCGGTTTATAATGGTTAAAAAGGGTCTTATTTCGAAGATAAAGTGGGGATGGGTCTAAATCCTATCAACCAATAGGATTTAGACAAGTTTATGATATTATATTAACCTTATCAATTAGATTTAACTCTAAGTTAAATAATTTAACTTTTACCGTGTCTTTTTGTTTTCTTTCACTATATGGTTAATACACTTACTATAACATGCCAAACGAACCCCAAATTGTTTATTAATAATACATATTATCCTTATCTAAGTCATTTTGCCGAACCTTAGATTTTTAGGAATAAAATAATAGTTAATAATATAATATTTGATTTAAAAACTATTTTGTGTCAATTTTGACACTATTTGATATATGATTTTTGTGAAAGTCATAACAGAGTTATATGTTCGAACCAAGTTGATTAAATCAACACTAATATATCATAGTAACCTATAAAATTAGTGTAATTCATAAAAAGTCTCAAATTACATTTATTTTTGTGTTTATAACATCAATTATGTCAATATTTCATAAATAAGATAATTACTGTATCATCATTGTGTTATAAATAAATTAAATTATTTAATGTCTAAAAATTACAAATAAAATACCATTATGTAGGAAAGTTTTTTATCTTTCTAATGAATATTTATAGTCGAATTTATCTTATGTATAACCCCATATTAAAAATGATTTACTTATTAAAATTTGATTTTAACTATTTTAACCCTTCTTTAAATAAATTAATAATAAATGTCCTAATCTAATCCAAGTGGGCCTAAATGGTCATATTTTATTCATAAGGTTGTTTTTGGTCGAATTACACTTATCCAATAGAATTAGGACATGTGTTAGGGTAATAGTAATATCATATTTACCCTTAGTTACCATATTTACTATTAACCGCGGTAAAAAAAGTAAAAAGTTACTATTCACCAAAAAATTATTTTCATCTCATTGAACTACATTTTACTTACTAACATCAACCGTGTCTCTCGGATTTTTTAAATTTCATTCACAGAAGCGGTAAAATTAAGTTTTATGAAAAATTCAGTTATTTAACTACCACTTAGTAGTTTCACTATTCATCAAAAATTGATGTTTTTCAGAACAATGCCAAAATTTTATCCTAAGCTATATTTTATATTCCGAATTCAAAAATAAAGTCTATTTTACCAAATTCATAACATATAAGTTTCATTAATTATTTTTATAATTAAATCCCGCTGTTAAAACAAATAGCGTGTTTTTAAGAAACAATATTTATCAAAAGATTGACACTTGATTATGTCTGGTTTAAATGTGAAATTACAACCAATGACCAACATTGTATTAAATTGTAATAATATATTCTAAATATACTTTAAAACCACTCAAATTAATAATTTATCACTATTAATTATTTCGATTAAAAAAGTTGTTTTTAATTAAAATTTAGTAATTTTCACTATTCATCAGAATATGAAAGTTATCCGAAATGTACCAAAATTTCACCTTAGGCTAAATTCGATACTCCGAATCCAAAAATGAAATCCATTTTGAAAAATAAAATTTACAAAATTTCAAAAAGTGGTTATTACTATTCATAACGGCTAGTTTTAATAACATTTTAATAGCATATCGCTGTTTAGTGAAACTCGTTATTGCGTACTACACACACTATCGAGGAAGGTCACGATTGCGTGTAATGCAAGGCAAGTCAAGGATGCGTGTTGTGCAAGCTCCTTTTGGTGTAGCGTACAACACAAGACATTAGTGAAATTAAAAAGAATATTTTTCATAAAATCTTGGGTTGTTACATGGATGATCAGTCGAGACCATCCATTGGGTGAGGTAAGGTTCTTTTAAATTCTACGTTGATTCATGCTTTTTTTGATACGGGTGATCCACATTATTTTTTTTCTTCTCAAATAGTCAATTTGTTGGTATTAATGATAGAAATGATATCTATGGTTCTCAAACAAAAAACTACTTTGAGTTAAAAAGAGTGTTAAGAATTATTATTTATAGCATGTTGTCTAGTGATGGCTGAGGTTGAATGCACCTTTTCAGGAAATATTACCATTTTTAATCACTTTTATAGTAAAAATGTTTTAGAAAATGTTTTTATAAAAACATGATTCAATTTCACTATTTAGTCAAAGAACCTATTTTCTTCTAGAAACCCAATTTTCAACAAATGTTTTCAAAAAATTTCATAACCATTGAAATTAGATTTTATTTTAAATTTTTTCAAATGAATATCATTCCCACATTACAAACAAGACACATTTTTAAACTTTATTCTAGAAAATGGAATTTTGTGTTTACATTATATGACATTCAATGAATTACCAATTTTTATTTATTTCATATTTCCATTGTAAGTTAAAAAGGTTAATTTTAACATAAAATTTCATTAAAATTGATTTTCAATATATTTTTTTAATATTTATTTCAATATGGATTGTATATTTTCCTCAAAAATGTTTGGAAAATATATTTCTATAGTTTTTTTATTCAACAATAACAAAAATCGTTTATTTTTACTCCACTTTGGATTTGTTTTATTGATACCATCCTTATTATTCCCCTTGATGTTTTTTGAGTGATATGGCCAAGGATTGTATTTTTATTAACTTCCCTATTTTTTTGTTTTCCCCTTGAAATATTCACGTTTACAGTGTTCATTGGATATTGAATTTCCCTTAATTATCCATATCATTTATCATGGAAATATTAATTCCATAAATGTTATACCATTTTTACATATGGTAATTAATTTAATAGTTATTTGATTATGTTGAGAAAATATTGATAAATATGTATTCTTTTCTCAATGCATAGATTTTATAAGGCACACTGTTCATTAATTAAATAGATTATTTGATATAGAAAAAATAGTTTGGACATTCACTATATAGGATGGGGGATGGTTAATGAAATCCTATTGATGCATCAGTAGTCTCATGAGACAAAATTAGTTGGGGAAAACCCCCATGAGTTTGTTTCCAAGTATTATTGATGTGTTTCTATAATCAGACTTGAATTATCATGATATTATGTCTTGATGTTAAAGGTAATATGTGTCTATGAAACACGATGCCCGATTATAAGAATTTACTTTATTTTAGTTATTTTTATACATGATATATTTTAATTGAAATTGTATATGAATTAATTTCATTCACATTTCAGGTATTAAATAGAATTTTTTCTAGATGTTTTCCTTTCCATATTGATTATTCCATATCCAGTTATTTAAACGGAATGTGTTTTAGTTATTTAACTTGGCCTATTGTTTATGCACTTCTTTCTCAGTTTATTGATCACATAGCATGTTTGTTTTGTTAGTTAATATTCCATAATGATTATTATCATTGATTCATTATTTATTCCACTATACATGATGCTTAATTATTATTTGATCTCACCCTTATTATGTTTCCATTCCCCATGATTCATTGGAGTTTATTAAGAAATACATGAAGGGATCCTCTAGATATGAAAAATTGATAATCCTTAGAAAAGAAAATTATCTTATAATTAGTATATTCATATTTAAAGTAACATTCATGTATATATATGGTTTTCCGAGAATACTAAACTCTTTGGTCTATTGGTAAATTTTTTACACGTATCTTATGCCAATTTAATAGTAGTTGGCACTGACTCTCGACAGCTAGGGTCGGGTCACTATATATGGTATATGAGAATGAGTAGTAGCAACCATGAGAACTACATTTAAGGAAACTGAGATTATAGAAACTAATCCTAATATTGAATTTGAGGATAAGAATAGAAAAACATCTGAAAGTTTACGTTAGATAGATATTATGTGGTTTTCCTAGAAATACATTGATTTCTAGATAATACAAGTGAATGTGGTTTTATCATAGATATACCTAGGGGTATCAACTATGAAAAGATTTGCCTGGCCAGACTTGAGTGTAACCTAGTACATAATAATGGGCCTTATATCACACCTAATTTTATTCTCTTGGGGATATTCCTAGGATAATTTACATATTCTTTACAAACCATTATGAAGGATATGAATTTAAAATGAAATGGAATGTCTTAGTTTTAACATGAGGTGTGTTAGATTTTGAATAATGTGTCAAAATTTTAACATCCTAAAAATGATTATATGGGTTTTAGATTATGATAATTTACTATCACACTATGGTTTCTGGTTTGATGAAACTCCGTCTTCTAAAGGATAAAATCTAGAACAAGGAAGGTCCCATGCCGAAATAAATTGATGAACTATTAATGTATATTGGATGCATTGAAAACCTTAGGTAAAAGGCTATTTATTGATTAATTTTTAAGTATTTACATCATATTTATTTTTTAAATTATATTAATATAGTTTTATAATAGAACATACTATATGTAAGATGAAAAATCACTATGTCAGTTAAGGCTGCGGAACATGAACCCATGACTGAAGGAAATTAATGGTTTCATGCCTACAAATGGCCTAAATGGTGTCCTGGTAAATGTGTAATTATTTTTAGTTAAAATATTTGATGAATAAATGTTATTGATGAACCAATTATATCATATTTATCGATTAATTTTCAAACCATATTGGTTTTGGAAAATATTTAGAGACACGTATAATGAATTGTTCTATGGTAATTAAAATATCTAAAAAGTAAATTTTAGTACTTAAAAAGGGTCCATTCTAGGGAATAAATTTCATAGGGTAAGGGATAAATTAGAATTTTATATGAACACAAAAAATATATAATTATATATATAATTGAAATTTATTAGGTAAGAATATTTCTATATATTATTGGTCAATAAAACAATTCATCTATATTAAGATAAGTATCTTTAAAAAAATGTGATCCAAATACCCTTATTTTATTGACATGATGGTGTTTTAAATAATAAAATATTTTTTATTTGAGGCCCTTAAATTTCCATTTCTCATTCACTTTATTTTGATCAATTATCTCAATCACTCCCTATAAATATTTATTCTTTTTCTATAAGTAGATATCATCACTTTACACTAATGTTCTCCCACATTGAAATGTTATTATGTGTTGTTCTAGATGACCTTGATACTTCCCATTCATGAATCCCAAAAATAGTTTTTTTACCAAAAATTATAATGATGTGGGATTTATATAAATTAATCCTCAAATATCAAAAAAATATCTTACCAATATTATGTCTAAATTTTAAGGACTCTGTGTATTTAATGTCGGGAGAATGTAAAACCTAAAAAATTCTAAAAGAGTAACATTTATTTTATATAATATAACCTCTTTAGAATGTATGGTATATTTAATATTTGAAATAAATTTAAGATATTTTATATTCTAAAATTCATCCAATACCATGTTATCTTGCATAAAATGAATCAATGAGTTTTTTCAATAGCATTTATTTTACAGAAGACCACATTTTGTGAAACAATAATATATTATTAGAATATTACTATTTAATATAATATTATATAACCTCACAATTAAATTAGTGTTTATGAATTATATTAACTAAATTATAAGAATATTTTTATTCTATATCCAATAAGAAGTTTTTTATTTTAAGTAATTTAATTTATAGTCTTGATATTACAATAAACCCAATATTACACATAAAAAATCTATATTTTTATAAAGGAAGCATTAACACCATTGAAATGAGAAGTTATTATAAATAAAAATTTCACACTTTAATAAAATTTATATTTCAAAATAAACATTATTTTTTTAATTGTATCATCAAAGTTATTGTAGGGTGATTTTGTTTTGAGAAGTTTCATTTTATGTTGTATTGTGAATGAAATTGATTTTAATTGAGAAATGATTTTCTTTGTAAACAATTTATTGTGATAAATTATAATTGAAATTGGTTTTAAAGTAAAATTACATTAATTTTACATCAATTGATCCAATTTAATTCATTTTAATTAATCTTACATTAAAAATTCATATAAAAACGTTTAATCTTTTGAAAACATTAATATAAAAACCTACATCCTCATCCTATTATTGGGGTTAATTTTAAATTACATTATGTCACTTCTATGATTTTAATTTGATAAAACTGATTTAATAATTTGTATAAGAATAAATTATATTTTTTAATAATTTCAAAATATTTGTTGAAAAAAATATTAGGGAATGTAATTAAAATTAATTTCACCGATTTAGAGAAAATTTAGATTATCTTGGGACAAAACCTTAATCTTAAGGTCCAAAAAAACCTAGAAAATTGTAAAATATATATTGGATGGAAATATTTCGACCATATAATACCTTTTATATAATTATATCTATTATTAGATCCACATTACATGGAAACAATGTTGGTGGAATTCTATTTTCAAAAACTTACAAGAATGTCAGTCCTTCTCCGTTATAAAAATGCACTAACCGCACCCACTTATTTTCTCCCATAAATCCATTTTTATCATACAAAATATGAAAAAATAATTTTACAAAATACCTAACCTCATCCTAAAATAATAAATTTTGGAGTAAATCTAAAAAATTATGTCTTTTGGTAAAAACCAAATTGAGTTAGCGAAACCTGATGTATTGTTCTTGAATGATTTATTTCATTTAATTTACTTCTTCACCACTTAAGATATTATTATATAATTAATATATAATAATATATGTATAATAAATATAATATAATGTTATTATTCTACTATTTATACCTAAACATTCACATTCATCCATCAAATGGGATACTCAATCATCATTCATGTGTACGGCAGAGTACCGCCCTGCAAACAGATGTCATTAATTCGTCCATTACCACATTTCAAGGTATGATTAATGATGGATTTATAGTTTTAATTATATATATATATATTTATTATTTATTATTTATTGATTATCATATAATATTTATATACCACATAACTTTTTGATTTCCATTTTGGGGTAATATCATAACATTGTTTGTGGACGTGTGGACCACTGCCTCATCAAAGGGATGTGACTCGTTTACGCAATACATGGAATGTATAAAGGAAGTTTTTAATAAAAATATTATACATATATAATAAATATGATAGTAGAATCATAGTATAAATTTGTATACATATAATTTACTTTTCATTCTTTTAAACATGAAAATAAAATGGAATTAGCGTTCATGCAAACGTACGACCTAATGTCTCCATGAACAGTGATTTTCATTTCTTATCCTCATACATTATAAATTATTATAAATTCATGAATACTGAATATGTATTTTAATTAAATAATTTTTAACGCTTTTATATTATTAATTCATTATCAACGTAATAAAAAAATTATCATCTCAAACTATACTCAAAAAACTAAGAAACGTACACCCGAAATAGAGAAAATAAATAAGATTGTTAAAAAATGGTTAATAATATATTATAATAAAATAATATATGATATTATAAATATCATAATATTTATGTTATAAGTAATTAACACTTTTTATAAACCATATACATGATGTTAGAGTACATTGCCACAAAAGAAAATATAGGGCAAGAGACTTTATCTCAATTTCTATTCCTTGAGGCATACATTATAGTGGTACCCCTAATTTATTATGTATGGTGTAAATACTAAAAATTGAAATATAATATGATGTATAATTCAAACATCAAGTTATTTTAAGTTTCAATTTTAATTATTTCATGTAAGGTTATTTGAACATAAAATTACCAAGTGGGAAAAAATCATAATTCAATTATTTTATCATTGGGATATATTACTTTATTTTTATTTATATTATTATAGTTTTTTTGTATACTAAATTTTTATATAAATTATTTTATTTAAACTTATTATATGTGAATTTACAGTTGATACACATAATCAAATCAATAATCAATTGTCACATAAACATTATAATCATTTTAAGGTTTTGTTTCATAATCCAATTCTAATTGATATTTCTTTTTCTTGAAAATACATTAAAATAATTAATATGTTCATTTTTTTCAGTTAAAACTTTATTTTGCTTCTCCTATGGTTATTAATAAAATTTTTCATATAAGAATCTCATTCTAATCGATATTTCTTATTCCTGAAAATACATTAATAGAATTTTAAGTTCATTTTTTCAAATAAACCTGTATTTTTCTTCTCCTCTAATTATTAATGACATTTATTATATAATACTACCAGTTCTCAACTCAGTAGTCCCCAAAATTATTTAAGAAATGTTTTTAAAAAACATGACATCATTTATCTATTTAGTCAAAGAACCTGTTTTGTTCTAAAAACCCTAATTTATAACATGGTTATCAAAAATTATTTTTGATATTTGAAAAATAATTTATTAAGTACATTTTTACCATTTTTTTTAATTTTTTTAAAGGAATATTTTTGTCACATTCTAAAAAGGAACTTTTCTATACTTTTACCTTGAAAAGTGAATGTTATTTTTTTACATTGTATAATATGTATGGAATTATATCAAATCATTTATTTGAATCTTCCCTTTCATGATTAAAAGGTTAATTTTTTTAAAAAAATATTTTTAATTTGTTTTTTGATGAATATAATTTTCAAAATGAAAGAATATATTCCTCAAAAATGTTTTTCAGAAGATCTTATCATAGTATTTATATTCATAAACAACAAAAACCCTTTCATGTTTACACAACCTGGGATATGTTTTACTGATACCATCAATATTCTTCCCATAGGTTATTTTTGATTTATTTATATGTGGATAGTATTGATATTAAATTTCTTGATTATTTTTTGTATTCCCATTAAAATATTAACATATCAATGATCATTGTAAAATTAATTTCTCTCAATTAACCATATAATTTATCATGGATATTTTCATGGCCTAAACATGACATGATTTTTACATACAAAAATTACTTTCATATATTTTGGATTATCTGGGGAAATATTAATTAATATTTATTCTTTACTCAATAAATATATTTGATAAGTAACATTTTTAGTAATTAAATTGATTATTTGATACATATGTAATAATTTGGACATGAACTCTATGGATTTTGGATTCGTTAATGAAATCCCCTCAATGCATTGATAGTCATGTGGGATGAAGTCATTTTGAGAAAAAACCCTTCAATTTTGTTTCTAATCAGAATATACATGTTTCTACCCACTGATTTAATGTTTCTTTAGATTAATTCTTGATGTATAAGGTATGATGTGCATAGGTAACATGTCATATAATAGATAATAATTTCTTTTAATTCAGTTATTCTTATCCATGAGATATATTCTTTAACATTATCAATGGATGCATTAGATTCCCATTTCATTGATTAAATGGAATGTGTATTAGTTATTTTAGATAAAATATTTATTAGTCCTTATCTAGTTATTAAAAATGAATTTATTTTCATTTATCATATTTTTTATTTTATTCCTTCTTAGTTTATTGATTACATGGAATGTTTGTTACGTTATTTAACATTCCATTATTATTATTATCATTGATTCATTATTTCGTCCACTATACTTAACCCTTACTGAGAATTTGATCTCACCTTTATTTTGATTGTTTTACTAGAATTTGCTGATATGTATTGAGAATCACATGAAAGTATACACTATATGGAATAAAGTTATAATCCTCAAGAAAAAATTATATTGTAATTCATTCATTCATTTGTTAAACAATACTGATGTATGTTTCTTGTTTAACAAGTTTACATAACTCTGTGGTCCATTGGTATATGATTTACAAGTATATTATGTTAGTGTAATGGTATTAGGAATAGGATTTGTGTTGATGGGATTGGGTCGCTGCATATTTTGTAAAACATGATTATAATAATTCATGGAATAGTTGGCTATGTTGGGTGTGTCCCTAATGGCAAGTAATTACTGGTTAAATCGAGGAAGGATTTATTCCTTCCTTATTATTGGATGATTATATCATATCCCACATATTGTAAAAGAACCTTCCTATTAAATTACATGGCTTTGGGGTAACGTTTTGTGTATTTCAGATAGTCTAAAAAAGGCATTCAAGCATATTGGTTGGTCACATGGATGTGAAACCTTCATGTTGAGATATTACGAAAAAGAGATTATATTACACAGTGAGTTTTCGTATTTCATTATGAACATTTTAATATTATGTTCCTTCTCTTATGTGCCTTGAATCATTACTAGATAGTAATCTTGGACTTTCGGGAATCCCGTCTAATGAAAACAAGAAATAATATCAGAGGGCCACACACTAAGTCTTTTTGTTAATCTTGAATAAATTATATTTGAGTTTAATTAATTATATATATATATATATATTATTATCAAGTATGAGGAGTATTTTTATTCAAGTTATATTGATCTTGTAAATTAAATATTTCATTTTTGTCTTGTGAAAAAATATATTTTTATTTATTGAATATTTTAATAAATATTTATTTACCATATTATAAATAAATTATTTATTTATAAATAAAATATTTATTTATAAATAAAATATTCATTTGGTTGTTCAATAAATGATATAGGATTATGAACACACCAAGACCAAAACTGGTGAAAAATATTAATTAACAATATCATTATATGCAATTATGGATGAATTTTCAATTATTAGTATTCATTTTTAATCCTATTTTAATTAACATTTTATCAACATATTACTAATGTTTTCTAGTGAATCAATTTAAAAAAGTTTTTAGTGAAAATGATGAATGAATAGATATTCCATCTCTAAGTGAAAAATATTTGGCGGATAAAACAATATTTCATGGAATGTATTGGAGATCAGATTGTATACCAATGCATATTATGAATAGATGATGCAAGAAATTAATTCATCTGCTGAATTTATTTAACCCCACATATTGAGAGGTCCAACCTGTCGAATGATAAGTGGATACTGGTTGGGTAGCTGGCATGTAGATATTATGTAGTCTGCTGAGGGAAAATTCCAAAACCATGAGCATGTAACTCAAACTCACATAAAATGAGGTACATGGAAAGTAAATCGATGTACACATCGTTTAGTCTCCATTTAATGAAAAAAATAAAATTACATTATTTTTTTTAAATTAAATCATTAAATCATTATTTTATTTATTGGAATAGTGTTCTATGTTGGAAAATATAATTATGATTTTTTTAAAAATTGATTCTATGTTAATTTATTTTCATTAATATTTAATTATTGGTTACTCCATTTATTTTCCATGAATTCCATAAATAATGGGTATCTCCAAATATATTTGGATGATTATTATGATGAAATTGAATTAATTAGTTAACTAGTGCGTGCATGTTTACCTTAATAGTAATGAATGAATAATTAAATGAATGACATCCAGTTACTTTTGAGTATTTTTGACATGCATCATTGTTCACGAGTTTTACCAAGACTTGTGTTTGTGTGGGATGATCTAATTTAATATATTACACTAGTTTAATTTTTTTTTATGTTAAATTAAATGATGGCATGTATTCTATCACTCCATCCATTATTATGTAGGACCTTCATAACTAAGAATAATTATGTAATCCCCTTTAACCAGTTTTTGGTTTCCCTCACCTACATGTTAGTAAAAAATATTTGTAATTAATAAAGCATACCAAGGTGTGTGGAAGCAGTTATATACAAAACCATAATTATAAAAACCCAAGTGATACATAGGTGGATTGGTGGAATGATGTAACTCATTCCATGATAGTTGGTATGATTTATTTCACACATCTCAATGGTGTATTTTTTCCCACATTTAATCAATTTTTTTATAAATCTCATGAATAATAGGTTACCTAATTATTTATTTATTCCTATAAAATTAGTTATTCAATGGATTTGTGGCCATAGTCATATAAATAAATAATTTATTGTGAAAATAAGTAAATTAAAAAAATGAGTTATACATAAATGTTTTATCCAACATGGTTAATTAATTATGTAACATCCTCTTAATATTAACAACATATTTAATGAATGAAACAAGCTATAATTTTTCATAATTAATTAAAATCTCTCAATCAAATATTTATTAATACTAATCCTTCCACTACATGACTTGGAATGGAACCATAGAATTATGTGTAGTACATAGCCAATGTATAGACATATACTTTTCTTGAGGAGTTCTCATGAGTTCATTGGGTTTAATTAACAAAAATTGTATTGAGTTTAACGACCAAAGTCAGTTCAATACAAATTTTGAGGCAAGTGTTGAGGAAATACATGTCAGGATTTCAGGATAGGGAAATCTACTAAATGATCAAGGAGTTGCAAATATGAAGTTGGAATGACCACCTACCTAATTAATTTACTATAAATTTCATTTCGAAATACTGTATCCTTAAGAAATGTATTGGTTATCCTTTCCACTAGAATGTTAAGGTAACTATAAATTATAAGTTCAATGGTGAGGGATATTAGGACATGAAAAAATAATGGGTGATTTAATACCAAAAATTTAATTTATTAAATGATACATTTTTTGAAATCTATAAAGGTAATAATAATATTCACTTTTAAATTGTAATTAAAATGACAAGTTCATCATCCACACTATCCCTTCGATAAATATTAGCGAAAGACTACCTCTTAACTGGAAGTAACTTCTATGAGTGTCTAAAATGCCTTTGGATAATGCAACATCTTGAATGAAAATCGTATGATCTTGAGTAATCAATGACTTATCCGCCTACTAAATAGGTGGGAGATCAATAGTTCCTCTCTTATGAAAAAACATTTGGGTGATGGGGTCAAAGGTAAATGATTAATGATTTTGTCGATGTCTAGTAAACTAATTAAGATTCATAAAGACATGGATGCATATATCATACATGAGAAACAATTTTTTATTTACCAAGATAAATCTAGAAAAAAAGCTTTGAGATTTCCAAGGTTCTCTTTTAGAGAAAGGATGGACAAGGTGCCCTGGGTGGGCTGACTATATTCAAGCTTAATGGATACATTGAGAGCATAGAGGTTTTAAGATTAAAAATTCATGAAGAACTGGGAACCAACCTATTTATCACATCAATCCTATAGATATTCTCTACATATTTTTTCAATTTTAATACAAAAATATTGAAAATTCTCTTTTAGATCTTCGTTATCTTTTTCCCTAAGTAGATAATGATGTGATGTGTTAAAAAATTTACATCATTATAGTGAATAAATAAAAAGGTTATGAAAAGATATATAAACCCAAAGCTTCTTCACAACATTCCAACAAGAGGAATATCAAGGGTAAATCAAGGGAACATAATTCTCTTTATTTTACTTATTCCATGAAAGACCACTTGAATTAAAATGTCACACTTCCAAAGAAGAAAAGGGAAGGTTCAAGTGAGTTTTTTAAAGGGTGCAATTTATCTATTTCTAATAATTGGTTATTAAATTCATGTTCTGGTGCTCACATATAAATTCAAATTCATGAACCATGTATATTCTAAAATATTGAATAATTATTGTTAGTTCATATAGTATCCAACAAATAAAAACATTCTATTTTAGGTATCAGGGAATACCGCCTCATGTTGTAGACCTGATTAATATTGGTTTTAAAGGGTTGTTACTATGTTCTATAAGTTACCCAAAATAATATTCATGTTCCCAA
Organism: Viscum album; assembly: GCA_963277665.1. Taxonomy (NCBI): domain Eukaryota; kingdom Viridiplantae; phylum Streptophyta; class Magnoliopsida; order Santalales; family Viscaceae; genus Viscum; species Viscum album. The sequence goes on from CAUJRU010000197.1 coordinate 924,984, forward strand.
ACTTGTTATGGATCTATTTATTTTCCAATTTTGGAATAATTTTTACCTTTTACAAACATAACATCTTTTAATGTTAAGGAACATTTAAAAAATGGTCTTCATGTTTTGAATTTAGTGAAATAAGTAATGGAAACCAAAAATAAGTTTCATAAATGACTCATACCTCACCCAACATTAGCATTACCACCTTGGTGATGTAAATGAAAATATATTCCTTAATTTACATAAAGATGAATATTTAGACTCTTTTGGACTAAAACCACTTAGTGTATTTCACACATTTTTGCAAGAAAAAATGAAAAAATCCCCATTTAGTGGGAAAGGTGAAAAGGCTAAAAAGATTTTTGAATTAGTTCATATTAATGTGTGTGGACTATTTCCTTTTGAATCATAGTGTGGGTACTCATGCTTAAAAAAATTTACTAACAGTTATTATAGATATGGATGTATCTACTTAATGAGGTATAGTTCATCTTCTTTTGATAAATTCAAGGAATAGAAGAATGAATTTAAGAACCATCTTGGTAAGAAGATTATTAAAATCCACTCAGACCACGGTGGATTGTATATTAGTCAAGACTTTACAGTTTTTTGGGAGTTATGGATATAATCACAACACACTCCCCCATTGATTCATTAATGGAATTGTGTAAGAGAAATGGAGGACTGCACCTTGTTAAAAATAGTGTGATCAATGACGGGTCATGTGACTCATACGTTATACTTTTGGGGATACATGTTACAAATAGTATAATAAAAACTAAATCAAGTTCCAACTAATGTGAAAGATTGTATTCCATACCAATTATGTAATGAAATGAAACTCGTGTTGTCTTATTTACATGTGTGGGTTTTCAAAGCATTTGTCAAGGCCTCTTAAGGTAACAAACATACACCCTGAGGATAAAAGTGTATCTATATAGTATATCCTACAGAAACAAAGGGATAATACCTATAGGGTCTTTTATAAAAATATGTTTTGGTTAATAGACATTCCATATTTCATGGGGAGGATTTTATCTTTTAGGGAGATAGTGGGAGTGGGTCATATTTTGATGAACTCTAAGCTCATGATACACAATAGTTAGCATGGGAAACATTCCACAATCCCCATTGAAGAATTGTTTTTCTAGAGATACAATAAATATGTTGGAGTACTAGAGAGGTTATAGAACCACAATGGTATGGTTTTATAGTCACTGAGTATGGTGACTCATTTTTCGTTGATCATTATGATCCTCTAACCTAAATAAAAGTAGTAAGTGGAAAAGTGTTTACAAGTGTAAATGATACATGAATTATGAGATAGTTTACTTATACTAAAACCATGAATGAATTTTTTTAGACCCCCTAGTAGATGTAAATCCCATTTTTTGAAATTTTTTATTGAAGAATAAATTGTACATGGATATACAATTCAGTACCTATAAGGTTTGACTGGTTGCAAAAAAGGTTAAACATTAACAACGAATTGACTATAATGAATCTTTTTCAGTAGTTTCAATACTAAAATCTATTATAATTATACTTTACATTGTCTCTTTCCATGATTATAAGATGCGGAAAATGTATTTTAATTGGCCATCATTAATGGAATCATTCTAGAAGTTTCAGGTATAACACATCTAGAAGATATTTTCACCTCAAAGAATTCCAACAAGGTATAAAAGATAAAAATATCCATTTAGGGATTGAAGAAATTATTTAGGTCATGGAAAATTATTTTTGATTACTATATAATGGAATTTGGTTTCATAAATAATGAATTTCAACTACGTGTCTATAAATCGTTTTGTGGGAGTGTAATCCTTTTCATAATAGTATATTTTCATGACATAAATCATTGGAAAAAAATACTTGTCTTACATTCTATTAAGATGTGGTTGAATAAATAGTTCTCTATGAAGGATTTGGATGATGAAGAATATATTGTTGAGACCATAAACCATCTTAATATATTCAATAGATTTCTCAGGCTAAGTTAAATTATATACATTGACAAGATATTTAAGATATTCACTATGGAACAATCGAATAAGGGACTGTTTATAGTGTCACCCAACATTAATAATTGTAAGGAAGTGATTCCTTGGACACATTAGGAGATAAATAAAATGGAAATAAGTCCATAAACTTTAATAATTGGGTCAACCATATATACTATTATATGTACTAGGCAAGATGTTTACAATGCATTATGTATAGTAAGAAGATTTCAAGCTGATCCAACTGAACTCCCTTGAATGTATGTAAAGACTATACTTAAGTATCAGAGGAATACTATGGATATATTTTTGGTTTATAGAGGAGACTAGGAACTATTCATTATAAGATATAGGGAATCTATTTTCCCAAATGATAAAAAATTCATAATGTTTAAAATTTGAAACATCATCACATTGAATAGAGGTTTTGTGGTGTGGATGATATCAATGAAGTATGTGTTTATATATTCTATAGTATAGTATGAGTATATTTTGGATTTTAGGAAGATAAAGAAGTATTTTGGATTTTAAACTGTATTCAAGATATTTATGTGGTACCTAGAGTGATGATCGAATCAAAGTCTTTTATGATAATACTACAGTAGTATCTCATTAAAAACATACAAGGTCACATTAGGGGAAAAATCAAATACTTCATAAGTATCACCCCTTGAGTGATTTTTCTCAGAGAGGGGAAGGGATAGTGAGCAGTATTTCCATGGAAGAAAAAAATGGGGAGACCTTTACTAATGACTTAACTCAGTACAAAGTTGAATATCAAGTGTGGTCGAGAATAATGAAAGTCGTAGGTAGTTGGATCTAGTCCAAGTGGGATTTTTAGGGATTTTATGTCCTAGGAACAAATATTTTTACATTGATTACATCTATATTATATGTGTTGAATATTAATAAAAATATATATTACATATTTTTCATTATTCATCATGACTCAAATATATTAATTTCAAAGAGTATACATCACACAGATAAGGTCATAGACATTAAATTATATGACCAAAACCATTATGTTCTATTATGATATTCTAAAATAATGTTCCAAGGTTAGATAAAGTACTTTGATTGGACAAACGGTACATAGACTTCATTGTGTGTGTACTTGTAAGAAGATTGGGATTATTCTCATGAAATTCCCACATGGTAATCACCAATATGAGAGATTATAAGAATAGACCCACTAATATGAATTACACATGCTTTAGTGACATCAAATATTCTTATATTTAATCATCTGTAATGGTCCCTGTACTTTAATATTATTATAAATGAATGTTAGAAAATGTGTACTTAAATATATTTTATAATTCATTATTATATCATTTCATGGAGAAGATGTGTATGTTGGGTGTGTCACATGTGGCATGTCATTATTGGATTAGTTGAGGAAAGATTTTTCCCATCCATATATATGGAAGTTGACGTCGTAACACATTAATTAGAATATAACTATTTCATTAAATTCCATTTCCATGGTGCAATGCGGTGTTTATTTTAGATAGTCATGGAAATAAATATCAAGCATATAGGTTGGTGAAATTGATGTGAAACCTTCTAGATGACTTGTTTTAAAAAAATGGTTATATTACATAGTGAGTGATCATATGTGGTTTTTTATGTTGTGGTATTAAGTTCTTTTGATTAGGTTCCTTAGAAAATTGTTAGGAAGTAGTCTTGGACATTACGAAAAATTTCCTAATACTGATAAGAAACAATCCTAGAGGGTCACACACTAAGTGTTTCAATTTTACTTGACTAAATTTTACTTGATTTTAATTAATGGAATAAATATTATTATCATATAATAAGAATAATTTTATTCATGTTATATTGATCTCATGGATTAAATATTTATTCTCTAGCTTTTAAATAATATACATATATTATTAATTAAATATTTTAAAAAATACTTATTTTTTAGATAGAGAATAATATATTAATTTATGAATAAAATATATATTCATTTGATCAATAAATTGTATAGTTCTAAGTGACTAAAACTAATTATGATGAAAGAAAATTAATTAAATATATCATTACATCATATTTTTTATTGTGCAAGTTATTGTGCAAAAAATGATGATATAATTATTATTATGTGGCCTGATGTTTATTAAAGGTATTAAATGTTATTTAATATCTGGTATATAATTAAATAATATTTCTTCATAAATCCTAACTCTATAAATATATAGTTATGTGTATTGAGTAAAGAGACCATAAATTGATAATAGATGATTGTTATGGACAATAGATTATCTCTTAACTCATCATTATCTCTCCCTCTAAAGAATGAGAAGCGCAACCAAGATTTATTCCAGACCAAAAATCATAAAATCAATAATGAACAATACACAAAATTTGATTCACCATGAAAGCACATGTTTATTTATTAGTGTTTCTCCAAGATCATTGGAGAAAGTTTACATCACTACTATAGAGATTCTGTCCTTAGATTGTCACTATGAAATTAATTCAATCTGAATATGTATTTTTGGATGATAAAAATTCATCAATGAATATTGTTCCAAAGACCTAGAATTTATTTATTCATATACTAAATAAATTAATTATAAGTTTTATGTGCATGATCCCCACTCTTGGTTTCAGTCTGTTATTATTAATTGAAATTTTAATATATGTCCAACCACCATAGGCTTCTACTACACAAAGAACTAAAAATTTATCCCTAAAGTGTAATCCATTGAATGATATTTTTTATCTTGGTAAATATTCATAAACATAAATTCATTTTTCAATACATATACTTTTTGATAAGAAACATTTTTTATGAATTAAATCACTTATTTGATATATGTGGAATGATTTGGACATGCATGACCCAAGTGGTAGGCTATTTATTGAAATCCCATGGATGTATCAGTATTCTCATGGGATGAATCAAATGGCTAGCTTTAGTTAAGTGGTTTTTTCACACAGTATAATTCAAACATTTATTGGGATAGATATTGATGGTAAAGGTACCATGTTCTTGGGAAACATGACCTGTAATAATTATGAATTGAAATGATTTCAGTTATTATTTTTATCCATTATATTTTTATAATAATATTATATCCTGATGAATTTCATTCTCATATCATTTATTATACGACTTGTGTATTCAGTTATTTACCTTCCCATATTGATTATTCCTTATCTATTCATGAAATCAAGTTATTTAAATGACATGTGTGTTTAAATATTTAAATTTTCATACTTTTTATGAGCTATTTTATTATGATAGTACAAATATTTAGATATAATGTGTATTTATATATATACAATTTCGTATTTTTTATACATATGGATTCATGATAATGCCACTATACCAACCCCTTAATAATAATTTTATCTCACCCTTATTTTGATTCATTTCCCCTAGAAACCATGAAGTATACTATAGATGATATCAATGAATATTATAGAGTTAATAATGATATTTATCAAAAAAATGTTTTTTAATTTGTTTTTAAAATATAATGAATATCTCAAATATGATTCTAGTTTACCATGTCTAATAAAAAAATTTTCCCATTTGGATTTGATTCATTATATGTTATAAAAATGTATTAAATCAGTATCTGGATTTGGGATACATGTGTAAATGTCTATAAATTTATAATATATCTCATGGATGAGAGGAGATCTAAGATTTTTATATACAACATAGTTAGTTTCTAGAAATATAAATATATCCAGTTCTCATAAATTGCACAACGGTTGTGTAATATCACTCTATCCATAGCTTATTAAATCCTCTCTAACTTTTCAAATCATCCAAATCAATGAATATAATTATTTCAACCACCATAGATAAAGAAACTCTACAATATTCATAAAGAAAACCCATGGTTTCACTATTGTGGTCTCTAAAAACTTTTACAAAACCCAATGTCTAGGGATTATATATGGATAAAACATTTCAATTTATTTACATCTTAACAAAAAACATAAAAATACATAAAATTTCAAGAGTTCATTAAGGGTAAAAAAACATAGCTTTAAATACAATATTCCCAATAATTAAGAATTCATTCATAGAATTATTACACTAGCCATACGAAGGATTTTTGGAACTCTTCACCATTGTTATGATTAAAAAAAGAAATTTGAAGATCATATAATTTTTCTCATGAATCCCTTTCATTAAAATATAAATAATTCCATGAATAATCTCATAGTATTCCACATAAAATAATATAATAGGATTCATGGAAAGATAATTCTAAGAATATTCTTTTAGATGATTCTTTATAGAACCATTCCAAGGAGGCTGAACATAAAAGATATCCAAAATAGAATTACACAGTGTCAATGTAGTGTATCATATCAATAAGATATGGTTCAAATAAACCATGAGTTAGGGGAATAATAAAAATATATAAAATAATACAATGCTAGTCACTTCAGGGAAAAAAACTAGGAGCATGCAATGAGCCATCCTTAATAATAACATGAATTTGGATGGGGAAATCCATTTATGGCCACTAACAAAGTTATATTCCAAAAATACAAATTTTAGGCGAGTACCCCATTAATCTAAAGTTCCCAAATCAAGACATCATCTCGATTAATGAAATTATTGTTCATTATCACTGATCCAACCACATCAGGTAGCACATCAATATAATCTTGTATTATCTATTTTATTATGGAATTGAGGTCCATTATAGGGTCAATATAATTGGGCAGTTTAAATAAGGTTTTTACATTACAATTATCAAAAAAATTAAGAGTGGTTTTTTATTAACTAAATAGTGTGTAAAAGAGGAGATGTGGGAGATGGTTTCATAATGAGCTAGTAAAATATAATAATCCACATAATTAAGATATCTGGACATTGAAATTATTTAGGATCATGATAAAATAATATAATATAATATAATCACTCATTAATCACACTCCACAGAAATTATTCTTTCCAATATTTTTTATAACTAGAAATATTTTTAATTCAATGAAATCCAAGAGAGAATGGTTTAAAAGGAATTTTTCCATGGGATGGTAGTAATTTGTTTTCAAAAATACTCCCAATATTGAAAATTATTTTGTTAGGAATGTTAATTCCATAATGAAGTGAAGAAAAAAAATTAAAACAATATTGAGTATAATAACATAGAGATAATAATTTATTTCACAAGATAGACCCAACTATCCATTGATTGATATTTATAAATCCATGAAGTCATTTTCTTTTAAATATATTCCAAAATATGATTGAAATGAAAATTTCAAAACTTACCCCCAAATGGGAACACCAAGGTAGGTAAAATGAAAAATTCCTTCACTCATAACCATCTCATTGATGAACTCAATAGTCCTACTAACTAAAATATTATTTCCTAAATATAAAAAGAATTTATTCTAACTGATCTCCCACCCTGATACATTTTCTGAATAATGAGAGGAATATTTGAAATTTCTGAAATTCTTCTTATCTCTATAAGTTAAATGTATCATTCCATATATATACAATAAATGAGATGGATATAAAAGACCTATATAATATTTGATAAATGTAATCTTTTAATTTTCAACCTTTTTAATTAGAATAATACTTAGATAATAATCTACAATATTAATGGTAATTTATAAAAGGGGGTCAACATGAGTAATCCCTATAGAAAAAGTGAAGATTAATTCAAGAGATACATTAATAAGGGAAAAGATATGAGTTGATCCTATATGATATTTAACCCCATTAATAAATATTGCAACAATTTCAAATTTGGTTAAAACCTTATAAATGAAACCCCTATACATTATGACCAAGGACTTTTTTACATCAAATGAGTTGACCAAGGACTTTTTTTAACCCCATAAAATTCGGATGTATTTGTGAGTAAATAATTTATGGTCTTCTATTTAATGAATCCACACTAAATTAATGAGACAATACTGATAAATTTTTTGACAATCATGTTTTCAGAAAAATTCCAATTATTTTTATGTAGTTTTTACAATTTAAATAAGCCAAAAAGACGTATTTCACTATAATTTTACTATTTTTGGAATTAGAGAAATAATTTTTTTATTAATACCCTAGGTAATGAGAAATCCTACAATAAAAAGATTGATAAAACTCGATGCATCATATTGAATGGTTTCCAAAAATAATTTGAAGAAATACTTGGTGGAACAATCCATGCATAGAGAACTTCCATAATTATGGTCAAAAACTTATTAGTTTATATCAAAACAAATTATAATTCAGTTAAGAATCACATATTCATCATAATACTCTAAAATTAAAAAAATTATTTCAAATAAATAACAATTCATTGTGAGAAATAAAAAATCATTTCGTTTGAGACCAAAAAATCTCCAATATCTTTCATGTTATCAAAAAATAGGTTACCAACATTGAAAAATCGAAATGGACTACTAACTATAGTACAATTTTTAATATAATTATTAAATTTAGAATTTCAATTCCCCTTATACTAGCCTATTACTATTTAATTCATCCTTTTTTATTTTCTAGTTAAAAGTTAATACATTTAAAAATCTATATAGTTGTCAACATCACGCTCAAGACTAAAGATAAGTCCCCAGAATGGATACAATCATGAGTAAGATGTATCCATGACTAAAGAGATGAATTTTAATTATCTATAGATATGAAATTTTTTACCCTCCATTTCTTCATTTTCATCTTAGAGAATTTATCCTTCAAACCAATAGTAAAATTGACATCCCTGTAATCCACAGAGCCCTAAGTATCATATACAATCTAGCTACCATCAGGATTTATAACCCAAGAATTATTAAATATGAATAGGAATGGTTTTATCACATAAATAGTAATAAGACTCACCAAAATTGAATAATGTTCTGAATTAATTATTTCTAAAGTTGATAATGAAATAGAAATATTATATCCAGTTTTACATCAATGAAAAAAATACCAATCAAGTTTATAAGACCCCATTTTATCAATACGATTTTTATAACAAGTGTACTTGGACAACAAAAGGTTAGCATTAATTACATTTATATCCTTAGTAAATAATTTTAATTCACTAGATGATATAGAATAATTCTAAACACAAATACTTAGATCAGGATTCTGAATTAAACTAAATCCTCAATAAGAGTCACTAGACCACAAATTATTCTATGAAGATATTGAATTTCCTGACATAAGACTCTTAAATGTTGATACATATTATTAACACATATGAAATAGTATTAATGTTTAAATCCAACATAATTAAAACTACATATAAAATTTTGGTCACCAAGGATAAAAATGGATTTCCCAACTAGATAAAGGTGTGCTACAACCCTTTCAAGACCCCCTCCCCACAATGTGTACCCCTACTGGGTCGGTAATGTGAGAAAAGAGAGAATGACCCCCGAGTCCTGCCTCTAGTAGGCCTCGGGTTGGTGACTAGCACCGAGGGTATAGTAAACACACAAATGGGAGGCATTACCCTCTAAGAGAACATATGCAGAAGAGAGAGATAAGATAAACACCAATCAACTCCATCTCAAAACTGGAATATAATAGAAACCCAAGTGCATATATGAAATGTCATGAAAAATTACTACAAATGAATGGGGGGTAAAACTAAAAGTACCTAAAAGAAAGTAAAACAACAATAACCACAAGCCCAAACAACTCCTGCAACCACAAGCTAGTAGAAACCATCTTGATATCGAACCTACTCCTAGTGACCTGAAAAACAGTTTATATATACATAGGGTGAGTATAACATTGTAACACCCCGAGATTTTATGAAAAATATTCCTTTTAATTTCATTAATGTCTTGTGTTGTACGCTACACCAAAAGATGCTTGCACAACACACATCCTGGACTTGCCTTACATTACACGCAATCGCGACCTTCCTCGATAGCGTGTGTAGTACGCAATACCGAGTTTCACTAAACAATGATATGCTATTAAAATATTATTGAAACTAGCCATTATGAATAGTAATAACCACTTTTTGAAATTTTGTGAATTTTATTTTCAAAATGGACTTCATTTTTGGATTCGGAATATCAAAATTAGGTTAGGGTGAAATTTTGGTACTTTTCAGATAACTTTCATTTTCTGATGAATAGTGAAAATTACTAACTTTTTATTAAAAAAAACCTTTTTAATAGAAATAATTAATAGTGATAAATTATTAATTTGAGTGGTTTTAAAGTATATTTAGAATATATTTTTAAAATTTAATACAATGTTTTTTATTGGATTTAATTTCACATTTAAACCAGACATAAACAACTGTCAATCTTTTGATAGTTATTATCTCTTAAGAACACGCTATTTGTTTTGACAACGGGAATTAATTTTTAAATTAATTAATGCAACTGATATGTTTTGAATTTGGTAAAATAGACATCATTTTTGAATTCATAATATCAAATATAGCTTAGGCCTAATTTTTTGTATTTTTCTTGAAACTTTCATTTTTTGATGAATAGTGAAACCACTAAGTGGTAGTTAAAAAAATGAATTTTTCATAAAACTTAATTTTACTGCTTCTGTGAGTGGAATTTAAAAATTCTTAGAGACACGGTTGATTTCATTAAGTAAAATGTGGTTCAATGAGATGAAAATAATTTTTGGTGAATAATAACTTTTTACTTTTTTTTACCACGGTTAAAAGTAAATAGGGTAATTAAGGGTAAAAATGATATTATTATTACCATAACACAAGTCTTAATACTATTTGATAAGTATAATTCGACCAAATAAACCTTAGGAATAAAATATGACCATTTAGGCCCACTTGGATTAGATTAGGACATTTATTATTAATTTATTTAAAGAAGTGTTAAAATAGTTAAAATCAATGTTTAATAAGAACATCCTTTTTAATATAGTGTTATACATAATATAAATTCGACTATAAATATTAATTAGAAAGATAAAAATATTTCATACATAATTGAATTTTATTTGTAATTTTTAAGCATTAAATAATTTAATTTATTTATGACACAAAGATGATGCAGTAATTATCTTATTAATGAAATATTGACATAATTGATGTTATAAATACCCAAATAAATGTAATTTGAGACTTTTTATGAATTACAATAATTTTATAGGTTAATATGACATGTTAGTATTTATTTAATTAACTTATTTAGAACTAATCATTCTGTTATAATTTTTACAAAAATCAATTACTAAATAGTGTCAAAATTGACATAAAATAGTTTTTAAAACAAATATTATATTATTAATTGTTATTTTATTCTTAAAAATATAATATTAGGCCAAATGACTTAGATAAGGTTATATATATTAATAATAAACAACTTGGGGTTCGTTTGGCTGCTTATAGTAATTTTATTAACCTTATAGTATAAGAATAGAAGAAGACATTTTAAAAGTAATATTATTTAACTTAATGTTAAATCTAAATGATATGGTTAAAATAGGAACCTAAACTTGTCTAAATTCTATTGGATGAAAGTATGTCAAACCATACCCACCTTAGCTTCGAAATAAATCAATTTTAATCTATTTAAAACCGAATTTGGCTTTATAATAAAATTATATTTTTAGTTATTCCAAAGGTGCCCCTCTCATCCCTTATAAAAGGGCACCTCCTCCCTCTCTTCCTCACACCACTTTGAGCCTTCAAGCTCGGCCAAAACCTTCCAAATTATCTTCTCCACTTCCCTAGAAACATCCTATAAGTCCTGGTCTTCTTCAAAGACAAATTTTAGTGCCCTAAGAGGAGGACTCAAAGAGGCGGTTCAAAGAAGAGGAAATGTCTGTTACCGATTCTTTCAACTTTATTTATTCTTCCACTTATTCTTCATAGGTTGTTTAATTATGAAGTAATCACATCAGTATCACTCATATACTGATATGTTATTATAAGTATGAAACAACCATATTTCACCATCTATCCATCCTATAGAAAACGAAATCACCGCGCGTGCGTACGTACGGAATACCGTCTCCACGCCGTGGTGTAATCTATTTTCCACCACCGCCTTACTTGGATGGGTATAATGGTGTAAATAATAACTATATATGATTATTGTAAAGTGATATTTATTCTGAAATAGTATACATACACTCCAATACAATTCCACAATCATGAGAACGATATCATCGCTCGTGCGTACGTACGGACTACCATCTCCACGACGCGATGAGATTCATTCTCCACGTTAACCATTCATGAATGATTATAAAGTATATATAATAAGTAATCATGAAATATATGACATAATAATGATACTTTATTTATGTGTATATATATTTATGTCATCTACTTAATTCCATTCAACTCAATAAGGAAACGAAAACAGCGTTCATGCCTACGTACGACTTACCGTATCCATGAACGGTGTATTTATTTCCATTTACTGATCTATTATACATATGTATATTCTGAATATATATTATATATAAATCATGTTTTCTATTCTGGAATTATTTAATAATGATCTAAGTAATCATATGAATAATTACAAGTCAAAACACAGATGACAAATGAAACGATTTTACCCAAAACGCTCTTTAACATGAAATTTACAAAAGAACGGGTAAAATAAAGTCATAAGTGAACCATATATGATATCAAAAAATTAATTTTGATTCTAGAATAAGTGAATAACATTATTTAAATCATTATACATGAGGTTTGGACACTTACAAAGCAAATCAGACCTAAGGTAAGGGAAATATCACAATCCCATTTTTATCCGAGATTGTTTATACTTTGGAATTTTCTAGGATGTATTTTATCATCCAAATCCATGTTTCCTCAATATGTAATATTATTTCCACCCACCTACAATTGTTTAAATCCAATTTTAACTTTCGGTGAGTTTTTAGTAAAAGATGTGAAAGGAATCTTTTGTTGTTTTTCGTACAAGATACTTTTTGACTTTTCCAACAAAAGTACGAGAAGAATGTTTTTTTAACTTATACAACATTAATGGATTTTTAAAAAATTCTTACCAAGAAGCTTCCTTTAAATGTTTTCAAGTTTATTTTTAATCAACTTCTTTTAGTTTAAAAATTTATGACATGTTAAGAAAGGAAAATGTTTTTGAAGTAGAAAGGATATTTTCCTCAAGAATGGAGTTCAAGTGTTTTATCAAAATTATTTTCCATCTAAGATTATATAGGGTTGTGTTTCTATCCCTATTATTACATTGATTTGATTATGTTGTGATGGAATTATTTTTATAAATTCCTTTATCTTATATGAATTGTTTTATGATTTCTTGATGTTTAAGAATCTCATTTTTATTACATGGGTTATGCAATGATGTATGGTTTATGATTTTGTGGCACACATAAGAATGGTATCATTATGAGATGGGTGGGACCTATATCTCCCTCCAATGCATTGGGTGAAGATTTTATATCTCATAAGATAGACATGGCTGGAACGGCAGGTTAAATCGGTTCAGTGAAACCGGACTGAAACGATGAGTGAACTCAGTTCAGAAATGGACTTTGTCCACTAAGATAGTCTTGGAAATGAGTCTTGACTAATAAGAAATGATTCTCTATGATTATGTGTGTATGCCACAAAGTTTCATGTTTTAAGTTATGATTATTGGGATTACATTTCACTACTATGATTTATCCCATGTTATGATATTATGATCTCTTTTGCAGGTTATGATTTCCAAAATGTTATGTTCTTATGAATACGATGTGATTGAAATTTCTTTTGTTTACCCTTACTGAGCATTTGAGCTGACAATTTTATGTTTTCTTTTCCCCAGGATATAAATAAAGGTTTTAGGTAAAAAAAGGAAGATCTTTATGGGAGATGTTGAAGATCCTTCACCACGATTAGAAGACTATATTCCGAGTTTCCAAAGACACTAAACTATTACGGTCCTTGTGTGTGTGTGTTTTTGTTATGTACTAAGTATTCCGCAAAAGTAATGTAATGTCCATGTATGTTAATCTTAGGGTCTCTAAAGTTGGTATCAGAGGAAAGGTATAGTCATCCTTTGGAAACTAAGATGTGAGAACTTTAGTGAGATCCCTATAGATATTTCTAAGGTATGTATAGGGATGTCCCTAAGGTTAAGTATAATTATAGGTTATAGTACTAGAATTACGGTAACCTAAGATGTTAGATATTGAAAGTACTCCCCCATTATTATGTTGTTTTCCCTAGCGTGATTTTTTCCTCTCACACTATTATTTTTGGGATTTAGATGATGGCTGGAACCTGAAGGAACCGTGTTGATCAATGTAATGGACAATGCAATGATTGTCATCCTGAACAAACAAATGTTATGGGAGATGGATTACAAAATCTTATTTCTATACTTACACAAGCTATGAATCTTTCTAGACTTCCAAATGAGAAGAGAAGGGAACAATATTCTATTGAGTCCTTCATGAGGCAACGTCCACCTTCTTTCAGTGGGTCTTCTGATCCACTTGTTGCTAAACAATGGATCAGTACTACTGAAAAGATATTTTCAGCTCTTCAATGTTCTGAACATGATAAAGTCATCTTAGCAGTGTATCTTTTGGAAGGTCATGCTGATCAATGGTGGAATCTTATCAAGAATATGAGGCCAAGAGATGAAATTGAGTCCATGGAATGGGACGAGTTCATGAACTTATTTTTCAATAAGTACTTCCCTTGTATTATTCAAACAAAGATGGAGAAGGATTTTTTTGAACTAAAGAAAAAGGATGATGAATCTGTTGGTATATACGAAGCGAATTTTGCAAGGCTTGCAAGGTATGCATCTTGATTTATCATCCAACCTGAAAGTATAGTTGATCGATTCTTCAGTGGATTAAAACCAAATATTCGAAGGGTGTTAGCTATAAAAGACTTCAGTATCTATGAAGAAATTGTGTGTTGTCCTATCAAGGTAGAAATGGAAGTTGGTGTTAATTATCCATCTCATAGTTTTGACGAGAAACGAAAGATGGAGTTCAAGGAGAAATCTTAGAATAATGGTGAAAAAAAGATGAATGTTTCCTTATGATCAAAGTGTGGAAAGAAGCATGGTGGAGATTGTCTTAAAGGGAATAGAAAATGTTTTAAGTGTGGAAAAGAAGGTCATCGAGCAACTGAGTGTCGAAGTAATGGAAAAAGGGTTTCTAATGATGTGAATAAAGAAAAGACTGCAGAGAACGCACCGCCAACACTTCAATGCTTCAAGTGCAAGGAAATGGGGCATTATGCTAATAAATGCCCTAATCCAAGGGTTAGTGACGATCGACATGAGGAATAAATTAAGGAAAAGGAGAAAGGGAAGTCACATGCGATCACTATTAGAGATGTTGAATATGACAAAAATGTTGTGGAATGATTAAGTGTTTATGTAATGGGATTCCAAAATAATGTTGTATATAGTATCATGGAATATTGGAATATTTAAATATTGGTATATTGTGGTTTTCAATTGTACCGGCAACCATAGAATGTGATTGAGATATTTTTGGAAAAAAAGTTGATATGCACATAATGAAAGGAAAATGAGAAAATGAAATGTTTGACTGTATTCATGAGCTCATGACTAGTATAAGGAGAAGGTTATATCATGGTTTGAGTATATAGAATTCTTGGATTTTGGTATGTGGAAAGAGTTAACTTTTGACTGCATTCATGTTTTCACTAAGGTTCAATGGGTATTCATTCTTCAAGAGAATACATGATTAAGGTATTCACATGTTTGTAATTTGACCAAAAAGATATATCTTATGATATATGGGGGATAAATGATGGAATTCACCGGATTGATATATGATATTTCAAGTAATCATTTTCTTTATACTATGAGCTTGGACAGAAGTATTTTAGATAAGCCTAAAGATTGGAATGGATTATGTTGGACATAAGTTAGGATAAAACTTTTTTCGAAATTATTGATGGGATGTTATAGTAATATAGCTTTAGAAAAAGGACAACCTGCAGGACAGGCGACAACCCATCACGTCGGACAAGGCTGTGGGAATCGAACCCACAACCGAAGTGCGATTGGCCTTTATCGCCTACCACTGCCCTACAGGAAGTCCCTGGTTAGTAGAAACTAGTTTTATTTTATTACGCGGTATGATATATGAAGTATAAGTTCATTTTTGGAATCGTATACGATTAACCTCACCATAGATAGACTTATGTTTATTTGATAACTTTTGTTAACCTTTTGTTTGAAACAGATGGAATGACCCATCATTCTATCACATGATCTATTAACACTTCATGAATAACAAATTCAACTTCATTTATTTAAGAGATTAAGTGGAAATTGTTTAAAGCATGAACAACAGTGAGATTGTACCAAAATAAAGTAAGTATTTATTCTAATTCAAAATCTTCAACTTTAGGGAAATGATCTTGAAAACCCAAAATTTTTATCCTAGTGCCCTTATATCCGATGAATCAAATGGTACCCTAGATCGTCACAAATTTATGGCTTTGTGATTGCTGGATTTTCCATAGCCATGTTCTCTACCACTCTCCATCAGAACATGATGATTAGATTTCTCTTCCATATCCATATTTTCACCTATGTGGAAACCTAGTGATTAGTTTATTTGGGTAACTGTTATGTTTCATACTTTTGTTTTTAAAGATTGGTTTTGGTATTCCTTTTTACGATGTGGGTTTCTCTTAAAGAAACTTTCGAGTAGTAAACCATTTATAACCCCGACGAATTTCGAGGGCGAAATTCATTTTAAGGGGGGTAGAATATAACACCCCGAGATTTTATGAAAAATATTCTTTTTAATTTCATTAATGTCTTGTGTTGTATGCTACACCAAAATATTCTTGCACAACATGCATCCTTGACTTGCCTTGTACTACACGCAATCGTGACCTTCCTCGATAGGGTGTGTAGTATGCAATACCGAGTTTCACTAAACAATGATATGCTATTAAAATATTATTAAAACTAGCCGTTATGAATAGTAATAACCACTTTATGAAATTTTTTAAATTTTATTTTTAAAATGGACTTCATTTTTGGATTCTTAATATCAAAATTATCTTAGGGTGAAATTTTGGTACTTTTCGGATAACTTTCATTTTCTGATGAATAGTGAAAATTACTAACTTTTAATTAAAAACAACCTTTTTAATAGAAATAATTAATAGTGATATATTCCTAATTTGAGAGGTTTTAAAGTATATTTAGAATATATTTTTACAATTTAATACAATGTTGGTTATTGGATGTAATTTCACATTTAAACCAGACATAAACAACTGTCAATCTTTTGATAGTTATTATCTCTTAAGAACACGCTATTTGTTTTGACGACGGGAATTAATTTTTAAATTAATTAATGCAACTGATAAGTTTTGAATTTGGTAAAATAGACATCATTTTTGAATTCATAATATCAAATATAGCTTAGGCCAAATTTTTGGAATTTTTCTGGATACTTTCATTTTTTTGATGAATAGTGAAACTACTAAGTGGTAGTTAAAAAAATGAATTTTTCATAAAACATAATTTTACCGTTTCTGTGAGTGGAATTTCAAAAATCCAAGAGACACGGTTGATGTCAGTAAGTAAAATGTGGTTCAATGAGATGAAATTAATTTTTGGTGAATAATAACTTTTTACTTTTTTTATCATGGTTAAAAGTAAATAGGGCAATTAAGGGTAAAAATGATATTATTATTACCCTAACACATGTCTTAATTCTATTGGATAAGTGTAATTAGACCAAAAACAACCTTAGGAATAAAATATGACCATTTAGGCCCACTTGGATTAGATTAGGCCATTTATTATTAATTTACTTAAAGAAGGGTTAAAATAGTTAAAATCATAGTTTAATAAGAAAATCCTTTTTAATATAGGGTTATACATACAATAAATTCGACTATAATTATTCATTAGAAAGATAAAAAGATTTCCTACATAATGGTATTTTATTTGTAATTTTTATAAATTAAATAATTTAATTTATATATGACACAAAAATGATGCAGTAATTATATTTTTAATAAAATATTGACATAATTGATGTTATAAATACCAAAATAAATGTAATTTGAGACTTTTTATGAATTAAACTAATTTTCTAGGTTAATATGACATGTCAGTATTGATTTAAGTAACTTTATTCGAACTAAAAATTCTATTATGATTTTTACAAAAAACAATTACTAAATAGTGTCAAAATTGACATAAAATAGTTTTTTAAAAAAATATTATATTATTAATTGTTATTTTATTCCTAAAAATCTAAGAATCGTCCAAATGACTTATATAAGGTTATATATATTAATAATAAACAACTTGGGGTTCTTTTGTTTGTTTATAGTAAGTTTATTAACCTTATAGTATAAGAACACAAGAAGACACGGTAAAAGTATAAATATTTAACTTAATGTTAAATCTAAATGATAAGGTTAAAATAGGAACCTAATCTTGTATAAATTATATTTTATGAGAGTATGTCGACACATAACCACCTTAGCTTATAAATAAATCAATTTGGAGCTATTTAATACCGAATTTGGCTTTATAATAAAATAATATTTTTTGTTATTCCAAAGGTGCCCCTCTCCTCCCTTATAAAAGGGAACCTCCTTCCTCTTTTCCTCACACCACTTTGAGCCTTCACGCTCAGCCAAAACCTTCCAAATTTTCTTCTCCACTTCCCTATAAACATCCTAGAAGTCTGGGTCTTCTTCAAAGACCAATTTTTGTCCCCTAAAGGGAGGACTCAAAGAGGCGGTTCAAAGAAGAGGTAATGTCTGTTACCGACTCTTTCAACTTTATTTCTTCTTCCACTTATTCTTCATAGGTTGTTTCATTATGAAGTAATAACATCAGTATCACTCATATACTGATATGTTATTATAAGTATGAAATAACCCTATTTCAACATCTATCCATCCTACAGAAAATGAAATCACCACGCGTGCGTACGTACGGAATACCGTCTCTACGCCGTGGTGTAATCTATTTTCCACCACCACCTTACTTGGATGGGTATGATGGTGTACATAATAACTATATATGATTAACTTAAAGTAATATTGATTCTGAAATAGTATAAATACACTCCAATACAATTCCCCGATCATGTGAATGATATCATCGCTCGTGCGTACGTACGGACTACCGTCTCCACGACGCGATTAGATTCACTCTCCACGTTAACCATTCATGAATGATTATAAAGTATATTTAATAAGTAATCATGAAATATATGACATAATAATGATATTGGATTTATGTGTATATATATGTATGTCATCTACTTAATTCCATTCAACTCAATAAGGAAACGAAAACAGCGTTTATGCGTATGTACGGCTTACCGTCTCCATGAACAATGTATTTCTTTCCATTTACTGATCTATTATATATATGTATATTCTGAATATATATTATATATAAATAATGTTTTATATTCTCTAATTAAGTAATCATGATCTATGTAATCATATGAATAATTACAAGTCAAAACACAGATGACAAATGAAACGATTTTACCCAAAACACTCTTTAACATGGAATTTACTTAAGAACGGGTAAACTAAAGTCATAAGTGAACAATATATGATATAATAAAAATAATTATGATTATAGAATAATTAAATAACATTATTTAAATCATTATACAGGAGGTTTGGACACTTACGAAGCAAATCGGACCAAACGTAAGGGAAATATCACAATCTCATTTGTATCCGAGATTGTTTATACTTTGGAATTTACTGGGATGTATTTTATCATCCACATCCATGTTTCCTCAATATGTAATATTATTTCCACCCACCTAAAATTTTTTAAATCCAACTTTACCTTTCGGTGAGTTTTTAGTAAAAGATATGAAATGAATCTTTTGTCATTTTTCGTACGAGATACTTTTTGACTTTTCTGACAAAAGTACGAGAAGAATGTTTTTTTAACTTATACGGCATGAATGGATTTTTAAAAAATTATTTCCAAGAAGCTTCCTTTACATGTTTTCAAGTTTATTTTTAATCAACTTATTTTAGTTTAAAATTGTATGACATGTTAATAAAGGAAAATGTTTTTCAAGTAGAAAGGATATTTTCCTCAAGAATGGAGTTCAAGTGTTTTATCAAAATTATTTTCCATCTAAGATTATATAGGTTTCTGTTTCTATCCCTATTATTACATTTATTTCATTATGTTGTGATGGAATTATTTTTATAAATTCCTTTATCTTATATGAATTGTTTTATGATGTCATGATGTTTAATAATCTCATTTTTATTACATGGGTTATGAAATGATGTATGATTTATGATTTTGTGGCACACATAAGAATGGTATCATTATGATATGGGTGGGACCTATATCTTCCTCCAATGAATTGGGTAATGATTTTATATCTCATGAGATAGACATGGCTGGAATGACAGGTTAAACCGGTTCAGTGAAACAAGACTGAAACGAGGAGTGAACTCGGTTCAGAAATGGACTTTGTCCACTAAGATAGTCTTGGAAATGAGTCTTGACTAATAAGAAATGATTCTCTATGATTATGTGTGTATGCCACAATGTTTCATGTTTTATGTTATTATTATTGGGATTACATTTAACAACTATGATTTATCACATGTTATGATATTATGATCTCTTTTGCAGGTTAAGATTTCCAAAATGTTATGTTCTTATGAATATAATGTGATTGAAATTTCTTTTGTTTACCCTTACTGAGCATTTGAGCTCACCCTTTTATGTTTTCTTTTCCCCAGTATATAAAGAACGGTTTTATTTAAAAAAAGGAAGATCTTTATGGGAGATGTTGAAGATATTTCACCACGATTAGAAGATTATATTCTGAGTTTCCAAAGACACTAAACTATTACGGTCCTTGTGTGTGTGTGTTTTTGTTATGTACAAAGTATTCCGCAAAAGTAATGTAATGTCTAGGTACGTTAAGCGTAGGGTCTTTACAAACATTATAATCAGTAGAATCCTCCTCGAATCCTCTTGTGAAAAAGTAAGTAAAGTGTGCTAAAGAACAGTGAACAACATGTGAAACTAACGCGTCACCTAAACAGGTATACTAAGTTCCCAACCTCACCATGTATACACTCACCAAGTAACTCATACATGAATATAGCATATAGTAAATAATATCAAGGGTACCCCACTTATTTTCCGCTTTGCACCATCATCACACGTCCTAAGCATCTCTCTCTAAAAAGGCTTGACCATAGACACCTGGACGAAGCACCACAATATGCACCTCATGCGACACAAAGGCTTGCCCATGGACACCTCGGCGAAGCACCACACCATCCTCACAACCAAAAGTAACCAGATAGGTTCTAGGAGCCACCACAACTCGCATAACATGTATCATACATCGGGTATTATACCTAAAGCCATTACAGCCCATACACAGAGTAAGGATCTTCAAGACATCACATCCTATACACGTTACACCTATAGTAGTCCATAGGATACAATATCCAGAATATATGTGTGTGGATAACCACAAGCCATTACAGCCCTCTACACATATATATGGGGAAAACTAACCAATGTGCCTACCAGCACACGTCACTACCAAGAGAAGAGAGCGGGGCCAAAGTGTGTAGTCAGCCACCCATCCTCCCACCAGAATGTTGGGGAAAACATCCCCTAGGGCTTAGAATCCTCAGGGTTTCAATTTCCCTTACTGAATGGGTGGAGTAGCATATAGAAACACAAAAATTACAAAATATACTATATCTAACTACCACACTGTGGGTATAACCTAGTTTTAGACACAACCGCAACTATTTTCTCTCAGACTCCGGCTACTAATTCCAATACTGGGTATCCTATAAGCACACAACCATTTAAATAACATTATTAGATTAATTAATTCTCTTTTTATCAGTTCCACTCTATGTTTATTAATTCATTAACATTAATTAACCATGAACGATTCCACATTAAACTTCATTAACATCACACCCAAGTCAACTATTCCATAAAAATTACATCCTCATTATTATGTTCCAGTGAACACCAACCCCATGGGTTAACACCATTTATTCAAATATTCATTACTGAAACAGATTCCCATATTCCCAGGCATTCTAGAAAATAATTCTATGCTACTAACACAAGGGGGCTCAACACGGTGAGTAGATGTATTAAATGTAGAGTCTTTGCCACCTATAGAAAGTGCATAGATCCATTTTCTCTTGAGAAGCTAAACACGGAAAGAACGTGGCATACCCCGTGTGTCTTTGCCTCTTTTGGAAGAAGGGTAAGCAAGACTAGCTGCCTTGAGCATTGGGAAATAGTAAATCAGTCAAAAAACCAAAGAACCATCAAGCATCTAACAATCACATCCATCCCATACCATCATCCCTGGTGTCCTCCCTGACACCCACATGCATAAACTGATGCATCTTGCCACTCTTGGTGTCATCTGCTGCCAAAACCAAAAGGCCTCTATGCCCCCACATATCACAAAACCCCTCTTGGGTCACGTCTCAACACAAGTAGCATGAAAAGCAACAATCACATCAATTGGGTTGTGGCCCTTTAGAAAACAAGAGTGTAACTCAGAACCCTTCAAGGAATTATTAAACAATCAAATCTTTAATCCAAACTGAATTAACAGGTTTATAAATCATTGGTTCCAACATCGGTAAACCTAAACAGTAAGCTATCACAAATGATTAAACATACTTACTACGCCAATTTTATTAACATCAAATTACAACAAGAACCATATTTTTTTTCATGCCTCTTTACATTTATCCAAAAAAAATATCAATTAATCCCAATTTATGTGCCTTACCGATTTCTATCAAGAACAAACAGCTAAGTAAAGTAAGCATAGATATCACACTATCTAGAAAAACAAGTGGAAATAACATACGATTGATAACAAATTATTAATCCGGTTCAAAATATTTATTATGTCAATTTCATTGTCATCTAGTGGGATTAAACATGCTATCAATATAGTTGCACGTAAAATAAAGAGAAGCAATGAATCCCCAACCTCAAAGGTTTTTAATGAAAACCCTAACAACAAAGAACGCACAAGAAAGAAGGGTTGATTCTCTAAGAATCCTCCTTAGATATCTTCTCCTAACACAACCAAGACCAAATCTCATCATATTTGGTATCCAAACACTTAGATCTACCCATAATGGGCATAGATCTAACAAATGGAGAGAGGAGGAGAAGTAGATCTAAGTAGATCTAAGAACCCGATCAAGAACGAATAATAAATATCACATACCATAAGAAACCAGATTCGGTTTTCCTAGAGAAACCTTCAGATCACCTCCAAAACGCTTGGGAGAGGTTCTAATACCTTTATAGAAGGGCAATCCCGAGTTATGGCCATTGAAGAGTTTAAACGATTAAGTTAGAGGATAAATGGTTGAGATGCACAATTTTAGGATCTAATTTATGTGCCCGTATAGTTTTCTTGTACGGTTAGACAAACCATGAATTAACTGTGTGGCCACTACTACCTCGTCATACACTCCTCGCATGGTTTAGCTGCATGGTTAGACAAACCGTGTGCTAACCGTGCATTAGCCACTGCCTCCAACATTAACTACGCACGGTATGGCCACACGGTTTAGACAAACCATGCACAGCCCATGCGAAAGCTACTGCCCCTTAGTTATCCTTAAAGATTCACCAAACGCACCCCCATGTAACTATTCAAGAACAAGGGTATTTAGAAACATCAAAAGCACCTGAAGACTTAATGTGATTTTACAGTTCACAACTATCTACTATTGAAACGGTTCATCGAAAAGGTTGATTTGGGAAAAGCATAAAGGATAAGTTACCTTGACCACCCAGAAAACCTCTAACACCACACTTTCACAAAGTAATGGACAAGAGAGGTTCTGTACATTACATCAGGTAGCTCTCAAAACATTACCATCCTCAAGAATTCAAAACTCACATAAAGAGAAAACAAAACAGGGTCTAAAAAACAACCCATCTAGATACCTCTCAAAAGAGAGGAAGCCACCAAAAACAACAAAGGCAGCCATCTCATAAACATGATAGTTTCATAACCACAAAAGCTACATACATACATAAAAAGAGTTAAACATCAAACAACTCTGGGTACTGAGCACGTATCTGTGACTCACGTTCCTAGGTACTCTCCTCCAAGCCACTGTGTCGCCATAAGACACAAACTAAAGGAATAGAATGGCTACGAAACACCTTATCCTTCCAGTCTTGGATCTCCACTAGTCGCTCCTCAAAGGTTGCAGCATCATCAACATCGATCTCTCCCCAATTGATGATGTGAGAGTCATCATGAAGATAACGACAGAGATGTGATACATGGAAAACATCTTGTATCTAAATCATCTGTGGGGGAAGTTATACTTGACATGCCACAACTCTAACACAAGCTAACACCTAGAAAGTCCCAATAATCCGGGGAGAAAGCTTACTTCCTTGACCAAAACATTGTTTCCCATGATGGGGAGTCACCTTCAGAATCACATGATCCGCAACATTAAACTCCAAGGGCCTCTTTCTTTGATTAGCATGTGATTTCTGATGATCTTGCACTTTCTTAATCCTCTCACGAATCACATGAACCATATCTATTGTATTCTACACTAGTTCTGGTCCTAGAATTTCTGACTCTCTGACCCGAGTCCAGCACAACGGAGAATGGAAAGTTCGGCCATACAAGGCTTCAAATGGCGACATACCAATGGTGGAGTGAAAAATATTATTGTAAGAGAACTCCAATAAAGGTAAGTGCCTCATCCATGATCCTCCAAAATCAAGAACAGAAGAGCGTAACCTATCATCAGGAGTATGGATGGTTCGCTCTGTCTGACCATCTGTTTGAGGATGAAAAGTAGTGCTAAGGCATAGATGAAAACTGAAAGCATGTTATAGACCTCTCCAAACCCTGGAGGTAAAGCGAGGATCTCGATCAGAAATGATCGTCCAAGGGACTCCATGAAGTATCACCACCTCCTCTAGATAATACCTCAACAAAACTTCCACTGAGCTTTACTCCTTGATTGCTATAAAGTAGGACAATTTTGTTAAACAATACACTAACACTAAAATAGCATCATGTCCTCCCAGAGCTAGAGGTAAACTAGTAACAAAGTCCATTGAGATGTCCTCCCACTTACACTGAGGAATATCTAATGGATGGAGAAGACCACCAGGAACACGATGTTTGGCCTTCACCTTCTGGCAGACTAAACATCGAGATACAAACTCCACAACACACGCTTCAGCCCAGGCCACAAAAACTGACTCCTCAAGGCTCAGTACATCTTTTTCACGCCAGGATGTTCCGCTAAAGGTGAACTATGAATCTCTTTTAGAAACGTCTCACACATCATCAAGGGAACAAAAACCCTTCCATGATACCACACTCTGTGTTGTTCATCCTCAGGCCAACCATCAAGGGCCACACCACAAACAAATTGGTCTTTCCAGACATCAACCTCTAGATCTCCCAACTGCGACTCTTCCAAATTCTGCATTAGAGATGACTATACTGTCATCTGGAAAAGACCTCCTCTACGCCCAACATCTCCCATATCAAGATGTAATGCTAACAGTTCTTCGATTACTCTCCAGGAATCACCGGATTCACACACATCACAACATGACTTTCGGCTCAGCGCAACAGCTACAACATTCCCTTTTACAAGTGTATACGATATTTCAAAGTCATATTCTTGTAAGAACTCCATCCACCGACGCTATCGTAAGTTCAAGTCATGCTGGGAGAAAAAATACCTCAAAATATTATGATCAATGAAACCACATAACACTCACCAATGAGGTAATGTCTCCAGAACATCATAGAAAACATCATAGCTTCCCAACTCAAGATCATGGGTGGCATAGTTGCGCTCATGGGAACGTAACTGCCGTGACCCGTACAAAATAACTGACCTCTACTACATGAGAACACAGCCTAACCCCAAATGTGAAGCATCACAGAAACCATCAAAATGTACTCCTTTAGCTGGAAGACAAAGTAATGGAGCACTTACTAACATCTACTTTAGATACTCGAAAGCTGCCTGACACTGATCAGTCCATATTAATGCCTTATCATTCCTAGTATAAGCTATCAGCGGAGTCGCAACTTGTGAGAAATTGGCTACGAACCTTCTGTAGTAGCTTGTGAGACCAAGAAAACTTCACACCTCTGAAACTGTCTTGGGGGATACCCAAGACACAAATACTTCAACCTTCTATGGATCCACAACTAATCCCTTTTGGGACACAACATACCCCAAAAAACGGACTTCTTGAGCCCAAAAATCTCACTTCGACAACATCCTGAATTGCTGATGTTGGCAAAGAACTCCCCAAACGGCTTGTAGATGTTCTTCATGCTCCCCTTCAGATGTGGAGTACCCAAGGATGTCATCGATGAAAACTACCACGAACTTGTCTAGGAACTCATGGAATACAGCATTCACCAATCCCATGAATATAGCTGCAGCATTCGTTATGCTAAATCACATTACAACGAACTCATAATGCCCATGACGACAGCGGAAAGCAGTCTTCGGGATATCCTCATCCTTTACACGCATCTGATGATATCCTGACCGCAAGTCGATCTTTGAGAACCAACTTTCACCATTTAGTTGATCGAAAAAGTCATCAATCCATAGAAGAGGATAGCGATTCTTTATTGTCACTTTGTTTAAGCGACGATAATCGACACACAACCACAAACTGCTGTCAGCCTTCTTCATGAACAAAACTAGTGCACCCCAGAGTGACACACTTGGATGAACAAAACTGCACTTTAACCGACCATCAAGCTATATACATAGATCTCATAACTCAGAAGGGTCCATCCTATATGGAAACATAGAGATAGGAGACGCACCTGGCTGTAGTTCGATCCCAAACTAGATCTCTCATTGAGGGGTAATGCTACAACCTCTTCTGGAAAGACATCCGGGTACTCCTCTATGACCCTAGGAAAAGCCAACTAATGAACCTCTGAAGAACTCAGCATCATCTTAGCCATCATGGATGGTAAGGATGGAATGCGCCTATGACCCATCCAAGGATCTCGCTCCCCAAAAAACACCACTTTCTCTTTATCCGCACCAATGAAGATGACCTTTTTCCTAAAGCAATCCACGATAGCCTGCACTGAATACAACCAATCCATTATGAGGATGAAATCATATGGTTGTATTTGTAAACATAGGAAATCCCCTCAAGAGTGGTGTTTCCCCAACACTAGCTCATAATCTCTACATACTTCAAACAAGTCAGCTCGACCTCTAACTAACATAGTCAACGCCAAGGGCACTGGAAGCCTCTCTACCTCAAGTCCCAAAGCATGGACCGGGGTAAGTGATATGAAGGAGTGTGTCTCTCCTGAATCGAACAAGGAATACACCAATGTAGAAAACAAGAAAAGGGTACCTCGAATGACGTCTGGCTTGCTTGGATCTGGCAATGCTAGAGCATGAAGCTGGCCACGCCCTCCTCCACGGCCTCTCTGACACTGATGAAGACCACCACCATGGTCGCACTCTTCTCTCTGAGGATGGGGAGCATCATGGGGTTGCCTTCTGCCTACCCCATCTACCCTCTGCTGATCTAAAGCTGGTGCAACCTGCTACTACCATTGCCTCAGCTGGAACTGCCTCAAAGGAGAAACCTAAAGCGTAACACCTGGTGCCTGATGACTGCTCTAAAAGGTCGGGCACTCCCACTGCTAATGAACAAGACCACCACAAGAAAAAAAAAGTGCCTGATCCCTTGGCATAGACCTGAGAGTTTCTGCCTCTGGAGATACAATATGTGTAGGGATGGGACCTACCCCCGGCTGAACGAAAATTCTTCTGCCCTGAAAACTGGGAACCTCAGACCACAGCTTTGCCTTGTGAGGGATCATGAAGATCCCCCTTTCATGACAATCCGGTTCTGTCCAATGTCCTGTCAGCAACCTCTGCCCTTGCCAGCACCTCAAGTTATCTCTTTAGCATAAATAGGGTGACCTGGCGCTGGATCTCTGGACGCAAAGCCTCCTCGAAATGTCTCTCCTGGGCCTCCTCATTTGGCAACAGGGACGAAGCATATAGTAAAAGGTTCCTGAAATTGATTCCAAACTCTCCAACACTAGATCTCCCCTGTCGAAGGGTAATAAGCTCCTGGTGACTAGATACCTTCGTAGTCGAAAAAGAAACTCGACTCTAAACTTGTCTCAGAACTCCTCCCATGAGATCGCTGACTCCTCACGATCCCCATGGAACAAGAACCACCACTGCCTCGCTGCTCTATGAAGCATCGTCACAACCAATGACACCCAGTGCTCTTTTCGAGTATAGATCGAATGGAAGCCTATCTCGACCTCCTCCAACCAGTCTCCCGTGACTGCATCTAAAATAGTTCCATTGTACTTCTGCAGACTCTGGCGCTCAAACTCTCAGAGTGTCTTCCTCCAAGTGTCATCGTCGTCAACCTCTACACTGTGACGATCTGCTGGAACAGCCTGCTAGGCATTTTCTGCGCAAACCTGATGAGGACATCGACCTGGAGCTATACCTATAAAATAATAACCCATTAGATCTCCTATACATGGAATATGGAAAACTCAACATTAATTAATTAATTATTTTCTTTATTCATTTTAGGTTAACCTCTTCGAAGGTCTACCCATTCAAACATAGACACGAAGAAGAATGATGCATGATCCTTTCCTAGGTCTCTACCATGCAACTAGTATCACCTTGATTTGTAGCCAATGTAAACATAAAGGTTTGTACATCAGATCATAGGGAAGCCCAAACGCCTATGTCTCATCCGGTCTTCTGTGTTTACCTCACTTTCTAAACATGAATGACACTGTTCCCCTACCAACCCATGCAACCTCACATGTGCCTAACTCCAAACTCCATCATATCCCTCAACCAGACCTATGATTCCACTCTGTCATGACCCCCTCCCCACAAAGTGTACCGCTCCTAGGTCGGAAATGTGAGAAGGGAGATAATGACCCCCAAGTCCAGCCTCTAGTAGGCCCCAGGTTGTCAACTAGCACTGAGGTTATAATAAACACACAAATGGGGGGCATTACCCTCTAAGAGATCATACGTGGAAGAGAGAGATAAGATAAACACAAATAAACTACAAATCAGAATTGGAATATAAAAGAAACCCAAGTTCTTATATGAAATGTCATGTAAAAGTACTACAATTGAAAGGGGTAAAATTACAAGTACCCAAAAGAATGTAAAACAGCAGTGACAACATGCCCGAACAACTCCTGCAACAATAAGCTAGTAGAAACCAGCTTGATCTCCAAAATAATCCAAGTGACCTGAAAAATAGTTTATATATACATAGGGTGAGTATAATAGTATACTCAGTAGGATCCTCCCCGAAGCCTCTCATGAAAATGTAATGAAAGAATGCTAAAGCATAGTGAACAAAAAAGTGAAACTAACTCATCACCTAAACAGGTATACTAAGTTCCCAACCTCACCATGGATACTCTCACCAAGTAACACATGCAAGAATATAGCATATTGTAAAGAATATCAAGGGTACCTAGCTACTAATTCCCCACTGGTTTGCCAATTTCCCCCTACATCGCACGTACTAAGCATATCTCTCCAAAAGTCATGCCCGCAGACACCTGGGTGAAGCACCAAAATATTCACCTCATTAAACAGAAAGGCTTGACCGCAGACACCTGGTAGAAACACGACACCATCCTCACAACTGAAAGTAACCAGGTAGGTTCTAGAAGCCACCACAACTCGTATAATATGTTTCATACATCAGGTATTATACCTAAAGACATTATAGCCCATACACCGAGTAAGGATCCTCAAGCCATCACAGTCTATACATGTTACACCTATAGTAGTCCATAGGATACTATATCCATAATATATGTGTGTGAATAACCACAAGCCGTTACATCCCTCTACACACATATATGGAGAAAACTAACTAAAGAGCCTATAAGAACAAGTAACTACCAAGAGAAGAGAGTGGGGCCAAAGGGGGTAGTCAGCCATCCATCCTCCCACCAGAATGTTGGGGAAAACACCCCACAGGGCTCCGAATCCCTGGGGTGTTAGTTTCCATTACTGATAGGGTGGAGTAGCTTATAGAAACACAAAATGTATAGAATATACTAGATCTCACAACCACACAATAGGCATAACCTCGTCTTAGACACAACTGCATCTAACATCTCTTAGACTCTGGATGCTACTTCCAATACTAGGTATCCTATAAGAACACAACCATTTGAAGAACTTTATTAGATTACTTCATTCACTTTTTATCAATTCCACTTTACGTTAATTAATTCATTAGCATTAATTTACCATGAACCATCCCACATTAAACTTCATTAACATCACACCTAAGTCAACTGTTCCTTCAGAATTAAAACCTCATCATTATGTTCCAGCGAACAACAAACCCATGGTTTAACACCATTTATTCAAATATTCATTACAGAAACACACTCCCATATTCCCATGAATTCTTGAAAATCATTCTATGCTACTAACACAAGGTGGCTCAACACAATGAGTAGATGTACTTCCTGTCAAGTCTTTGTCACCTATAGCAAGGGCATAGACCCATCCCCCCTGAAGAAGCTAAACACTGAATGCACGTGGCATACCCAGCACGTCTTCTCCTCTTTCAGAAGAAGGGTAAGCAAGGCAAGATACCTTGAGCAGTGGGAAATTGTAAAGTAGTCAAATAGAAAAAGAACCAGCAAGAATCCAAAAATCACATACAACCCATACCATCATCCCTAGTGTCCTACCTAAAACCCATAAGCATAAAGCAATGCATCTTTCCACTCTTCTTCATCTGCTGCCACAACCAAAAGGCCCTATGCCCCCATATATCACAACACCCCTCCAGGGTGACGTCTCAACAAAAGCAGCAGGAAAAGAAACCATCACATCAATTGGGAAATGACAATTTAACAAACAAGAGGTTAACTCAGAACCCTTAAAGGAATTATCAAACAATCAAATCTTTAATCCATCTTGAATTAATAGGTTTATAAATCATTGGTTCCAACATCTGGAAGCCTAACCAGTAAGCTATCACAAATGATTAAACATTATTACTATGCCAATTTGATTAACCTCAAATTACAACAAGAACTAGATTTTTTTTCATTCCACTTTACCTTTTTCCAAACAATTATCAATTAATCCCAGTTTACGTTCTTTACCTATTTCCTTCAAGAAAAAATAGCTAAGAAAATCATGCATATATATCACACTATCTAGAAAAACAAGAGGCAATAACATATGATCGATAATAATTTCTCAATCTAGATCAAAATATATATTATGTCAATTTCATTGTCATCCAGTGAGATTAAACATGCTAATAATACAGTTGCACGTAATAGAAATAGAAGCAACGAATCCCCTACCTCAATGGTTTATGATGAAAACCCCA
The DNA here is from genome assembly GCA_963277665.1 of Viscum album. Taxonomy (NCBI): domain Eukaryota; kingdom Viridiplantae; phylum Streptophyta; class Magnoliopsida; order Santalales; family Viscaceae; genus Viscum; species Viscum album. The sequence continues at coordinate 956,366 of CAUJRU010000197.1, forward strand.
ACATCGAAGAACGTACAAGAAATCCAGGTTGATTATACAAGAAACCTCCTTATACCTCTTCACATAACACAACCAAGACCAAATATCATCATATTTGGTATCCACACACTTAGATATACCCATAATGGGTGTAGATCTATGAAACTGAGAGAAGAGGAGAAGTATATAAATGTAGATCTAAGAACCCGATCAATAACGAAGAAGAAAGATCACATACCTCAAGAAACCGGTATCGATTCTCCAAGAGAAACCTTCATATCACCTCCAAAACACTTCAGAGAGGTTATCCTACCTTCACGGGAGGGTAATTCAGAGTTATGGACTCTTAGGAGTATAAACGAGCATGTTAGAGGAAAAACGGTTGAGATCCACAATTATAGGATCTAATTTAAGTGCCCACATGGTTTTCTTGCACGGTTAGACAAAACGTGCGTTAACCGTGCGGTCGCTACTACCTCGTCAAACACTCCTCGCATGGTTTGGCCATACAGTTAGACAATCCGTTCGCTAACCATGCATTAGCCACTGTCCCCACCATTAACTACGCACGGTATGGCCGTACAGTTTAGACAAACCATGCGCAGCACGTGCGAAAGCTACTGCCCTTTAGTTTTCCTTAAAGATTCACCCAACGCACCCCAAGTCACTATTCCAATACAAGGGTATTTAGAAACATCAAATTCACTTGAAGACGTAACGTGAAGTTACATTCCAAAACTGTCTACTATTGAAATAGTTTATTGAAAAGGAAGATTTTGGAAAAGCATTGGGGATAAGTTACCTAGACCTCCCGGAACACCTCTAACACCACACATTCACAATTTAATGGACCATAGTGGTCTAGACCATTACATCAGATACCTCTCAAAACATTCTCATCCCCAAGAATTCAAAACCCACATAAAGAGAAAAAAACAGGGTCTAAACAACCAGCCATCGAGATATATCTCAAAAGAGAGCAAGACAGCAAAAACAGCAAAGGGAGCCATCTCATAAACATGAGAGTTTCATAACCACAAAATCTACATCGATACATGAAAAGAGTTAAACATCAAACAACTCTAGGTACTGAGCACGTATATGTGACTCGCGTTCCCAGGTACTCTTCTCCAAGCCACCGTGTCACCACAAGACACAAACTAAAGGAAAAGAATGCCCGTGCAACACCTTATCCTTGCGGTCTTGGATCTACACTGGTCACTCCTCAAAGTTTGCATCATCATCAACATCGATCCCTCCCCAATCGATGATGTGAGAGTGGTCATGAAGATAATGACAGAGCAATGATACATGGAAAACATCATGTATCCGACTCATCTATGTGGGAAGTGATACTTGATACACCATAGTTCCACATGAGCTAACACCTCGAAATTCCCAACAAACTGGGGAGAAAGCTTACTTCCATGACCAAACCTTCGCTGCCCACGACAGGGAGTCACCTTCAAAAACACATGATCCCCAAAATTTAGCTCGAAGGGCCTTATTCTTTGATCAACATATGATTTCTGATGATCTTGCGCTATCTTCATCCTCTCACGAATCACCTGAACCATCTCTGTAGTATTCATCAGTAGTTTCGGTACGAGAATTGCTAACTCTCCGACCCCAGTCCAGCACAATGGATAATGGAAAGGCCGGTCATACAAGTTTTCAAACGGCTCCATATCGATGGTGGAGTGAAAACTATTAATTTAAGTGAACTCCACCAAGGGTAAGTGCCTCATCCATGATCCTCCAAAATCAAGAACAAGAGAGTGTAACCTGTCTTCAAGAGTCTAGATGGTTTGATCTGTCTGACCATCCGTTTGAGGATGAAAAGTAGTGCTAAGGTATAGCTTATAACCGAAAGCATGTGGGAGACCTCTCCACACCCTGGAGGTAAAGTGAGTATCTCGATAAAAAATGATCGTCCTAGGGACTCCATGAAGTCCCACCACCTCCTCAAGATACTACATCGACAAAACTTCCACTGATCTTGACTCCTTGATTGCTATAAAGTGGGACGATTTTCTTAAACGATCCACTACCACCCAAATAGCATCATGTCCTCCCGAAGCTCAAGGTAAACCAGTAACAAATCCCATTAGGATGTACTCCAACTTCCACTGAGGAATCTCTAATGGCTGGAGAATACCACCAGGAACACAGTGTTCAGCCTTCACCATCGGGCAGACTAAACATCGAGACATAAACTCCGCAACTTCACACTTCAGCCCATGCCACCAAAACTGAATCCTCAAGGCTTGGTACATCTTTGTCATGATTGGATGTACCGCTAAAGGAGAACTATGAAACTCCCTGAGAACCGTCTCATGCATCATCAAGGGAACAAAAATACTTCCATTATACAACACTCTGTGTTGTTCATACTCAGACCAACCATCAGGGGCCTCACCACAAAAAACTCAGTCTCTCCAGACTTTCACCTCTAGATCTCCCAACACAGACTCTTCCACATGCTGCATTAGAGATGACTATACTATCATTTGAAAAAGATATCCTATACCCCCAACTTCTCCCATATCAATATGTAATGCTGACAGTTCCTCCTTTACTCTCCAGGAATCACTGAATTGACGCACAACATCACTATGTGACTTTCGGCTTAGCGCTTTAGCTATAACATTCCCTTTTCTAGGTGTATACGATATGTCGAAGTCGTATTCCTGTAAGAACTCCATCCACCAATGCTATCATATGTTCATGTCACGCTGGGAGAAAACGTACCTCAAACTCTTATGATCAGTGAATACCACAAAGCACTCACCAATGAGGTAATGTCTCCAGACCATCAGAGAAAACACCACGGCTACCAACTCAAGATAATGGGTGGAATAGTTGTGTTCATGGGAACATAACTTCCGAGAACCATAAGAAACAACTGACCTCAGCTGCATGACGACACAACCTAACCCCAGATGTGAAGCATCACAGGAAACATCAAACTGAACTCCTTCAGTTGGAAGAAAAAGGACTAGAGAACTTACTAAATTTTCCTTTAGAAACTCAAAAGATACTTGAAACTGATCAGTCCATATGAATTCTTGATCTTTCCTAGTCAAATCTATCAGTGTAGTCGCAACTCGTGAGAAATTGGCTACGAACCTCCTATAGTAGCCTGTGACACCAAGGAAACATCACACCTCTGAAACTGTCTTGGGGGCTGCCCAAGACACAAATTCTTCAACATTCGATGGATCCAAAGCTACTCCCTATTGGGATAGAACATGCCCCAAGAAATGGAATTCTCGAGCCCAAAACTCACACGTCGAAAACTTTCCGAACAGCTGATGTTGGCGAAGAACTCCCAAACGTCTTGTAGATGCTCTGCATGCTCCTCTTCCGATGTGGATTACAAAAGGATGTCATCGATGAAAACTACCAAAAACATGTCTGGGAACTCACGGAACACAGAATTCATCAATCCCATGAATACAGCTAGAGAATTCATTATGCCAAACAACATTACAATGAACTCATAATGCCCATGACGATAACAGAAAGAAGCCTTCGGGATATCCTCATTCTTCAAACGCGTTTAATGATATCCTGACTGCAAGTCAATATTTGAGTACCAACTTTCACCATTTAGTTGATCGAATAAGTCATCAATCTGCAGAATAAGATAGCAATTATTTATTGTCACTTTGTTTAAGCGATGATAATTGACACACAACTGCAAACTGACGTCAGCCTTCTTCACAAACAAAATGGGTGAACCCCACGGTGACACACTTGGCCGAACAAAACCGCACTTTAATAGACCATCAAGCTATATATGTATCTCTCGTAACCCAGAAGGAGCCATCCTATATGGTGACATAGAGATAATAGATGCACCATGCTGTAGTTCGATCCCAAACTCGATCACTCATCGAGGGGTTAATGCTACAACCTCTTCTGGAAAGACATCAGGGTACTCTTCTATGACCCTAGGAAACACCAACTGCTGAACCTCTGAAGAACATAACAGCATATCAGCCATCATTGATGATATGGACGGAACACGCCTATGACCCATATGAGGATCTTGCTCACCAACAAACACCACTTGCTCTCCATACGCACCAATGAAGACAACCTTCTTCCTGAAGCAATCCACAACAGCCTGCACCGAATACAACCAATCCATGCCGAGGATTGCATAATATGGTTGTATTCATAATCATTGGAAATCTCCCCAAGAGTGGTGTTTCCCCAACACTATCTCACAGTCTCTACATACTTCAAACAAGTCAGCTAGACCTCCAACTGGCGTAGTCAATGCCAATGGCACTATAAGCCTCCCTACCTCAAGTCCCAAAGCATGGACAAGGGTAGGTGATATGAAGGAGTGTGTCGCTACTGAATGAAACAATGCATACACCAAGGTTGGAAACAAGCAAAGGGTACCTCGAACAACATCTGGCTCGCCTGGAGTTGGAAACACTAAAGCATGAAGCTGACCACGACCTCCTCCATGGAATCTCTAACCTTGATGATGACCACCACCATGGTCGTGCTATACTCTATGAGGACGGGGAGCGTCATGGGGTTGTCCTATGACATCCCCATCTACCCTATACTGATATAATGCTGGTGAAACCTGCTGTTGTTGTTGCCTCGGCTGGAACTGCCTCAAAGGAGGAACCTGAAGCATAACACCTAGTGATTGAAGACCACTATGAAAGGTCGGGCACACCCACTACTGATGGCCACAAACACCAGAAGAAAAACAAGCACCTGATCCCTTGGAATAGGCCTGATAGTTTCTACCTCTAGAAAAGAAAGATGTGAAGGGATGAGACCTACCCCTAACTGAACAACAACTCTTCTTCCCTGAAAACCGGGAAACCTGGAATAACTTCTCTTTGTGAGGGATCATGATGATCCCCCACTCATGACAATCTGATCCTATCCAAAGTCCTCTCGACAACCTATTCCCTCACCAACACCTCAAGATATGTCTTCAGCATAAATGGGGTGACCTGGCGCTGGATCTATCGACACAAAGCCTCCTCGAAATGTCTCACCCTGGCCTTCTCATCGGGAAACAGGTCTGAATCATATCCTCAAAAGTTTCAGAAAAGGATTCCAATCTCTCGAACACTATAGCTCTCTTATCAAAGGGTAAGAAGATCCTAGCGAGTGGACGCCTTCGCAGTCGAAGAAAGAAACTCAACTCTAAACTTGTCTCAGAACTCCTACCATGAGATCGCTGACTCCTCACGATCCTTGAGGAACAAGAACCACCACTTCCTCGCAGCTCCACGCAGCATCGTCACAACCAAGGACACCCAGTGATCCTTCCAAGCACGGATTGAACAGAAGCCTATCTTGACCTCCTCCGACCAGTCTCCTGTGACTACATCTGAAACGGAGCCATCATACTTCTGTAGACTCTGGTGCAGAAACTCATGGAGTGTCTTCCTCCTAGTGTAGTCATCATGAACCTATACCATGTGACGGTCTACAGGAACAGCCTGCTGGACATTTTCTGCGCAAACCTTACGAGGATATCGACCTGGAACCATACCTGTAAAATAACAACCCGTTAGAGCTCCTAAACCTAGAATATGTAAGACTCAACATTAATTAATTAATTATTTTCTTTATTCATTTTAGGTTAACCTATACCAAGGTCTACCCATGGAAACACAGACACAAACGAAGAATGACGCATGATCCTTTCCTAGGTCTCTACCCTGCAACTAGTATCACCTTTTTTAGTAGCCATTTTAAACTTAAAGGTCCGTAGATCATATCATAGGGGGCCCTAAATGCCTATGTATCAACTGGTATCTAGTGTTTACCTCACTTTCTAAACATGAATGACACAGTTTCCCTACCAACCCATGTAACCTCACATGTGCGTAACTCAAAACTTCATCCTATCCCTCAACCAGACTTCTAATACCACTCTTTCACAACCCCCTCCCCACAAAGTGTACCCCTCCTGGGTCGGCAATGTGAGAAGGGAGATAACAACCCCCGAGTCCTGCCACCAGTAGGCCTCGGGTAGTCGACTAGCACTGAGGGTATAATAAACACACAAATGGGAGGCATTACCCTCTAAGAGATCATACATAGAAGAGAGAGATAATATATACACCAATCAACTCCAACTCAGAACTAGAATATAAAAGAAACCCAAGTGCATATATGAAATGTCATCCAAAAGTACTACAACTAAAAGGAGGGTAAAACTACAAGTACCAAAAAGAAAGTAAAATAGCAGTAACCACAAGCCTGAACAGCTCCTACAACCACAAGCTAGTAGAAACCATCTTGATCTCCAACCTACTCCAAGTGACCTAAAAACAGTTTATATATACATAGGGTGAGTATAATAGTATACTTAGTAGTATCCTCCACGAAGCCTCTCATGCAACAGTAAAGAAATCATGCTAAAGCACAGTGAACAACATGTGAAACTAACTCATCACCTAAACAGGTATACTAAGTTCCCAACCTCATCATGGATACTCTCACTAAGTAACACATACAAGAATATAGAATATAGTAAATAATATCAAGGATAACCTGCTACTACTTCCCCACTGGTTAGCTGCCTTTTCCCAACATCACACTTCCTATGCATCTCTCTCCAAAAAGGCATGCATGTAGACTCCTGGGCGAAGCACCATAATATGAACCTCGTGCAACACAAAGGCTTTCCCACATACACCTGGGCGAAGCACCACACTATCCTCACAACCAAAAGTAACCAGGTAGGTTCCGAGTGCAATTACTGCTTGCATAAATTGTATCATAAATCGGGTATTATACCTAAAGCCATTACAGCTCATACACTGAGTAAGGATCCTCAATCCATCACAGCCTATACATGTTACACCTATAGTAGTCCATATGATACTATATCCATAATATATGTGTGTGAATAACCATAATCCATTAAATCCCTCTACACACATATTTGGGGAAATCTAACCAATGTGCCTACCAGCACAAGTAACCACCCAGATAAGAGAGCGGGGCCAAAGGGGGTATTCATCCATCCATCCTCCCACCAGAATGTTGGGGAAACCACCCCCCAGGGCTCAGAATCCCCAGGGTGTCAGTTTCCCTAACTGACAGGGTGGAGTAGCATATAGAAACATAAAAAGTAAAGAATATACTATATCTCACAACCACACTATGGGAATAACCTAGTCTTAGACACAACTACAACTAACATCTCTCGGACTCTGGATACTACTTCAAATAATAGGTATTCTATAAGAACACAACCATTTGATGAACTTTATTAGATTACTTCATTCCCTTTTTATCAGTTCCACTTTACATTAATTAATTCATTAACATTAATTAACCATGAACCATTCCACATTAAACTTCATTAACATCTCACCCAAGTCAATTGTTCCTTCAAAATTACAACCTCATCATTATGTTTCAGCAACACCAACCCCATGGGTTAATACCATTTGTTCAAATATTCATTACAGAAACAATTTCCCATATTCCCAGGCATTCTAGAAAAGCATTCTATGCTACTAACACAAGGGGTCTCAACATGATGAGTAGATATACTATCTGTCGAGTATTTGCCGCCAATAGCAAGAGAATAGACCCATCCTCCCTAGAGAATCTAAACACAGAAAGAACGTGGCATACCCCGCGTGTCTTCACCTATTTCGGAAGAATGTTAAGCAAGACCAGCTCCCTTGATCAGTGGGAAACAGTAACGCAATCAAAAAACCAAAGAACCAGCAAGCATACAACAATCACATCCATCACATACCATCATCCCTGGTGCCCCCCCTAACACCTACATGCATAAACCGATGCATCTCACCACTCTAGGCGTCATCCGCTACCACAACCAAAAGGCCTCTATGCCCCCACATATCACAACACCCCTCCAGGGTCACGTCTCAACACAAGCAGTAGGAAAAGAAACCATCACATCAATTGGGCAATGCCCTTTAAAAAAATAGGGTAACTCAGAACCCTTCAAGGAATTATCAAACAATCAAATCTTTAATACATCTTGAATAAATATATTTATAAATAGTTGGTTCCAGCATCGGGAAACCTAACCAGTAAGCTATCAAAAATGATTAAACATGCTTACAGCACCAATTTGATTAACATCAAATTACAACAAGAACCAGATTCGTTTTCATGCCTCTTTAACTTTAGCCAAGCAATTATCAATTAATCCTGGTTTACATTCTTTATTGATTTCCATTAAGAACAAATAGTTAAGCAAATCAAGCATAGATATCACACTATCTAGAAAAACAAGAGGCAATAACATACGATCGATAACAATTTCTTAATCTGGTTCAAAATATTTATTATGCCAATTTCATTGTAATCCAATGGGATTAAACATGCTAACAATACAGTTGCATGTAAAAGAAATAGAAGCAATGAATCCCCTACCTCAAGGGTTTTTGATGAAAACCCCAACAATGAAGAACACATAAGAAATCCGGGTTGATTCTCCAAGAATCCTCCTTATATATCTTCTCCTAACATAACCAAGACCAAATATCATCATATTTGGTATCCAAACACTTAGATCTACCCATTACGGTCATAGATCTAAGACATAGATAGAAGATGATAAGTACATCTAAGTATATCTAAGAACCCGATCAAGAACAAAGAAGAAAGATCACATAACTCAAGAAACCAACTTCGATTAGCCAAGAGAAACCTTCGTATCACCTCCAAAATTCTTGGTAGAGGTTCTCCTTCCTTCACAAGAGGGTAATCCCGAGTTATGGCCTCTTATGAGTTTAAACGATCATGTTAGATGAAAAACAGTTGAGATCCACAATTTTAGGATCTAATTGAAGTGCCTGCATGGTTTGCTCGCACGGTTAGAAAAACCATGCGTTAACTGTGTGGTATCTACTACCTTGTCAAACACTCCTCGCATTGTTTGGCTGCACGGTTAGACAAACCGTTCACTGACCATGCGTTAGCCACTTCCTCCAACATTAACTACACACGGTTTGGCCGCACAGTTTAGAAAAATCATGCGCATCCCGTGCGAAAGCTACTACCCTTTAGTTTTCCTTAAAGATTAACCCAACGCACCCCCAAGTCACTATTCCAAAACAAGGGTAATTAGAAACATTAAAATCACCTGAAGATGTAACGTGATGTTACAGTTCCCAAAAATCAATAATTGAAACAGTTCATATAAAAGTAATATTTTGGAAAAGTGTTGGGGATAGGTTACCTTGACATCTCGGAACACCTCTAACACCACACTTTCACAAAGTGATGGACCAGAGATGTCCAGGACATTACAAACCCAATGTATTTTGACCTTTAAAGAGGTATGATTAGTGCTAAGAATATAATAACCCGATCATTCTAAAGATCCAATCCTTGAATAAAAACCCTTCATGATTTAGATCATCCATGAATGTCTATTTTTTTATCAATATATATACTGTTCGAAATAAATGTTTTAGTGTTTGTTGGGCCCTAATAATTATAAAAAAAGTATCATCATTTTGATTTATTCTTGGTTTTAATAACCCATTTGTTGTTACTACTTGATTTAATAACTCTAAATGATTCATTGGATCCTATAATAATTTTTAAAATTATAAAAAGTATTTCAATATAATTATCATTATTAAAATATTCGATATAGATGCTACCAAGTTTCCCATTATTATTTAAGAGGGTGTTGACTCCACAACTCTATTTTGATATGAAATGATATTAATATCCGGATCCAATTATTTCATTTTTACATTTGTCAAATAATTTGGAGCCAGACCATAATTGGGTTTTATAATATTTAGGATATGTCTTGAAATTTTTTTACAATCATTATTTAAATTCGGGTTGGGATATGTCACGTTTTTTATAAAACAATATGTCTTGAAATGTTAAGAATCCAAAAAATGTAATGTAGATCATACAAGGACTGATTTCATTCATTTAGATCACCCTTTGTTGGATATGTGATGTAAATGATATCATAATCCATGGATTAATTTGAATGGATGAATTCCATAAGAGTCATAATAGAAACTTGTGTATTTAAAATCAAGTGATCCTTAATAGATTCATGTGAATTGTTTTGTAATAGGGAAGCTAGCTACTATATAAGCTATGAAATTTAGAAAAGCATGAACAATGTCACATAAAAAAGACACCGCCTCCTCATCAGTGACAACATTTGTATATTGAGTGTATATATTTTTATATTCATTTTACACTTATTCCACCACAACATTCCATGAGGTTAGATATTATGAAAAATCAATATTCCATGGGTTAACAAGTTTCCATATATTCCTCTAAGAACATTCCAAATTTTATAGGACCATATTATTTTTCATTTAATTTTTAATCACCAATTTCTATGTATTGGCATTAGGGGGATCATTGAACAAATTATGTATTACCATGAAATAATAAATTTTCTGCCCCACCATCTTACATATATCATAAAAACGAGGTATATGCTCATATTAAACATTGAACTCAATTTAATACTCATTTAAAAAAAATATTTTTGACATTCAAAATTGTTGTTCCAAATTTTCATCTACCAAAATCTTAGTATACAATTATATATCTCCATAAAAAATTAAATGGCATTTCATAACAAGGATTCTAATACATAAGGATAAATCATCAAAAATTCTTCAGTTCCAATATACATAGTTCATGCCAAGAATCATGATCTAAACCTAAGGAGTTAGTTACTTCTATATAAAAGGATAAAATTAAAGTCCCAATAAAAAATTATATGAACATATAGTTTGATATATAGACTACTAGTTCTCTAGGCCACATAGATGTCCTCCTTACCATTAAAAATAATAAAAAAATATCATTTTTTAATCAGAATGAATCTCTAGTTACTAATATTCCATAAATGCATGGTCATGATTTTCAATTAGAAAAGGACCATATATTATCTCCCTTAAAATAGGTAAAATTACTAAGGATAAATTACTTGAATTTTTAAAAACCATATTTCATGATCATATGTATATGCAACCACTAAAAACCCACTATCATCATGCTTGATGATTTTATGTGTTTATGGACCATCATATTTGATCAGATCTAGAAACCTTGACACAGACTTCCTAAAAAGAAACCAATTTTCCTCTCAAAATGAGATTTATGTTTATGCCCATAAAATAATCCATAATCAATTTATATTTTTATCCCACTTTTTAAATATAACTAACTTGTTGAATCAAAAATGTTACATGATTTAATAAAAAATTGATTTGTGGAATTTATTATGGTTCACTATGTAATGGTCATATAGACTTTCATTAAGGTCAATTTAGTAAAGTAAATTAGACTTCATTGATGTAACATCTAAAATACCTTCTCAGATGGATATACTATGTATAATTTTTTATGACTAAAATCTATTTAAATTACCTTAATCTAAGACATTAGTGTTTCACAATTGGGATTTGGTCCATGAATTTTTTTCCTATATATCCTCATGATAGGAATAAAACCCTAAATTATTCAAATCAATGTCATAATTAATTTCATGCATTTTATGGCCTTCTTACTAGATAAAATGTTCTTCCATTTAAGGTCACTCATACATGACTAGTGATGTTACTTTTAGTGTTTGAATCATATACAAATGTGCCTTTCTGTTTAAGTCTGTTTGAATGCATCAATTTTAGAGTAGTTTTATTTAGATATTTGTGGAATAATTGGTGAACAATGTTCATAAATGGTTTTTCATGGGACTTATGCATGAGTGGTACTTTTTTTGTTGAACTAGATATATGTTTCAGTTAATGGTGTGGCTGTTCTTAACCCTGAGATGGTTTTCTATTTATATGTTTATAAAACTGATTTCACCAAGAGAGGGTAATTGGATATTTGGATGATATAGGACTGTTTTATAGTATCCAAAATGGTTACCCTTAAAAAATCATATTCTTATAGAATCTTGATGTTTTGAGCACCTCATTATTAAAATTTTTATGTTCCCTATTTAGGATCACTCACCAGTAACCATATATAAGGTGTGTCACAGTATCAAACATGCCTCACCATATTCCATGGCTAAAAACTACTAGTTAGGGTCCATGAGGATATCTTTAAGAGACTATAGTCTTTCATTAAAGTAGAAATATCAACATATGAAATAGAAATAAAATACATACATCCCAAGTAACAACATATAAATGGAATGTAGAATTAAATAACATCAATATAACATTAAAAATAATAAATGTAGGGAATTTCATCAAATTAGTAGAAAAAAAAGATATCCCACATGGGTGTATCAAATATAACAATACACAATGGTATTAAAATAAAAAATATCATAATTACATCCCCAAAACAAATTTTATTTCAGAATCATTCTCCTCAACCATTCTGAATCCTATATAGGTAAATTAACTATCATTTATTGAATCATTTACCTTTAATTTGACTATATCAAAATAGTCTAATCAGAAACAAAATTAATACCAAGGAGGGTGTGAGTACAACTCAGTAGGATACAACCAATGGTGTCCCTAAAATTTACAGTCTAATATATAATGTAATGCATAAATTCCATAGATAAAAAACTAAATATATATATTAATAAATAACCTTGATCTATGCCCTAAAAAATAAAATGGAATGCACATTTTACCGCACTGCACCCTCATCTCATTCTTTAATTCCAACATCACAACTTGAACATGCTCATGCAACCAAAACACCCATACATAGAAAACAATATTCCCACATATACACATCTCACTATTATCCACAACACATGCTAGATTCTCCTCTAATAATGTATAAAAAATAATTCCAACACCATTAATACCAAACATTTAATATGGATCTAGATGATACTAATGAAATGACAAGACATGAAATATATCCTGAATAGTGGCGTGTCATTATGGAAGAAAAAATCAATATTTTATAACAATGATCCTAACAATTTTCTGAAATGGACCAATGACTCATACCACTTAATTTTCATATTGAAAAATTTGATGTTTCCCAACTATGAAGATAGTCCTATAAAAACATAGTCTCCCACCTAAATATCTAATTAATGGTTCCTCTATTGAGAAAATGTTAGCTTCCTACTATGAGTGGTAAATAATAACTTTTTTATTTCCCTTAATAATTTCTAATTTGTCCTTGAAAAAACCCAAACCCTCCATAGATGACTCTTCTACATCCATCCAATACATGTTTAAACATTTAGGCCTTCCATAAAAAATCTATAAATGATCCATAAATATAAATTAATATTTGATATTCTTATGCGAAAATTATACTAGAATTACATGATTCCAAAAAGATCTTCTATTACCAAGAAACCACACTCAAATCATATCCACTGACACAAAATATTTATGATATATCTTCCTATATTTCTGCTCTTGATATGTCGTACATAGGTGTATTTGTGCACCAAAAACGTTATACAAATATTTTAATAATAATTATGGAAAGAAATAATCAAATTCAATGAAAATTAATAATGTCACCCCAATCCTAAAATCCACCAATAATACATAATGCTTTCCCATAAAGTTTATAGATTACACCTCTTGAATATGTTATAAATGAGGACACTTTTTTTAACTGGTATATGAATATACATATTTTATTATTTACTAAAGGTTTCCATTGTAAATAAGTTACAAAATTCATCATTATTTCATCTTTTCCCCACATAGGAATGTTTAATGGCTAGAGGGGACCAACATTCCATTAATGGTGTTCAGTATATACTTGCTGAATGTTGGAGAATTGTCCAATTAAACCCCCAATGAATTTATTCATTCTTGGACACCAATAATGGAAATTTATTTACTAATTCATCTTGGAAATACATGGATGATACACAAACTTTTAGGAATAGTATTCCCACATCAAATCGTCACGAATGGATATAAGAACTATAAAAAAACCCTAAAATGTAAAATATCTCATCCACATCGAGAGATGAGTTTGGTGGTTGCTCCAAAAGAAATATAATGTCTCTTATAAAAATGAAATGTAAATCACGGAGATAAATCTTCTTCACACTTTCATGAAGTGAACTAGTAATAAATAATGAAGTAATAGTCAGTTGGACCTTACACAATAGAACATCCAAATATGTATCCAAAAAAATGGTCCATAATCATCCACCGACTGCTCGACTCTAGAATCACGTAATTATGAATCTTTAGAATGAGTAAATATTTTGTCACGTTTTAATTCTATGTATTATATGATAGTTCAAACAAAAGTAGTATTGGAACTTAAATAATATCCTCTAAAGAAGGTTCATGTCATTTGGGAGGAAAAAATATGTTTTGATTTTGTGGTTTATTAGCATGATAAGCATTTATCACAATAGTAATACTACCATCATCACAAGGAATATACAAATGATTCTAACTAAAAATCATTAGTCGAGTATTTATGATTATGCATCTTAAATACCTAGACCCATAAGTCACTACATGACAAAACTACTTCTGAATAACTCCAATGACAATTCTGGATGCATCATAACTGAGACTATAATCCTTATAATTCTTAGGTAAGGTTAAAATATGTACATAAGTCAATCTACCATTAATCTATGGAAAATATTTCACAAATATTTAGAAAACAAATTAGCATCAACCTAATCTTGGTTAGGAATATCAAAGGTCCTACTAAGTGAGTTAAATATTAAACAAACATCTTAAAATAACCAGTTTTACCCAAGATTCTAGAATTCTTGAAAAAAATTGTTTGCATCGTCTAAGAAACCACTTATTTAACATTATTATGGTCTAGTAATGTAACTACCACAGATATCACATTATAATTATATACACATGATAGGGACAAAACTAGTACATTGGGAGGTTGACATAAAACATGTTCTCAATAATTGTGCTCAAAACTACCTCTAAATGATAATCATACTCCACCATTGACTTGGAGTACACTTAAAAGTCGTCAATTAACAAAAACAATAAAAAAATGTGGATTAAAGACTTAATTAATTTAATCTATAGACGGGGTCTTCCCATTCATCAACTGAAAAGACATTACGTGTCACTCAAAAATATAATACCTTCTCCTCAATATGGTATAAGGTATATAGGATGTTATCAACCTCAAATAATGATTCCTTGACCATAAATTGATCATATAGAGAACATGAAAAACCCTGAGCTAGTAAAATAGTTCATTGATATAAGGATGTTAATACTAATTATTAATCTTCACATGGTTAGCTTCCAATAATTGATGAAAAACATCAGTAGATTGTCTACCTTTTAGAGAAAATAATTAGTGCACCAATAGGGAACATACTCGAGTGAATGAACATCCTTACATCTAATTCCTCAAGGTGGTATTTTAGATACCAATTCCCTATTGTATCCCTCTAGTGAGGGAAATAATATTGGATTAAATCCTAGTAAAAGATGGAATTTAAACTCAATATCCTGATAGAGTAGGATACATGAGAACTCATTAGAAAACACATCATAAAAATAATCAAAAATAGAAGGAAATAGAACCTAACACATCTCTGTATCATCTAATACAAGACTATAAATTTAGTTTGTGATCCCACTCAGCCTCATGATTCTAGGTTAATTATGGATTTCCAATGAAACAATTTCATCAACACAAATAAATAATCACTATAAAAATTACATGATAATAATAAATCTATAATCTATTATGAGTTTATAATTCAATTCAAAGAAACTCAAAAAATAATTCATCATTAGAATGAATATGTTATATGGGAATTTATAACTTCCAACTACAAAGAAATAATCATTATATCTTTTAGTACCCTCTTATAGATTCCCCAAGGGAGTTTAAACCAACAACAACCCCTAAAGATAATCTATATCCAAAACTATAACTCAAAATAGTTGATCAGAACTAAATTTATGTTATGATCTTGTATGGAACAAATTAGACACAAATATTATATGAAAAATTTATTATACATAAATATATATATGGATCCTCATCTCAATCAATTTGAGTAGGGTTGAAAATATGTAACTGGCCTGATCTATGCCATTTCACCACTAACTAACTTCCTTGGAAAAAAACCACTCAATTACCTCTATATTCCTTCTCCAAGGAACAATGTATTATAAAAATATTTGAACTATCAATGAAACTAATGTTATCCACCTATTATGAGACACTACAAACCTACTCCT
The DNA here is from genome assembly GCA_963277665.1 of Viscum album. Lineage (NCBI taxonomy): Eukaryota > Viridiplantae > Streptophyta > Magnoliopsida > Santalales > Viscaceae > Viscum > Viscum album. The sequence goes on from CAUJRU010000197.1 coordinate 972,532, forward strand.
GAACACTACTCTGGTCAAGATCCTCAACTACCAACAACTTATTGATTTATCCTATAAATTGATATATATTTTCTATTCTCCCACATAAATAAAAATGGACTAATGTTTGTGAACACAAAGGTTGTGTATTACATCCCCCACTACACTGATATCACTCAATATTACTACATTCATATAAATAAATAGATGATTCACCCATAATTTAAGACATTATACTACCACCCTTTCACAAAACATCTGGAAAATGTTACAAACTACTCGAAGGGTTTTTACCACTACCTATTGTAGGATACAATAGACAAGAACATTATCCCTAATTTTGGTTCCTCTCTAATATAAAATATTGGTTTATAACTTTGAAAAAATGGAACAGGATGAAGATATTCAATTGAATAACGATTTTTTAATACAAGTCATCCTCAAAGCACATTTACCATGAGTTATCAACTCATGATAACATAAAATAGAAAAAATAAAACCCTAAAACTAGTGCATAACAAATAACTAGAATACTCCTTTGAATCACCAGATTAAATTATTACTCCCCCTCCTTCCAATGAATTTAAAAGTAAATTATAACAGAATTTGGATTTGAAATAATTCATTTAAAACCTTACATGATAGTCTAGTTGAATAAAAACATCCCATTAATGATTCAATTTTACTTCCAAAACATAAATAAATAGCATCACCCTCATTTCTTGATGAGCCTCTATATGATCAATTATGTTTAGGATAGACACTCTCTATATACTTGCTACATTTTCTCCACCATAAACTTTTAAAAACAGTGTGTGCTATAACTAGAATTCATTAGTATGGTGAAAAATATGTGAAAAGGTTCTAGGGGACTCCATCTTATTAGAATACATTGCACAAAACATGTTCTAATGAATATGTTCTTCCAAATCTAGACCCAATACTATTGTAGGATTGATTCTACCTACTAGTGGGGAATTCTCACAAGTTCCCTTCTAGCCTTTTACTTGAGGTTTCCATGGAAACATATTTATACCATCCCAAACATGTATAACTCATAACATGATAAAAAAAATCCAATTTATAAATCTCAATAAAAGAAAAACTTTTATTGCATCCCACTATCATATATACCCCACATCCCAACATTATAAAAATAGGGATATTTATCTATCTCTATCAATATACTATAGGTTTTCATAATCACTATATCATAGTTTTCATGTGTTATGTTTTTATATATTTTTTTAACAAGATAACACATTTATCGTTGTTTATAAATGAATGGTCATAATCATTTCCTAAAGGAAAACAAGTCATTGTCTCATACTTCCACATTATTTAAGAAATAATTTCTATTAATATTTTATTAGATCGGTGATAATTATAATAAAACATATAAGGAATCAGTAATGTAAGAATATAACCAAATTTATATGTGAAAATATAGAATAAATTGAAAAAAATAATTAAATAACTAAACCTCTTTATCAAAAATAAGTATAAAAAATTGTAGTCAAGAACATAGAATAAAATTTAACCATATATACCTTATATAATACATGCTCACACACCCTCTTTCCATACTAATATTGGGATACGATTAAATAAATCAAAAAATAAAATTAGGTATATTACTCTATATGAAATCATATTAACAATAAATTAAAATACCCAAGAACAATAATCCCATTCTGATGAAGATTCCATTTATTCGAGGTGGGTCACATACTCCAAGCCATAAGGTCCACAGAAAGACAAAAAACCTCTTATCCCCTATATTCCATGTCCAAATATTGATAAATAAGAAAAATTAAAACCTATGATGATTTGTTTTCATATTTCTTAGCCTGGATCACTCAACATAACTAGACTAAAGGTGTGCCATGGCCTCAAGAATGCCTCTATGTAAACTTGAGGATATCAACAAATGGTGAGGGTCTATGAGGTCATATAGAGGATACTGTACCACACCATTAGAGTAAAAATAGTATAATACCTAATAATAATAAAATAAAACAAAAAAATTGACATCAAAGAAAGGTTATTTTCTAATATATAAGAATAATATCATGTGTTATAAGTTAAGGGTGGTATACATGGAATATAAGACTTGTGTACTAAAAGAGATATACCATAGGAGGATCCCATGTGTAAACGTATAAAAATAACATAATACAGAATACCACATGTATATCATTGAAAATTAGTCCAAAGATTAACCTAGTCCTCTCATCCATGATCTATCCTAGATATTATAATCATTCAAAAATCATTGGTCCATTTCCCTTGTCTTATAACACAACCAAATAGTTTTCATTGGTACTCAAGGTGGCATGAACATAGAGTGTGTAAGACCCTGTTCAACACCATCACTAGTTTCTATAAAATATCCTTTAAAAAATATTTTCTTATAGATGTTCAATAGATAAGAAACAAACTGTATATTTAAATCAATGTCTTTGATCCCAAATTTCTATGGTCACCCCGGGGGGTCAATTATACCAACATAATTTAGTATCAAGAATATCTAAAAATAGTGTCCACCCATGGTTAAAAAAATCCCATACACATTAATAATAATGAGACACCCATTGTAATTAATCATCCATAAAATAGAAATAGATCCACCAAGAGAATCAACCACCTTCATAACAATGATTGAACCACAAAAAATTACCTCGTTATCTAAAACCATTCTGAACCCACCCAGATGAATCACCCTCCCTATAACCATAGAAAAACCACCCTTAGGAAACACCAACACTAGAAAATAAACATCATCACCCAAGTAAATCACCAACCTTAGAACAATTACATTTATATATTAATATTTTGACAATTACCAGTTCATCAAAATTTTATCTACTTGGTAACTTACCAATTTCACCAAGTGTTAACCAATTTTTAATTACTTTATGATTCCACTAAACATTTATCATAACAAAATTACCAATTCTATATTATTTTATTAATTTATGAAAACATTTTAAAAAAATTCTCATATCATTATTTACCTTTTTTCAAATTACCATTCATTATTTATTAATTTTTCTATTTTATACAATGTCAATTATATCTATTTTTATCATATAATTTATAAATTTGCGGACATAATCATAAACATTAATCTCTTTAGATTATACTTAATTATTAGAAATTATAATTTCAATAGGGTAATTATGCTATAAAATTTCATAAATTTTTTTTTTCAATTAAAACAAGGTCAGATTCATGGTACATTGTCATGGATAGATAATAAAAACACTTTAAATGAGATTATGATATAAGTATATCTAAAATAACACCTTTCTTAGAATCATATGATTCTACTTGATGAACACAAAACACCAATTCAAGATCATACATTATAGAATGGAAACGATGAAAAAATACCCAAAATATGGCTTCAATAGACTTAGTTGGTTTAAGAACAAAAAATAGTTAAAGAGAAAAAATAGGAATGGGGAGGCATTTTAAATTATTCTCCATAATTTTATAAGAGTAAGTGGCATGATATTATATGAAAAAATAGAGTATAAATCACTAAAAATTGTTTAATAAGGGAGTAAGGCACATTCGGGAGCAGTTGGTTGAATATAGGGGACCAAATATTTGATTAGGTATTTAATTTTCAATAGGGGATTTTTAGAAAATACCCAAATTTTATGGACTGGGTAGATAGTATTATTTGTAGTGCATGGTTGGCCAAACCATGTGTCAATTGTATTGTTCCCCACTACCCTAGGAACCACAATATAAATATTTGGAAGTAGATTTAATTCAAACCATGCACCAATATGTATGATCACCATTAATTTTCTATAGGTTTTTTTTTCATAGGACTTTAGTTGATTTGGAAAATTATGTTCCAACAATGATGAATAGAACTAAAATCCATACCCCCTTATTAACTATTTTTGTATTATTATCATTAATATTTAATTAACTATGTGGCCAATCTTGAAACTCCAAAAAGTAATTTTCAAGACCTCAAACACCTAAAATTCATATGAAACATATATAAATCCAACAAACACTCCAAAGATTAAATAAATTTCAAAAAAACACATGGAACAATAGAAAATAACACAAAAATAAACCAAACAATATAAAAGTTCTTATAAAAGGAATAAAATATTGACTATAATCTGGGGATCCTACCAATGAGTGAGAATAAAACAAATGATAACTCTTATAGGATGAAAGATTACCATTTTCAAATGAATTTAAGATTATAATAATTGTATTATTAGTAAAATCCTTGAGTTATGTATATTCTGTTTTTAAATTTAAAATTGTATAAAAATATATTTTTTATGGGGTTCCCTAGGCAATGGAGTTCCATGTAATATTGATATACTATGAGGTAAAAAGGGTAGAACATATTCAAGGTTGGTGACCCATGATATATAGTCCCCATGTTGTACACATTTAGACTGGGTGTAATTAATTTAAAGGGGAAGTTAGGGCATTATATGTGGTTACCCTTTAAGTCTAGTTGTGGCTTTAAATAGGAATCTTCTTTGAATGTGAAACAATGGGGAGACATGGAGGGATGATAATGGATCTAAATAAGGAAACTATAAGAACTATGTATTTAATCCCATCCTTCTATAGATATTTACCTATGAGTGGTTGGACAACTTATCCCGGATAGATTCTGGGATTTAGTTTTTTTTCATGGATTTTTTCTAAATTCTAATCTCTAAATAACACAAATACCCTATGTTTCCATCCATTCTATTTTTTTTTGAACTCTAAAAGTCAACTTAGGGGTGTCTTGGAATGAGTAGATGTGTACTCTAAAACTTATTACAATATAGTGTCCCTTTATCTTGTTATTTATAGATTAGTATCTTTGTTTCATCTAATGTGAGGCACACAAGATCTTTTATAGGAAATTGAGGTATGTGTTCTAGGGTATTCCAGGTAACTTCTCAATGTAGGTTAAGCACTCGGTTATAACTCTATCTATTTGTAGAAACAAATATGAGAAAAGTGTCCAATAGATTAGGAATGTAAGAATATGGATATTTTATAGATGATTTATATGTCATTTGAGTATTTTAAAAGGGAATATATTAAAGTGGGATAAAGATAATGTAATTTTGAGACATATATCATAGACACTATTTTCCTATGATAATTTCTATGATACTATTAATGATTAACAGATATGGAACTAATAATATTTCAGTGTCAAAACTCAAAATTTCAAAGGATATAAAAAATAGTGCTTAAATTCTTTTAATGAACATCTTATGTCCCTTGATACCCAAGAATGTAATTGATAAACACCTCTATAAATCATACCATGAAATCAAGGATTATTAAGTTCACCAATTCCTTGAATATTATTGATTAAATTATAACTATTAATGAAATTAATGTGAACAAAGTTTATATAGAGATTCTTGAAAGTGTATTCAATACAAATTTCTAATCCACACTCATTTAATGATTGTTATACAATATGTAAATATTTAAAAACTATCTATATCCATTAAAAATATTGATAAAATTAACAATTTTTAGGAGTGGATAATGGTTATTTATAATTACCTAGTTTAATAATTAACAATCTATCTAATGCCACAAATAGTTATATACCTTTTTTATATACAGCACCGTAGGTCCATATGGAGATTCAGTTGGTCTACTAAAACCCTTCTATAACAAACCATAAATTAGAATCTACAACATTAATAATTTTATGTGATCAATCCAATAAAGGGACATTTATCACATATAGAATCCATGTAATAGCTATATAGGAAACAACATCACATTTTAAAAGGGCAGTTCAATATTTTCTATTTAAAAAACATCTATAAACATCTCAAAAACTAATGGAAACCCATCCACATATAAATTTATCATATATCACATAAATCAATCTGACTAATAAGTGTAGATCTATCAAGAAATAACACGATTCGACCTTGAACCTGTCACTCGAGCCGATCCTCGGCAAGGCCTGAGAGGCGATCTCGATTCCTTCAAGGTGGCAATAAGTGCTTGGGTATCAACATAGTACAATTGGGAATGATTTCACCAATTGAAATAAAATTATGTATTTGAAATGAAATTGAACAAATAATGGAAAACAAATGACAAGAAAATAATGAATAACCAAAAAACGACTATCATGTCAAAGACTAATACTCCTTGTAACCCCTGGGTTACTCTTCGATACCTAAACCAGACATCACCCAAGGTGATCTGAACCAAAGTTGGAACCAACAAGAGAAAATAAATACATAAAAATACCATAGGTGTATTAAAATGTAGTAGGTGTGCCCCGCGAACTATTCCCAAAGCATTGCCTTTAAATAAATATTCCAATAATTCTAGGTTTGAACTAAGTTATATAAAATATGTGTTTTCACACAAAATTTTAATTTATAAAACAAGTAACATCACATTTCACTTTTTAATTTAAAATAATGTTTATGGTTTGAAGGGAAAAGATGCGTTACATTTTAAAAACATTTTTGAGAACAATTTAAAATCAAAATTTTAGTTGTTAAACTAAAGGAAAACCATACACACACACAAAACACAATAATGGAAATGAAAAAAGTGGCATACGGGGGACAAAAACGAAACTAAGCACCTCAATCATCCACCACATGCAAATGAGAACTAACAAAACATGGGTCGAACCTAAAAGCTCATGAAAAATATAGAATATACTATACATGTGACTCATCCTGAAGGCATTCCTTACTCAATGTCATCATAATGCTCTAATGCCCGACTGTCACCCTACCTAGCCTGGTTGACGGGCCCAATCCCAAAGAAATAGTAATAACATAGTATCCCCTACTTTATTTCACAAGACCATGCATAATCTAAACTAGTACATCAATTGTTCATATAAAATTCACTTACTATGCTAAGATCCCATGAAGATTACCAAATAAAAAGAGTGGCGAGTCAATATTCTCAATTATTTGACCAATAATGATGCATGAACATCACACACAACAACTCACACAATCAACGTGCACAAAAAGATCACCATTGAGTCACCCCAAATGGAGTTTTCTAAATAATTCATTTTATTGAAGTGCCAAATGAACCTTATCCAACCACGCAACACCCACCCATTTTTAAAAGAACCAACACATGCCACTTTTAAAACTCAAAACACACTTAGAAGCCCATTTATGAATCCTAAATCAACATTTTAAAACTATGAAATAATTACAAAGACAAATAGGGCATTTTATCAACACTTATTATTTAATCATTAATAAACATTCTTAAAAAATCAAGCACAAAGAGGAAACTACACAACAACCTTTTATTCTAAAACTAATTATCTAATATTATTGACCATTTATTTAAAATTAATGAAATTTCAAGAAATTAAAAAGTTTTAAATATAATCAAAAGTACAGTGGGGAACCTAACTCAAATCGTAGCCTAAACACAATGATGTGACATGCCTCGCACATGTGCACAAGCACACACAAGATAATGACCACGATATTATGAGTTTTCCTCATCGACCTGCTACAACAACTGAAAATCTAAAAACAAATAACCACTAACTTAAATAATGAAAATGAACAAATGACATAGAAACCACATCGACCTAATTTCAAAATACAATTCGCACCATCTGTACTATTTAACAAACAACTTTATAATTTTTAAAAAACTTCCAAAGAGAAACCCACGACTTTACACACCCAAAACCCCTTCAAAACCTCCATTATGATCAACTTTACATCATCAATATACAAAAATATAAAATGCATGAATTTTATATTTGAAAAAAAATTACAGAACATAATACAAATACTCCTCACATCAACATCCATTTTGAAACCATACACACAACGCTTTAAAACCATAATCCAAAAGTCCACTTTGAAATCAAGGGAACCTCAAAATATTTACCAAACATAATCCACTCAACATATAATATCTAATAAACCAGTCAAAATTTTATAAAACATTTTTTAATTACACCGTAAGTCTTTTATGTCCAAACAAGCCAAAAACCATCTATTTAAGTCTAACCCCAAACCAAGACTATTTCAAATTATGACTCATAGTAGTTTTGTAATTTAATAAATTACTCAAACTTATAGATTACTTGTATAAAATACAAAGAAAAACATTGCACACACACAATATAACAAATTTTGACATGGAAAACTCATTTCAAAATAATTGGACATAAAATAAATTATTCGCGACATCGAAAATCACCAATTAATTATCAGAAAAATGATAAATATATGAAACATGCGAATCATAATTCAAAAAGATTTTTGCAATGGAAAAACAACCTGTATTGATGAAAAACACAACAGAATTTGTGAAAAACACTGTTCTCACCTCAACTACACCCATGAGAAACCAACTCAACCCTAAAAATCAATATCATACCATCAATTGTTTTTGAAATTAAACTCTAAAATAAAGAAATCGGGTGAGCCATAAATCATCACACACCAACTGGGGAAGAGATGGCTCATCAGAGGGGGGGATTGCGGGTCATCTAGATGAAGGAGAGGTAGGTCGACGGTAGGGTGGTGTGGGAATCAGCTAAACGATAGGCTGGAAGGCGAGTGCGGGGTAGATGAAGGGTATAGGGTGGCCCGAGGGTGTAGAAGATGGAGGAGTCGGCCATAGGGTTCAGGCAGGAGGCCAGGGTCGAGGGAGGTAGAGTTGCGGATGCGGGAGGTAGCCGAGGGAGGTCTATGCGGCGCTAGGGTGCGCGGGCAGTGGATGATGGGTGGAGGAAGTTCGAGCAGCAAAGGGGAATGGCTAGGGGTCCTGCTCACACTGAGTGAAGTGAGGGGAGAGGGTAACATGGGGGTCCATAGGTAGGTTTAGGAAAGAAAGATAAAAATAAAAATAAAATAAATCAAAACCCTATAATAATAATAGTTATAATGATAATAAATAATTTTATTAATAATAACAATAACACAGGTAATAATAATAAAGACAACTTTGACAATAATTTAATGTGATGATAAAAATAATAATCTTAATAATAGCAATTTCTTTAATATTAATAATATAATTATTGAAATTATTTATTAACATTTAATTCATCACTCATAATAATGATATTAATAACACTTTTAATAATTATGTTAATATTAATGAAACTTCTTCATAATAATAATAATAATCATAATGAAAAAAATAAAAAACTATAAAAATATTCATTTCATTTTAATTATAATAGTAAAATTATTAATTAAAATAAAAAATTTAAATAACACAATAAATTAGGATATTTACACATTTTAAATTTTCCAAAGATAGGCTGATCATATTGTTGCCTGGGTGAAGCCACTCGGGGTTTACAAAATGCACTTTGCTCATTCACCCAAGATGTCAACTAAAAAACATTCACTTTTTGAAAAAACTCAAAAAACTCATTCGAGATTCAACCCGATCCTTGAAAAAAAATTTAAAAGACAAAGAAATAATAAAATAAAATAATTATATTTGTCATGGAAAGACAACTCTACCCACCATAATGCTTTCCACCCTTAGAAATCCACAACAAGAACTAAACCCAAATATAATACTTCTTATTTTTCATCCACCTCCAAAAGAATAACTGCCTCCAATTGATCGATCCAAACTGACACCGAAATCCCATGACACACAACTCTTCCTGAAAACACAAACACATTAACCACTAGCAAACAGAACCCAAAATATCCATTTTAACAAAGGAATGAATGAACATAAACCACCTATGACGTTTATTGCCCTAATATTAGTCGAGCAGAACCGTTGGGTATACTCCAATCCCAACGTTTACTCAATAGGAAGAACATAGGATTAGGTGGTTCTACACGAGACCACCCACCATCAAACGATGCATAAAAAAACTCTTATACTGACATGGGTAGGCTTGAACGTACTCCCAACAATATGGATCTGGCTGAAACTAAACTACTTCAGGTGTAACTCTACGAGACACACTATGGGTCTCCCCCCATAAGAACTGATGAGATTAGCAGAACCGGAATACTTCCCACATAAACCAAAAAACCCCAACCATGAGGTGGATAAGGGAATGGTCCAAATAATAGAGCATAAAACAATTTCCATCATTATATAAATAGTTTCACACACTCAGAATAACACAAACCATACCACGCAAAAGAACAAAGATTAAACCAAGGCCCTTTTACATTGACGAGATTCTACTAACTACATGCCAGCTTCACTCCCGGACATATGGCTGGAGCTCCAATTATTGAATCATCTTTTAGATTGCATTCAAGCTTCTAAAATTCCAATAAATAACACAGGAACAAAATTTTTACCAGACACACTTCCATTAAAGTAATAGTTTCAAAGAGGTTATACAATAACCATTCTTACAACTAATGGAAATGAAGCACCACAAAACGCTACAATACATGGACACTACATTTAGGGAACATAATAAAGAGAAAACCCAAAACAGATCCCAAAAGTAGTCCAACTTTTGCAGATAGTCTTAGGTGACATTAGACGAGCCAGGTCTGGCTTCATCATGCTTCCTAGAAATGCCTTGGCAAAATTATTGCAAGTGACCCAATAACCCACAAGTGTAGAAGGGATTTGGAGTAATCAGACACATAAGATTCTTATAACCCAGCTTTCCACACTAATGAAAAATTACAACATTAGGCTCTAAAGTTGTTGACTGCAGGTCTGAAAGCCTTTTAATTTCCTTACTGGTACCATCAGCATCATGATGCTTTCCATTCTTCATATAGTTATCATATGCATAGATTCCCAAGGCTGTGGGAGGATTATTCACCTAATGTCCTCCAACTAACTCAGCTTCAGAAAGAAAGGATTTCACCAAAACATCTGAGAAGGTGGTCAGGTTGAGCACTGCCACTTTCAACTACGGTTCATCTCAGATCCTAGAATCAAATTGCCGATCCTTTTTGGGATTATTTCCAACATACCATGGTTCATATAGATCTATGTCCAAGAAAAGAAGAAATAATTACAACACTGATCTAACATCTTGCTGATGACCACACAACTCCATCCTCTTCCTCACCTTCATCACCTCCGAGAAATACTATTGGATGAAGGAAGACTTGAAGAACACCCATGTGAGATTATTTAGAGGCACTTGTTGAGACACGAACATACACCATTTCTAGTTTGGACTATCAATCATAAAGGCTGAAAATTTCACCTTCAATGACTTAGGCAGCAAAAGAAAACAAATGTTCATTTCCATCTTCCATGACCACTTTTCTTCCACAAGAGGATCTTCTTGTCCATAAAAGAGAGGAGGGTTCAATTTCCAAAACACGAGGGTGTAGTCTATGGGCCGATCAAATAGAGGATTTTCTAAGGGAGAACCACCCAAATATACAACTTGGTAATTCATCAATAATTCTTGGGAGCGAGCACTAAGTAACAAGGAAACAAAAATCTTAATCAAAATATGGTCACCACCATTTTAAATTAATCTTTTTGTAATTTCCAAAATAAAAATTACAAATACTTTTCAAAATTAAACGAGATAAAAACAATTCAATAGGGGAAACTAGTGCTGATGGGGGACTTAGACATACGGATGGCGGCCGTACGCCAGTCATACCACTATCACATAGAGCACACTAAGATAATGTCCTCATCTCCAAAGGGCTTACCAGACTATATGATCTCATGAAGGGCACTTTCCCCACCCCATTTCATTTCCTAAAAACCCAAAAAAAACCATAATAATCAATGGACATCAACAAACCTGAACATCCCATGGTAAACTGAGGTTCAGAACGAGCAAGGGTTCATGATTCCTTCCTGTTCCTAAACCTTATGCCCAAAAAATCCTACCCCTCTTACCATGACAATCCCAATTAACGATGGGAACACTAAAAAACAAGGTCCATTCTAGATCCTACCTCCACTAATACCATTTTTTCATGAATCAATTCGGGTCGACCCTAAACCGGTCACCTGATCCATCCACGGTAGGGCCCAAGAGGCATTCCCGATTTTCCCGGGCTGGCGACAAGTGCCATGGCATCAACTGAGTACAATTGGGAGTGATTTCTACCAATTAATGAAAAATAAGTATTAGAAGTAATATAGAACAATGAATGAAAAATAAAATATAGGAAAATAAAGAACGAATAGAACACGACTAACCTTTCCAATAGTAAGACTCCATGTAACCTTGTGGGTTACTCTAAGATACTAAAACCAAACATCACCTAAGGAGATCAAAACCAGAGCTAGAACCTATAAGATAAAATAAAAACAATAAAATACCATAGGCATGAGTATTAAAACTCAATAAGAGTACCCAATAAACAATTCCAAATCCCTAAATTTAAATAATGAATTTACCAATTCTAGGTTTGAACTATATTATATAAAATATGGGTTTTCAAAAAGACTTGTCATTTCTAAAACAAGTAACTGCGCATTGCCCATTTTAATTTAAAATCATGTTTATGGTTTAAATGGAAAAGATGCATTACCTTTTAAAAACAGTTCTGTGAGTAATTTATAATCTCAATTTTAGTTGTTGATCCAAAGAAAAACTATATGCACACACAAAAAACAATAATGGAAATGGAAAACGTCACACATGGGGGCTAGCAACCAAACTAAGAACCTAAATAATCCACCACATGCAAATAAGTTCTAAATAAAACATGTGTCAAACCTAATAGATCGTGAAAAATCCAGAACATACTATACGTGTGAATCATCCTAATGGAATGCCCAACTCAATGACATTATAATGCCCTTACACCCGATCGTTACCCTATATAGCCTGGTCGAGGGGCCAAATCCAATAGCAATAATTATAAAAAAATTATCCCCTACTATGTGCCTCTAGACAGTGCATAATCTAAACTAATGCAACGATTGCTCATAGAAAATTGACTGACTTTGAAAGGTTCCCATGCAGAGTACCAAATGAAATGAGGGGTGAGTCAACAAGGTCAATGAAGTGACCAATCACAATGCACAAACATCACACACAACATCTCACACAATCAACGTTCACCAAAAAATCACCCATGAGTCACCCCAAAGGTAATTTTGAAAATAAATTATTTTATTGATGTGATAAATGGGCCTTAACCTACCACGTGACACCAACCTATTTTCAGAAAAACTAAATACGCCAATTTTAAAACCTCGACACACTAGGGATCCCATTTAAAAAACCCAAATCACAATTTTAAAACTAGGAAATAATTACAAAGGCCAATGGGGCATTATATCAACACCTAGTATGCACACATTAATAAAAATTCTCAGACAATCCATCACAAAGTGGAAACTAGACAACAACAATTCATTCTAAAACTAATTATCTAATATTATTAACCATTTAATTAAAATTAATTAAATGACAAAAAATTACTAAATTATAAATATCATGGAAAGTGAATTGGTGGACCTAAGTCGACACAAAGTCTAAAAACAATGACGTGACACACCTCATACAGGCACACAAACATGCATAAGCCGATGAGCGCGATATCATGGGTTTTCCTCACTAACACATTGCAACAACCACATAACTAAAAACACATAACCACTGAATTAAAAAATAAAAATTAACAAATGAACCAAAAAAAACCTCAACATGATTTTAAAATATAATTTTCTCCATCTGTACTATTTAATAAAGCACTTTATAATTTATAAAACAATTCCAAAGAGAAACCCATATATCTACACACCCAAAACCTCTTTAAAACATCTTTTATGATCAATATCACATCATCAACATAAAAAACTAGAAAACGCTTGACATTAATAGTAAAAAAAACTAATTACACAACTTAATTAAAATACACCTCACGTTAAAATCCATTTTGAAACCTTACAAACACCTTTTTAGAAACCGTAATTCAAAAGTCCACTTTTCAAATCATTCACACATCAAAATATATCTAAAACATAATCCAATCCCACATATAATATCTAATAAACCAGTTAAAAGTTTATAAAATAAAATTAAATAACACTGTAAGGCTTTTGCATCAAAACACTCCCAAAACCCCTCTCTTTATGTCCACCCACACAGCAAGACTATTTCAACTTGTGATTTGCAGATGTTTTGTAATTTATTAAATTAATCAATCTTATAGTCTACTTGTAGAAAATACAAAGAAAAAACTTTCACACACACAATATACCCAATTTTGACATGGAAAACCCATTTCAAACCAATTTCACTTAAAATAAATTATTTTAGACATTATAAGTCAAAAATTAATTACCAAAAACAATGAGAAATATATGAAATAAGTGAATCTTAAATCCAATAGATTTTTTCAATGTAAAACCCACCTCTACTGATGAGAAACACCACAAAATTGGTAGGAAACACCATTCACACCTCAACCACACCAATGAGAAACCAAATCAACCCTTAACATCAACATCAAACAATCATTGATTTTTCAAAATAAACCCTAAAATCATGAAATTCGGTAATCCCAAAAACATCACACACCAACCGGGGAAGAGACAGCTCACCAGAGGGTGGATTGTGGGTTTGAAAGATAATGGAGAGGGAAGTCATTGGTTGGGTGGTGCGGGAAGCGGCCAAACGATGGGTTGGACAGTGAGTGTGGGGAGACCTGAGAGTGTGGTAGGAGTCAGAGGTGGCTGAAGGGTGTTGATAGGTGGTCGACGTCGAGGGAGGCATAGTCATAGGTAAGGGACACAACAAAGGGAGGCATGGGTGGCACCAGGATATGAATAAAATAGATGGAGGGTGAAGGTAGCTGGATCGGCGAAAGGGAAAAACCTAGTGGCCTACTCACTCCAAGTTAAGAGAGTGGAGTGGGTAACAGGGGGTCTATAGGTGGGGTTAGTAAGGGAAGATAAAAATAAAAATAAAATAAATGAAAACCCAATAATAATAAAAAAAATAATTTTTATAATGATGATAAATATTTTTCATAACAATAATATTAACATGCATAATAATAACAATAAAAAAATTAACAATAATATAACATAATGATAAAATTAATAATCTTAATAAAAAATTTTCTTTAATAATAATAATATAATTATTTAAATTATTTATTAACATTTTCTTAATTGATTATAATAATAATATTAATAACACTTTTAATAAATATGTTAATTTGAATGAATCTTTTTAATAATAATAATAATAATCATAATGATAAAAATAGTCATTTCAATTTAATTATAAAAAAAAATTATTAACAATAATAAAAATTTAAAATAACATAATAAATTATGATATTTAATCATTTTAAATTTTCTGAAGACTTATGGATCATGTTGTTTCCTGGGCAAAGCTTCATGGGTTTTCCAAAATGTCCTATGTCCATGAACCCAACATAGTCAACTAAAAACACGCACTTTTCGACAAAACTCAAAAATCTCATTCAGGATTCAACCCAAACCTTGAAAAAATTTAAAATCCAATGAAATCATAAAATAAAATAATTAGATAGGTCAGGTCATGACAAGATATATATATTCCAATTATCTATTGAATTATTCTCTTCCCAAAAAGTAATAATATGAACATAATCTAGGATAGAGAAATCAATTTTCACCAGTAAAAAATAATTATTTCCTATAATGAATATATAAAATCCATTCTAGGATGAAATCATTTAGTTATATTCATAAAAATAATATTTATCAACCCATTTTACGTTTCCTCAACCTTATCTAACACCCCTAAAAACCCACCAGGGAACTTGAATAACCTTTAACTATTTCACCTAACCCCTAGAGAATATGAAATAAATCCACCACAAGTCACAATCAACTAACCAATGAAGGTGAAATGAATGAATGTAAATCTATTTAATTATGAAAATCAATTATAATTTTATTTTAATATCTAAAAATTATATCATAAACACTCTATTAGAGATAAATATCCCATAATTTAGTAAACTATATTACTAAAATTAACATAAGGCCTCCGACTATAAATCAAACTCCTTGGAAAAAATTCATTTAGATTCATAGAAAAATCATATTATAGTTCACTACAAAAAAAATTGGTTGTTGTAAACTCCCCAATGCTAGTATCCCAGATTCAATGGTAATTTTATCATATTGGCACAAGATACAATGAAGCATATCCCAATGTACCAAAAAATTTATTAGTTTTGGTAAATAAGATATTTATTAATATATCACATTACATTTAAAATTATAAAATAACAAAAATATAAAAAGGGTAATTATTCTAAATCATTAAACTCATTCAAAAATATAATCATTACATCATGGTGAATGGAAAAAATAAGGGTCAGTATAGATGCTTCATAAGGGTTATGTACAATAGAATCTATCATGAGTATGTAAGGCGTAATCAATATGTACTATTAAATAATTGAAAAAATTTCAATTAATCCATTTCTTTTTCACAAATAATCACATGGATGGAATAAATCATTACCAAATAATTCCACATAACTAATCACATGATCCTAAAATATATCCATGTATGAAATAATTATTCAAATAATAAAATGTATATCAATAAATAATCTCTTAACTAAGAAATATATAATTAAGGAGACCATAAACTAACCACCAAGTCCCCATGATAAGAATTATTCAAAAATGGTAAATCTCTTGACTAATTTCCAAAACTAGTTTGTCTCATAAGACCTACAGTTGCATCGAGGGGCTATAGTATGTACCACTCATTACATACAATATAAAATGTATACAACATATGAACAAGGTAAATAATAATTCAATATACTATTAAAATACACTTTTGTATTGGAAAACTAGTTTGGGTGTAACACCCCTAGATTTCATAATATGTTATCTCTTTATTGTAATTTAATAGCTTGCACCACACACAATAGTTAGTTAGAGCGCACCACGACTTACAAAACTAGTTGTTTAAAAAAGTGTTTATGAATAGTATTAACTGTATTTTAAATTTTAAATACTCCATATAATTTTAACATCTATATTATGGGTTTTTAGACATAATATAAGAATAAATCAAATTTTCTAGATAAAAGAAGTGTCTAAAAAACAAGTTTACAGCCTTTTAATGGAGAACCCATTTTAAAACAATATTAGAAACATTTATATATTAAATTTGACAAAATAAACATCTTTTTATAAGAGGGACATAAATTTTTTTTTTGGATAATTATTTTTGTCTTTTTCTGATAACTTTCATATTTTGATGAATAGTAAAAATACTAAATTTTAATTGAAATAAATTTTTT
This sequence comes from Viscum album, assembly GCA_963277665.1. Classification (NCBI taxonomy): domain Eukaryota; kingdom Viridiplantae; phylum Streptophyta; class Magnoliopsida; order Santalales; family Viscaceae; genus Viscum; species Viscum album. The sequence continues at coordinate 989,745 of CAUJRU010000197.1, forward strand.
TAATAAGAATAATTTATATAGTTAAATTATAAATTTTATTGGTTTTGAAGTATAATTAGATTATATTTTTATCATTTAATCCAATTTTTTTCATTGGAAATAATTTTACATTTAAACTGGAAATAAACACATATGAATCTTTTAATAGTTTTTACTTCTCCAGAACCGCTTTCAGGTTTTGACAATGAGAATTAATTTTAAATTAATTAATGAAACTTATAATTTTTTTAATCTGGTAAAATAGACATCATTTTCGAATTCAGAATATTAAAATTAGTTAGGGTGAATTTTTTTATTTTTCTGAAAACTTTCAAATTTTGATAAATAGTGAAAGATACTGCATAGTACATAAAAACTATCTTTTTCATTTAAATAATTATTTTTAATTAAAAAATTATCATAAAATAGATTAATAATACATATATTAGTACAATTTATTTCATTGGAGTCAATTTATAATATTATTATATTTATATATAATTTTATTGATCAATTTTAACGTATTCTTACCCACCTTCTAGGCACATTAAAAAATTTGAAAAAAAATATAATTTTACCACTTATTTGAAATGAATTTAAAAATTCAAGATACCTAGTTGACATAATTAAGTAAAATGTTGTTCAACAAGAAGAAAATAATTTTTTGGTGAATAGTAACTTTTGAATTTTATTTACCACGGTTAAAAGTAAATACGGTAATTAAAGGTAAAAATGAAATTATAATTACCCTAAAAAATTGAAAAATTCTATTGGATTATATTATTTCGACCAAAATAAACCTTGGGACAACAATAAAATTCTTTTGATATATTTGGGTAAGATTAGGACATTTATTATATTTTATTTAAAGAAGAGTTAAAAGTATTAAATTCAATGTTTAATAACTAAACCATTTTTAGTAGTGGGTTACACATAAGATCAATTTTACAATAAATATTAATTATAAATATAAAAATATTTCCTACATCATGGTATTTTATTAATAATTTATAGACATTATATAATTAATGTTATTTATGACACAATGATGAAGCAGTAATTACATTTTTAATAAAAGAGTAAAATAATTGTTATTATAAATATCTAAATAAATGTAAATTGAGACTCTGTATTCCATAAACGAATTTTATATGTTAATATGAAATGTTATGCTTAATTTAATTTATTTTTATTGAAGTAATAAACTTTATATGACTTTCAAAAAAACCAAATACTAAATAGTGTCAAAATTGACATAATTGAGTTTTTAAAACAAATAATATATTCTTAAATTTTTTTATAATCCTAAAAATATAAAATTCATCCAAAGGACTTATATAATGATATATAGTTCATTAATAAACCATTTTAGGTTCACTTTGAATTTTATTGTATATTTATTAACCATGTATTATAAAAATACAAGAAGACATGGTAAAAATTAAACTATTTAACTAAGGGTTAAATATAAAAGATAAGATTAATATGGGGACCTAAACTTGTCAAAAACCAATAAGTTGAGAGGATTTATAACCATACCAACCTTATATTTTAAATAAATTCATTTGTATATATTATAAGTAGAAAATAATTTTAGAATAAATTAATATTTCATGATTTTTCTAAAGTACCCCTCACCTTTCTTATATAAAGGTACTTCCCTTCCTCTTAAATTAATACCTAAAAATCCTTTTTTCTTGGCCAAAACCTACTCAAATATCCTAAAAAATACCCTCAATTCATCCTAGATGCCTTAAATTGAACATAAACCTTGCCTATGGAGCCTTATTGTTCAAATAAAAAAGAAGAACCCGAAGAAGAGGTAATTATTTCATCACATATTTCAAAGTTATTTTCTTCTTCCACTTCCTCTTTCTTAATTTTTTCCATACCAAAATAATAACTCTAATAATTTCTACATAATATTATGTTATTATATATATGTTACAGCCATATTCGTTATTCTATCCATCCTATGAAAGAAAAAGTCATCTTACGTGCATACGTACGACTTACCGTCTCCAAGTTGTGGTGTAGTTTGTTATTCACCACTTAATTATTTGGATGGGTATAATAATCAGTATAATTTATTTAAATAATAAATATAAAATGATAATTATTCCTTATATATAATATATCATCTATTTAAATATGATTTCAATATCAATATATTTATATCATCACTCGTGCATACGTACGACTTACCGTCTCCATGATGTGATGAGATTCATTACCACATTCAGCATTCAATGATGATTATAAATATATATTATTAATAAGTATGTAATATATGAGATAATAATGGTACCAAATATATATATGTGTGTGTGTGTGTGTGTTTTGTGTGTTTTCATGTATCTCATTCACTTACTTTCGTTCAATATGATATGAAAACGGAAACGACGTTTATGCGTACTTACGACCTACCATCTCCATAAATAGTATTTTGCATTTCATATATCTATCTATTATACATACTTAAATTACGAATATATATGATATATAAATAATTTTATATATTCTGAAATCAATTAAATTGTGATATAAGTTATATGATCAAGAACAATAAGTTAAAACACGTATGATAAGGAAACCAATTATTACCCAAAATGTTATTTTAACATAAAAATTATTATTAAATGGGTAGTATAAGGCCATAAATGAATCAAGTATGATATCATAAATATGTATATGGTTTTGTTATAATTTAATTAAATATTATGTTCATTATACAAGAGGTTAAATGTACCCTCGATCAAATGAAAGTACAAGGCAAGGGTTAATTCCTAAATCTATTTATTATACGAGATTGATTATGTGTAAGTATTTTCTAGGACATTTTTTTCGTCCATATCTATTTTTCATGAAAATTATTTCCAAATAAATATTTTAAGGTTCTTTTGGAAGGGAATATTTATCAATATCATAATTTTAAATGTTTTAATGATTTATTTTTTCTAAATCTTTTTAGTTAATGATCAGGTTTAAAAACTGATTTCAAGGATTTATTTATATGTACAAGATTGTTTTAAAATGTTAATTCCCTTTATAAGCTTAAATGTGGTATGTAAAACATTGATTCAAAAATCTATTTTAAATGACTTCTTTATAAATTTGTGACTTTAAAATTATTTCACAAAAATGGGTCATTTCTCTCAAATAATTTTACCTATCATTTTCAACTATGTCAATATATTTTGCAGGATATTATTCTTGATTGGGTTTGATTAATTATAATACAATATTACATATTGTATTGAATGAGTTATGATATTTATAACTGTGGATGTGTTATTTTTATACCATTCATGGTTTATGGTTAAATAATTGACATTTTTTATGCTAGTTTTAATACGAATGTTTATTTTATGATTCAACATTTTCATATGAGGAATGAATTGGACTTAGTAAGTGATGGGTGGAGCCCACTATAGCACCGTGATACATCGATAGATCTCATGAGACAAATTAATGTCTTGGAACAAGGACTTGAAAAAAAAATTATATATAGTCTTGGCATGAGGCCATGACTATGTGGTTATGATGTCTGAAATAATGAATTCAATCATTATGAAATTAGTTATTGATATTACATGTGATTATTCGACTAGTAGAATATCCATGTGAATAAGTAAATGGAATTATTTACTTTATATTTTCATATTATGCTATAGTTTATGTTTATAGGGCTTGTGTTTCAATTTTATACCCTTCTATAAAAGTTTGTGATTATTTATGATATCTTCCGCTGTATTGTTTATCCTTACTGAGAATCGGAGCTCACCCCATTCTTATGTTTTATTTTATGATGATTCCAAGAAGTATATTATGATTTATATGCATGTTTAAGCTAAAGGAATAATGGAATTTTTAAAGGATTATTTATGATGTTTTTTATGTTTGAAATTGTAATGTAAAATTCATGTTTGTAATCTATTTTCCAAGACTGCTAAACAGATCGGTACTTTGGGACTTTATTCCTTGTAATCATGCTAATGTATTAAAATAATTCAACGACTTTGGGTAACTGGGGTCAGGGAGTTTCATTATGAATTTCAATAATTTATTTAGTTAAAATTATCATAAACAATCCATAAAAATCATAAGTTTTGTACTTTTAAAAAATATCACCAATAGGTTAAAATAAAGGCTTATTATTATTGAGGAATATAAATACCCATAAAGATCATTAAAAATATTCATGATAAAAATACCCTTCTAAAAATGAAACAAACTAAATAATTAAAAAAATTAAAAAAACATTTCATTTGAAAATAACTATGAAAGACGATAAACAAATCTGTAAGTAATTAACTTGTAATAATGGTGGAAAGTTTCTTTCATGTAAAATTCAAAAAAAAATGTTTTCATTCACATTTCAGAAAAAAATAAAAAATATCTCATCTAAAATATTGAAAAAAACTATTTTTATTATATTTTATAAAGTGATAATCATGGATAAAATGACTTTAAATAATTATATGGTAATTATAAAAACATTCTTTATAATAAATTTTGAAAACCTATACATGGAATAAAAATATTTATGTCTAAAATGAAAATATATTCACTTTCTAAAAAAATAATTTCTTAATCATATGAGTACATTAAATAATAAAATTAAATGGAGATTTATAATATTTAAAAATATCTATATTAGATGAAAATATATTGGTATAAAATATTGAGAGATCATATAATTCTCTTAGGGGAGACATAAACAAAATCAATCCAAAATAATTATGAAATTAAAAAATAAACCCTTAAAACATTGGTATCTTTAGAATCATTACACCCAAAAAATCTATAACATCAAATGAATAATTAAATACCATGACTATAAAGATATTCAGAATATAAAAAAATTACAACTAAAATTAGATACACCTCATAAAAAATATTTTATATACTATAACATGTGTCCCAAAGAAGATAATTAGGGGTGAAGAACCCTTACAATAATCAATAAGTTAAAGTGAGAATTAATAAATTAAGTGATTATATGAAAAAATATAAATACCAAAAATTCAAGTATAAATAAAAAATTATTCAAAAACTTTTAATTTCAAAAAAAAATTATTAAATTATATAATCAATGAGAGAGTGATATAACCCAATGTAGGTAAATTGTGTTATGAAACAACATACCACTTTAAAAATCTCATGTCAGATCCCATTGGATGAAATAATTTTAATTGAAACTTATAATTACATAATTTATGGATGATTCATAACATTTATTATCGAATTATATATAGTACATAATATAAATTGATTATTTAATAATAATATATTACTTGATGAAGAAAAAATTGAGAAGAAATTCCTTACCTTGAGTATGATTCTTCATGTACATTCATTATCTTATTAATAATAAATTTATTTTGAATATATACATTATTAATAACATTTTAAATGTATATTATTCATTTGATTTTATTTATTTCCATTTTATATCTATGTAAAAAAAATTATTTCACATTAGGCTTTTCGATGATATTTAGTTCATATGTCGATAATGAATTCAATAGTTTGATTACGGTAAAAGAGGCCATTATTCCATAATCATCATTCTAAAATGAATTTAATAATTCTAATATTTATACATAATGTATAGTTTTAAAAAAAATTGATGCATGGTTATCAAAAAATGGATTGTTTTGCATTAATGGATGCGACAAGTCATACATACACATGAGTAACATTTCCATTTTTCAATAGTCATGATGTATGTAAAATAGATAATATTTTATATTTTCATAATTATTATTATGAAATTAATATAATATTATTTCATTAAGTAAACTTATATATATAATTCATATGATGTTTTTATGAAAATAGAATCACACTGCTTTATGGAGGTGTTATTTCACTCATATGCACAAATGACATTATCATTTTTTAAATGCATAGAAAGGTATGAAATTATATGATAAATAATAATTAGAGAATAAAAAATATATCATGATTTTAATATATATATATATATATATATAATAAATATATCATTAAAACCCTTTGTGATCATTGGTGATGGAAAACTAATTTCATTGATTTGTCAAGCGGTAGTGCATAGAACAATTGATGGATAGTTTCATTTCACATTTAGTTTAAAATAATAAGGTTATAGAATATTAAATTGACTTAAAAAAAAATAAACATATGTTAGATAAGTTATGTTATTATAAAATTATGTTTTAATAATATTTTAAGGATGTGGGAGAAGAAATAAAAGAAAAAATCTAGGTTATGAACAATATATCTTCTTCGGACAACCTCAATAGGTTTACTCCATTGTTTGACCTAGGATGACTTTTCTATCAATCCAACAATTCCAGGTTGTATGAATGTAATTAAGGAAGGTAATTTTGTATCTATTTTCTTAAAAAAATCCTTTAAAATGTTAAAAAGGGGGTGTGAATGTTCTCTTTCCTAAGATAGGGGATGAAACTCTTGAAATTTATTTAATTATTAAATTAAATTAAATTAATTATCATATTAAAGTTTCTCTAAATTGACATAAATTTAGGGAAAAATTATTTTTAATAGAAATATTTTTTAAAAACAAAATCTTTACCATTTTAAATTTGGTTTTGAAATTGTCTTTATGTTTTAACTCTGTTTATCCCTTTTTTCTAATAACCGTTTTATTAGAGTTTTTACTATTTCGGTGTCATGATAGTTCTTATAATAGAAGAATTACCCATAAATGGAAATTTTTTGATATTATAAACCATATCCCATTTTCATAGATGATTATAATATATTAATAAATTTTAAATCATTTAACAAAGCGTTATTTATTAAAAGAATATCATTAAGGTCATTTTTACAATATTTATTTATTTTGACATAAAAACATCAATAAAAAATGGAACTAGAATATATAATTTTAAAATATAACTAAAGTATTATAAATATCCAAAACAATTGGTAGAATTTTTTTAAATATATTAATTTTAATAATTTAATCATTTTATTTTTTAATTTTATTTTAATTACATAATTACTACATCGATGTTGTGTATGCAATTAAAGCAACTATTTCATGACTAAAATTTCTAAATAAATTACCATGGTCAATAAAAATTATTCATAATTAATTTAATATTTATAACCAAGAATATATTTTTTATATCATTATTTGAACATCTAAGATAGTTGAAAAAGTTTGTGTGTAAAAATTTTCAATTACATTACTTATATTATTTTTAAGGAAATAATCATGTTGGTGTGGCATAAAAAGTGACAATTCAAAGAACTAATATGACCTAGGAATAAAATATTAATATCCAATAGTTATTAGATAACTTTTTAGGTTATTATATCCAATATCTCTTTAGTATAAACACCAGTAATCCTTTTTTACCCTTAAAAGTAGTAAATGATTTTTACTATTTTTAATATTCGTTATAAAAAAAATATGTTGAACTTATTAAATATTTTTATTATTATTATTCAATATATTGAATCCATTTTATCTTATTCAATTTATATTTTGAGAATATTTAAATTCAAAAATAAACTTGATAAATGTGTTGAAAATCATCTATGATGGATCTCATTTTTCAAAAAGAAGATGATCTATCATAAATTACATGACTAGTGGTCATATTTTTATATATTTAAATTAACATAGTTTTATATATAATAAATAAAATTCATTTAAATTATTCATTATTAAATAATAAATTCATTAATTTTGAATTTAATTATACATTTAAAAACTATTTTCAAAAAATTGAGGCATTTTTAACTATTCATTAAAAAAAATTAAATAATCCCAAAACTCACCATAAGTTAATTTAAATTTTTGGAGATGGAAAATTAATCCAATTTTATTAAATAAATACTATAAAGTTTGAATAAAATAATTATATCATTTTATCACAAATATAATTTAAAATAATTTTTGAATAGGATGTATACTTTAAATAATAAATTGACGTTACTTAAAATAGATATATTATTTAATAATAATGATTCAAAAAAATTATTTTTATTAAGAAATTAATATATATTTATCATAGTAGCTAAAATTATTCATTCCCTCTAATTTAATATCTTGGTTATATCATCCATATTTAAGTAAAATAATCCATGGGTCCTTTAATCTTGGTGTTTTTTACCACATACACTATCAAATATAATGTTCCTCATTTGAAATATAAGGGTGTCACTATCACACCCAGTTTTTATTATGTTAATTTTTAGTTTGTTAGAAATACTAATATTTTTAATAAGTTTCGAGTGTCATGGGGGTTGAATTTTGAATTGTTTACTTGTCAATATTTTTCTGGTTATTCCCCCATGGTTGATCTACAGTTCATTTTGGAGTTTTTAGGGAAAACATTGGATTTTTTGATTGGGTGTTCCTTTCTAAGTTTGACACGTGATTTGATAAACTGTGTGGTCGAACACAAGTAACTATGTGGTTGGTATAAAACATATTTCATGGTTGGTGTATGGTTGTGCGGTCAATTAGAGGAGACCATTTTTTCGGTCCCTATGGATTCCGCAAAGTTTCCACACTGTTTTATAAAGCTTACGACCTAACCATACAAGTCTCTGAGAACATAAAAATAGTGTTTTCCAAGTTATCATCTTGTGTTTGTTGGACCCAAATATGAAAAAACCTTAATCCCCTAGTTCAACCAGACCTATGGAACCTTCTCATTTTCCATCCATGCTATTTATCATCATCCATTACATTAAATCTAAGAGATCTTCTAGTTGGAACTAAATTTCTCACGGTCATTCCCCTCATTTCTTCTCACTCTTCCTTATTCATTCATTTGTTTCTTGGATTTATCTTCTCCACCAGTAATGTTTGATCTAGGGTTCTGTTTTCCTAATTTTTATGTTTGGATTTTTTATGTTTAGTGTTTTTCTTTATATAAAGTATTTTTCAACCCTCGTGGAGTGATTTCGGGCGTACGTTTTCATTTATCCATGGATTTGAGTTAGGTTTCCCATGAACATGCCGTTATAATTTCTGAATATTTTATTTGATTATTTTATCAACTTCTTTATATTTTAAATATTTTTATATGATCCATGGATATGTTACTTGTTGTGAGAAATTGGTATATGTTCCTTATTTTGTGATAAAAGTGTTTTTTGTTATAAATGTGCACACCAAGTGTTTGATAAAATATTCTATTATCTTTAACATGTGGTGTGTGATATTCATAATAATTTTTTTTATCATTTTCAATTAATTTATGGCAGCTGAATTTGTGTTTTATGCCTTTTTTGTGTCAAATATAAATTATTTTGTTAAATACTGCATGCCAAGAGTTTGATTAATTTTTTGGTTGGTTTATATGGGTTAATTGGGATAAAAAATGATTGGTTTGGATTTATAAATTTATTAGAATCATAAAAAATGATATTTTGGGGTCCTTGTATGGGTTTCCAAAGTGGTTTTGGTTATTAAAAAGTAATGTGTGTTAATTCTAATGTGTTTAGCATGTGTTTCCGGTGAATAGACAATTTGGATTTTTTTTATAAAAATGGTTTTTCCTTAAAATTATAACATGAATGTTGATGGGGGGTTTTAAAATAATTTTAAAATTTAAAATGTTTTCTTACACCCTTTATGAAATAGTGAATTTTTTTCTTTGATAAATGTTGGATTTTTAAAATGCACAAGGGACAATTTAGGAACTTTTTGAAATGGATGAATGTGTTTATAATAAAAAAATCCTTTGGATGTTTCTCATGCCTTGTTGACATATAATAGATGGGATGTCCCCTATATGTAATCCTTGTGATACATTATAAAAGATCCTTTTTTTGACTCTTTGAGTTCTAATTATTCTATGGAATTAGATCAATCTTTGGGGTGGCTTGGGGTGATTCCTTTTATTGATTTATTATTATATATATGTTTGATTGGATACTCATCTAGCATCGGTTGGCTCACCCCTATTATATATGAGACATGGGAACCTTTCATAATAAGAGAATTTTCTGATAATGGTTGATGCACTTCCTAGTTTATACACTAGCCAGTTTTCCATAGTATGAGGATATATTTGTGTTTATTGCTATGGTATTTTCCCCTAGGTCTATCCCGAGTGAGGGTGGTCAAGAGTGTTAGGTTGTTTTTGATTTCATTATGTGTTGTATGCTACTATGGATGGGGTATCATGTATTATTTTGTTCTATACTATTTTTGATCTCCTCAGTACACCTATTTCTATTTTCTCTTAGATTATTGTAGGGTTGAGTGTGATACCTATATACTTATTTACACTGCCCTTATTATATGATCATCATGGTATCGTTTAGGATAGTGTTTTCTTAGAAGTGATGTGTTGGTTTTAAAAAGTATTTTGAAAAGTGTTTTTGAATAAAATTGTTTTACCCTCCTTTGTGAACATTGAAAATGAATGCATCACTTCCCCTTTTGTCTCTTTGAAATGTGAACATCACCCTAATGGAATGATATTGGTTTTGAGAAATGAATAAGGGAAATGGGTTGTACAATTTTTAAGTAAAATGTGTAGAAAATCATACATTTATATATGGTACTTCCAAATTTAAATTGATGATTCTTTTATTTTAAAGGAAGTTAATTGGGAATAGATAATCGGTCTAGACTACTAAGTTTTAATACTCACACAAATATTTCTTTTCTATTTTAAGCCCTTGGATAGGTTTCATGTTTGAGTTTGGTCACCTCAGGCAATAGTTGAACATGTTTTGGAGAGTGACCCATGGGGTCACATGGAGTTAGTGTAGTATTATTTTCTAGTGGATGGTATTGTCTGGTTCGGATTTATTTTCAGACTCTTGTATAATTGATGTTCAGTTCAGTTTCATTTATTTATTGATATACTCGTTTAAATTTCTATTTTTTGTTACTTTTTTTATTAGGAGGAATCATTCCATTATTTTACTCTATTGATACATGATAGTAGTTTTCCACCCATGGAGATTGGGAACGCACTTTGGACCATGCCACGAATTGGCTCAAGTGACCCATTCAGGGTCTACATGGGTTGGTTCGTGAATAAATGAAATTAAAGAAGGTCAGATCTTAGTAGACCTTTCTTTTAAAAGTTCCCTTTTTTATTTGGGGATGTAATGGTAGATATAGTAGGCTTGTAGAGACTCATGGGGTAGGTACAAGAAGAGCGTCATGACCTCCATCATGTTTTGATCCTCAAGATTCCATGGGAAGTCTGATTTTATTAGTTTCTTGGTAATTAGAGATTGTTTTGTGATTGGGATACAAAAGGTGATTTGGGGTAGTGGTCTCCATATGGTCGTAGGGCTTGGAAATCCATGTTGATCTGGGTTCATGGTCCTAGAAGGCTCTCTATGTCGGTGGTGTGTTTGACATATGGATTCCAACCATATGGCCCAGTCACCCACCAATGCTAGTTCCCCATATGAGTCTTTTTTGGAATCCATTGAATTTTTAAAATTGTTTTGAAAAACCATTGTTTTGGAATTGTGGAAATGGGATTTTTGGAATTTACCTTGTGAGAGAACATAAAAATGAGTTTTTATAAAATGTCATCTTGGGTGTAAAATTGAAATGGTTAAATGGAATTGGGCTTAATTTATAAAAAATCAGGGTTTGTAGAAAGGGGTTGTAGGTTTTGGAAGTTGTTTTAAATGAAATATAATGAGTGTTTAATATATTTTTTTGATAAAATCAGGTTTTTTATGATGTAGTTTTTTTAATACAATAAAATGAATTTTGATGGAAATATATGGGGCTTGATTTTAATGTGTTATGAAATGGTTTGATGTGTGAATTTTGAAAATGGTTTTTACTTAGTGGTTAGTGAGCCATTGTAAGGCTCATGATTTTTGAATTATTTTGAATGAGTTTTTTTAAAAAAATAGGATTTTTTTCTTTATACATTGGTGTTATCATGGGTACTCACATGCATGATAGTATATAGAAATGTAGATGGATTCTTGGTATAGCATGGTGGAAGGTTTATGGGGGTGGTATGAAAACATGTATGTGAGTGAGAATCTAAGGAATACTAATGGAGTGTGTTCAACCCAGCATGTTTTTTTTAATTAAATATGTATTCAAAAGAAATGTTTGAAGTTATAATGGATTTTATTCCTATGTTCAATCCATCTCACCTATGCAGTGTCTATTCAAGGGGGTTTTTTATTGTTTATTTGGCCTTGATTTAGGTCATATCTATTCTTTGTCCTACGATTATCCACATGATACTTCGATGGTCTATCGTAAAGTGACTACAACTAATTCCCCATTAGTAGGGTTTTGGTTTGAACAATCTAAGGATTTTTTTATTGGCTTTTAGAAGCTGGATCCACCTCACATTTATAGACTTGAGGACCCTATAGAGGAAGAGTGGATGAGAAATATTGAAAGGAAATTTAGCTTCATCGAATTGCATGATTTTTTTAAGGTTATGTCTTCCACTTTCATACTTTAGGGATCACCATGTAAGTGGTGGAATTTTGTGTCTTAGAAGAATCCCTGTCAAGATCTTATAGGAGAGTTATTCAAGGATTTTTTTATTCGTCTGTATTTTTTTGACAAAGAAAGGGTGAAAAGGGGGATAGATATGTGTTGTCTTCAATAGGGAGATGGATAAGTTTTGGAGTTTTTCTATAATTTTAGGGAACTTTTTTCATACCTTTCGATGTAATTTGTGGATGATTCTATGAAGGATCAACATTTCGAGGTTGGGATTCATACTGATATTATTTCGAAGGTGTTGTATTCAAATTTAAATAACTTTTTCGATGTGGTGATGAAATATTTAAAGGTTTATTCCATAGTGGTGGGAGTTCTTGAGGTGTTCCTACCTCTATTAATCCAGGTAATAATTGGGGAAAATTGTGGCAAGGAGATGAGAAAGTGGTTGAAAGTTGATAAAATAGGTTGTGGAACCAAAAGGCCTCAGAAGCATTCATCAACCACTTCTAGGAAATAGATCTTGGTGTGTTGTTAGTGTTTCCCATCATGTCATAAGAATAAATCATGTCCAAATTCACATAATATCGTCTGTTATTTTTGATCTTGAGTCACATACAATTGTTTTGTTGTGGAGTTTCTAGAAATTTTCATGGAGGAAATTCTCATAAGTGATTTTTTGTTGGGTATTTGTCTAAAGATTCATTATATAATTGTCCACCTAGTTATAAAGGGCCTCTTTTATTTGGTGGTTTTACTGGTGGTGTATTTGTCTTTGATATACAATGGATGATGTGATACATTTGTTGAGCTTCTATTTTAAATAAATGTTTCCTTTATTTTTTACAAATTTCAGTCATTCTTTTTATCTAATCAGGTGATGCTTGTTGTTTACTGGGATTATCAAAACCTGATTGCAATAAAAGAGTTGCTTCATCCATTAGGTATATATCCATTGGTCTCTATGTAAATATAATTCATAGTTATGAATCCATAGAGTGTGTTAGTTTTGTATAATCTCATTACTCTACCGTTGCGGTGAGGTAATTATTATATTTCTTTTATAGTTGGTCTATCAATTAAAGTTTTTGATCAGTGTCCTTGCATGGACCGCCCATGTAAACTGGTTGTGGTTTGGTTTGTGTTCATTTGAGTTGTATGTTTTGGTTAGTTATGAGTTTTAGTTTCAGTGTTCCAATATTTTATCTCTTTCTCTTCCCTCTATAGGTGGCGGGGGTTCTTGGGTTTGTGTGGAGAGTTTTGTATCAGTTATTGTCCCTTCCATTTTGGTGTGGGTAGTCTAAATGTTCATGTTTTATTCCTCTTAACATTGGTTGATTGACTAGTGTAGAAGATTTTTGGGTAGCCTATTTGGGATAAGACCTATGTGGTCTGGTGATGAATTCTCATCTAGTCATTCCTAGATGGTTCTTAATAGTGGGGAGACCCACTGTAGGTCTTATTAATCTTTCTTCTAAGAATTTATCGAGTTGTAGTTGTTCTTTTCTGGTGGGGATTCCAAACTCAAATCCCTAGAAATCATTTGATTCTGTGAGTTCACTTCAATTTGGGTCAATTTTGGGATTATTGGATGAAATCCCAATAATCTAATACTTATCATGGTTGTGGATGTGGTGGTTTTATCCTTCCCTTGAATTTCATGAAGTGGTTATGAGTTTCTGTTTTGTTTCTGGTAGGAGGATTATGTTACATTACTGGTTAGTGAAATATACATAAACTAAGTGGTTAGATAATTTCTATGTAGAATCATATGGCATTGATTAATTATATGGAATGTGTTATGGATTTATTGGGATGTAAAGTGTTAAAGGTGGGATAATTGTCACACACAGTCTTTCTTTTCTTATCTTAAGTCCATGGTTCCCTATAAATTCTATTATTTATATCATTTTATGGGTGTGAAAAGGGTTGAATTTTAATTTTTTTCCTTGTATTTATTTTTATATTTCTTCTCCCATGGTTACTCTTCAACTCATTTGGGAGTTTTTGGGGGAAACATAGGAGTTTTGGCTTGGGTGTCCCTTGTTCACAGTTGGCTTACAGTTTGATAAATCATGTGTCCATACCCCGGTAACCATGAAGTAGTTATAAAACTGACAACACTGTTGTTTAATGGTCATGTAATAGATCATGGGAAACTATTTCATCCTTCAAAATAGATTCAATAAGGTTTATGAATGGTTTAAAAAACCATTCATCCTAAGAGTGCGAATTTCCTGAAACAAAAAATTATGTTTTTAGGTTTTAACCCTAAGTATTTGTGTACCCAAATCCTCCCAAACCTTATTCACATAGTGTTTATAGTCCTAGAGATCCCTATTCCTTCCCCTCTAAGAAATTACTCTTCCTCCTTTGGTGTAGATCTAAGAGATCTTCAAGTTGGGGACAAATTTCTAAAGGTATTTCCTCTCTTTCCTCTTACCTCTTCCTTCTAATTTCATTTTTTTCTTGGATTTTTCTTCTCCCCTAGTCATGTTAGTCCCAATGTTCTATTTTACCAAGTTTTAGGTTAAGTATTTTGTTCTTTTATGGTTCTTCTTTATAGAAATAGGGTTTCGGAATCCTAGTGGAGCAATTTTAGGTGTACGTTGTTATTCCTCAATGGATTCGAGGTAGGTTTCCCATGCACATGCATTTATAATTTAAGAATAATTTATTTCATGATTTTATCACCTTCTTTACATTCAAAATATTGTTATATCATCTTTTTATATGTTTCTTGTTGAGATAAATTGTTGGTTGTGCCTTGTTTTGTTATAAATAGTGTCATTTTGTTATAAATAAGAACACCAAGTGTTTGATAAAATGTTTTGTTATCTTTCAGACTTGGTTTGTGATATTCATAAAAAGGTTTTGTAATTTAAATTAATTAATGGAATGGAACATGGTGTCTTAAATATGGTTGACTATTAAATAGTTTTTTTGTTAAATATTGTAAGGAAAAAGTTCTATTAATTTCCATGTTGGCTTACACGAGGTAAATTGTGATATAAAATGATTGATTTGGATTTAAAAATATATTGGAAGAATGAGAAATTTTATTTTTGGGTCTCTTTATAGGTTTCCAAGTTGTTTTTGGTTTTTACAAAGGAAGATGTGTTAATTTAATGTAGTTTTTCATGTATTTTTGGTGAATTTCCGCTCTCGATTTTTTGTGAAAGTGGTTTTACATTGAAAGTGTAACCTGAATATTTTATAGGGATTTTGTATGTAATTTAAAATGGAAAATGATGTGTTTACACCCTTTAAGAATATGATAATATATATCATGGAAAAATGATGATTTTATAGGATGCATACAGGCCTGATAGAAATCGTTTTGAAATTTATTAAAGTTTTTATTAGGAAAACATCCTTTCTATGTTTCTCATGCCTTGCCTATATATAATTGATGGGATGTCCTTTCTAAGAAATTATTATGATCCATTATTAGAGTTCAATGATTTGGAATCTTTGAGTTATAATTATTCTATGACATGATATCAATAATTGGGTAGGCTCGGGGTGATTCATTTTCATGATTTATTATTATATATACAGGTGGTTGGATGCTCGACTACCATTAGTTGGCTTTCCACCATTATTTATGAAACATGGAAACATGGAATAGTGATGGAATTTTCATAGAATGACTACGGCACTGAAAATTTTATGCACTATCTGATGGCCCATAGTGGGTGGATATTTTTGGGTTCATTGTTATGGGATTTCCCTTCAGTCTCTCCTATGTTAGGGTATACGAGAGTGTTATAGGGTGTTTTATTTCTTCATGTGTGGATCTATACTTCTCATGTTTTAGTATGTTCTGGATTATTCATAATATCTTTAGTTCTCTTATATCTATTGGATATTAGTTTTTTGTAGTGATGAGTGTGATACTTATATACTTATATACATTTCCCTTGTTATATGATAATAATGGTGCTATTTTGTGTAGTGTTTTCTTGGATGTGATGTGTTGGTTTTAAGAAGTATTATGAAAAGTGTTTTATAGGAATTTTTTTATCCTATATTGTGAAAATTGAAAATTAAATCATTACATCCCTTTTTTCCATTTTAAAATGTGAACGTCACCCAAATAGAATGAGGTTGGTTTTAAGAAATTAATAAGTGTAATGGGTTGTACTTTTTTAAAGTAAAATTTGTAGAAAGGTGTACTTTTATTATACTGTAGTTCAAAAATGGAATTGATGTTTCTTTTATTTTAGAAAAAGTAAGTTGGTAACAGTTAACCCTAATAAAATTCTGAGATTCAATATGAATGTCCATAGTTCTATTATGTTTTTATTCCATGTCTAGGTTCCAACTTGAGTTTGGTCACCTCAGGTGATGGTTGATAATGTGTTGGAGATTGATGCATGGGGTCACATGGAGTTTGTTCTATCTTCATGTCTGATTGGTGGTATTGTGTTTTTAGGTTTCATTTTTATATTATTATATAAATGATGATTAGTTTAGTTTCATATATATACTGATATTCTTGTGAAATTGATGTTGTTTACTTCATTTATATATTTATTATGATAAATCATTCCCTTATTGTACTTTTTCGATGCCCTGAACTAGTTTCTTTCCTATAGGGATCTACAATGCCCTTTGGTCAATGCCACTGATCTGCTAGTGTGACCGGTTCAGGGTCGACCTTAGTTGGTTCATGATAGTTTCATTCTTCCAATATTTTATAAATTCCACCCTCTTAATTTTAACATTCATAATGAAATCAAGCGGTTAATATTTGGAAATACTTATTTGATAATACAAATCATTAAATGGGTGAATTAAACTTACACATGATAAGAGAAGAAGGGATGTATGAAGGTCATCTAGAATAAAACATAACTCAATTACCAATATGTAAAACATTAGTGGAAATTAAAAATATAGTAATGTAAGTAAATAATAATTTTCAAATAATTATAGATAGTGATAGAGATCACTTACCATATAAAATAGAATGATCAAGTGAAAAATAATGACCAAAATGCCAAAAAAAATGAAGGGTGAAAAGGTCATTGATTCATTGGATATTAATTTATTATATAACATTGTTTCAATTTCCAAATATGATGGATTATTTTACCATAATTATAGAGAGTGAAAAAATATATTTTTATTCTATATATTCTTTTCTCATAATCATAATTTTGTTCTTTATTTGTGCTTTGATCAAATTTCACTTTTGTTCCTGATGTGTGAAACGAATATCCAAGATGAATATTCTATTCCTTGAGCATTAATATTAAAATTTAATAGATCACATAGTCTATAAAAAATAATTCGTTGTTCCTCCATACTATACTAATAAAGAAATGGTTCACATAACATAATTTAATACCCAAATTGAATAAATAATAATATGAATAAATAATACATCAATCTAAAAAATTTAATAATAAAACCAATGGTTTGATAAAGATCATTCCATAAATAAATAACCCTACATCCCAATTTAACTCAACCACATTAACATTAAATATTTTATTAACCTCAAATGATAGAACATAAACTTTTTACTACACCTCTAAATATGTAATAACATTCATTCTAAATAATCATATATGTTACACCTACAGGTTATATATATACCCCAACCTAATGCTAATCCTCAAAAAATATCATTATTCACCAAAAAATCATAAAAATTAAAAAATATCTGATCAAATTAATATTAATCCATTAGAAGAATTTAATAAAAAATTAATATTAACCAATACATTTTGTAGGTTAGTGTTAGGTGTTTCACCCATGTCAATCCACAATTGTGGGTTCAAGACCTATAACCTTTTCGAAGGTGTTGGGTGGTAACCCAACATGTGACTTATAGTTTTTATAAAACTATAAAAATATATTTCCAATAAAATTAATAAAAATAACATGAAAGCCAACAAAAATAAAACTAATAAAAAAACATTTTAACCACATTGGTTTTTTATATAGCTTATTTTTTCACAAAACTCAAAAAAATATTAATTTACTATTATTACCATAACATCAATGTTAATATTAACCATAATTTTTATTAATAACATTTAACATATGTCCACAAAATGTAAAGGATTTCATTGTCAAATTACTTATTCATTAGTACCCATAATAATCCCAAGAGTTATATCACCATAAATGTCTCCATGAATACTCTTAATCATCTTCGACTTCCATCACGTGATTCACCAAAACGGGTATCTATTAATTTAATCATATTTTCAACCATATAATTGTTAAAACAGAGTGATGCCTAAAAATATTAAATCACCCTAATTTGAATCATAAATTTAGATCTATTGGGGAATTTTTATAATGTATTTCATAGGGTTGTGTTTTTATAAATTTATTTCATAAGGCGACTGGAAAACAAAATTTGATACCAAGTATAATGAAACATATCCTAGTATCCTTGAGCTACTGACTACTATATTGTAGTGGCACTAGATAAAAGGAATCATATAAAGAAATACTGAATAGTTTATTAGTCTTGTTAAACTGTATAAATAGTTGAATCTCACATCACATTAAAGTATAGAAAATTTAAAAACATTATAAGATTAATTGTCATAAATCCTTAAATAGATTCAATGATTCCTTCATCATATCTGGAGAATAAAAAAAATCTTATGACCTCAGATTATTAGTATGGTTTATGTATAGTATAAGGTATCATGAGTAAATAAAGAATAATCAACATGGAAATTTAAATAATTTATGCAATGTGAAATTTAATTAATAACATGGGAATGAATAATAATATGGTAGGAACACATGATTAAAAACTAATTCCATATAACTAATCACAAAATCGAGAATCATTTTCAGGGATTTCATAACTATTAAAATAATCACATGGAAATCAATATCTAATCTCATAACGATGGAATGCATAATGTCACATATGATAAACGTGTCATTAGGGACTCATTACAGGACATTATACATAAATGGGAAACTCCTCAACTAAATACCCAAACTATTTTTTATCACGAGACCTACCAATTAATCGAAGGGATATAACATCCCCTTTAAATCACTAACTATTCACAATTCATTCACCATATGAAATGGGTAAGTGAAAATTAAATACAAAATCCACATAAACTATTATATTGGGAAACTAACATAAGAATGTTAATAATTATGAAATTAAATATATCATAAATTGTCTAATGAACTATGAATCTTGACATCATTACAAAAAAAATATTTGTAGTAAAATAATGGGTTATTTTTATTATGGAAGATGAATACCGTAAAACATAATTATATTCATTCTTTAGTAAAATACCCTTTTCATATTGAAAAAAATCAAAAAAAGCATGAAAAATATTTAAATTTAAAAGGACTATGGAAACATATAATGTAATCCTCAAATAATTGACTGGTTATGATGACGGGAAATTATAATCATATCCAGTGCGTTAAAACCAAGATTCCTTTGACATTTGTAAAAGGTCAAAAACAACATTTAAAAAATAAAAAATGGAATAATTTTATAAAAAATTATAATAATTATATCATGGGTAATAATAAATTAAACAATAATAGAGTGATATTAAAAACATTCATGAAACCACTTTTAGAAATCATCGATATTAATGAAAAGGATTCCTAACTAAAATGGAAGGAAAGTCTATTTTTCTTCAAAAAATTATATATTGACTACATAAAAGAGGAAAATAGAAATAAAATTTATAATTTCTTAAAATAACCATTATAGAATAAAATATGTTGGTTTTATGACTGAAAGATCATAAAATTTCCCCAATGGAAACATTGACATAAATAATCTTTAATAATAATGAGATTGTGAGATAAACCCATAACACTTTGGTAACTTTTGAATCATAACCACATACAATAAATAAATGGAAATAAAAAATTAAATATCACGAATTTAAATATATTCATATTATAACATATAAAAGATTATTTATATACATATTATAAAATAAAATATGTGTACACCATATCATATTCCCCATAGAAGACAATTTAAGAGGAAAGCCCTTACAATGATAATAATATTAAAGTTAGAATTTATAAATTAATTAATTATGTGTAAAAAATGAAAATATAAAAAAAGTTGAAGTAAAAAATAAATCAATAAAATTACATTCCACACAGAATATTTAGGTAATATAATCTACGAGGAAGTTATATAACACAATGAATTCAAATTGAGTTATAAAACTTCATACCACAAAATAACATTCTTATCAAATCCCCTTGGGTGAAATAATTTAAAATAAAACATAAAAAACCAAGAATTATGAAGTATTAATAACATGTAAATGGTATTTATATACACCATATAAAATATATTAGTTGTATAATAATAAAATATTCCTTAAATAATGAAAATTGATTTGAAATACCTTATCTCATGTTTCGATCATCATGTACATTATTTATCATCAATAAAAGTAAACCTATGTTAAATATTTATTTCATTAAGAATATTTCAAATTATTATTATTCCTTATTTTATTACCATGATATATTTAATTACATAAAAAATTAATTTCATACTAGTCATTTTAACGACATTCTATTCATTTATCCAAATTGCCTTAGGGAGTTTGACTATAGTAAAATAAATCAATATTGAATCATATCTAGAATAATAATCATGAAATAATAATTAATTTCATAAATCAAAATAAATTTTTAATAAACCACGATGTATGGATTTGGAAATTTATGTATGCTACAATCATGGAGATGGTAAGTTGTACGTATACTTGGGTAACATTTCTATATTCTCAAATATCTGGATGAAAGTAACTTAAGTGTTATTTGATCATAACATTATGATAATTATAACATTAATATAATATTATTTATCTAAATAAAATTATATATATAATTAATTTTATTTGGTTATGAAAAACAAATAAAATCTATTTATAGAGGTGGTAATTCCAACGTTTGCACAAATATTGTTATCATTTTTAAATTAATGGAACTTTGTGAAATTTTATAATACATTAACGTTATAAAATTTAAATATATATATATAGTAAATAAAACATTGGAAACTTTAATTATGGGTGGATATATAAAAAATTACATTGGATTATGAAGCGGTAGTCTTCCGTACAGATGAATAACAATTTGTTTCTCATTTTTTTGAAGTTGATATGATCATATGGGATGAAATTAACATAAAAACATATCAAATTTTTATAGATACTGATTATATTATATCATAAAAGTTGGAAAATATTTTAAGGAAGTGGAGAAAGAAATAAAATAGTAACTCTCAGTTAATAATGAAACCTATTCCTTAGACAACCTCCTTAGGATTACAACAAAAAATAACCAAAGTTGATTTTAAAATAAAAAAACATATTTTAGGATGTGTTAAAAAAGTAAGGGAGGAATTTTTTTATGTTTTATTCTAAACCAAAACCCCATTTTATTGTGAGTGATGTAGAAGAGGATGTTTTGATATATTAGAGAGGCGAGGGGCACTCTTGAAATTTAATAAATTATGAAATTAAAATTAATTTATTTTCATATTCAAATGAATAAAAATATATAATATTGTAGTAAAATTTGAGTTTTATTTAAAAACCATCATCTAATATAATTTGTAATTTTTTTTACTATTTTTTACCTTTATCTATTTATTTAAACCTACATTAACCTTTTTTACAATTACCATCATATTATAGTTTATAATTTTTTTGGGTCAAGAAGTTATGATAATTGAAAAAAGTCCAATAAATAGACCATGTTAGATATTCTAATCCATATAAAATTTACATAGATTATTAGAAGATTATTATGAATTTTAAATCATTTAATACAACATTATTTCTTATAAAGTATTGCTAATGTCAATTTTGACACTATTCCATTAATTAGACATGAATAACATATAAAAAGATATGGAATTAATATATATATATATATATAATACTTATCTAAAATTTTATAATTAACTGGAAAAATTTTGGATCGTTTAAATTTATTCAAATTATAATACATTTGATATTTTTATAAAAATATATTTTATATTCCATTTTATTAACTATATACTTGGTCGTTGTTGTGTATAAAGAATGGTAATTACATTATCAATAAAAATTATAAATAAATAAACCTTAGAAAGAAAATTTATTTCTAATTAAAATGAATATATATAACTAAATGCACCATCTTTTTATCCAAATGAGAACACATAAGATATTTTTAAAAGTAAGAGACTGATATTTGATCTTTTCATTCTAAAAATTATTATAATATCTATAATAATGGAAATATGAGTCAAAAATTTAAAATATATAGATATTATATTAAATAGAATCATGATATGTCCATAAAATAAAATATATACCAGTTTTTAAGTCATCATAAATCTTATCTCTTTATTCTAACCCAAAGTAAATATATTTTTCCTTTATTCGTGATAATAAATTTTTACTATTTTCACTTTCCTATATGAATAATAATTATGTTGAACTTATTTCCTAATATAAATTATAATGATTACACATATGGAATACAATTTATATAATTCAATTCCTAGAAGAGATATATTGTTCAAGCATAAGTTGATCATATATTAAATATATGGCAAGTGATCATCTCAATATGGAATTTAATTCAGATATGTATATATCTATATATAATATAAAATTAATTCATATTATTGGTTATTAATTTTTTTAATTAATTAAAATGGAAATAAAATATTTATTTAAAAATAGTTTTAAAGAAAAAAACAGTATTTTTCAATATTTATTGAAAAATCAAACCACTTTTTAAAATTCCAATAGCAAACTGTAATTTAATATTATAATAATGAATTAAAAAATGAATTTAGTTTTATCAAATACTTTTTCAAAAATTTTAACAAATTAATTATACTATTTTCTCACCAACAAAAGTTAAAATTATCTTTGAAGAAAACATAGTTTTTAAAGACAAAATTGACATTACTAAAAATTGAGTGATTTTTTACTAATATTTTATCTATAAAGTTATATTTAGTAGAAATATATATATATATATAATAAATCAATTAATAATATTCATACCCACAAATTTAATAGTATGTTTATAATGATCATATTTAAATAATAGATTTTATAGGTCATTTATGCCCGGTGATGCGTATAATATTTTATATTGAACTAAATTTACATATTTAAAAATATAATTTTGTTATAGTAAATATTAGTTATCCATATATATAATTATAGTATTCATAGGGTGGTATTATAAAGGAAAACAATTGTATAAGGGGAGGTTTAGAACTATGACCTCTTCAACTCGCCACCACAGTTACAACAGGGGTGGAACCATAGAATTGTGCCCTATGGGGAACCATAAATTTATATAAATATAGAACGTAACATCTTAATTCCAAGATATATATTTAATTTAAAATATTTTAATTAAATAAATAATATGTATTCAAATAATTTTATTTATTCAAAAAAAAATCGGAACAATAGATGTACAAAACCTAGGTTTCTACCATGTAATCATTACACTATTGTAAAAACAGGATCAATTGCCTATAAATGTCCTTTTGTAAAATTTTGGTTTCTCATATATATTGTAGTTAGTATCTTATCCCTACACCTCGTTTTATGTTTAAAAGAATGATTACCTTACCAAATCAATGAAATACTCATATATTCAAACACAAAAAATATTTATATAGGAAAATATGTCTTCAATGCCAATCTTTCATGACCCATCTCCACGAGTTCCCCTCATTGGTTAGTATTGAAGTAGAATATGACCAATAATGCTTATCTTAAATAATCCATATCTTAGTGACTATAAATGAATAAATAAAATAAATAATATGAAAGGAATTGTTTTATCATAGGAAATTAATGAATACTAAAAGCCATAAAAATATATATAAAATTAATACATAATATAATTAATAATAAAATATTTATGCAATTCCATAAAAAAACTAAAATATGCAAAAAAATTCTAATATTCAAATAGAACTTATGGTTATTAACTTCAACATCCACCTAACAACACGTAATTAGATAATAATTTCCATAATTGTATCTAACAGTATCTTGTGGAACATTAAACTTTGTATATAGAAGTAAGAGATAGTATAAAATTAATCTTAATAGGCTCATCAAAAGATATTTTTTCTTATATGGAATAGGAATACTAAACACTTAGTGAATAAATAGTTAAATCAACTCATTCCCGTTACTTGGATAATGTAAAACTATTCTCACTATACATACCTCCCTATATCTATATATATTATATATAAAAGATAAACATACAAATAAATTCAGAAGAAGGAACCCCACTCGCACTTCCCCATTGATATAGTGACCCCCACTTCCCATTAAAAGAGATCACGGTCCTCATATCCATTCATGTACCACAAGATACAACCACCATCCTTATTCACGGACCAAATACAATTACCAAATAAAAATATCACAACCAAAACGTAACAAATTTAAAAATGATACAACTACTATAAAATGAAACCGTGGATGGAATGACTAGAGGTTGAGGGGAGTTGTAACAATTTATAACACACATATATTGGATTCCAATATTTCAAACCTTACCCAAAACCTCATATAAAAATAAATATTTTTATCCATCTTAGGTAGAAATGAAAAAAAGTAAAAAATACATAAACTTATATAATATTACACATAGACCAAACCTATACATTAATTTTTACCATAACTACATCACAACTACATCCCATTATCAAACCATCACCACTAAATATAAATAATTGTTTACAAAAATGACTACATAACATGTGAACCTCAAAACAACAAAACTAACTCATAACTATCCCAATTTTATATCTCAATTCTATGCTAGTGTTTTCATGCAAACTATCTTATTATGATTCAACACCATTATATTATAAATAGTCTCCCAAGTATTTTGGTTATACAAACAAATATAATCATTACAGTTATATTTTTGATGTTAGTCATTGATCTATTTATATTATTTTGATGTTTCCATGATTCTTAAATGAAATATTAAATATTATAGGTTATTTTTATCCTCTATACATGAATCAACGGGAAAATGGTATTTCTCTCAAAATGGATCTCCTAATTAGGAAATCTATTCCATGGTTTCTTAATGATTTTTACCATAGATATTGAGTAATCTTGAATAAAAATCGGTCTCCCATGATTGATGGTTCATTGGGGGAATTCAATAATTAATTTATGTAACACCCCAGGATTTCAGAGTGTGTTATTTCTTAAAATTAATTCAATAACTTGCACTACACGCAACACCGAGTTCAATCACACCATTAAAAGAGGTCATGAATAGTATTAACTACATTTTGAACTTTATATAATCCTTATAATTTTAGAATCCCTATTATGAGTTTCTTAGTCATAATGCAAGAACAAATTCACTTTCAGTATTTCACTTTTATCAACTTCTAATAGTGAAACCTTTTTAAATACAATATTTTAAACTTTTTGACTAAATGGAGACATCAAAAAATTTAAAATGAAACATCCCAAGCGTCCACGGTACGCTTTCCTTTGGATAAAACAGTAGCGTGTGTTGTACGCAACTTCGAGTTCTAACACACCGTAACCAATCAAACTAGTTGTTATGAATAGTAATACCTACTTTTTGAAGTTATACATATTTTATATTTTAAAATGGAATTCATTTTTGGATTCGGAATATCAAATTTAGCCTAAGGTGAAATTTTGGTACTTTTCGGATAACTTTCATATTTTGATGAATAGTGAAAATTACTAAATTTTAATTAAAAACAACTTTTTTAATCAAAATAATTAATAGTGATAAATTATGAATTTGAGTGGTTTTAAAGTATATTTAGAATATATTTTTACTATTTAATATAATGTTGGTCATTGGACATAATTTTACAATTAAACCGAACATAAACAAGTGTCAATCTTTTGATAGTTATTATCTCTTAAAAACACGCTTTTTGTTTTGACAGCGGGAATTAATTTTAAATTAATTTCTGCCACTTCTGTGATTTGAATTTAGGAAAATGGATTCCATATTTGGAATCAGGATGTTCAAATTGTGTAAATAGGTAACTTTTATTTTTAGACATTTTGAATAATTACTGCGGTAAATATTTTATTTACCATGGTTAAGGGTAAATCCGGTAAATAAGGGTTAACAAATAATATTATAATAATACTAAATTACCCTAAAACGTGTCTTAACCCTATTGGTTGATACATGGTCGACCATGGACATCTTTGTGTCAATTTTGGGACCCCATGGATCCACTTGTAAGTGATAATGACACTTTATTTTAATTAAGTCAAAATGAATACAAAAATGACACAAGCATATATCTTTTAGAAAAGTAATTGTTACATAGGGTTATATAAGTTGGATTTTAGATTATAAATATTCATTAGAAAGATAAAACGATTTCCTACATAATGATATTTTATTTATAATTTTTAGACATTAAATAATTTATTTTATTTATGACACAATGATGATGCAGTAATTACTAGAATAGTGAAAAATTAAAATAATTGGTATTATAAATACCCAAATAAATATAATATGAAACTTTTAATGAATTAAACTAATTTTCTAGGATAATATGATATATTAGGATTGATTTAATTGACTTTGTTCGAAGTAATCAATCTGTTATGAGTTTCACAAAAATCAACTATTGAATAGTGTCAAAATTGATATAAAAGAATTCTTAAAACAAATATTATATTATTAATTGATATTAAATTCCTAAAAATCTAAGGTTCGGCCAAGATACTTATATCATGATAGTTTCATCATTACTGGACCACTTGGGGGTCGATTGGATGTATATAGTAAGTTTATTAACCATATTATATAAAAATACAAAGAGACATTGTAAAAGTGAAACTAATTAACTTAGAGTTGATACTTAAAGATAAGGTTAATATAAGTACCCAAACATGTCTAAATTCTATTGGTTGAGTGTTTTTCGACCTATACCCACCTTAAACTTTTAATAATCAACTTTGGAGCCTTTAGAAACCGAATATGAATTTAATATAAATTAATATTTCTAGCTTTTCCAAAGGTGCCCCTCACCCCTCTTATAAAAGGGCACTCCTCCTTCTCATTTCTTCACACCTTCAAAGCCTTTTGGTTCGGCCAAACTCTGCCCAAATACTCTCCCAACATCCCTCAATACAACCTAGAGGCCTTAGTTTGATCA
The DNA here is from genome assembly GCA_963277665.1 of Viscum album. Classification (NCBI taxonomy): domain Eukaryota; kingdom Viridiplantae; phylum Streptophyta; class Magnoliopsida; order Santalales; family Viscaceae; genus Viscum; species Viscum album. The sequence goes on from CAUJRU010000197.1 coordinate 1,017,365, forward strand.
GAAAGCCAACCTAAGGAGCCCTTTTGATCAAATCAAAAGGAAGAACCCGAAGAAGAGGTAATGATTTCACCACCCTTTTCTAAGTTCATTTCTTCTTCCACTTCTTCTTCCTTTGTTCTTACCATTCTAAAATAATAACTCCAGTATCTCACATATACTATGATGTTATTATAAGTATGGTACAACCATATTCAGTATTCTATCCACCCTTTGAATAACATGTCACCATACGTGCGTACGTACGGCTTACCGTCTCCACGTCGTGGTGTAATTGTTATTCAATATAATATTATTTGGATGGGTATAATAATGATGTGTAACTCATGTAAATAATAAATATAACATGTTAATGATTCTGTATATATGATATACCATTCATTTATATATTATTTTAATATCAAAAGAATGATATTGTCGCTCGTGCGTACGTACGGACTACCGTCTCCACGAACGCGATGAGATTCATTCTCCATCGTATCCATTCAAGTATAATTATCATTTTATGATTTAAAAATGATGTTTAAGGACTTGATACCATTCTGGATTTGAATAATATACAACTTATCCTTTACAAACTTGTCTTACGTAACAAAACATACAAAAGCAAACAAGTAAGTTCACACCCGAAACAACGATAATACTAAGATATTATTATCAAATCAATATTAAAAGATCATATATGATATCATATTAATGTATATGATTCTTGTATAATTTAATAACAATTATTTCACCATTATACAGGAGTTTAACCTACCCCAACCAAGGAAAAGTACAAGGTAAGGGTTATTTCACAATCTCTTCATTATCCGAGGTTGTTTATACGTAATAATCTACTGGGATTTCTTTATCATCCACATCCATGTTTCTTCGAAATGTATTTAAAAACATATTTATTATTTACAAGAATATGGGTTAAATTCATTTATACCCTTGTTTGACTTTTTGTAAGAGGTTTATAAAGGAATATTTCCGTCGTTTTCAAAACAAGGTCCTTTTTGACCTTTTCGACAGAATTAAGATAAGAATTTTTTTTTGACTTATACGGCGGGTGCGGTTATTTTCCGCCGTTATAAAATCATCAAAGCTTTCCTTACAAGATTACAAGAATATTTTCAAGAAAATGTTTTATTTTATATGGCTCTTAAATGATTACAAAAATAGAAAGAGATATTTCTCTAAAAAGTGTTTTGATTTCATCCATGTCAACATCCTTTAATGGATTTTACGCTTATTTGAAGTTGATTTATTATAATACAAAACTTATATATTGTATTGAAGTTTTTTTGATATGTTTGACTGTGGATGTGCTATTTTATACCATTCAAAGTTTATGGTGAAACTATTGACATTTCGTATGCTAGTTTTAATCCGAATGTTTATGTTATATTTCAAACTTTTCTTCAGATGAATGTGCTAAACAAGTATGTTCCGGGTTGGGGACCGGTAAAAGTAAGCCCTCCAGGTTGGGGACTGGTAAAAGTAAGCCCTCCAGGTTGGGGACTGGTTAAAGTAAGCCCTCCAGGTTAGGGACTGGTAAAAGTATGCCCTCCGGGTTGGTGTCCGGTTATTAGAGGCACTCCGGGTTGGTGTCCGGTTGTTAGAGGCACTCCGGGTTGGTGTCCGGTTATTAGAGGCACTCCGGGTTGGGTTCCGGTTAGAAGTAACCCCTAGGTCTTGGGATGAGGCCTAGACAAAGAAATTAACGTTTAGCATTATGCATTCCAACATTATGAAAGTGGTTATTGATTTTTGCATGTGATTATTCGATTAATAGAATATCCATGTGAACAAGTAAATGGCATTATTTCATTTTACTTTTGCCATACTATGTTGAAGTTCAATTTTAAAAGGCTTTTGTTTTAGTAATTCATTTCCTTAAATGTTTATGCTTATTTTGAATGTTCCGCTATATTGTTATCCTTACTGGGCATTTGAGCTCACCCCTTTTCTATGTTTTATTTTTCCCAGGTAGTGAAGAAGTAAATTATGAATGACTTACAGGGATATTATGAGGGGTTAATAGTGTGGATATGAAGACTTTGTTGTTGTAGTAGTTTTTCACTTTGAAATGTAATGTAAAACATTATGATTATATCTAGTGTTTCCAAGGCTACTAAACCAATCGGTCTTTCGAGATTTGATCTTCTTGTGATCATGCCAATGTTATGTAATAATGCACCGACTCTGGGTAGCTGGGGTCGGGGCGTTACAGTTGGTATCAGAGGAAGTTTAGTACAAACCTTGGAAGCTAGATTTAGATAAACTCTGATTAGAGCACGTAGACCTAAGATGAACTTTGAGGATTAGTATAGAATAACTTCCTAGAATTTTGGTATTGTAGAGATTTTGTGAGTTTTCCGAGCAATACATCCTTGTCTGGATACGAGCAGGTAGAGGCGGCTCTGGCACAGATGTACCTAGGGGTAAAACCCGAAAACACCGCTTTGAGCTAGACTCGAACGGGAACTGGTGCACGACAACGGGCCTTGCTGCACTCTTGGTTACGACACTCCCGGGGGATATGCTTAGGATAACTCTCACTATCTTTACAAATCATTATGAAGGGCTATGAGTATATACTTCCTCAAAGAAAACATTTTTATGATTATGGATTATATCCATAAATAGTTCAATTTATGTTAAGTGTTTTATAAGTATGGGATTATGTATTTTGATTCATAAACTGATCTAGTTTATGCCATTGTTTAGAAATGGCGCCCAGTAGAAGGAATGAGAACTCCAGAAATGCACATGATCCAAAGAGAAGGAAGGATCATATCTTTCATGGTCTTAAGCTAGAATTTATAAGAGAAATAGTCTCCCATGTATTATCATCATATGAAGAAATAATATCATGTGTTGATAAGATAAGTAAAGAGTTTACTGAGTCCTATGGCTTTGAAGGGAAGCAAGAGAAGAAAAGGATGGAAGAGAGAAAGATGGATAAAAGTAAGAGGGAAAAGAAGAATTTTCCCATATGTGGTAACTGTGGAAAGAAACACCCTGGAACTTGCCTGAAAGGAATGGGAGTTTGTTATAAGTGTGGAGGAAAAGGGCACAAAGTACGTGACTGCAAGGGTAAGAAAATGGTTTTAAATGTACAATGCTTCATTTGCAAGGAGTTTGGACACTACGCGAACCTATGCCCCAGTCATCAGACTATGCCGCAAATGATGCTATTGGATAATAATCAAGTTATGATACTACCACAGATGAAGAGGAATGATTAGAGTTCTTATGTTGATTATGTCAATTGAGTGTTGTATCAACAATGTACTTGTTATAATAATTATGGAGTATATAAGGATTGTACTGCAGTACTATTTCATTAAGGACTTGAGATTGTGTGGAACAAAGAAAAGTGACTCAATAGCAGGATAATTTTTTGGAAAATATATGGTTGAGAGAATGATAAATCATAATATAGTTCTGATACTGAGGTAGTGATTTTGGAATAATATGTGATTGTTTTGGATAAATTATATTGGATATTCTTGACTACCCTGGAACTGATTAATGATTTGTATATTCCATCATTGTTGGGGTTTAAAACATTTTTGGATTAATGAAGTATATCCAACTTTCTATATGGAATAAGGGAGCATGAATGTAATCAATAAGGAATATGGTAATTCAGGATGTTTCGGTGTATTAAAAGAATACATGATGAAGGTATTCATATGCTATTACGGGGTAAAAAGGTTCTACATTATGTTTACCTTACTTATAAATGTTGGACTGTGAGTATCGATATAAGTATTTTGGATAGTTATAGTTTGGATTATTTTGAATTGCCATAAAAGGACAACCCGGAGGTCGGGCGGCAACCCGTCGCGTCCGGCAAGGCTGCGAGACTTGAACCCGCAACCAAAGGGCGACAAGGGTGTATCACCTACCACTATCCCACGAGATGTCCTGGATTAAATAAAGTAGTTTTTTAAAAGATCTGGTAGATGAATTATAAATTCGTTTATTTTGGAACCCTCTATGAATAGTATAAATGGAATTTTTTTTACGAGTGAATGATGAGTTTTGGTAGAAATTTATTAATGGATAAAACTCTATTTATAAACTAAGTATATCTCCTTATTATCTTATCCAATCTCATAAATAAATTCCTCAACATTAATAATTGAAACTTAGAACAAAAATGTTGTCCTAGATGGTACCTTAAATCATCACAAATTTATGGCTTTGGGATTGTTGGCCTTTTCATAGCGATGTTCTCTACCACTCTCCATCAGATAATTGATGGCTAGATTTTTCTTCCATATGCATATTTTCTTACATGGAACCCTAGTATGTGTTATTTTCAGTAATCTTCATACTTTCGACTCTTTATTTTAAATAGAGGCCTCGTTAATTCATTTTTCGATGTGGGATTTCAACTAAGATATTTTGAAACGTCAAAAATGTGTTATCCCAATACCCTATATTTTGTTGAACCGATGGTACTTCAAATCATCATAGATTGATGAGTTTAAGGACCTCAATTATACACTTGTTTGTGATTGATGACCTCAATCACTACCTATAAATATTTACATTTTTCCTCCGATTATATGTCTCTAATTGCCACCAATGTTCTCCTAATCGAGATCATAATTTGGTGGTGACCCTTTAATTTCTCTTTTCCTCATATTAAGACTAAATTTTAGTAACCCAATTTCCAATGTGGGTTTTCCCACAAATATATTTTCTACTTTCAACCTTTTATCTTCGAAGAACAATTTCAAATTGCGAGGACGCAATTTATTGAAGGAGGGGAGAATGTAACACCCCAGGATTTCAGAGTGTGTTATTTCTTAAAAGTAATTCAATAACTTGCACTACACGCAACACCGAGTTCAATCACACCATTAAAAGAGGTCATGAATAGTATTAACTACATTTTGAACTTTATATAATCCTTATAATTTTAGAATCCCTATTATGAGTTTCTTAGTCATAATGCAAGAACAAATTCACTTTCAGTATTTCACTTTTATCAACTTCTAATAGTGAAACCTTTTTAAATACAATATTTTAAACTTTTTGACTAAATGGAGACATCAAAAAATTTAAAATGAAACATCCCAAGCGTCCACGGTACGCTTTCCTTTGGATAAAACAGTAGCGTGTGTTGTACGCAACTTCGAGTTCTAACACACCGTAACCAATCAAACTAGTTGTTATGAATAGTAATACCTACTTTTTGAAGTTATATATATTTTATATTTTAAAATGGAATTCATTTTTGGATTCGGAATATCAAATTTAGCCTAAGGTGAAATTTTGGTACTTTTCGGATAACTTTCATATTTTGATGAATAGTGAAAATTACTAAATTTTAATTAAAAACAACTTTTTTAATCAAAATAATTAATAGTGATAAATTATGAATTTGAGTGGTTTTAAAGTATATTTAGAATATATTTTTACTATTTAATATAATGTTGGTCATTGGACATAATTTTACAATTAAACCGAACATAAACAACTGTCAATCTTTTGATAGTTATTATCTCTTAAAAACACGGTTTTTGTTTTGACAGCGGGAATTAATTTTAAATTAATTTCTGCCACTTCTGTGTTTTGAATTTAGGAAAATGGATTCCATATTTGGAATCAGGATGTTCAGATTGTGTAAATAGGTAACTTTTATTTTTAGACATTTTGAATAATTACTGCGGTAAATATTTTATTTACCATGGTTAAGGGTAAATCCGGTAAATAAGGGTTAACAAATAATATTATAATAATACTAAATTACCCTAAAACGTGTCTTAACCCTATTGGTTGATACATGGTCGACCATGGACATCTTTGTGTCAATTTTGGGACCCCATGGATCCACTTGTAAGTGATAATGACACTTTATTTTAATTAAGTCAAAATGAATACAAAAATGACACAAGCATATATCTTTTAGAAAAGTAATTGTTACATAGGGTTATATAAGTTGGATTTTAGATTATAAATATTCATTAGAAAGATAAAACGATTTCCTACATAATGATATTTTATTTATAATTTTTAGACATTAAATAATTTATTTTATTTATGACACAATGATGATGCAGTAATTACTAGAATAGTAAAAAATTAAACTAATTGGTATTATAAATACCCAAATAAATATAATATGAAACTTTTAATGAATTAAACTAATTTTCTAGGATAATATGATATATTATGATTGATTTAATTGACTTTGTTCGAAGTAATCAATCTGTTATGAGTTTCACAAAAATCAACTATTGAATAGTGTCAAAATTGATATAAAAGAATTCTTAAAACAAATATTATATTATTAATTGATATTAAATTCCTAAAAATCTAAGGTTCGGCCAAGAGACTTATATCATGATAGGTTCATCATTAATGGACCACTTGGGGGTCGCTTGGATGTATATAGTAAGTTTATTAACCATATTATATAAAAATACAAAGAGACACTGTAAAAGTGAAACTAATTAACTTAGAGTTGATACTTAAAGATAAGGTTAATATAAGTACCCAAATATGTCTAAATTCTATTGGTTGAGTGTTTTTCGACCTATCCCCACCTTAAACTTTTAATAATCAACTTTGGAGCCTTTAGAAACCGAATATGAATTTAATATAAATTAATATTTCTAGCTTTTCCAAAGGTGCCCCTCACCCCTCTTATAAAAGGGCACTCCTCCTTCTCATTTCTTCACACCTTCAAAGCCTTTTGGTTCGGCCAAAATCTGCCCAAATACTCTCCCAACATCCCTCACTACAACCTAGAGGCCTTAGTTTGATCAGAAAGCCAACCTAAGGAGCCCTTTTGATCAAATCAAAAGGAAGAACCCGAAGAAGAGGTAATGATTTCACCACCCTTTTCTAAGTTCATTTCTTCTTCCACTTCTTCTTCCTTTGTTCTTACCATTCTAAAATAATAACTCCAGTATCTCACATATACTGTGATGTTATTATAAGTATGGTACAACCATATTCAGTATTCTATCCACCCTTTGAATAACATGTCACCATACGTGCGTACGTACGACTTACCGTCTCCACGTCGTGGTGTAATTGTTATTCAATATAATATTATTTGGATGGGTATAATAATGATGTGTAACTCATGTAAATAATAAATATAACATGTTAATGATTCTGTATATATGATATACCATTCATTTATATATTATTTTAATATCAAAAGAATGATATTGTCGCTCGTGCGTACGTACGGACTACCGTCTCCACGAACGCGATGAGATTCATTCTCCATCGTATCCATTCAAGTATAATTATCATTTTATGATTTAAAAATGATGTTTAAGGACTTGATACCATTCTGGATTTGAATAATATACAACTTATCCTTTACAAACATGTCTTACGTAACAAAACATACAAAAGAAAACAAGTAAGTTCACACCCGAAACAACGATAATACTAAGATATTATTATCAAATCAATATTAAAAGATCATATATGATATCATATTAATGTATATGATTCTTGTATAATTTAATAACAATTATTTCACCATTATACAGGAGGTTAACCTACCCCAACCAAGGAAAAGTACAAGGTAAGGGTTATTTCACAATTTCTTCATTATCCGAGGTTGTTTATACGTAATAATCTACTGGGATTTCTTTATCATCCACATCCATGTTTCTTCGAAATGTATTTAAAAACATTTTTATTATTTACAAGAATATGGGTTAAATTCATTTATACCCTTGTTTGACTTTTTGTAAGAGGTTTATAAAGGAATATTTTCGTCGTTTTCAAAACAAGGACCTTTTTGACCTTTTTCGACAGAATTAAGATAAGAATGTTTTTTTTACTTATACGGCAGGTGCGGTTATTTTCCGCCGTTATAAAACCATCAAAGCTTTCCTTACAAGCTTACAAGAATATTTTCAAGAAAATGTTTTATTTTATATGGCTCTTAAATGATTACAAAAATAGAAAGAGATATTTCTCTAAAAAGTGTTTTGATTTCATCTATGTCAACATCCTTTAATGGATTTTACGCTTATTTGAAGTTGATTTATTATAATACAAAACTTCTATATTGTATTGAAGTTTTTTTGATATGTTTGACTGTGGATATGCTATTTTATACCATTCAAAGTTTATGGTGAAACTATTGACATTTCGTATGCTAGTTTTAATCCGAATGTTTATGTTGTATTTCAAACTTTTCTTCAGATGAATGTGCTAAACAAGTATGTTCCGGGTTGGGGACCGGTAAAAGTAAGCCCTCCAGGTTGGGGACTGGTAAAAGTAAGCCCTCCAGGTTGGGGACTGGTTAAAGTAAGCCCTCCAGGTTAGGGACTGGTAAAAGTATGCCCTCCGGGTTGGTGTCCGGTTATTAGAGGCACTCCGGGTTGGTGTCCGGTTATTAGAGGCACTCCGGGTTGGTGTCCGGTTATTAGAGGCACTCCGGGTTGGGTTCCGGTTAGAAGTAACCCCTAGGTCTTGGGATGAGGCCTAGACAAAGAAATTAACGTTTAGCATTATGCATTCCAACATTATGAAAGTGGTTATTGATTTTTGCATGTGATTATTCGATTAATAGAATATCCATGTGAACAAGTAAATGGCATTATTTCATTTTACTTTTGCCATACTATGTTGAAGTTCAATTTTAAAAGGCTTTTGTTTTAGTAATTCATTGCCTTAAATGTTTATGCTTATTTTGAATGTTCCGCTATATTGTTATCCTTACTGGGCATTTGAGCTCACCCCTTTTCTATGTTTTATTTTTCCCAGGTAGTGAAGAAGTAAATTATGAATGACTTACAGGGATATTATGAGGGGTTAATAGTGTGGATATGAAGACTTTGTTGTTGTAGTAGTTTTTCACTTTGAAATGTAATGTAAAACTTTATGATTATATCTAGTGTTTCCAAGGCTACTAAACCAATCGGTCTTTCGAGATTTGATCTTCTTGTGATCATGCCAATGTTATGTAATAATGCACCGACTCTGGGTAGCTGGGGTCGGGGCGTTACAGTTTACATTCATATTATTTATTAATTAATTCTTCCACTAAACACTATACTCACCTACTTTTATTTCTCTCTAATGGTTAAACCTATAGAGAGCATCTGTAAACCATAATAATTAGTGGATGGATATGGGGTTATTCTAGAAATGAGAGGCATGATTTTGAGATATTTCCAATATCACATCACATGGATGTCAGCCGTATTAGTGAATGATTCTAATGAGATTTATGCCTTATTATTAGGAATTATTTTCTTTTTTTGTTCATGATTTTGAGAATTGAATGTGTATTCTTGAATCTATATCCTAATTTTAGGTATCTATAACCATATTTATTTATATTATATCAAAAATAACGTAGTTTCAATAAAATTAATCTAAATTACCGATTTTTTTTAAAAAATTATACACCCACTTATCAGGGGGTCAGACTTTGAGATGACCACCATAAAAATTTTCCATCTTTTATTTACCTTCAATTTTTCTTCCTTTTTCACACAGTTATCATCTTCCCTCTCTATTGTCTATGGATTAATAATTTCATAGTTTGGATCAATGAGTTTTCAATAAAATTAACCATGTGGTATTATTTTGTGTTTATAAGGAAAGGTTGAGGAATGAAGAATAATTATTATGATATAATTAAATGATTGAGGTATATGCGTTTTATCATTTGGAAGGAAGTGACATATAGGGTAATAGGGCTTCATGAGAGGTCATCACAAGATATTTTCTTCATAAGGGATTTTTGGAAATTGACACTCAGAGGTCCGAAATAGATATGTGTATTGTGATGATGATATTGGAGTTGGATTAGGGAGTTGGTGTTGTGAAGATCAAAAGGAGATATAAATTTTAGCGAATAATGAAGAATTAAATATTATTATTTTAATGAACACATGTCAAATACATCATTATATATGGAGTATAGGGTTTCTATATGATTTAGGGATCATATGATGTGCTTCTACTGTACACACTTGTGTTCCCACAATAAAATAAACATAGAATGATTATTGTGTACATTTCCGAGTAGCCATATAGTCATACACACAATGTGGATCTGGACCAAAAATCATGTATATCTTAGTATAACAAGAATAAACCTTATTATTAGTACATGTTGAGTGAGTTACCTATTTCCACACATCTTGTACAGTGATAAACACACAATATAGTTCATCCCTTCTAAAACATGGTCAGTGCTAGTACATGATGAGTTCCATTTTGGTCCCACATTTCAGGTAACATTTCCTACACACTATCTATACAAACCATCATATATCAGGTAACATTTTAGTAAATTTATAAATAGATACATAAGGGATGTACATCATGTACCCCTATTTACATTCAATGTAATTTTATTAACATAGTGTATTTTTAGATCAACTTTCTTGGGGGTCCGATTTTGGCATGTGTGTAGTCCATTTTATTAATTTTTCATACAGAATCTAATAGTGTGACTTTACTATCAAAGGTCATATATGAGGTGATATGTAAATTTTAATCTCTGTATATATATAGGGAAAACCACAGGGATTTATCATTTATTCCAAAGAATTTTCATTGTTCAAACCCCTTTAAAGTGATAGATATCTTGGTATGATTATTTCACATAATAGTTAGGGTTTAAGAATTACTTATATGCTATAATTATGGGTCCTCTATCTTTATATTCAATAACCCCCAATGATTTACTCATACGGGGATAAGTTCATCAACCATGGTTAGTTATCCCCCCCCCCACAAAAAAATATATCTTTCAGAATTAAATAAGTCTCCCAACATGGTATTAGATATACCATAATGTTTTCTTGGATTGGGAATATTAAACTCTAATGGGTGGTTTATATTTATCATACAGATAGGTTTTATAGAGTAAGAAATTCTCAAATGTCTTATGTTCTCTCCTTTCAAGCATATATTTTTCATTTGGGATATAAGGGGTTAGTCTTGATTTTTTCTCTTTATATTAATATTTAATTTATCATTCCATTTGTGTTTCCATGTTTCCAACTAGTTATGTATATACTAACCCATATATGGGTACCTTTTCATGCACATGTATTATCTTATAAAGATAACATATAACTCAATGGTGACCTGGGATGATGCAACATTTTTATAAATTATAGGTAATTAGAAGTAATAGTAGTGGGTAGAATTTTATTCATAATTATCCCATTATAGTTATCTCATTACAATAGCTATTATTATATATTCCGCTTTAGTTTATTGGTCTTGTATCTTTCCCCACCTTTGTTATTGTTTATTATTTTTACCCTATTTTAGATCTTATTAGTTGCAATGTAAATTTTGTATTATATATTATTTTACTAGTCTATTATCAATTATTATTTTTATTTTATAAGGTGTGCATTGTTTATAATTTTATTTGGTTTTGACCTCCTACAATGTGTGACTTACCTATTTAGGGATACTCACCAAACCCTATTCTATGGGAGACAGTCATGTGGTTGTATAATAAAAATACCACCTCCCATGAGGATTCTCCATGGGTTAGGTCATATTAAATATTTTCAAAAAATTATTATAATACCACTAACCACTTCCATATTTTAAATATCCACTATAATATTACAACATAATATTATTCAAAACATTAATTTAAATTATAAAAAACAGTATATATTATATATAAATGTTTCCAATTCCATGTTATCTTATTCATTCATTAGTTAAAATATTTTTCCACATCATAAGAAACAACAACACACTACTAACAACAATATCTCCATACCACAATGTTCAACATACCACAATAATAACATATTCCTACCATGTTCTTGTAATTATCAAACCACATCACATTATACATCACATAATACATTCCCAACAATAATGAATTCATTTTTGATTCATCAAAAACATAATTAACAAGATAATATTTCCTGAAAAAATTATTTCTATACTGTATATTATTTAATTAAATAATATATATCCTAATCTATAATAATAATTCAAAAATAAATTACAATGAAGTGTATATTAATCATTATAATTAATGAATTTTATACCCATTATGTATTAATTAAAATAATTATTTAATTTTACTAATTCCATATCATTTTACAATGAAAAAATAAATCAATCTTAATCCACATCAAAATAGTAAATAAAAATGAGAGAATCCAAATTAACATCCTTAAATGATCATGAAACCAAAACAATGATAATGGTAGATATATTTCAACGGTAAAACACATATAATCTCATAAGGTTCCTCCAAAAACCCTATAAAAATAAACCCCTCAATAATTACCAATCATATACATGCATCCACCACCAATTTAGTTTATATAATTTGATGAAATAAATAAGGACATGGAGAATAGGGTAAAATAGAAACAAAAATTATGAGTACCTGATCATCCAAATACATGGTCTCAAGAATAATCCAACATTTCCTTAAACCATAAAAACATGCTTCTTAGTAACCTATGGGTTTGATGATGAAAAAATTATTAAATATGATAAATAAAAAATGAAAATCTATAATTAAAATTAAGTGGAATGAACCCAGTTGTACTCAATATAAACAACATCCTTGTTTAACTAAATCATAATTAATTCAAAAATTGTTGTCCTTTGTAAATAAAATATCTAATATCAATACTATTTTACTGAATTTAAAAAATTTAGTTCTACTAGAATATTGAATTGGAAATATAATATGGTATTTTTTTCTTTAATAATTAATAAAAAAACATGGTTTAGTGTTCACCATGAATATTATTTTTTCACCATGATGAAATCCATGAGATTTTTACTTCTCCTCATGGAAACACACAACTCATTGAAAATAATTCTTTATATCATGAAATAAAAATGATAAATTTCAAAAACTAGGACAAGGTTTACTAAATAGGGTTTCACTAACTCCAAAAACATTTTGATTTAACGCATCAAAAAACCATGGACTATACAGCATAATGAACAATATTATGTGTTTTTATAAAAATCTAAAATATTTAATCCTTTATAAAACTTTTACAAAAAAATAAATTTTACCTTATATCTAACAACTGAAAAATTGAAATTATGATTCCCAAGATAATTATGAATCTATTTTTTAAAAGAGATAAAAACATTTACATATATTTTATTTAAAACCAAATAGACATTAAAACTATGGATTAGTCTGAACAAAATAACAAAAACAAATAAAGAATGGGGAGTCCATTATCATAATAAATAAGAAAGAATAGGCTATCATGAATATTAAATTGGATAAAATATAGGTTTAGAAACTCATTAAGACCCATAATAACCATGATGCCCAACATTATTACTCTGTGATACCCAATTCGACTCACTCGCTAAGATTTGAAAAGGTTTCATTACCTTCCCACCATAGTCACACATAGACCCATAGATTAAGAATATAATAATAAAACCAAAATCAAATAACCAATGCTACCAAGTCATATAAAAATCATAGAAACCAAAGTAACTATTTATTTAATAATAAGTAAACATTTTATTATTTTTGAAAATTTATAACATTTTTTCCATACCATACTAGAAGTGATAAAAATTAATAATTCATATAATTAAATTCACTTAAAAAATAAAATAGTTCAATTACTGTTATTATAAGAACATGACAATTAGAATAAATGTACAACCCCTTCCAAAAAAATTACTAAATAAATTCATTATTATATAACAAGGTGTATTTAAAAGTAACAAAACATTATAATTATACTAAATGAGTCCATTTAAATCATTTAACATAATCATATAGTTAATCTACGAATGGTTCAACCAAATATAAAAAGAATTATTTATAGATAGATATGTTTTACGACATTTATAAATCAATAGAAAGTGGTATGACGCCTTAAAACGATCATATACAGATACATATATAAAGATAAGGGGTTATTAATGGGACATATGCCCATGGATTATGCCTTTGATCCTATATTTTCAGGGTAGGGTGAAAAAACATTTATTTATTCATTTTTAATGGGATAAAATTGATCATTCAAAAATTATAATAGGGAAATGTGAATTTTCATTGGTATATTTGAGTTCACCCATAAGCCAGTATATTCATATTAAATTAACAATTTTATAATATTTTTATGGTCATGTAGTTGTCGAAAAATTTTTATAGAGTTTATGAATGATCCTTCACAGTGAGAGTACAAACTATTCATAAACATTGGTATGATGTGACCCTTAATCAATTCATTTGGTAAACACATCAATTTAGATTGGGGTTTGAATTGTATTGATGTTTTTCAATTACTTATCACAAATTGAATCATTATATTACTTTACCATCATGAGGATCTAATAAAAACTTAGTCAATAACTATGTGATACTATAGTTTTTATATTATTTCCATACTGATGGTCCATGGATGTTTATTTTATATGGTATTTGTCTTAAAAGTTGTGTGGGTCAATATTCTTAACATAAACGTTCATTTTATAATTTTTTAATTCTTCAAATCCTTGTAAACTAAATTATAAATTTTATTTTTATTTTTATGAAAAAAAACTTCTATATAAATTTCTTATCTAGGGTCATATGTTCATTATGAATGACACATCTAATCCCCTCCAAAATTTTGTATGGTTCATAGTTAAATAATATTACAAATATGGAAGAAAATAATTTTTTATTTTTATACTATTTTTTTCTGGATTTTAAGAGAATGAGATATCCAAATATTAGAATATAATAGAAGATGAAAACTATGAAAAAAAATGTATTTTGGGATAGTGATAGAATGGTCAGTTGATATTTCCTTCCACATGTTTTCTTTAGATAATTCTGTATTAGGAGATGATTTGGAGAAATATAAATAAGGGTAAGATCTAATTTAATAAATCGATATATTATTATCATAACCCATACCAGGGGGCCTGTTCTGCAACTCCCCAAGACCACCTCCAATAGGCCATGAGCTGGTGACTAGCACTGAGTAGGAATATTACTAACATGGGAGGTGTTCCCTAAGTACCTATAGACACACACACATATCCAAACCCACAAATTCTGAAATGTAAAAACCACTAAGGAAAAAAGTTTCATTCATACAACTAAACCCAACCAACAGAGTACAAAAAAATGTAATGTGCGGAAAGTAAACTCGGCCAGAAAACATGCCCTCCAAAATAAAGAGTCTACAAACTACAAAGTCCAACCTGTAATAAAAAAGTGGTACTGAGACTACTTCTCATAGTCGTATGAAACACCTCAGCCTACAAGGAACTCAATAATATCGGTCTTGTCTGGGACTATCCTCGACTCCGTCAAATGGTAGCTCGTTTTCACAAGGAATGACAGATGTGGGAAAAGCCCATACAGGGGTGAGTATAACAATACTCAGTAGGGGACTCCAAAAACAACAAATCAATACACAATGTAATGGGGAAATCTTATCTACATAGTATATTTTTACTAAATGTATTGAAAGAGAAATACACCCAAATATACTCTAATATCATGCCTGTAGTCTATAGACAAGTCACATGACTACATACCTATGATAGGGATTCAGTTCTAAGATTCCGCAAAGCACTCATCTGGGAAAAATCACTCCATGAGTTTGATGTCTCTGATGATGTCCGTCCGAGAAGTACCATTCATTGGGAATGTACATGAGAGAGATAGATGCACTAATATATCTAAATTGTGAAAAGATACACTCATTCTGGAAGAACACACTCCTGAGTGAGAAAATATCATGATACAAGGATGGGGATCATTTCCAGGTCCTTTGAGGATACCATGACTCATTCGGATTCCACCTTCTAAGAAGATTATCGATGTCCTGTAGGATTGGTCACATAGATACCTGAATCTATATAAGGTATAGAATGGATAACAGATCTTGCTATGAGCCTCTAGAAGGGATACCTGACTCTATCTTGGGACATTTAGTTGAATGAATCATACTTTTATGGATGGAAACAATACATAACCTTCAATAAAATGAGAATGGGGGAACTAACATGAACAAAACATTTCCAAGGGATAGTTTACTAGAGGATCAAGACATGTACCGAGAAGTACAAGGCGTGTAGAAGGGTAACACGATGATTCATATGATCACAGGTAATTCCCATGTAAGATATCATGTGTTGTAAGTCTTGTCATGTAGAAGAAGGTATACACTAAGTGTAAGATAACAAAATGTATTCGGGGAAGGATCTATGTATGTTGGCCATATACCCGTACAAGGATTCAACATGTGTGTCCAAGACCATGTACTGGTTCATGAGGTAGTCCATGTTTCTGGTAGTTTCTAACAGTGTGGTGAAGTACATTCCATGTATTCCACCCTGTGTCTCTGTATCTTCTGAGATACACGACGAGTCTGCATAAGGACTCACACACTGTGTGACGATGGTCACACGTCATGTTAGTGCTTCCCATCGCCTGAAACTCCAGTCATTGCTGGGTGGGTCCTACACGCCATGTATTATGGAGGCACGCCGTGTTTCTTATCTTTTACAATGATCAAACCGTATCCACCTCCATGTAGCTCCCACATGGTGCGTTTATCAAAGAACTCGTCATGTTCTTTGGAAGTATTCAGAAACGATATCCTTCTCTGCCACACCTCGGTTTCTCCACCGATCTTTGATCCAGCCATCTGATCATCATCAAACTCTAGATTCCAGGTCACCCTGACACTGTAAGGTTGTTTCCATTGTTTTTGGGCCTCTGATCATCCCAAAAAACGAGTCTCAATCCTCCCGCCAGAAGAATACTTAAAGAACGATCCTCCTCGATCTGGGTCGATTCATCGTCCTCCATTGTCGTTGCACCTCCTCTAGGTCGTTGTGATGTCTGATCTCTATTTTTGGATTGTTACATTGCAAAATTGATTCTCACAGATCTATTATTCATCACCCCATTAAGAATGAAACGAATATAGGGAAAAGGAGGATGAAATTCAATAAACAATGGTGGAATGCGCCTCTGCTGTCATTTGTCACAACGTCGATCCACTCCTGTTAATAGTTTTAATAGGAGAATCAAATCAAAAATTAAAAAATTATTATAAAATCAATTCCCAACTCAAAACCCTAGAAGAAAAAGAAAACAACACCCTCCATCAAGAACTCACGATCCGCAGATCAACCTATTCATGGGTTGATCCACATTCATCTTTAAATCGAAGACAGGGGAAATAAATCATTATCAAACCCATACCTTGATTTTATTTTAGGATGATCACCATGGGGTGGTCATTGGAGAGGTTCATCAAATTCTATGGTGCATCAAATGATTTCTCCGATTTCATCCACCAACAGGTTCTTCTCCACAGCTCCACCAGCAGTCATTAATTCACAGGGTTATGCGGCTAACCCTATGAATTTTACATTAGTAGTATTTAATATGATAAAACTAGGTATTAGTGTCATTAAACGTTAAAAAAATCATTTATTAAATTTAATTTCATTTGAATGTCCAAAAATAAAATATCATAGACGATCTATGCCAAACAAAGTTAGGACCTACCTAAACAAGTGTAGCTACTTTGAACGCAATGGATCCCTAGGATTTCTGATTCGAGCACCCATTCCAAATTTATTAAAAAAAAATTAGGAAAAACTTATCATACACACTATTTGAAAGTTTAATTTATTTCAATCATTTATTCTGGGCGCTCTGGACCTTGAAATCACATACCATCAAAATTTTGGTCTCGTAGTAATTCCATATAATATATAAAAATTATACACAGAAAACCTGTGACATTAAATTCTCCCCACATTATGAATTTACGTCTCCGAAAGCCAATGCAAAGGGGGGCGACTCAAAATTATGTGGGTACCTTGAACGAATATGAGCCTCCCACTCTAATGTTCTTTCTGGAAGGTTTCTATGCTTCCACCATACTTTCACTAAGTGAATATCTCTACCATGAAAGAACCTCTCCTTTCAATCCTCAATCTCCATTGGGTACTCTATGAAGTCCATCCTCGATTTCAAGATCACCCCAATCGATGACGTGCAAGGGGTCATGCACATACTTCCTCTGCTATGACATGCGGAATACATCATGTACCCAGTGAAACTATAGAGGTAGAGCTAAATGGTATGCCACCTCTCCATCTTTACGTTGTATCTGAAAAGGTTCAATGAACCTTAGAGACATCATGATGCTTCGACCAAATCTCCACATCCATTGTTGAGGTGAGACCTGAAGGAAGACATTGTCCCCCTCTTTGAACATTAGAGGTCTCATTCATCTGTCAGCATAAGACTTCTGCTAGCTCTATGTAGTCTTCATCCACCTTTTGATGATCTGCAAATTCTCCGTGGTAGCTTGCACCAGCTCTGGAACCATGATTGGTGACTCTCCTGGGTCGGTCCAACAAAGTGGTGACCAGAAGGGTCGCCCATATAAAGCCTCAAATAGTTCCATGCAATTGGTGTGAGTGGTATTTTTTGTAGTACATAAACTCCACCAATGGTAGGTGGTTATTCCAACAGTGACCAAAATCCATGATATAGGCCAACATCATCTCCTCTAGAACCTGCATGGTTCTTTCCGTCTAACCAAATATCTGGGGATGGAATGTTGTGCTCAAGAATAGCTCGGTCCCAAACTCCTCCTACAATACCTTCTACAACTGAGATGTGAAATGAGCATCACGATCAGTGACTATCATCAATAGGACACCCTAATGCTGAACTATCTCGTACATGTAGAGGTGTCCCAATATCTCTATGGAAATATGCTCTCGGATAGCTAGGATGTGGGATGACTTGGTTAGTTGGTCAATGTTCACCCAAATGGAATCACGTACCTTGGACATCCATGGTATTCCCATAAATAAGTCCATCAATATTATATCCCACTTCCACTCTGGCACTTCCAGAGGTGAGATAACCCTATGGTAATCTGGTTGTCAACATTCACATACGATCATGTAAGGCATTAGGAAATGAACTCTGCTACTGCCTTCTTCATACCCATCCCCCAGAACTGACACTGAAGATCCTAGTATAATTATGCTAATCTTTCATGTACTGTGAAGGGGGATATATGAAACTCTTTCACAACCTCCTCTCGCAAAACCACTGGTACAACTGTGAGCCCTCTAAAAAGGACTACGAGTTCCCCACCATACAAATTTCTATCAAGAGCATGTTATGTGGATAACTAAGAACATAAAGTGTCATAGTCAATATCCTCTAGTTGTGCCTCCCTGATTTTCTGTAAGATTCAAGGGGTGAAACCCATTGACTAGAGATAAGTTGTATCATCTCCATCCACAAAGGATAATGACATCGATGCCAACTACTTTGACACCATGCTCACCTGTTTCAAACACAATCTCTTGTGGAGAGCATATGCCAAAATGTTCAACTAACTTGGAGTATAGATGATCTCAAAGTCATAATGCTAGTGGAACTGTAGCCTTCAACTCTACCTCATATTCATATCCTTTTGTGGGAATATATCCTTGAGGCTCTTATGATCAGAGTAGATGAAAAATCATTCTCCCATCAGGTTGTTTTTCCACATCTTCAACATGAATACCACCACTTCCAATTCAAGATCATTGGTCTCATCATTCTGCTTGTGCAGACTTAGCTCACACAATCCATAAGAAATCATCACCAATCTCTAAATCAAGACACGGTTAAGACAGGTCCCTGATGCATCACCGAAAACTACGTACTCGACACCCTATTTTGGAAATCTCAAGATCAGTTCCCCCATAAAACTCTGCCTCAACTACTGGAAATCATGTGGTATCATATTCTTCCCTATGAATGGATTCCCCTTTCAGGTCAAGCCTGTCATCAGTGCTAATATCATGAAAAAATCAGTGATAAATCTTGAATAGTATCCTACCAGCCCAAGGACGCTTTGCACCTTTGTCACATTTTGGGGGTGGATCCCATGCTAACAACGCCTTTAACTTCGATGGGTCCATTACTACTCCACCCTATAAGATAACTTTTCTCAAAAAGTGGACCCCTATATCTATAATTGGAACTTTGGGAGCTTCCCATAAAGCAGGTTCTCTTGGTGTATGTCTAGAACCATTCGAAAGTGTCATGTGTGCTTCTCCCTTGAGGCCAAGTATACAAGTATGTCATCGATGAAGACCACTAAGAACCAGACTAGGTATGGATAGAAGATCCGGTTCATAAGTCCCATGAAAACAACAGGGGAGTTCATCATGCCAAAAGGCATCACCATGTAATCGTAGTAACTATAGAAGCATCTAAAATACTTCTTCAGTATATCCTTGTCTCTTACTCGAAGCTAGTGGTAACCTGAACTGAGGTTAACCTTCAAGAACCAACGTTCCCCTCTCAACTGATCGAATAGGTCATTGATCCTTGGAAATGGATCATTGTTCTTCCCCGTCACCTGGTTCAGGTGCCGATAATCTACAAACAACCTCAAACTCCCATCTTCCTTCTTAGAAAATAGTACTAGGGCCACCCAAGGTGAAACACTGGGTCTTAAGAAGCCCTTACTCTATAAATCATCTAACAACACCGTCAACTCAGGAAGCGCTGTAGGAGCTATCTCATATGCTGATGAGGATATCGGTGTCATCCAGTGGTGTTTTTTGATGCATGTCAATCTCGTGGTGGGGAGGTAATCTTGGACCATCTTCGGGAAATATGTCCTCGTACTCCACCACTACCAATAGGAGTTGGAAGCTCACAACATCTAATGCTTAGAGTGTAAGGCTATCCAACTCATGAGTGATTAGTTACACCCTCCCATGCATGATCCCATTATATGCTTCTTGGGTTTCCTTTTAACCAATAATATAAAACCTCAATCCATCAATGCGGACACATCGCAATCTTTTTTTAATGTATTCAATCAGGGCGTGGACCGAAGATAACCAATCCATACAGATGATGACGTCTTAAGGCCATGATGAAACCATCAAGAGGTTCTAACCAAAATTCTCACCTCTAAGGGAATGATCACATTATCTGCCAAGATGAATGATCTTCGAGTCTCCTCCCATAGGTGAAACCAAGCATTACAGTCGAGTCAATGACTCTACCAAAGTCTTAAGGATTCATATAAGACGTGTGGTGAGGAAGGAATGAAAAACACCTGTGTTTACATGTATGGAATAAAAGGTAGTGAATATATAGATCATACCTTGGATCATTCCCAGAGTCTATGGGTCATAAGCCTCGACTGCATGCATCTGTCCCCACCCATTTCTCCCAACTCCTCGAGCCATGTCCAGATCTCTTGCGGGTGGTGGTGGATGTAGATCAAAGATTCTTCCACCACATGCAACTCTCCTTACTCCTCTACCACGTCCACCACCTAGTCGATCTGTATTCTCATTTCATTGTCACTTCCTCAGTGGTCCATCCACCGCCTCCCTGTCAGTAGCTCTATAGGATGGAAAGTCTCTAGCAAGATGTCCTCTACTACTGCATTAGTAGCCTCGCCTCTCCCTTGGCTGACTGGATCTATAATAAGATTCACAGACTACTGATCCCATGTTCTGGGTCCTCTTGTGATGTCTTCATCATCTCAAATCCTTTTCTGGACGTCGGCTTCGGGTTGCTGAGGTCTCACCACCTGTATGCCTTATACTGACTGTCACTGGATATATATGCTCCTTGAAGAATCTCTCGATCCCCAAGGCTCGCTCGAGCACTCTAGAATTAATTACAAATGCATTGAGGCACTACACTAGCTCGGATTTCTCCTTTAGACTTCACTCAATGTTCTGAGCTCCGATGTACTGATCTCTATCCATATTCATCAAGTACCTGGAGTGGTTTGTGAACCTTGATGAATAGTTAACCACCATCAAACTACCCCACTAGAGCTCAATAAGCTCCGAGATATGAACTGCTATGAGTGTTACTAGAGAGAAACTCTCTCTAAAAAGTTACTTTAAATCAATCCATGAAATAGTATCATCACCGTGATTCTACATTTTCCAACTCCACCATCATCTTTCCGAACCATGATGAAAGCTCGATTCTAGGATTAACATCTGGTTTGCTTGTGTCCTCGCTAGACAAAAAACTCTAGTCCCCACCTCAACCCAGTCCGCATCCACCTGAGGGTCAGGCTCACCTAGGAACCTGAGGGGTATCTGTCTCTAAAACACATTGTGTGCACTCATCTTGTGCTCCACGTCTGTCGTTAAAATGGGTACCATGCACTGCACCACTGGTGGTGGTATATCGGGTGCACCACCTAGAGGTAATGCATGTGGAATTGGTCCCTGTATCAGAGCCTCGTTATTTATGAGGTCATCTTTATGATCGAGGTGCTGAATCCTAGCGGGTATGTGTTGTAGATGCATCCTATAAAAACATGATTTTCTATGGTCAAAGAGTATATCTGGATAGATGACACAACAATCCTTGAAAACAGAACCCATTCCAATATTATTAATGTACCATTATTTTATTTCCCTATAACTATTTTTTTCATGTACCGATCCAAAAATATGGTTATCAGGGTCCTAGTGTATGGATATGTCGACCGCCCACACCAACACTGGGGTCTCTTGCCTGAATGGAAAGCTCAAAACACATAACACTATTTACCTAATCCAATATAACATACTATTTGTCATAAGGTAGAACCAACCACCTCAGATACCACTCTATCAGGACACAGCCTTGTCGGGTCCTGTGCCGTGACACTCCAAGCCCACCTCCAATAAGCCAGGGGTTGGTGACTTGCCCCATGTGGGAAAATTACAAACATGGGAGGCATTGACTAAGTACCTGTACACATGCACACATCTCCAAAACCAGAAATGATGAAAATTAAAAACAACTATGGAACAAAATTCCATGCATACAACTAAACCCAACCAATAGAGTACAATGAAAGGTAATGTGCATAAAATAAACTGGGCCAGAATACAAACCCACCAATAGAAAGAGTCTACAAACTACAAAGTCCAGCATGTAAGAAAAAAGATAACCTAGGACTGCTTCTCATATCCATTGGAACACCACATACATCAAGGAAATTAGAAATCTCGGTCTGTTTCTGGTCATCCATAGACTCTGCAAAAGGCCACTTATCTACACATGACACAACATGTGTGGGAAAACCCCGTACATGGGTGAGTATAAATATACTCTGTTGGGGACCTCGAAAACCACAAATCAATACAAAAAGTAATGGTATAGTCGGCTCTACATATAATATGTCTACTAAACATATAGCAAGAGAAACAGATCCAAATATACTCGAAACCCAAACCCGTAGGCTAGAGGCAAGTTACACAACCACATTTCCACACTAGGGATTCAGTTCGAAGATTACACAACACAGTCATCCATGATAACTCAATCCATGAGTCTGATAGATCTAATGATGTTCATCCATGAAGTACCATTTATCAGGAAAGGCCATGATAAAGATTGATGCACTGATAGATCTGAAGAGAGAATAGATACACTCATTCCAAGAGAATACACTCTTGAAGGAGAAAAGATCAAGATACACAGATGATAATCACTTCAAGGGCCTTGGAAGATAACCTAAATCATCTATATATTACCTTCTAAGTAGATGACCGACATCTAGTAGGATTGGTCACATCGATACCTAACTCTACCAAGGGCCACGAATGCATAGAGGATCTATCTCATGGTCTCTTGGAGGGATACCTGACTCTATCTTTGGAAGTCTTGCTGAAGGGGTCGTACTCCAATGGATGGAAATGATACCTGGCCTTCGGGTCAATGAACATGGGGGCACTAACCCAAAAAAAACCTATCCAAGCAACAGTGGAAGAGAGGACCATGTCATGTACTAGGAAGTAAATGACATGTTTATGGGTCACACGCCGTGTCCTCAAACCCAGGGGTACTACCCATGTACAAAATCTCGTTTCCAAGGCTTTTCGTGCAGAATAAGTTGTACACAGTGTATAAGATAATGACACGCCTTGTTCCACTATCAGGGGAAGACTCTGTGTACGCTGGCCATGTGCTCGTACATGGCTTCAACCTGTGTGTCCCAGACCATAAACCTGTACATGGGGTAGTCTACATATCCGACCATGTCTGGCCCTATGGTTGAGTACGGGTTGTGTACTCCACCCGATGTCAATGTATGTTTTGAGATACATGTTGAGTATATGTTAGAACCCACACGCCATGTAGGGCTTCCTTTCACCTGAATCTCCAACCACCGTTGGGTGGGGCATGGACATCGTGACATCCTGAGGCACTCCATGTTCTTAATCCCGTGCATCGCACTAACCCTAGACACCACTATGTGAGTCCCACATGGTGTGTTCATCGGAGAACACAATGCGTTCTTCAGAATTTTCAAGAAACATGATCCTTCTCTGTCATGCCTCAGGTGCTCCTCATGTATTTGATCCGGCCATCCGATCATCGAAAAACTGTATATTCTAGGCCACCCTGACAACTCAAGGTCGTTTCTATTGGTTCCGGGCCTCCACTAGGCCCCCAAAATGATTCTTGATCCCCCACATTAAGAAAACTCAAAGAAAGATCCTCCTTGATCTGGGATGATTCATCATCTACCATTTCTATCACACCTTTTCTAGGCCGTTATGATGTCCAGTCATTCGTTTGGGTTCACTACATTTCAAAACAGATTTGTAATGATCCATTGTTCATCACCCCATGGAGAATGCTAAGAATTCATGTTAAAGGAGGAAGAAATTTAGTAAATAAAAGGGGACTGCATCTCTACCGTTTTTCACCACGACATCGATCCACTCCCATTAATAGGATAAATAGGAGAATCAAAATGACAATTCAACAATTATCATAAAATAAATTCCTAAATCAAAACCCAAGATGAAATAAAAAAAAACCCTCTCATAAGAACACAAAATCCTCAGATCAACCTATTCATGGGTTGATCCACATTCAACGTTAAATTGAATAAGTGAAAAAACAAGTCGTAAAAAAACACCCTACATAAATTCAATTGGAGGACGATCACCACATCGTTCTTGTTGGTGAGGATCATTTAATTCCAAGGTACATTGATCAATTGCTCTGACAACGTCCGCCAATGGGTTCTCCTCCACACATATAATGGCTTTCATTAATTCATAGGGTTATGCGGCTAATCCGGTGAATTTATCATCTGTAGGTATTTAAAGGGGTAAATCTAGGTCATTGCCACATTAAATGTTTTAAAATAAAATAAATTATTTTTTTAATTTATTTTCTTTAAAACGTCCAAAAATTAACATTCCTAGCCAACCTATTCTGAACAAAGTTAGGCCCCGCCTAAACTAGAGTAGCTGATCTTAACGCAATGGTGCCCACAAATTTCTGAACTGAGAATCCATTCAAAAGTTATTCCACTTTTCTAGAAAATCACTTGCACACACTGTTTAAAAGAATAATTTATTTAAAACATTTATTCTAGGAGCTCTAGGTCTTGGAATCACACACTGTTAAAATTTGGGTCTCGTAATAATTCCATATATTATTTAAAAATAATACAAAAAAATCCAAAAATTACAATTATAGGATTAATTAAGAATATATTAGCACATAAATATAATATCACATGTAAATATTATAATTTTATTGTCCAATATGAATAAAAATAAAATTATATATTTCCTTGGACATGAAAAATTGTGGTGAATCTTATGAGTTTTTATATCATAATTTAATCAAAATTAGTTTTTTTTCAATTCATACGAAAATGATTTTATAGGGGAAGAATATTTTTTATTACATTCCAATGAAATTATGAATATGTATAGAGTTTCATATAAATTGATTAATGATTTCTTAATTCTTTTTTACTGAATAATCTATCTTCAAGGGTACACACCATTAAAAATATATCATTATATAAAACATCAATTCATCCAAAAAATGATTAGGATAATCGATTTTTTTCATGTTATAAATAGATATTAGAGAAATAATATTATGGAATAAAATTTCAATAAATGAGATGTTGAATCCCTTTTATCCTTATAAAAGTAAATTTGATACGACAAATATGAGGGGCCTCACTAGAAGATAATTATTATATTTAAAAACTCCAAATTCATCTTAATCCAACACTAATATTATTTATTGTGTAAGAATAGTACAACTCTTACATAACTAGGAATGTCTCATTAAGTTATGAAAATGTTGCTTTATAGGACATTACTAGAGTTTCAAATTAGTTTTTTATGGTATTAGTTTAAGATGATAAACCATGAAAAGTCTCATTGAAATGTATCATCGATTATTTAATGATCTCATTTTTACCATTGATGTTGAATTCCAATATAGGGATGACAATTAACTAGAGTGAGAACCGTATGAAATAAAATCATGAGATAAATAAGATTATGATCTTATGTTGTATGGTTGGGCCACATTTATATCATTGATGTTCTATTTCTATATGTTCATTTAATGTTTTTCCTGTATTCTTTACCTATCTCAATAAATTGGGTGGTGAAATGGGCTATTATACACAACATATTATTACATTCCTAAAATTTTCTTCATGATTAGTTATATTGATGCATCCTCTAGTTTTTTTGAGTGAGTATGAATTTAAATCGAAATCATCTTTTCCCTGTATAGTATCATTAAGTGGAGTGTGAATTGATGTTCTCATAAACATATAGAAAGCTAAAATCATTCAAATGTGATGTTAGGAATATATAGTGGTAAAAAAGAATTAGATAAATAAAAGTTAAATTCACTAGAATAAAATAGGTTTGAAAAAAATATCAAAATAATGTAAGTTGAAAAAGTAAAATAACAATGTCTACCATGACCCAGTCCAATAGATCTATCATGGCCAATGATAGGCCAATTTGACTACCCCAATCCCTATGCCAATAGGCCATGGGGAGGAGACCTGTGATGAGTAGATATAAAAAACAGATGGGTGGCCTCAACTTAAGGTACTTGTATGCACACACATCTATCCAAGCCCATAAAATTATAAAATGTAAATAAACTGATAATTATGCATACAAACACCTAAAATATCACCCTTATAATATTAAAAATTTAAAAAAAAACAATGGGAAAAAAATCCCACCTAAAGAAAAAAAATCCATCTGATAAATTTGGAGATGACTAAATTCATTGGAACCACAAGAACACAACTTGATCTATCTGGCCCACTATGTGTTTCTTAGTCTTGGTCCCTCTAGGGATCTTCTAAAATGTTAGTCATCTATATAAGGCACAATACATATAAGAAAATCCACAACATATGTGAGTATAATAATGACCAGTACGACACATTAAAATCACAAAGCATGTGGCATTAAGAATAATAAACATCACATCACATGGATATGTCAACAACATATTAGTAAAGAATATAGAAATATAATCAAAATATAAATACATTCTCATGGTAAGTTTTGAGTTTTAAATAAAACATAGTATTATTTCATGAATGTTTTATATAATACTGGTATGGTAGAACACAATCTATTAGTCAACTAACACTTATGTCTTCAATCAGAGATTCTATTCCAATTTGGTCTTGCCAAAAGATTTACATGTTGGATTTCTAAGGAGATCAGTAAAAAAATGGGGATTACACTTAGTGTCATGGGGTATACTAAAAATCCAATCTAGATGAACCTGCTGATTAGGGTTTTGACACCCATGTATTGTTGGTCATGAGGATTTGAATAACTGATCCTTGGGAAAATGATAACGATAGCGAATCTCACTATAGGACTCTTGGGGATTTTCAAGATATCTATCTGAATGTGAAGATCCTCAGAGTGGATCACCATCATATAATCAGTTTATGATTATACAATAAAAAATATGGGAAAAGATCAAGGGAATGTAGCCTAAAATAACTTTTCTAAGATAAATGGGACAAGGCCTCCAATATTTCTATTATAAAGTACACAATGTGTTCTATTAATACATGGTGTGTCTCTTAGGCACTAAGTCTACCCATGTTTTACAGTTTGTGATTGTGTTTGTTTCGGAGTACACAGTGTGTATCCCGCCACACATGGCATGTGGGGTCACAAGATCTCCTTTATGTATACATAGTATACAATCAAAACTGCATTGAAATATGTATACTATATCACCCTGAGATTAATTTAATTATTATTTTCTGAAAAATATAACATTTTAATATTTTTCATTTCATGTAACAATGAAAATAGATTTTTTATTCAAAATCACTAAATGTTTTATATGTTTTACACTATAGAAAATCAATGTTTTTATACATGAAACGAATAGATTAGTTTTCATCAAACACAGAAGTATGTGTGTTTTGTATTAAGCACAATACTAAGTCCCTTAGATATCTTGTGTTATGTGCAATTCCATGTTTTACGGAACTACAAGATACTATTAATATTATTATTAAAATATTATTATAGGTACCACCTAGATGTTGGAATTTATGTTACTAATAAGATTAAATAAATTTGAACAATATTTTATAAATTTTTATATAAAATTATTACTTTCAATATAAACTAGTATAATTAAATGTAATAATTATTTAAAAATTAATAAATTACTGTTCTTAGAAAACTTTTTTTCTATGTAAAAAAATAATTTTATCTTAATAAATTAAACAAACAACTTTTTACTAACATTTTAAATAAATTTTATATATTATATTTTGAATCAATATTTTTGGTACTCATCCAATATATTTTAAAGGTATTGGATAATAATTATTCCAATTTTATGAATTAAAAGATATATTATTTAGAAGGTAATTTTATTGTACATATAAGGATAACCCATTTTAAATCTGATTTTTGAAACTTCTATAATTTTTAATTGATAAAATAAAATTCATTTTTGGATGACTAATATCAAAATATTCTTTGGGTGATTTTTTTATTGTGAAGTTTCAATTTTTGATGGATAGTGAAAATCCTAGAATTTAAATTCAAAACTGCATTTTCATCAAATTTATATTGTTAAATTATATTTTAAATTTGTTTTATAGTTTAATTATATAAAATTTATATAAATTAATCCAATTTAGTTCATTGGAATCAATTTCAAATTGAAATTGAATATAAACAAATTTCTAACTTATGAACATTTTACTATAAAAACTCACATTGTAGTCTCGTCTATGAGATTCAATCTAAAATATTTTCTACTAATTCTATGATTACAATTTGTAAAAATGTATTCCATATTTGAAATCATAAAAACCAATAAATTTTAATAAGTTAAAAATATTTTTTGACCAAAAATATTAGTGTAAGTAATTAAAATTAATTACAAAATTAATAGAATAATTAGCATAATAATGGACTAAAAATTAATCTTAAATATCAAAATGACCTATAAACTCGTCCAAAATCCATTTTATGCTCTTATTTCCACCCTATAATTCCATTTAATATAATTTGAAACATTATGCAATCCAAAATTCATAGTAAATGTCACATACATAGCTTATTTTAAATGTATTTTTATTTTACTTTCCATTAATGCTTTGTTTTGGGGGGTTTCCAAAGTTTTTATGGAGAATAGGTGAGTTTTCATGAATTGGGCCAAACCGTGAGCCCAATTCCAGATTTAAAAATAAATTTTGTTTCTTTTATAACCTATTCATTTTTTAATATTTTTTACTCATTCCAACTCCTAAATGTCCTCCCCTGATATATTAACACCACAATTAAAATTTGGAGTCTTTGGAAATCCATAACCAAGGTGTATATGAGTTTTTATTTAAGGGATTGGGCCTGACCGAAAGCCCAATTCCAGTTTTAAAAATAACATTTGATTAACTAATAACTTATTCATTTTTAAGGATATTTCGGTGATTCCAAGCCCCAAACACGCCCCTTGAACCCATCCGCGCGTCCCATATCCTCCCACCCTCTTTTCATCTCTTTTGCATCGCGAGTTTGGTCTAACATTCTGAAGAACCCAAATTTCGGGCAGATTTATAAAGGTAATTTGTTTCCTTCATAACTCCTTCGATTCTTACTCTTTTTCCCCCATTAAAATTCCTAAATGATCTAACTATTCTTGTTAAAACCTCGCTGGAAGGTTTGAGTACTTTTGAAATCAGATACCGGTATTTTGGGGGGAGATTTCTACAAGATATTTTAAGTAAGTTGTTCTCCTCCTTTCTTCTTTCAATTTGTTTAGGGTTACATCCAATTTACGTAGGGTTTCTTCCATTATCATTGAGGTTCCTTATGTCCAGGAAGTAGGGTTTAAAAATTAAGGTTTTATCTTGTGTTTTATGGTCTGAAATTCTGGTTTTAGGTCTGGTTTACCTTCCTTGAGGTGCGGCGGTGGTGCGTTTGAGTTTTCACACAAATGATTCAAGGGTTTCCTTGGTTTTGGTAGGTGATTCCATTGTGTATGAAATCTTTGTGAATTGGATACTGTTTTTATGGTATTTGCATGCTTATTAAATTTTATTATTTCTGAAAAATATAGTTTTAGTGGTGTTTGTATTTAAAATGAATCCTAAAAGCCAATTTTATGTGAAATTGGGGATTTTTCATAGAAATGTATTATTAGTTTAATTGGGGCTACCATATAAGTAACTAGTTGATTTTATTGAACTATAATAGGGATAAAAATACTGTTTTTAATGATTGTCCCTTATGTTTGTTGCTGAAAAATCTGGTTTTAATGGTGTTTGTGAACCACATGAAATTCTAAGAGTTGTGTTGTGTAAAAAAATGGAGACTTTGCAATGATGTCGTTTCTTGAACCATATAGGGTTGCCCTAAAAATGATTTTGTGTTTTCAATGAAATGTAGTGGGATATCCTTTATGTTTTGGAAACTTAAATATGTTCACATAGTATGCAAGTGAGGTTTATAAGGTGTTTTGTGTCTGAAACACTACGAGATTTTGAGGAATTGTTTTATGAAAAATCTAAGTGTTTTGTTGCATGTTATAAGTGGTATAAAATGTGATAGCTACTGTATTGGTTGTTATTGACCAGTAATGGTGTTTTATATGAAAATTTATTTATTTTTCATGCTGAAATTGATTGAGCACAAAAGGGGAAGCCCGGGTACCTGGGTGGGGCGGATTTGTACTAGT
This sequence comes from Viscum album, assembly GCA_963277665.1. Taxonomy (NCBI): domain Eukaryota; kingdom Viridiplantae; phylum Streptophyta; class Magnoliopsida; order Santalales; family Viscaceae; genus Viscum; species Viscum album. Next base: position 1,048,371 of record CAUJRU010000197.1, read on the forward strand.
ACGGCTAGTGGACCGGATGGGTTTTGTCCCTGTTTCACTTGGCATTTGGATAACGACAACTCTAACTAAACTATGTGGATGATTATTGGAGACCACTAGGTTATGTGTGTGTTCCCTACTAGTGTCTCGTGCATGAGAAATGATTTTTCTATGGTTACTTTACACCGAGGTACGAGGTACATAGGGCCCAAGACAACCCAGTGCCTAGGGGTGTTCCCAATGTTGTTGCTCATTGGATTTGTAGTATCTACCCATGTCTCAGGGTGTTTTTGGAAGTAAATTAAATTATCTAACATTTCTATTTTAATGTGTTAGTATTCTAAAAATTTTGGATTGAAAACTATTTTCAATTAGAGGTTTCATTTCTTGAAATTTGAACACTACTTTTCCTTGCGTTTGAAAACGGCTTGCTTTTTCACATTGTATTTCTTACTCTTTGGAATCATTGGGTGGTATCCTACTGGGCTTAGGATCACACCCTACTTACACCCCTTGGGTGTAAGTAGACTTGGTTATGTTTGATTCAGGTAAAGGAAAGGCTAAGGGTGATGGCAGTTCATGCTGTTAGTTCCCATTCTTGGTGCGGAGTTGTGGAGATAGCTTGGGGGCAATGACCCCTAGTCGTGTGGAGTCCTTGGGGCTGTCTTAATGCTATAATTATTTTTATTTGGACCACTTGTATTGTCTTTAAACCAATGTACTCAGTTCTGGTTTTTTTTACGTAAGTCTTGTTTGGCTCAAAAATTTCAGATTTATATTATGGATTGTTTTTAATGTTTTATGCTTTCATACTCGGGTAAATCGTTCCCAAACCTAAATTAATGATACCCGGGCACTTGTGCCAGCCCGTGGGGATAGGGAACGCCCTTCGGGTCATGTCATGGGCTGGGTTTTGTGCCGGTTTTGGTGGTGACCAGATTCGGTTCGTGACAAAATAGAATCAGAGGAGGTTCTCTCCTTGGGTCATGTTATTTGGGGAAGAGTCAACATAGTTTGGAGCTAGGATTTTTTTTGGGGACTTGAAATTTCAGTCATGGGTAGTGTGCCTGGCCAGCACACCTCATGACAGGATTCAAGTAACCATGGGAAGTATGGATTTATCTATGTCTTTTGGTTTTATTGGTCTGATGATGATTAGGGGAAATGAAAAGAGAGTTGGGTTAATGGTCTCTGAAAGCTAACAGGGCCTGGAAAGCCATGTGGAGCTGGGGATATTCCCTAGAACACTCTCTATGACAGTGAAGTGATTGGAATATGGCCGCCAACCATATGTCCAAGTTACCCACTGAAACTAGTTTCCTCTCACATTGTCTTGTGTTCTTTAGTTTTGAAATCTTGGAACTTTGGTTTTAAACTGACTTGGTTTTAAGAAGTGTAAAGTTTTTTTGAAATGATTTTAAAATAAATATGGAATTTTTTGATTTATGAAAAGGTGGAACTGAATTTTTAGAATTGTTTTGAAATGGAAAATAGTATTCTTACACCTCTTTTGAAAGCCGAAACCGTATTGAAGTTTGTTTTCAAAAGTGTTTTGGATTAAATTAAGTGTTCTAGAATTTTTGTGTGGGGGTTGAAGATGGATTTTGGGTTTGGTGACTACTGAATAAAAAAATAATGAACTTTTAGAACCTTGTCTTGAAATGAGAAGAGTTGAGTTCTTAATTACATGGAGATTTATGAAATGGTGTTTTTTATGAAATTAGAAGTGTTTTGAAATGATTGTGAAAGGAATGAATATGTGTTTTTATTTAATTATGGATTCTTATCTAAATGGTTGTGTCCTTATGAAATGTTTTGTAAGATGTGAATTGGGATTTTGATCTCATTGTTAGCAGTTTTGAGAAAAAGGTTGGGTTGGTTGACCATTTTGTTTTTGAAAAGTGGAAGGAAGTTTTTTTTACCCTTTGGTATTTCCATGAGTGACCACATGCATGGGGTTATATGGGATGATGGATGGTTGATGGCATGACTGGATGAGTGCTGGGATGGATATGAGGAGGGTGCCCAGTGTGGCACAAAAACATGCATGTGTGAGGCCCATGGGGTACCATTGGTGGATACGCTTACTGCTAAACCGTTTGTTTTCAAAGAATTGGTTTTAAAGAAAAACATGATGTCTTGATGAATAGTTTTGAATGGTTTGTATTATGGGTTATTGAAAATGTTGATGTTGTGGGATGTTTTGAGTTCAAGAACCCCTTTTGTTTGAACTGTGTTTTGGGTTTTTTTGGTCGGTAAGCTGTGTTGTGGGGACGGTTAGTGGTCTGTTTTGAAAAAAAAAATTTGGGATGTCTTTACGGTGGTTCCCTTCATATGTTTGGATCTGGTTTGTGGCATTTTTTGACCAATAGACCAGCTTGGTTGGGTCCTTGGGTTCTCTCATTGGATAAGGTACGCCCCCATTAAGGATTAATGCACAACTGAAGTGCAACCCGTTTTGTTTCGCCATTGGAAAGTCCTCCAGTTGATCAATATAAAGAATATTTTATCGAACTTTTTTTATTGAGTCTACACCCATTCATTTCGCTGATTTTTTGGATCCTCTTGTAGTGGGATAGTGCTTGTGGAAGGTTGAAAGAGACCTTAGTTTCTTAAGTTTCCAGATTTATCAAACGTGGGAGTGTTCTTTCGATGTTAGTATGGATGAGTGTCTTGATGGTGTCTAAGAGGGCCTCTGGGTTCTTTATAGTTTCTTTGAAGAACGTGTTATTATTAAACCACCAATTTTGAGATTTCGGTCATGATAGGATATTGTGTCCACTTTTTGGACTTGTCTGTTGTTTAGGGACTTTGAATATGGTCTCGTTTCATGTATTTTTTTTCTATCAATCGCAAGGGTCATGTTCGGTGACACATTGTGATGTTGTGTGCTCTTTTGACCATAAAGGTGAAGGTCACACAATCCTCTAAGGTTCTATGTTATGTTGCGATTATGTCTCCCTTGGGAAAAAAATCAAATACTATATCTTAGAGGAAGGTGTTTATATGTGTCTTTCCCTTCTGTTGTTTCTCACCCAAAGAAACAAGGTGCGATGTGTGTGCATTTTCTGATCCCTTGTTTCAGTGAAATGACTGTTTCTGGGTAAAGTGGGTTATGATGTGTGTTATGTCTTGATGAACCCATCGGGGTATGAGGTGTTGTTGTTTGTGGCACCGAAAGAAGAAGTTCCACATAGGGGTTTCAATAGCCTAACTGCGTGGCCGAAGATGCTTCAATACTTTGAGCTCCAGCCATAGGTCCCGGAGAGAAGCTGGCACGTAGTCAGGGGAAACACCAGTGTTGTTTAAACCCTTGTACAATTTCATATCCTCAGTGTGAAAGATAGAAAGTGTTTAAACCTATGGTTTAATCATCTTCCTTCTGTTGTTCTCATTCGGTGGAAATAGGTAGAGGGCCTTGTAACCATGTCATCGCCTAATGTCTTTCCCTCCCACATTGGTTTCCATTGAGTCATTGGAGAATGGTTGGAAATTTGGCTAGAAAGTTTGAGCACATATTTTGTGCATGATTAGTAGTGACAGTGTACTAGGAATCCACGTGGAAAGAATTATTAGCATAGTTAGTGCACGGTTTCCCAAACCGTGCGGACTGACCCTGCACCCTTCCCAAATCTTAAAAAAACGGGTCTTTCTGTGTCGGCCCATGCTGGTCAGTTAAGATGGTTGGTTCTTGTGGTGGGAAGACCCACTGTGGGTATCATGTATATTATTTTGTATATTTCTAATTTATGTATTCCTCTTGTACTAGGGAGTCTGTTTGGGCCTCCCCTTATTAGTGTCTTGATTCTGTCTGGGAAAAAAAAATTAAGTTGTCTCTTATGGTGGGGAGCCCATTTGTGTCTCTTCATACGAGTAACTCATATTTTTCCTTTGTTTTGTATGGGAAGTAGGTATTATCATTTGAAGATATCTAACTACCTACATCTTACTTTGGTAAACATTGATATTGGAGAGTGACAAATGGTTTAGTTATAGAAGGGCAAGTGTAACCTTGTTCGATGTTGTTGTTTATTTGGATAAATTGATTGAGTATTGTTCAGATTGTGTCTGAGGAGTTTTCATTTGGGATAAAGCCTGATTGTGCTTGATTATTTCTGTAATGTGGTGTAAGTCATTTTTTTGAGAGTATTCCTTCCTTCATTGATCACTGGAGGTGTTATGGCCTTTGGGGGAGAAACCTGGCAAGAGAGTACCTCTTGGTTTCTCAGTTGAGTTTGGTTGTTGCTTTGGCCTTACTGTGACTTTCCGGGGCGGAAAGTTTTCATGGTGGGGAGAATTGTCACATACATAGCTTATTTTAAATGTATTTTTATTTTACTTTCTATTAATGCTTTGTTTTGGGGGGTTTCCAAAGTTTTTATGGATAATAGGTGAGTTTTCATGAATTGGGCCGGACCGTGAGCCCAATTCCAGATTTAAAAATAAATTTTTTTTCTTTTATAAGTTATTCATTTTTTAATATTTGTTACTCATTCCAACTCCTAAATGTCCTGCCCTGATATATTAACACCACAATTAAAATTGGGAGTCTTTGGAAATCCATAACCAAGGTGTATATGGGTTTTTATTTAAGGGATTGGGCCTGCCCGAAAGCCCAATTCCAGTTTTAAAAATAAAATTTGATTAACTAATAACTTATTCATTTTTAAGGATTTGTCGGTGATTCCAAGCCCCAAACACGCCCCTTGAACCCAGCCGCGCGTCCCATATCCTCCCACCCTCTTTTCATCTCTTTTGCATCGCGATGTTGGTCTAAAATTCTGAAGAACCCAAATTTCGGGCAGATTTATAAAGGTAATTTGTTTCCTTCATAACTCCTTCGATTCTTACTCTTTTTCCCCAATTCAAATTCCTAAATGATCTAACTATTCTTGTTCAAACCTCCCTGGAAGGTTTGAGTACTTTTAAAATCAGATACCGGTATTTTGGGGGGAGATTTCTACAAGATATTTTAAGTAAGTTGTTCTCCTCCTTTCTTCTTTCAATTTGTTTAGGGTTACATCCAATTTACTTAGGGTTTCTTCCATTATCATTGAGGTTCCTTATGTTCAGGAAGTAGGGTTTAAAAATTAAGGTTTTATCTTGTGTTTTATGGTCTGAAATTCTGGTTTTAGGTCTGGTTTACCTTCCTTGAGGTGCGACGGTGGTGCGTTTGAGTTTTCGCACAAAGGATTCAAGGGTTTCCTTGGTTTTGGTAGGTGATTCCATTGTGTATGAAATCTTTGTGAATTGGATACTGTTTTTATGGTATTTTCATGCTTATTAAATTTTATTATTTCTGAAAAATATAGTTTTAGTGGTGTTTGTATTTAAATTGAATCCTAAAAGCCAATTTCATGTGAAATTGGGGATTTTTCATAGAAATGTATTATTAGTTTAATTGGGGCTACCATATAAGTAACTAGTTGATTTTATTGAACTATAATAGGGATAAAAATACTGTTTTTAATGATTGTCCCTTATGTTTGTTGCTGAAAAATCTGGTTTTAATGGTGTTTGTGAACCACATGAAATTCTAAGAGTTGTGTTGTGTAAAAAAATGGAGACTTTGCAATGATGTCGTTTCTTGAACCATATAGGGTTGCCCTAAAAATGATTTTGTGTTTTCAATGAAATGTAGTGGGATATCCTTTATGTTTTGGAAACTTAAATATGTGCACATAGTATGCAAGTGAGGTTTATAAGGTGTTTTGTGTCTGAAACACTACGAGATTTTGAGGAATTGTTTTATGAAAAATCTAAGTGTTTTGTTGCGTGTTATAAGTGGTATAAAATGTGATAGCTACTGAATTGGTTGTTATTGACCAGTAATGGTGTTTTATATGAAAATTTATTTATTTTTCATGCTGAAATTGATTGAGCACAAAAGGGGAAGCCCGGGTACCTAGGTGGGGCGGATTTGTACTAGTACGGCTAGTGGACCGGATGGGTTTTGTCCCTGTTTCACATAGCATTTGGATAACGACAACTCTAAATAAACTATTTGGATGATTATTGGGGACCACTTGGTTATGTGTGTGTTCCCTACTAGTGTCTCGTGCACGAGAAATGATTTTTCTATGGTTACTTTACACCGAGGTACGAGGTACATAGGGCCCAAAACAACCCAGTGCCTAGGGGTGTTCCCAATGTTGTTGCTCATTGGATTTGTAGTATCTACCCATGTATCAGGGTGTTTTTGGAAGTAAATTAAATTATCTAACATTTCTATTTTAATGTGTTAGTATTCTAAAAATTTTGGATTGAAAACTATTTTCAGTTAGAGGTTTCATTTCTTGAAATTTGAACACTACTTTTCCTTGCGTTTGAAAACTGCTTGCTTTTTCACATTGTATTTCTTACTCTTTGAAATCATTGGGTGGTATCCTACTGGGCTTAGGCTCACACCCTACTTACACCCCTTGGGTGTAAGTAGACTTGGTTATGTTTGATTCAGGTAAAGGAAAGGCAAAGGGTGATGGCGGTTCATGCTGTTAGTTCACATTCTTGGTGCGGAGTTGTGGAGATAGCTTGGGGGCAATGACCCCTAGTCGTGTGGAGTCCTTGGGGCTGTCTTAATGCTATAATTATTTTTATTTGGACCACTTGTATTGTCTTTAAACCAATTTACTCAGTTCTAGTTTTTTTTACTTAAGTCTTGTTTGGCTCAAAAATTTCAGATTTATATTATGGATTGTTTTTAATGTTTTATGCTTTCATACTCGGGTAAATCGTTCCCAAACCTAAATTAATGATACCCGGGCACTTGTGCCAGCCCGTGGGGATAGGGAACGCCCTTCGGGTCATGTCATGGGCTGGGTTTGGTGCCGGTTTTGGTGGTGACCAGATTCGGTTCGTGACAGTAAACATGTGGGTGGAATTCCATTTTCAAAAAGCTACATGAATATCACTCCTCCTCCACTATAAAAAGAAACTCACTACTCCCACTTATTCACACATATAAAGCCATTTTTCTCTACCAAAAAATAATAAAATAAAATTCCAACATCACTCCATTTCTTATATAATCATATATTTTTACATAAATACATTCATGTAATTAATTTTGGTGAAAACCAAAACTATTTACTCAATTAAGAGGTAACATCATTTCTCAATCACATTTGTTTTTTTCATTATCCACCCACTGAATGATTTTTATTCCAATATTATATAATAAAATTTTTATCCTCAATATTCATATATTGTTTTACAATAATCATTCAACATACACTTACATACACTTCCATCTAATTGGTAACCAACGTACCGTTCTTCTATATAGCGAACGACTACCTCATGAAATAATGTTGTTCGTTTTTCCTTTACCACCACTAATGGTTGGGAATTATTATGGAAACAATATTTTAATGTTATATATATGATATTTTTTATTATTATTTAATCTTCTATAATTATTATTTAAAACAGAACTTCATTCTTTTAATTTTTTGTAAATATGATAACTTCATTTATGGATGTGTGGACTACCCCAACTCAATGTGATTTTATTCATTCACACTATACTTGGAATATATTAAAGAAGTTTTTATTAAATTTATAAAATATATATGAATAATAAATATACTATAATTAAACTATATATTTATATATATTTCATTTAATTTTCTTTTAGTATGACATGAAAACAGAAACTACGTTCATCCGTACATATGGCATATCGTCTCTATGAATTGTGTATTACATATCATATATATATTTTATAGATTGTTATAATTTTAATATAATCAATGTATGTGATATATGAATAAATTTAAACATTATGGAAATAAATAAATCATGGTCAATGTAATGTGATCTAGAATAACAATTCAAAACATGTGTGATAAACAAACAAGTTATTACCCAAAATGTTCCTTTAACATGGAATTGTCAAAAAAATTAATATAAATTCTTAACATAATTATATATGGTATTATATATATGAATATTTTTTTTGTGAAACATGTTTAGAAAATATATATTTATTATACATCAGTTGTTAATGTGTACAATGAATGTCAAGACATACGATAAGAGTTTTCTCATCTAACATTTTATATCTGTGAGATAAAAGCCATGTTCACCACTCATTTCTTTTGTGTGATGTATATACTTCCCCAGAATATATTATATTATATTTCTAATTAAAATAATGTTTATTTAAAAATCCATTTGATTATATTTATTTCATAGGGTTTATGGTTAAAAATTTACTAAATCGGTAATATAATTTTGTCTTAATTATCTTTCTTTGAGATACATGCCTTGCTATGAACTTCTATTTTTATAGTGTGTATATACATCAATTTTACATGTTATATCATGAATATAATTACATTAATGATATTTCCAAATTAATTAATATCTATTCTTTCATGGGGATTATGAATCAATCTTATCAAAATGGTAAACATTTATTGAATAAGCTCGTATTTTATCAGGATTACCTATGATTATGCTTTCATTGATAAAATATTATGACCCATATCCCAGAAACCCTCATTAATTTTATTATATTATAGATATCTATTCTATATTAATTTATGAACACCATTTTTTTACTCTATGTTTGTTATTATAAATAAAAAAATGACTATATGAAAATAAGACTTTATTTCTCATTTCAGATAGAAATCTATGTTCCTTCAAAACCATTCTTTCTAAAAAATTATTTTCATAATTTTTTTTACTATTATCCAATGATGCTTAATGTACCTTTTTACCCATATCTAAAATTCTTAAAATATGGGTTTTAAATGTTATCTTCTTTCCATTTTCTTATAACTGTACTTTTATAAACTTTTATAGTGAAAATTAATGGTTTTTCATATACGGAATTATCCACTATCATGCCCATATTTTCTTTGAAGTTTACTTTTTATGTTTACAAGGATAATTTTAAATAAATTTTTTCTATATATACTAGAAATTATTTTAATTTAATGTTCCTTTTTAAGAAAAAGGATTTAAAAAAAAAATAAATTATAAGAATTTTTTAAAATGTTTTTAAAAGAATTCTTTATATGTTTTAAAATGACATTTTTAAAGAAAATTATTTAAATGATTTTAAGATTTATTTATTTATTTTCAAATAAATTTTATAAAAAAGTGTTCTAATACAGATTTCAATACTTCCTTTTTTGGTTTTAAAAATATTTTCAAAGAAATAGGATTTCAAAATGTTTTCAAGATTTATTTATGAGTTTTCAAGTTGTTTTTAATGAAAAGGGTTTTCAATATTCTTTCATGCTTCGTTTATAATTTTTCCAAGTTATTTTGAATGATTATTGTTTTCAATGTGATTTTTGTTTAAAAATAATTTTCAATAGTAGAAAACATATTTTCCTCACGAAATGTTTTAAATGAAATTGTAAATATTTCTTTATAAGAAAATGATTTTGATATGGTTTTATAAAATAGATTCTTAATGGAAGGATAGTTTCCATAAGATATGTTTTATATATTATTTAAAAATCCTTATCCATCAATGATAACGTACGATGTTTTATTTTATGCTTTACAGGATATATGATATAACAATACAACTCATATTATTTCTTGAATGATTTATATTTTCAAGGAATGATGTTTATGAATCCTGATTCCCTTCCAATGGTAATATTCTGCTAAAACCCAATTATTTTCATTGGTTATTATTTTTATGAAAATATTATGAGACCTATCTCATTTCCTTAGGTAATGACATCATGAAATTTATATGATACCTATTTTGTTTCATAGGTTATGATATGATGTTTATGAAACCCCAATAATTTATATGGAAAACTAACCGATTTTCCTACCAGCACAACTAACTACCATGAGAAAAGAGCGGGGAAAAAGGGGATAGTTAGCCATCCAACATCCCACCAGAATGTTGGGGAAAACACCCCCTAGGCTCAGAATCCCCAGGGTGTTAGTTTCCCTAACTGACGGGGTGGAGTAGCATATAGAAACACAAAAACTATTGAATATACTATAGCTCACAACCACACTATGGTCATATCCTAGTCTTAGACTCAACTATAACTAACATCTCATGGACTCCCGGCTTCCACTTCTAAGACTAAGTATCCTATAAGCACACAATCATTTAAATATTTTTATTACATTACCTCATTCCCTTTTTATCAGTTTCACTTTACATTAATTAATTATTTAAACATCAATTAACCATTAACAATTCAATATTATATTTCATTAGCATCACACCCAAATGTCCATTGTCCCTTTAAATTGTTACCTCAACATTGCGTTCCAGCAAGCTCCGACCCCTTGGGTTAACATGATTTATTCAATCAATTATTAATAACATAATTACATTCCCATATTCCTAGGAATTATAGAAAAACATTCTAAGCTACTAAACGTAAGGGGGCTCAACTCAGTGAGTAGATGAACTACCTGTCCAGTCTTTTCCACCTATAGCAAGAGTGTAGACCCATCCACCTTGAGAAGCTAAACAGGGAATGCACGAGGCATACCCTACATGTCTTCACCCCTTTTGGAAGGAGGTTAAGAAAACCAACTGCCTTGAGCAGTGGGGAAAGTAATGAGGAAAAACAACTAACAAGAATCAACAAGAATCCAAACAATCACATCCAACTGTTTCCTCATCCCCGGTGTACTCCTCGACACTGACATATATAAAATGATGCATCTCGCCACTCTAGGAATCAACTGTTGCCATAAAAAATAGGCATCCATGCCCCCATATATCACAATAGCCATCTAGGATCACATCAAAACACAAGCAGCAGGAAAAAAACATCATATCAATTGGGAACTTAGCCCTTAAGAACGAAAGAGGGTAAATTAGATCCCTATAATGAATTATCATTTATCAAACAACCATTTCATTAATTCATCATGAATTAAATGAATTATTATTCACAGGTTCCAAACACGGGAATCCAAAACAGTAATCTATCAAAAATTCATTAAACATGATTACTGCATCTATTTGATTAACATCAAATGACAACAACAACAATCAGATTCAATCAAATGCCTCTTTATCTTTATCCAAACAATTATCAATTAATTCCATCATTAATTTATTTACCAATTTACATCAAGATCAAAAATATAAACAAAGAAAGCATATATATCACACCATATAGAAAAAAAAGAGGGAATAACATATGATCATTATCAATTTATTTATCTGATTCAAATATTTATTATGTCAATTCTATTGTGATTTAGTCAGATAGAACACGCTATCTATGCAGTTTCTTGTAAAAGAAAAGAGAAGAAATGAATCCCCTACCTCAAACAGTTTGTGAGGTCCTTTATATAAGAACATGCCACACAACGGGTTATGATCTCCCCCCCCCCCGTGACAACTATATCCACCTGAAGATGTAGAGACACCACCAAACCGGTCAACAACGAATAAAACCCCATTAAAAACATGGAGATACCATTCAATAAAAGGGAAAGGAGAAATAGAAGGAGATGAACCCAAAAGAATGTCTATAGATCATACCTTATATCGAATATTGATCAATAGTGCTTGGTTAAATCAAAAATAGGGGGGAACCAATCAAAGGAGGGAAGTTTAATCACATAAATCCTATGGGAAGGAATGGATGATTTGAGCGTCTCACATCCGATAACAACAAGGAAAAATAGGGAGGAATATATCTCATCCCTTTAAAAGATTTAAGGGAGCAACGATTTAAGATACACTGGATATCCCATTAAATGTTGATCACATTAAACCCCATTGTTAGACCATGTAAAAGCATTTCGAGCCTTAGGAAAACATAATATAGGAGTTATGGCCTTTGATTTGGCCTCAAAGTCCTTAAAAAGATGCTTTAAATGCCTTTTATGTCAATGGAATCACTAAAGGGGTGAACTGTAGGAAACTGGAAACACTGTTCATGAACATGAAATTTGGAAAACAAAAAAAGGATACTATTGGACCTCACCATTCTGAAAACACTTTTCATGAACTCAAAATTTGGCAAAGGAAATAGAGGCTACTGTTGAAAGTCACCGTTTTGGAAACACTATTCATGAACTCAAAATTTGGAAAAACAAAATAGAGGCTACCATTTGACCTCACAGTTCTGAAAACATAGTTTACATAAGGCTACCATTGCACTGTCCACATAAGGTTACCATTACACTGTCCACATAAGGTTACCATTGCATTGATCAAATAAGGTTACCATTACACAGTTCACATAAGGTTATCATTGGACTGTTCACATAAGGCTGCCGGTTTCACTGTTCAAATAAGGGTACCATTTCACTATTCACATAAATCTATGGTTGCACTGTTCACCTAAGGCGACTGATGACACTGTTCACATAGGACTACCATTTCACTGTTCACATAAGCCTACTGATGAAACTGTTCACAAAAGTCTACCTATGAAACCATTCACAAAAGGCTACCGATGACACTATTCACATAAGGCTACCAATGCACTATTCACCTAAGGCTACCCATAACACTATTCACATAAGGATACCATTGCACTGGTCACCTATGGCTACCGATGACACTGTTCACATAAGGCTATGGTTGGAATTGGTCACATATTTTGAAATTTTGAAATGTGTTGGGTATAAGTCACATTGACCACCAGAACACCTCAAATTCTAGAATTCAGCAAGGGAATGGACCAGAGAGGTCTGTTCCATTACATGATATAACTCTCAAAAAATTCTCATCGTTGAGAATTCATAAAACACCTAAAGGGAAACCAAAATGGGGTTTGAACAACCACCCATCGAGATACCTATGGTAAGAGAGCAATCCACAAGAAGAAACCAATGAAAGCCATCTCATAAACACAAATGGTCTACAACCACAAAGTGAACATCATTAAATGAAAGGGATAAAAATCAACCAACTCTAGGCACAGAGAAGATTTATGTTACTCACATTCCCATGTACTCTCCTCGACACCACCATGTCACCACAAGACACGAACCCAGGGAATAGAATGCTCACACAACCCCTTCTCTTTAGGGTCTTGGATCTCTACCGGATGCTCCTCAAAGGTCGCATCATTATCAAAATTGTTGAAACTCTAATCGATGATATGTGAGTCACTATAAAGATAAAGGTGGAGCTGTGATACCAAGAAAAAATCATGTATTCAGATCATCTGTGGGGGAAGTACTATCTGATACACCACGACTCCAACATGAGCCAAAACCTCAAAAGGACCAACAAACTAAGGAAAAATATTACTCCTACGACCAAACCTTCACTACCCACGATGGGGAGACACCTTCGAAAACACATGATATCAAGCATAAAACCCTAAGGGTCCACTCCTTTTTTTGACATATGATTTCGGATGATTATCTGTTGTCTTCATCCTCTCACAAATCACCGGAACCATCTATGTTTTATTTTGCACTAGTTCTGGTCTGGGAATTGTTGACTCTCAATCCCCAGTCTAGTTCAACAGAGAATAGAAAGGCGAACCATACAAGGCTAGAAACGGATCCATACCAATGGTGGAGTGAAAAATATTTTTTTAAACAAACTCCACCAAGGGTAAGTGCCTCACCCACAAACCTCCAAAATACAGGACATAAGAGCTTAACATGTCTTTAATAGTCTAGATGATTCGATCTATCCAACCATCCGTTCGCATATGAAAAGTAGTTCTATGGAATATCTGAAAACCAAAAGCATGATGGAGACCTCTCCACACCCAAGAGGTGAAACGAGGATCTCGATCAAAAATGATCATCCTTGGGGCTCCAGGGAGTCTCACCATGTCCTCCAGATACTGCCTCGATAAAACATACAATAGGCATGACACCTTAATTTCTATGAAGAAGGTTGATTTTGTTAAATGATCCACTACCACACAAATAGCGTCATGTCCAACCTATGCTTGATGTAAACCAGAAACAAATTCCATTGAGATTTACTCCCAAATCCACTAATGAACATCTAATAGATGGAGGAAACAACCGGGAACACGGTGTTCAGACTTCACTATCTGGCAGACCAAACATCGAGACACAAACTCTACAACATCATACTTTATCCCAGGCCAACAAAACTAACTCCTCAAGGCTCTGTACATCTTTTTCACTCCCGGATGCACTGCTAAAGGCAAACTATTGAACTCTATGAGAACCGTCTCACACATAGACAATGAAACATATAGCCTTCCGTGATACAACACTTGGTGTTGTTCATCCCCAGACCAAACATCCTGGGCCTTGCCACAAAAAAATCAGTTTCTCAAGACCACCACCTCAAGACCCCTTAACTATGACTCTTCCACCTGCTGCACTATATAAGACTTCACCATTATCTAGAAAAGACAACCTATGCCCCCAAATTCCCTCATACATAGATGTAATGCTGAATGATCTACAATAAATCTATAGGAATCACCATATTTACGCACTTCATCACCACGTGACTTCCTCCTCATTGTATTTTCTACATTATTCCCCTTTCCAAGGGTATAAGATATTTCTAAATTGTATTCCAATAATAACTCCATCCCCCGATGATGTCACAAGTTTTAGTGGAATAGGAGAAAACATACTCAGGATCTTATGATCGGTGAAAACCACAAAGCGCTCTCCAATGAGTTAATGTCTCCAAAACATTAGAGAAAGCACCATGTCTAAAAACTCAAGATCATTGGTGGTATAGTTAAGTTCATGGGGACGCGACTATCGGGACCCAAAAGAAACAAATAAACTCTAATGCATCAGAAAATAAGTTAACCCTAAATGTGATGCGTTACAGAGAACATCAAAATAAAATCCCTCTACAGGAAGACAAAGAAATGGAGCACTTAATAACATTTTCTTCAGATACTAAAAAAACTTATTGACACTGATCAATCTATATGAAAACCTTGTCTTCCCTGGTGAAAGCTGTCAGAGGAGTTAGAACTGGAGAGAAATCGGCTAAGAACCTCCTGTAGTAGCCTACGATACCATGGAAACATCGCACCTCTCACACTGTCTTGGGGGCTTCCGAAGACAAAACCTCTTCTATCTTCAAAAAATCCACGAATACACCCTGATGGGACAAAACATGCCCCAAGAAACGGACTTATCAAGCCCAAAAATCACACTTCAACAACTTCCCAAATATCTGATGTTGATGAAGAACTCCCAAAATGGCATGTAGATGCTCTACATGCTCCTCCTTAGACATAGAGTACATAAGAATTTCATTGATGAAAACCAACAGTAAGTTGTTTAGCAACTCATAGAAAACACCATTCATCAACCCCATGAACATAGCTGGAGCATTCTTCATGCCAAATGACATTACAATAAACTCATAATTCCCATGATAGCAATGGAAAGCAGTCTTTGGGATATCCTCATACTTCACACATTTTTTTATGATATCCTGACCGCAAGTTGAGTTTTGAGAACCATCTTTAACCCTTAAGTTGATCGAATAAATCATCAATATATGGAAGAGGATAGAGATTATTCATTGCCACTTTGTTTAAGTGATGATAATTGACACAAAACTATAGACTGTCGTCAGCCTTCTTCACAGAGAAAATTGGTGCATCCCATGGTTACACACTAAGCTAAACAAAACTATACTACAACATATCATAAATATGTATATGTAGATCTAATAACTCAAAAGGGTATATCATATATAAATACATAGAGATAAGAGATGATCATGTTTATAGCTTGATCCAAAACTCGGTCTCTCGTCGAGGGGGTAATGCTACAACCACTTCTTGAAAGACATCAGGGCACTCTTTTACGACCCTAGGAAATGCCAAATACTGAACCTATAGATAACTCACCATCAGATCATCCATCATGTATGATAAGGATGGACCACGCCTCTAACCCATCCGAGGGTCTCGCTCACCAACGAACACCGCTGGCTATCCATCCACATCAATGAAAACAACCTGCCTCCTAAAGAAATCCACAATAGCCTTCATGGAATAGAACCAATCCATGCCGAGGATGAAATCATATGGTTATATTTGTAATCATAGGAAATATCCCAAAAAGAGGAGCTACCCCAACACTGTCTCACAGTCTCTACACACTTCAAACAAGTTAGTTCAGCCTCCAAATGGCATAGTCAATGCCAAGGTCAATGGAAGCCACTCTACCGCAAGTCCCAAAGCATGGACAAGGGTAGGTGATATGAAAGAGTGTGTCACTCCTTAATCAAACAAGGAATAAACCACATTAGAAAACAATGAAAGGGCACCCCGATGACATCTGGCTCACCAGGTGCTGGAAAATCTAAAGCATGGAGCTATCCACGACCTCCTCCACATCCTCTCTGACCATGATGAAAACCACCACCATGGCCTCTCTCTGCTCTTTGAGGATGGGGAGCATCACAAAGATGTACTCTACCTGCCCCATCTACACTCTGCTAATCCAAAGATGGTATAACCTACTACTGTATCCTCGGCTAAGACTTCCTCAATGGAGGAACCTGAAGCAGAAGACCTGATTCATGGCCATTACTTTGAAAGGTCGGGGCCTCTATCTACTAATAAACTCAACCGCTATAAGAAAATAAAGTGCTTGATTCCTTAGCATATTTCTGGGAGCCGCTGCCTCTGGGGAAACGAGATGTGGAGTGCTAGGACCTACCACTGGATGAACGAAAACTCTTTAGCCCTGAAAACCGAGAACCCCATACCACAGATCTACTTTGTAAAGAATCATAAAGACTCCCCTCTTGTGATGATATGGTTCTGGCCAATTTCTTCTTGATGACCTCTTCCCTCGTTAGCACAGCAAGATATGTCTTCATCATAAATGGGGTGACTTGGAGCTAGATCTCTGAACACAAATCCTCCAAGAAATGCCATCCACAGCCTCCTCATCTGGAAACAGGTCTGAAGAATACCATAAAAGGTCCATGAAACAGATTCGAAACTCTCACACACTAGAGATCCCTTGTTGAAGGGTACGAAGCTCTTGGAAACAAGATGCCTTTGCAGTCTATGAATGAATCTCAACTCTAAACATGTCTTGGTAATCCTCCTATGAGATCACAGACTCCTTCCCATCCCCAAGGAACAAGAACCACCACTACCTCTCTACTCCATGTAGCATCGTCACAATCAAGGAAACCCAGTGCTCCTTCCGAGCATGGATCAAACTAAATCCTATCTCGACCTCCTCCAACCAGTCTTCTATGACTGAATCTGAAATAGAGCCCTCATACATCTGCATAATATGTTCCTGAAACTCTTGAAGTGTCCTCCTCCAAGTGTTGTCGTCATCGACCTCTACACTACGACGATCTTTTGCCACAACTTGCTGGACATATTCTATGTGATCCTGACGAGGACGTCAACCTAAAGCCAAACCTGTAAAATTACAAATAGTTAGAGCTCCTAAACCCAGAATATGGAAGAATCAACACTAATTAATTAATTGTTTTATTTTATTCATTTTAGGTTTACCTATCACAAGGTTTACACATTCAAACATTGGAACAATGAAGAATGATTCATGATCCTTTCCTAGGTATCTATCCTGCAACTAGCATCACCTTGTTTTTTAGCCATTTTAAACATAATGGTTTGCGCGTCAGATCGTAGGGGTCCACAAACAACTATTTCATAGCCAGTCTCTAGTGTTTACATCACTTGATAAACACAAATAGAACAATTTCCCTACCAACCCATGTAAGCTCGCCTATGCCTAATGCCAAACTCTATCCTAACCCTCAACCAGAGCCTCTGATACCACTCTGTCACGACCCCCTCCCCACAAGGTGTACCCCTCTTGGGTAGGAAATATGATAAGGGAGATAATGACCACCATACCCACCTCCAGTAGGCCTCGGGTTGACGACTAACACCGAGGGTATAGTAAACACACAAATGTGAGGCATTACCCTCTAAGAGAAAACATGATAAAGAGAGAGATAAGACAGACACCAACCAAATCCAAATTAGACTGAAATATAAAATAAATCCCAAGTGCACATATGTGATGTCATGAAAAACTACTACAATTGAATGGAAAAACTAAAAATACCAAAGGAAAGAAAAAACAACAGTAACCACAGGCCCAAAAAATTCCTGAAACCCCAAGCTAGTAAAAACAAGATGGACCCTCAAACTGATACTAATGACCTGAATAAAGATTATATATACATTGGGTGAGTATAACAGTATACTTAGTAGGATCCTCCCTAGATCCTCTCATGCAAAAGTAAAGAAATCATGTAAAATCACAGTGAATAACAAGTGAAACAAATTTCTCACATAAACATGTATACTAAGTTCCCAACGTCACCAAGGTGAGTATCAAAAATTATTGCATAAAAGTGTATGAAATATAATAAAGAATATCAATGGTACCCTACTACTACATCCTCACTGGTTTTCCACTTTCCTCAAACATCGCACATCCTAAGAATCTCTCTCTAAAAAGGATTTCCCACAGACACCTAGGCGATGCAACGCAACATGCACCTCGTGCAACAAAACCCCCATGTCCACGTAAGCAAAGTGACCCGGTAGTTTTTGGGAGCCACCATAGCTTGCATAGTGTGTATCGTACGTCAGGTATTAAACCTCAAGCCATTATTTCCCATACACCGAGTAAGGATCCTCATGCCATCATATCTTATACAACTTACACCTATAGTAGTCCATAGGAAACTATATCCAGAATATATGTGTGTGAATAACCACATCCATTACAGCCCTCTACACACATATATGGTAAAAACTAACCGTTGTTCCTACCAGCACAAGTAACTACCAAGAGAATGGAGTGGGGCAGATGGGGTAGTTAGCCTTCCATCCTCCCACCAGAATGTTGGGGAAAACACCACCCAGTGATTAGAATCCTCAAGGTATCAGTTTTTCTAACTAATGGGGTGGAGTGGCGTATAGAAATACAAAAAGTACAGAATATACTATAGCTCATAACCATCCTATGGGAATAACCTAGTCTTAGACTCAACTAAAGCTAATTTCTCTCAGACTCCCACTTCCACCTCTAAGACTAAGTATCCTATAAGCACATAATCATTTAAAGAGATTTATTACATTACTTCATTCCCTTTTTATCAGTTTCACATTACGTTAATTAATTTTTTAAACATTAATTAACCATTAAAAATTCGCCATTATATTTCATTATCATCACAACCAAAATCCATTATCCCTTTAAATTGTAACCTCAGAAATGCATCCGAGCATTCTTTAACCCCTTGGGTTAACATCATTCATTCAATCATTTATTAAAAAAATTATTACTTTGATATATTCCCTAAAATTGTAGGAAAACATTCTATGCTACTAAACACAAGGGGTCTCAACATTGAAAGTAGTTGAACTACCTATAAAGTCATTTCCACCTATAATAATATCATATACTCATCCACCCTCGAGAATCTATACACAGAAATCACATGGGATACCACACATGTCTTTTCCCATTTTGGAAAAAGGGTAAAAAATCTAGATGCCTTGAGCAGTGTGGAAATTAAAGAGGATAAACAACCAATAAGAATCAGCAAGCATTCAAACATTCTCAGCCAACCTGTTTCATCATCCCCAATGTCCTTCTCGACACCCACATGTATAAACCAATTCATATTGCCACTCTTTCCATCAACTGCTGCCACAACCCATAGGTCTCTATGCCCCCATATAACAACAGTCTTTTAGGCTCACACCACAACACAATAAACAGGAAAACAAATGTCATATCAATTGGGTTATTGACCCATAAACAAGTTTTTAACTCAGAACCCTACAAGGAATTATCCTTTATCAAACAACCTGTTATTTAATCTACCTCGAATTAAAAAATTTATTATTCACAGGTTCCAACTATGGGAAACATAAACAGTAAGCTATAACAAATTGCTTAAACATGCTTACTGCATCAATTTGATTAGCATCAAATTCAAAAAAAACAATAATCAGATTCATTCACATGCCTATTTATTTTTATCCAAAAAATTATCAACTAATTCCAACTTTACATTCTTTACCAATTTCTATCAATAATGAAAAGATAAACAAAGATATCACACTATCTAGAAAAACACCGGGCAAAAACATATGACCGATATCAATTTATTTATCCAGTTCAAATATTTATTATGTCAATTACATTGTGATCCAATGGGATAAACTTGCTAAATATATAGTTTCACATAAAAGAAAAGAGAAGAAACAAATCCCCTACCTCAAAATGTTGTTGGCAATCTTTATATGGGAATGTGCCACACAACGGGTTGCGATCTCCTCCCCCAGGGTCAACTTTATCCAACCGAGGATGCCGAGACACCCCCACACCGGTCTATACCCAAGAAAAGCCTATTAAGAACATGGAGATATCATTCCATAAAAGGGAAAGGACAAATACAAGAATATGAACCCAAAAGAATGACTATAGATCATACTTTATATCGAAGATTGATCCATATTGATTGGTTGCATCAAAAATAGAGGGGAACCAATAAAAGGAGGAAATTATAATCTCACAACTCCTACAGAAAGGAATGTATGTTTCGATCATCTCATACCCAAGAACATGGATTAATAAATAGGGAGGAAGATATCTTGTCCCTTTAGAAGATTTAACAGAGCAGTGGTTTAAGATACGTTGGATTTTCCATTAAAAGAGGATCATATTAAACCATGAGGTTTGACCAAGTAAAAGCATCATGAGCCTTAAGTATGTTAATATAAGAGTTATGGCCTTTGAATTGGCGTTATATCCCTTCAAACAAGGCATTAAATGCATTTTAATCCAAAGGAAATGTTAAAGGGGCGAAAATGTATGATGCTGGAAACACTGTTCATGAACAAGAAATTTGGAAAAATAGAGGCTACTATTAGACCTCACCATTTTGGAAACACTGTTCATGAACTCAAAATTTGGAATTGGAAAGAGAGGGTACTGTTGGACCTCACCATTATAGAAACATTTTTCATGAACTCAAAATTTATCAAAGAAAATAGAGGCTACTGTAGGAATTCAACATTCTGGAAACACTACTCACATACGACTACCATTGCACTGTTCACATAAGGCTACCTTTGGATCTGTTCACATGAGGATACTGTTGCATTGTTCACATAAGGTTACCATTGCACTATTCCCATATGGCTACCATTGCACTATTCACCTAAGGATACCGATGATACTATTTACATAAGGCTACCGTTGCACTGTTCACATAAGCCTACTGATGACACTGTTCACATAAGGCTATCGATGACACTGTTCACATAAGGTTACCATTGCACTGTTCATCATAGGCTACTGATGACACTGTTCACATAAGGCTACCGTTTAACTATTCACCTAAGGATAACAATGAAATTTTTCATACAAGGATACCTTTGGAATTGGTCATCAAATTGGAAATTTTAAAATGTATTAAGGATAAGTCACCTTAACAACCAGAATACCTCAAACATTAGATTTCCACAAGGGAATGGACCAGAGAGGTCTGGTCCATTACATGTACGTATGGGTAAAAATATTGAAAACATCATATTGAGGTAGACTCAATTGGTACATGGAACATGACAATGGGCCTTGATACACACCTGGTTTAACAGACTTTGGTGATATGCTTTGAGAATTCAAATCACTTTATGAACAATCATGAAGTCTTTAAATAACTAATGACTATGAATACCCTAGGAAAAAACTATATTGTCGTATATTAAAAAATTAGGTTTCTTGATTTAGTCATACTATGAGTTATTTCTCATGATTATGTTGTTTCATTCTATGTTAAATGATTCTCTAACTAATATTTCTATTTTTATTCAATGTCCATAATCAAAAAGAACTAGTTAAAATTGAATGTGATGAAAAATTTGCGAATGTGCAGTCAAATGGGATGATCATTAGGGTGAATGGTGTTTTGATCATGCCTAATTTTTTATGGAACATTCTTATAAGTGTATACCTTAGTATACTCTCACACTCCATAATGGAGAGAATGAAAGAGTTTCTTGATCATTTAATTTCTCTTAACTATGACCTCTATCACTTTCCATCATAACATTATATTCATATTTTTCTTCCATGTAAATTTTTTCCCTTAAAAGATATGTTCTCTTTTGTGGAAGAATAGTTATGTATAACTTTTGGGTAACAGTTAAGTTTCTATCTAAACTATTTCAGAGGATGTTTTAGGGTTCATTTTGGCAATGTGGGTTTCTAAGAAAACAAATCTCAAGAATTAGACCATTGATAAAATAGATGAATTTTGAGTGAAAATTTAATTTTAAAGGGGGAAGAATGTAACACCATAATATTTTGTGAATTATAGTTTTTGAATTAATTTATGTTAGAGTTGGTGTCATGAGAACAAACTGTTTATACTTTTATTACATGAATTTACACTTATTATATATTTTTCATTGTTATGAATGACTATAATATAATAATGTCCTAGAATATTTGTTGTATTAATAAGGTCATGGAAGATCCCCACTAGTATGAGAAACTTGAAATGCTATAAAAATATTTTTAAATAAAGTTCTACGGTTGGATGACATACTATGATAAGAAACATAGTATACAGACTATCATGTACGAGTACCTGTAAGAATACGAGACTCTCTCTCATGGATTTCTCACTTGGTAATCTCCAAGATGGGAGATTATGAGAACAGACCCACCAGTAGTAATTCCGCATGTCTTGGTGTCATTAGAAATTGCTATCTATGAGTGTGTGTAATGGTCCTTAGACTGAAAGATTATCATTAACTCATGTTAAGACTCATTCACATAGATTTGATAACGAAAAACATCACGAAGACAGTTGGCGGGAAGTAGGTATGTTCGGTTCCTCATGAATAACTTGTTTTTAATGGATAATTCGAGGAAGAATTTTTACCTTATATTTTTATAGAAGTAGATATCTCGGGCCCTCTGATTGAAATAGAATTTTCACCCAAATTCCATGGCCATGGTGTCATGAGGAGTTTATTTCTGGAAGTCAAATAATGACAGATCAAGCATATAGGTTTATGACACTTCCATGAAACCTACTTGATGAGATATTGAGACAAAAGGGATTAAATTACATCGTAAGCGTTCGTATGAGGTGACACATCAATGAGTTGTCAAATTATTTCTACTGGGTGCCTTGACTCATTGCCAGATAGAAATCTTGGACTTTAGGCAAACCCACCGAATGCCAACAAGAAAGAGACCTAGAGGGTAAAACCCCAAGTGTATCCAACTATCTCAAGTGGAATAAAGATTATTCCCGTATGTGGTTTAATAATTATTCAAGGAAGCCTAAATCTTTTTAATGTTAGAAGAAGAATATAATGAAAACAATATATACACATTGTGTACATTGAATGTACATGGTGTGTAGTTTTTATTTTGGAAAGGAAATGAAAAACAAGTACACTCCGTGTGTTAATTATTACACACCATGTAGTTTTTCAAGTCGATATTTTATGGAAATAATATCATTTTATTAAATGATATTTATTATAATCAGCATGGGAACGTTTCAAGGAATTAATGATTTGACATGAGGTTTTCAATAAGAGTTAATGAAATAAACAAAACTTGTAACACGTTTATTTATTATCATATCTCTATAACCTCAAACTCGATTATAAATATCCTTACAACCCCAAAAAAATTTCCTAATCATTGTGCACAAAAATTCTAGATAATTATCTCAAGGACGAAAGAAATCCTTCCTCTAGTAACTCTCTCAAGATCTAGAGAGATCCTCCTCTATCGGATCAAGGAGATCTAAGGAGGACAACATAAGAAAAGGCTTCTCCATGCTAGCACACAAAGATTCCTTTGGAGAAATCTAGAGATACTTGGTGTATGTGTGGATCACCGCTAGAGGGAGTATACACATGGATTCTGTGACACAATGATAGATCACAGAAGAGCATGATAAGAAATATCAACAAAGAATGAATTACATAAAAAGGTACTTCTTTTCAATTAATTATATTAATTATAATCAACCTGGGATAATCCTCCTTTGGGGTTCCCAGACTATTATTCTTCTTTGTCTATTTCTGTGATTTGATCTATGGAGTCTGGAAATTATCATCGTATTGATCCCAGATTGATCATTTCTAATGAAAAAATGTCAAGTGGGAACATCCAAGCACGAGCTTACGCTGCGCCCCGGACCTTCAAGTGGAATCAGACGGGTCAAAAAGTTTATTACAGTTTTTTAATTTTAGTTGATAATTTATGAATTTATATTTGATTCAATTCAAGATAAATCATTCTATAAAAATGAATGAATGAGATCTATTCTTCCCCCTTCATTTCTCGATTCACATAACATGAACGACCTTTTAATTTTGATTAAAACAAAAATGAGGAACTCAACCGGAGGAGCCACTCATTCTGTCTGTACAACATATAAATACATGACATGAAGTGAAATCTACATGCTATGTACATAGGATCTATAGACTAGTTCTAGTCTGCCAAACCACACCAGGTGAGTTCATAATACCTAAGTTTTTTAATACACCGTCTTGACCAGAACTGAACGGTGCGTGGAAACTGGAATACACACTGTGCATGTTGAATCAACACTCTGTGTAGTCCGATCTAGCACAGGTGAAACTATGTACAAGGAGAAGTCTTGTAACCATGTACACTAGATTACCATGTTGGTAACGAACTGACAAGGAAGTACATGCTGTGTTAGATTAATCTACATTCCATGTACTAAAAAATTTCGAAAGTACAGAAGACACGCCAAAGACCCCGGTGTGTACTTTGGATAAAGGGTGAAAACAAATACACACCATGTAATATAGCCTACATGCTGTGTACTTTCCAAAAATGGATTTTCACAAGGTTTCCCCCAATGTAAAAAGACTTGTACAAGGAATATAGATGAGAATAATCTCAAGGAAAATTAGAAAGGAATTTAAGATAAATAATTGATTAATTATAAGATCATAATTAATTGAATTCAAGCGCGACTTATCTTGAATAAAATAATGATTAAATGAATTTGAATACTAAATATGCATAAATGTCATTGCATGCTATGGATGACCATGAGCTATAACAAAGAACCTTGTGTGTGTATGGATTCATTTAAATTTATTTAATTTAAATTCATTGGCCTGCGAGCCTTCTTCCAAAAAAATATAGGGCATACATGCCCATATTTTCTTTAATATAAACCCCATGTAATGGAGGATCTCCCATGATAGAGGAGACGGTTCAAAATCCGAAGTTGAGGTGAAACCAACCCAAGAAGATACAAAGGTGGACAGGTAGGAGCTAAAAAACACGAAGTATTGGGTTCAGGGAGTTTTTTCCTAGGTCAGAGTTAGCTTATCATAACCCCTCTATAAGCTAACCAATATAAGCTCATGATCATGCCATCTTATTTTATTTTGGTCTGATTTCAAGGTTTATTTATTATGTATTTTCTGCCACGATCACATAGTTAATGAAATAAACAAGCATGCAAAGATGGAATAAAATAAAAAACATACTATGCGTAAACATTATCAGAACAAGGTTAATCACTTAATATTAAAAATCATGTGATAATGAGAAACTATTCATAAAGGATTAAAATCCATATGATACCATATTAAGTCATACCAAGCCTTCCTTTACATGATTATGGGAAAGACTCAATAAAACTACGTGTTTGACCAACCCTTGTTTGGACACTTACTTTTTTAAAGGAAGCGCTTATAAAATTTTTAGGTTGACTTAAACATTTTACATAAAGAGGAGTATACCTTTCAAGAATTGTTGTAAAATGGAGGCAAATGTTGAGGAAATCCATGTCAGGATTTCAAGATTGGGGAGTACACTCAATAGATCAAGGAACGGTAAGCTCACAGTTGGCGAAGACCTGCCTACCTAAATACCTTTAAATAGATTGACTAACCCATGTTGGGGTTATGCATAGGAAAGTATTGATCCTTGCCACTAGAATGTCATATAAACTAGGAATTCCAAGTTCAATGGTGGGGGCCATTGTGACATGATAAAATAGTGGGAGAATTAATAAATACATTTATTATTTTTCATAAAATTTAATCAAAAGGTATTGATTAATCTTCTCCTTTAATTTGTAGAATCAATATGACAAAATCGTCAACCACATTTTTTCTATGATCAATTCTAGAAAAAGACAATATCCTCACTGTCAGTAACTTTTATGAATGGTTTAGGCACCTTTGGGTTATCCTATTCCATGAAAGTATGTATTATGTGATGGATTCCTCACATCCTGATTGGCCTGCCCAAGGGGTGAGCAATGAAGATATCTTGATCTATGATCAACATTTTAAAGATGCACTAGACATTCAATGTTTGATGTTTTCATCAATGTATAGTGAGCTCATGAAGTCTCATGAAGACATGGATTTATATAGCATGCTCAAGCACCTCAGTGGTCTATACCAGGAGAGAGTAAGATAGGAAAGGTTTGAGATCTCCAAGTCTCTATTTCAGAGTATACTTGGAGTGGGTTCCCCAGCTGGACCTCATGTAGCCAAGATCATTTGATACATTGAGCGCTTGGAGGTTCTAGGGTTTAAACACTCCAAATAAATAGGTACTGATCTCATTCTTGCATCACTCCTCCAGATATTCTCTAACGTTTTTGAAAATTTTTTCATGAACAACATTGAGAAGTCTCTACCTGATCTTCATATCCTTATTTTCAAAGTGGACAATGATATGAAGCGTGAAAAATCTTTTGTCCTTATGGTGAATAAAAGGAAAAGGAAGGAAAAGATATTTAAGCCCAAAGCTTCATCAAGTCCTTCCAGGAAAAGAAATATCAAAGGGGAGGCAAAACAATAGAAGGTTGTTTGTTTCGCATGGGGCAAGAAGGGCCACTGGAAGAAAAATTGCACTGAGCCAAGGAAGCAAGAGGAAGAATTAGGTGCATTTGTTATCAAATGAAATCTATCTATTTATACTAATTGGGTATTAGATACGTCTTTTGGTTTTTACATCTTTATCCAAATACAATAACCAAGTAGATTCAGAAAGAGTGACCAAGGTGACGTGGATCCGCGAGCAGCCAACGGAGCAAGACTCGCTGTAGTAGTTGTCGTAGAATACCACTTCACATTGCCTACTGGGATGGTCCTGGTATTAAAAGTATGTTATTATGTACCTTATGTAACCAAAAAAATTATTTCAGCATCTAGATTAGATAATAATATATCCATCTTTAAGTTTGGAAATGAATGTTCCTACTTTTAAAAGGATAGACTTTTTTTGGAAGGGCACATTTATATAACAGCCATTATATGTTAGACTACACAAACCAACCAATGGAAATCGATGACAATTTTAATTCACATGAATCATACCACACCAAACTTTGGCATCACCAGCAAGGTCATGTCAATGAGAAACATTTGACAAAATTACATCAACATGGGTATTTAGATTCTATCAAACTAAAACCACTTGGTCTATGTCATGCATGACTACAAGGAAAAATGACCAAAGCGCAATTTAGTGGGAAAGGTGAGAGGGCTAAAGAGATTCTAGAATTAGTTCAAACAGATGCGTGTGGACTATTTCTAATTGAAGAAAGGGGTGCGTTCTTGTACTTCATAACATTTACTAATGATTTTAGTAAATACAGTTATATTTACATAATGAGGTATAAGTCAGATTCTTTTGATTGGTTCAAAGAATACAATAATTAAGCTGAGAACCAGCTTGGTAAGAAGATTAAGAATATCTTCTAGGATAGAGGAGGAGAATATCTTAATTAGGACTTCAATGATTTTTTATGGGAGTTTGGGATTCTATCTCAAATCACTTTTCCATACATTCCATAGTGGAATGGTGTAAGTCAAAGGAGGAACTACACCATGTTGGACATGATGAGATCAATGATGAATCATGCCAGTCTTCCATTATCCTTTTGGAGATATTAATTACAAACAACAACACATATACTAAACCAAGAACCAACTAAATCGATAAATGGTATTTTATACGAGTTATGGAGTGGATGCAAACCCATGTTATCAAATTTACATGTGTGGGGTAGCGAAGCATTTGTTAAGGCCTCTTCAGGTAACAAAATTTCACCCCAAGGCACAAAGTGTAGATTTATAGGATATCCCAAATAAAAAAGGGGATATTACCTATAAAGACCCTCAGATAAAACGGTTATAGTGGCAAGACACACCATATTCCTTGAGTGGGACCACATCTCCAAAAGAGATAGTGGGAGCGAGATAGACATCGATGAAGTCGAGGCTCAAGATACACAGGATTTGGTACAAGAACAGATTCCTCAAATCCCCTTGGAAGAACAATCTATTCCAAAGACATAAGAACTGCCTAAGAGCATGAGAGAGGTGAGAGAACCAGAATGTTAAGGTTTCTTATTACTAAGGATGGTGACCACTTATTGGTTGACAATGATGATCCTATTACCTAAATGGAATAAGATGAAGGCACAGTCATTACCAAGTGGCAAGAAGCTATGAATTTTGAAATAGATTCCATGAACCAAAACCAAGTCTAGATTTTGGTAGATCCTTGAGTTGATATAAAGGCTTTTGGTAATAAATGGGTATTCAATATGAAACTGGGCATGGAGGGACAAGTCAACACCTATATGGCATGACTAGTTGCAAAAGGTTTTAGATAGCATCAAGGAATTAACTATGATAAAACATTTTCACCAGCAGTGATGCTGAAATCCTTCAGAATCCTACTGGCCATTGTCACTTACCATGAATATGAAATTTTTAAAATGGATGTCAAAACAACATTCTTTAATGGGAACCTCCAAGAAGATGCCTACATGACACAAACTGATGGGTTTGTGACTCCAATGATTCTAACAAGGTATGCAAGTTATAGAAATCCATCTTTGGATTAAAACAAGCATAAAGGTCATGGAACATTCGTTTTGATGAAGCCATATCCGAATTTTTATTTGTTAATAATGAATGTGATCCTTGTGTCTATAAAAGGTTTAAAGGAAGTTTAGTAATTTTTCTAATAGTATATATTGATAACATATTACTAATAGGAAACGAAGTACCTGTCTTACACTCAGTTAAAGCATGGTTGGATAAATTCTTATTTATGAAAGTCATGGGCAAGACATTGTATATTCTTGGGATCAAGATCCATCGAGATAAATCCAAGAGAATGGTTGCCTTGAGTCAAAGTACATACACTGACAAGATACTGAAGAGATTATTATGGAATAGTCCAAGAAGGGATTGTTTCCAGTGTCACATGGCATTCATCTTTCCAAGAAAATGTGTACTCAGACACACGAGGAAATAAAGTAAATGGAAAGGATCCCTTACGCATTCACGATTGGGTCAGTCATGTATGTTATGCTATTTACAAAGATAGATGTTTCTTACACATTAAGTTCGGTAGAAAAATATAAATCTGATCTAGGAGACTGCCATTGGATGGAAGTCAAGACTATCATTAAGTATCTATGGAATACTAAGGATATGTCCCTAGTTTATGGAGGATATGAGGAACTAGTCATCAGAGGACATGTAGATGCTATTTTCCAGAATTTTCAAGATGACATGAAGTCGCAGACTAGATACATCTTCAGTTTGAATGGAGGTGTAGTGAGCTGGAAGAGCTCAAAGAAAGGTGTGGTCACAGATTCTACAGTAGAGTCTAAGTATATCAAAACTTCTTAAGTAGCTAAATAAGTATTATGGATGTGAAGATTCATCCAAGAGCTTCATGTAGTACCTAGTAGTAAAGATCTTATCACACTCTATTGTGATAATACTGCAGTGGTGGAACTTTCAAAAGAGCCAGGGTCACATCAACGAACAAAGAACATACTTAGAAAGTATAATCTATCAAGGGAGTTTTCTTAGAGAGGTGGAGTTGCAGTAAGTAGTATTTCCATTGAAGAAAACGTGGAGGACCCCTTGACTAAAGCATTTACTCAGCAGAAACCTGATCATCATGTGAGGTCGAGAAGACTAAAATTCGTAGGAAGTTTTCTCTAGTCCAAGGGAAAGTTTGTTAGAGTTGATTTCCTAAGAACCAACAGTTTATACTTTTATTACATCAATTTACACTTATTATATATTGTTCATTGTTCTGTATGACTA
This sequence comes from Viscum album, assembly GCA_963277665.1. NCBI lineage: Eukaryota > Viridiplantae > Streptophyta > Magnoliopsida > Santalales > Viscaceae > Viscum > Viscum album. The sequence goes on from CAUJRU010000197.1 coordinate 1,078,433, forward strand.
TAATATAATAATGTCCTGGAAAATTTGTTGCATTAATAAGGTCATAGTAGATCTCCGCTATGATGAGAAACATGAAATGATATAAAAATATTCATAAATAAAGTTCTATGGTCGGATGACATATTATGAAAGGACACATAGTATACAGACCGTCATGTGCGAGTACTCATAAGAAGATTAGACTCTATCTCATGGAGTTCACATTTGGTAATCTCCAAGATGGGAGATTATGAGAACTGACCCACTAGTAATAATCTGGCATGTCTTGGTTTCATCAAACATTTATATCTTTGAGCCTGTGTAATGGTCCTTAGGCTAAAATATTATCATTAACTCATTTAATGACTCACACACTTAGACTGGTTGACAAAAACCATCATGAAGACAGTTGGCGTGATGTAGGGTATGTTGGGTGCGTCACGAATGACATGTTGTTAATAGATAAGTCGAGGAAGAATTTGACCCTTCTATATTTATGGAATTAGATATCCCAGGACCTTTGATTGAAATATAACTGTTCTCAAAATTCCATTTCCATGGTATCATGACGTGTTTATTTCTGGATGTCAAAGAATGACTGATCAGACATATAGGTTTATGACACTACCATGAAACCAACATGATGAGATATTGAGACAAAAGTATTAAATTACATGGTATGTGTTCGTATGATGTGACATATCAATGTGGTATCAACTTCTTTTTCTAGGGTTCCTTGACCCGTTTCTAGACAGTAATCTTGGAGTTTAGGCAAGCCCACCTAATGCCAACGAGAAAGAGGCCTAGAGGGTCACACACTAAGTGTTTCCATGTATCTCAAGTAAAATAATGATTATTCCCATATGTGGTTCAATAATTATTCAAGGAATCCAAAATCATTATAATTATGGAGGAAAAATAAAATGAAAACATGATATATATGTCGTGCAGTTTTCATTTTGGAAAGGAAATGAAAAATGAGTACACACCCTGTATTAATTATTACATGTCTTGTAGTTTTTCCAGTCAGGATTTTGAAGAAATAATATCGTTTTATTAAATGATATTTATTATAATCAGCATGATATCTTTTCAAGGAATTAATGATTCAACATGGGGTTTTAAAGAAGAGTTATTGATATAAATAAAACTTATAACACGTTTAATTATTGTCATAACTCTATAACCTCAAACCTGATTATAAATATCCTCACAACCCCAACACTTTTCCCTAATCGTTTTGCACAAAAATTCAGGAGAATTATCTCAAGGCTGAAAGAACACCTTCCTCCGGGAATGCTCTTAATACCGAGAGAGATCCTAATCTATCGGATCAAGGCAATCTAAGGCAGAAAATGCAAGAAAAGGCTTCTCCACGCTAGCACCCGGAGATTCCTTTGGCGACATCCAGAGATACGTGGTGCACATGTGGATCACCGTGAGAGGAAATATACACTTGGATTCTGTGATGCAATTACGGATCACATCAGAATGTGATCATAAATATCAATGAAGAAATAATTCCATAAAAGGTACTTCTTGTCAATTAATTAAATTAATTATAATCAACCTGTGATGATACAATTTGTGGTTTCGGGGATATGCTTATTCTTTGTCTATTTCTATGATTTGATCTGTGGAGTCTGACATTTATCATCGTATTGATCCCGGATTGATCATTTCTAATGACAAGAAGTCAAGTGGGAACATCCACCAATGAGCTTCTGTTGCGCCCGAGACCTTCAATTTAATCATTATATATTTTTCATTTCACAAAACATTAAATGTATCTTTTGTTATATAAAATCACAAATTATGGATTTTTTTATACGCAACCACAATTCAATATAGCACTATAAGAAACACATATATTATATTAAAGTACACCTAACACTATTTTTGTCTTATGTTACACACAATACGGAGTCCCTTTGATAGATTGTGATAAATAAAGATCAATATTTTACCATATCATAATATAAAATTAATGTTATTATAAAAATATTCATAGAGCTTCCAAATATCCATTTGAATAAAATTTAATAATTATATTATCCAAATTATGAAAATATAATTTACACATGTATATAAAATTTAATGCCCCAACCCCAGAAGCCCAGAGTCAGTGCATTATTTTAATACATAGGCATGATTACAAGAATCATGTCCCATAGGATTGATCAGTTTAGCTACCTTGTAAAATAGATTACATTCAATAACATAACATTATAATTTATAAAATAAAATAAATCATAGATAATCCTTTGAGGAGAACATAATTACTTTAGCTTAACCATGAATATCAATCACAATTAACTTCTTGGCATCTTGGGAAAATAAAACATAAGAAAGGGGTGAGCTCAGATTCCTAGTAAGGATAAACAATATAACAGAATCTATCATAAATAATCATAAACTTTTATGGAAAGGTATAAAATTGAAACAAAATCCCATTAAACATAAGCGTCAACATAATATGGAAAAGATAAATCAAATAATTCAATATAGTTATTCACGTGGATATTCTTCTAGTCGAATAATCACACGTAACTTCAATAGAAAATCTCATAATGATGGAATACATAATTCCAAACATCTTAACCACAAAGTCAAGGCTTTGTGCCAAGACCATAAATGTAAATGTTGTTAATGCCTTATTCCAAGACTCTAGTTTGTGTCATGAGACCCACCGATGCATTGAGGGGCTATAGAGGGCCATGTCCATCACTTACTAAGACTAATGCATTCCTCATATGAAAAGGGTGAATCATAACATAATCATTCATATTAAAACTAGCATACGAAATGTCAATAACTTAACCATAACCCTTGAATGGTATTAAAATAGAACATTCATATTAAAACATATCATACCTCATTAAATATAATTAATATTATTTTATTATTATAATTCAACCTCAACATTGAATAATATTCAGTAAAAGATGTTGACATAGTTGCAAATGATCAGTAAAACTTTTTGAGAGAAATATCCCTTATAATAGAATCATTTAAAAGTCACACAATATATGTTGGAAATAATTTAAAATATATTTTTTAATCAATGTTTCCCATAAAAATTCGAATATTTTTAAAGGAATTAACATTTTAAAACAATCATGTCAATAAAAAATCCTTAAAATCATTTTAAATGTATGGACATTAATTAAATATGTCTAGAAAAATAAATATTTAAAACTTTTAAAATGATGATCTAGTTAAAGATAACATTCCATAAAACCATAAAATATTCCATTTGAAAACATTTTTATAAAACATGGATATGGATGATAAATATGTCCCAATAAATACTTACACATAAACAATATCTGATAATAATAAGATCGAGGAATTAACCTTTACCTTGTACATTCCATTAGTCAAGGGTATATATAACCTATTGTATAATAACCATAGTATGTTATTAAATTACACCAGAACCATATTCTTATTTATGATATCATATATGATTAATTTATGACTTTATACTAGCCATTTAATAATAATTTCCAAGTAACATTTCGTGTAATAATCGCTTCCTTTATCATATGTGTTTTAACTTCTTATTCTTGATCGTATCACATAGATCATGATTTATATACTTCCATAATATAAAACATTATTTATATATCATATATATTCAGAATATAAATATGTATAATAGATAGATATGGGAAATGGAATCACTGTTCATGGAAACGGTAGTTCATACGTACGCATGAACGTTGTTTCCATTTTAATATCCTATAGTATAGAAGTAAGTAAATGATATACATTTAACTACATAAATATATATTTTCTAGTTGAATTATTATTTCATATATCTCGTACATAATAAATATATACATATATATATCTTCTTTAATGGTGATTGTTGAAGATGAATCTCATTGCGTCGGGGAGACTGTAATCATTACATATGCACGAGTTACAATATAATTCTATTGATGGTGAAACGATATTTAATTGGATGGTATATTATATATATATATAAAATTACCCTCTTTTATTCATTATTAAAATAAATTATACTCATTATTATACCCATTCACATAATGTAGTGTTGAATAAAAAACTACACTATGACGTGGAGACGGTAACTCGTACATATGCATGCACGATGACTTTATCATTCAAAAGATGGATACAATAAGGAATATAATTGTAACATATTTATAATAAAATCTCAAAATTTTGAAGGTACTGGAATTATTATTTTAGTATGGTAAAAATAAAGATAGACGAAGTAGAATAAGAAAAGAACTTTGAAAGAGGCGATAAAATAATTATCTCTTCTTCAGGTGTTTCCTTTTGATTTGGACAAAAGGGATCCTTACGTTGATTTTATGCTCAAAGTAAGGCCTCTAGGTTGAATTTATGGAATTTGGGAGGGGATTCGGGATTGTTTTGGATGATCCAAATGGATTTGGATGTGTGAATTAAAAATAATGGGATGTTCCCTTTTATAAGAGAGGTGAGGGGCACATTAGAAAAAATTTTGACATATAAATTTATTATAAAATACCATTCGGTTTATAGAATCTCCAAATTGGGTTTTTTGAGTCTAAGATGGCAATGGGTCGAATTGATCTCAACTAATAAGTTTTATAAATGTTTAGGTCATCATATTAACCATATCTTTTAGATTTAACCCTCAGTTAAATATTTTATCTTTTACCATGTCTTATTGTATTTTTATAATACATGGTTAATATAGTTACCATAAAATTCCAATAGAATAAAAATCGATTCATTAATGACATATCTAACGTTAAAAAATTCATTTGGTAGAATATTATATTTATATGAATATTATATCATTTAATAAAATAGTATTTTCTTTAAAAACACATTTATGTCAATTTTGATACTATTTACTATTTGGTTTTTTCGAAAGTCATAACTACTTCATTCAATAAAAAAATACATTAAATTTACCCTAAAATGTCATATTCACCAATAAAATTATTGGATGGGATAAAAAGTTTCAATTTAAATTTATTTTAATATTTATAATATCAATTACATTTCCAAAACATGGAGAGGGATTAATTATGTATTTCTAGGTTTCTAGAACTATATTGGGATGAGCCCTCATATAGAGAGATATTGTTATATATTATGGATAATGAAAATTAAAATCAGATGAAAAGAATAATCTGATTAATTATTTTGAATTATATATAGTTCTCCATGCATTAAAAACATGGATCCCTATACATTTTGTGAAAATTTCACTATTTTAACTAACCATAAAAAACATAATACACATCTTTTCCTGATTTTAAATTAACCAAATAAAATGAAATTTTATGGAATACCTCAAAATGTTTAACATTTAATTAGTTTATAAATATTCAAAATGAAATTCAGTGGTTAATTAATAATTCATACATATTATAATAATGTTGTCTGAGAATCTTGGGATTAGTTGGAACTAATTAGGGTACTTATTAACATGCATGTGGAATGTACTAGATAGGATGATGTTATAGTTTTCTTTCTGGTCACCCTATTTCCATAACTAGTTGGGTGGGTTATGAATACCTAATGATTATATTATAGATTCCTTACCATTAGGTCAAGCCTTAATGGTTGGGAGACTATTGAGGTATGTACAAAAGATACAAATTCATAGATTTTCTTTTGATACAATATTATTGTTCTTTTTTCATTCCAATAACATATTTATTTTTTTTATCGCCAATCAAAGTGGGTTGTCTACCTAGTAATAAAAATACATAGAAGGTAATGACATACCATTTATTATGGTTGGGCATAAATTAGAATGTGACTAGTTCAATTACATAATTTATCACCTATAAACAGATATAGGTTAAACATCAATGGTTAGCTAGAATGTCAGATTAATTTCCCATAACTATATAGAAATTGTTATAATTTTCTTTTGATATTATTACTTGGATACCAAGAATGATTTGGAATCAAGACACCATTTAAATAGTTATAGACAAACTCACTTTGTTCACAAATATTACCCAAATAAAAAATTAGTAATACTATATATGAGTTATTGGACCTCAATATTCTAGTTTTGGGGAAATTTCATGGGGTGTGAGATTTTATAATCTCTAAATAAAAATAAATTTTCACCTCAAGGTTTTTGGGCTCTTTAATATAGTCCTTCAGAAAAAAGTAAACCATAGTCATGGAATACCATCAACAAAAGGATATGTCTCTAGAGAATACAATTTAGGTATCATTAGATATGATTAGATAACATGGAATATAGTTTTTTAGATAATGGTATGTTCATTTTAATTTCGTATATTATTTATATAAAAATTGTTATCAATGAATGGTTAATGTGGATTTTCTTGAAAATTGTTTGTCCAACCATGTCATTAGTCGTCTTTTTTGGTAAATACTCAAAAAAATCAATAGTTATACCTATCCTCTTGCAAGAAAACAATCAAGAAAATATATATGATTAGGAAATATAAAAAAAATCATAGATCCCTAAAAAACTTATATAGATTATCATCATATTCCTCTATATTTTTAAGGGGTAAATCATGTATTCATAAGAGTATCACTATAATTGGGGAATCACCATTTTGGTAAAAAATAGAAACTTGTTTATTAGTATGTTGGGATATTTAGGATTCTTGAGAAAATTGGTGAATTTTTTATTGTTTTTCTTTATCCCCTGATTCAACTCAGTTAAAAATTATATATGTATCACATATAAAAAAGTGAAGATCCAACTATGCCCATATAATTTTTTTTGGATCACATTACACATATGTTGAATGCCACATTTATTTAAAAATTTATTTGAATTATTAATATCCAATACAATATCTTTCAAGTAAAACATACCACATTATTGTGGGTGTTATAAATATTGTCAAAACAAAATAGGAAAATAGTAAATAGAAGACTGTTATTCTATAGAAAAAATATATCTATTCAAATTCAATATCAAATTTAACATTTTTGAGGATTTAAATACTAATTTTGGAGAGAATGTCACCCCCCCATTTGAAAAATATTAATACCTTTCATTAATTGTTAATCCGAGTTGAAGAAATTTTTCTATTTATATTATGGATTTTTTATTTCAATGGGTGGGTTTTTATTCATAAAGATTCTGAGGCTTTTTAGAATTTTAAATGAATTTTTAAGGACCCACAGTATGAATATATTTATGGGTAACCATATGGGATCCGTAGGTAGCCATGTGGGATAGAGGGTAGACCACGAAGCTATCCACTGGTTGAGCAATATTTATTGAAATAAGTATTGTAACCATGTGTCTATGGAAATTTTTAGGAAGGGTGGACTCATATGGTTTGTTCATGGTTTATAAGTTCATGCATCCATTTGTATTTTATAGTAACACATTCATGATTAGAAGATAGTTTTATAATCTATAAATCTTAACCATTTTACTCAAAAATAGTTTCTAGAAATATAATTTTTAACCCAATTTATCAACTAAGATTATGATATATTTTCTCCTGGATAAAAATCTAAAAAAGTGGATTCTTTTTCATAATTTTGGTGATTATATTCACTACTGATCTCAATCTATTGGAATCGGGGGAATTTTTCTTAGTAATAAAATATAAGCTTTATGTTTCTCCATCTCCATCCTTCTATTATATTATCACATTAGATAAAAACTACATCATGGGTTTTATACCTGCATCATTGGTTTAGGGAGTTTTATGTGTATTTCATTATGATTAGTCATACAAATGTAGTGAGAGCCCATTTATATAATTTTTTGATACAATTATTTAGCATCAACATGTTAGAGATATTTGGCATCTCTAGAATACTATATTAACTTATTCCATTAAAACATTTTATTTCTTATATTTTTTTAGTTCATGATGGAAAACATGTGTTATATTTTCTGGGGGTAATCCCACCTAAACTGTAATGTTTGAAACTATTGGTTTTGTGTGATTTCCAATATATATTTGATAAAATTAAATAATGGGTTTTCTATTTCATAGGAATAATTAGATGGTGTGAAAAATTGGCATATGGATAGTGGGAATGTGGTCACGATTCATATCATAGGACCTTGTTGTTTTATACTTTTCCATCAGTCTAAATTGGGGTACAATATAATGTACCAGCATACAATGATGTGACCCTAAGGTGATTTTTTTTCACATGATTTTTTATTATTCAATGGCCCTATTAAATGGGTCTTGCATTTGGGTTGATGATATAGCTCCCAAATAGTAGGGTTTTGTTCATTTAATGGGTGAGAGTGTTCACAATTTGGTGTGAATTATGGTGAAAGTTACCATCTATACATAAATATATATCATTTCCACTAGTTTCCATACTCATATATTAGTTTAGATAAAATGTGAGATATTTTTTTTTTAAATTTCATGTGTGGAGAGTATTATACGGTTTACTTCATGCTTGTATACTCACCCCACCACCCTCATATGATTCTTGATGTATACCAGCATATATTGTCAGGACCCGCCCCCTAGGGCCCATATCGTGACTACTCCAAGCCCGCCTTCTATAGGGAAGGGGTTGGTGACTAGAACTAGAGAGGCATATCCTTAAAATGGGGTGGCATTGACTTCAAAACTGTACAACACATAGTCCAAGAACACAACAAGATGCAACCGCGAAGTAAAATTGCATTAGTAAAAGTGTGTACTAAAAGTAAAGGGGCTAAAATACAAGCCCGACTAAAAAAACAACTATAATAGAAAAATAGATCCAGAGATCACTCGGAAAGGATTCCACCTGAAGGGGTAGGTATAGTCTTTTTCTGAACCTCCCCACATGAATCTCCACTGCTCTCCACTGTCAGGTCCTAGCTCGCCGAGTATCAGTCATGGTTTCCGGTCATATTCACTAGACACAGCAAGGTGCGGGTGAAGAAAGTGTACGGGTTAGTATAGAAATACATAGTAGGGACCCCGAGACCCCTGAATATCTCTCAGAATTCCACAAATTAAAACCACAACACTTGAACTCAATCATAAATTATAAATCAAAAGACATCTCAAACCAGGTATAAATTTTGTACTGAAGTTAAAATTATTAGTTGTTAAGCTATATCATCTTATTATTTCAAAAATTCTATTTTTGATCCACACAATATCGCTAGGTGTTGATCCACACAGGATCGGTAGGTGCTCATCCACACAAGATCGCTAGCTTCTGATCCACACAGGATCTCTAGGTTCTAATCCATAGGGGATTGCTAGCTACTAATCCCCATAGGATCGCCAGGTGCTTATCCACACATGATCTCTATGTGCTTATCTACAAAATATCGATATTCATTCTTCATGTCTCAGCCATCCACTGGATTCACATACATACTACGCTTGATTATTGTAGGATCGTATTTTCAATTCTTCAATCATATTTCTACTAGTACAATGTCCCAAGAAGTTGTAACCCATTGATCAGTCATCTCATAAGGGTTCTAACGCAATAGACGATGCGTCAATCAGACGCTCGGTCTGAGAGTTATAGGCATTTTATTACCGAGGGCCCAATTGGATTCGAGTACAATCCAACCCAGCCATACTCCAAAATTCTACAAAACTCAGTTGGAGTATCTCAAAAGGGTCATCTAATCCCAAGTATTCCAATGCCGCAGACGGTTCTTTGGTTCCCTTCACCGTGACTTTGAAGCTGCAGCCACCTCTTGTCGCGCGTGACGATGCGCCGCTCTCGGCCAACGTGGCCGATCGAGGGTTGGCCACCTTCTGTAGCATTTGCAGCTTGATGCCACGACTCCCCTATAGGGTATGAAATAGTGCACAACCATCTTCCTCCACATCTGACTGATTTCGGCTGCCACGGTCACCCGCCATGATAGCGGATCTTCCTCGGGTCACAAGGTGAGCTATGTTTGCCCGTTTTCCCTTCAGAAAGTGCATACAGGCCTCCCCAGATTTCTTCGTTGCTACATGCCTCCCTATTTTGAGGTACCTTCAAGTTTAGATATACACCCACAAATAACACAATGAGAAAAAAAGTTGCGGAGGGTCTGTTCCTTGTTCGTTTGACCCACACCCTCCGCGTTAGCATCATAACATGGGTGAGATTAATTCATCATCAAAATGGTGATATTAATTTATCTTCAAACTCTTATAATTAAATCATGAAAAAACCCCCTACCTTCTAAATGGAGGTGACATCAAAGTCATGGAGGGAGAAGAGTCCACACTTGATGAATCCACTGGCATTTTTCGATCCCGAATCGTTGTCATATAAGCTTTCATTCTTCATCGGTGGAAGATGTTGTGATACATTCCCAGAGGATCCATGCTTGATAAAGCCGTGTAAAAAACCCCAATTGGATATCCATTTAAATAGTGGGTGAGGGTGAGTAACACATCAAAAAAATTAATGATGTTAATTAATGAGTTTTCAATTAATAAATCTCTTAATTTTCAATGGTGTGGTTACGCAACTGAAGAGTCAAGCCATTAAATGGATTGAAAACCCATCAATCCCACCACAACCACTCAATAAGAGGTATGAAAATAAAATAAAAAAATTTATGTAATTTTATTATTTCATTAAAAGTTTTAAAAACTATTTTTTTTCACCCAACATACTGTGGTTGATGTTAAGCTTCCCTTAAGAAATTCTCAGCACTATGGGTTCAAAGGTGCCCTCATATTTTTAATCTGAGCACGAGTTAAAATTATAGAGAACACCACCTGTGAATTTACAAAACTCACCTTAAAAAAAGTTCAAAAATCCATCATGGGCACACTGGGCCTCGGAAATAAGAGCCTTAAATTTCCAAAGACTCATAATAATCGCAAATAATTTAAAAAAATTACTTGGAATTTTCCAAGTCATTACATTCTCCCCACCTTAGTTATTTTTGTCCCTAAAAGATATAACAAAACAGGGGAATCAATGGGGGTACTATGCACATATATGAGCCTCCCACTCTTAGGTTACCTCTTAGAGATTCTTGTGCTGCCAATAAACTCCCACCAAAGGAATCAACCTCCTTTGAAGGACCTGCTCCTGTAGATCCTCTATCTCCACCAGGAACTCCACAATCTTTTCCCCTTAGTCAATGTCCATCTCAGCCCAGTCGATAAGGCGTGATGAATAATGCTCTTACCTTCTCAGCTACGACACATGGAAAATATTATGCACCTTGTGCATCTGTGGGGGAATATCTTGAAGGTATGCCACCTTTACTACTCTACTGAGGATCTAGAATCTTTAACAAACCTCAGAAATAACATGTCACCCCATCAAAACCTATGTAATACTCATTGGGGTTAGACCCGTAGGAAGAAATGGTCTCCCTCCTCTAACTCTAAGGGTCTTTCTATCCTATTGGCATAAGACTTCTATCGGCTTGGTGCAATCTTTATCCTCTCCTGGATGATCTATACCTTCTTCCTGGTAGCATGTACCAACTCTAGACCCATAAGTGATGACTCTTCTGGGTCTATCCAACATAGTGGTGATCTACATGGTTACCCATATAGGGCCTCAAATGGATCCATGTCGATGGTGGAGTGATAACTATTGTTGTATGCGAACTCCACCAGTAGAATTTTTTCCTCATAACTACATCCAAAATCAAGTACACAAGTATGATGCATGTACTTGAGTGTATTTATGGTTCACTCCATCTGACCATTTGTTCAGAGGATGAAAGGAGGCGCTCAAGCATAGCTGAGCCCCAAATGCCTCCAGTAATCCCTTCCACAAGTAGGATGTAAAATGATCGTCGCGATCTGAGATGATTGTCGTTGGAAGCCCGTGGAGTTTTACAATCTCTTGTACATAGAGGTGTCCCAATAGCAATACTGATCACTAATCTCATATGGGTTGGAAGTGGGCCAACTTGGTGAGTCGGTCAACGATCACCCAGATGAAGTTGTGGCCCCTATACGTACTTCGTTACCCGGTCACGAAGTCCATGGATAAACCATCTCACTTCCACTACGGTACCACAAGTGGTTGGGCTAATCCTATTGGTACATGATGCATGCCCTTCACTTAATAACAAGGGAGGCATCGTGATACAAACTTCGCCATTGCTTTCATCATCCCTGGACACTATTACTGATGCTAGAGGTCTTGGTATATCTTCATCACACCAGGATGTACCGCCAAAGGGGATATATGGAACTCGCTCAACACATCCTCTTATAGTTTCATTAGTACCATGGTGTGTCCTCTGAAGAGGATATCATGCTTTACACCTTTATAAAATCCATAAGGAGCATGTCCTGAGGATATCTGAGCACATCAGGCCTCAAAGACAATGTCTCCAAGATGTGCATCCCTGATTCACTGAAGGAGTGGGAGAGTAACCATCATAGACCATAGGTAAGCTTCTTCATCAATATCCATGAAGGACATCTACAACACAACTATCTGATTTGTCACCTCACTTAGTAATTGTAGACCAATCCTCCTACTGAGTGTGTTTGTAACAACCTTCACAATCCTAGGAGTATAGACTATATCAAAATCAATGTCCAAGTAGAACTCCAACCGTCACCATTTTCTTAGGTTGAGGCCCTTCTGTGAGAAGACATAACTAAGGCTCTTATGATTAAAGTAAATAGTAAACTATTCACCAATTAGGTAGTGTCACTACATCATCAGTGGAAAGTCAACTACTAATAACTCCAGGTCAAGTGTAGAATAGTTTTTCTCATGTTGTCTCAATTTCCATGAGCCATAGGCGATCAACGCTCACTCCTGCATTAGGAAACAGCCTAGTCCGGTCCCTAGTGATTCGCAGTAAACTAAATTCCCAACACCCGCTTCTGGTAGCCTGAAGATGGGAGCACATTTTATTCTTTGTCTCATCTCATGACCACTCTACTAGAATCTGTCCATTCACATGAAGAGATGTCCCTTCTTTGTCATAGCGGAAAAGAGTTTTTACACTCTGGAAAAGTCAGGTATGAATCTCTGGTAGTACCCATCCAATCCCACGAAACACCGCACCTCGGTCATACTCCTGGGTGGCTCCCAAGAAATCATTTTCTCAATCATCACCAAATCCACTAAAACTCCAGCTCTTGAGATAACATTCCCTAGTAAGTGGACATACTGTATCCAAAAATATCACTTCAAGAGAATATTATAAAGATGGTTTTCTCATAATGTTTCCAAAACTATCTATAGTTGTGTGGCATGATCCTCCACCAACGCCGAGTATATCAAGATTTCGTCAATGAAGACCAACATGAAGAGATTGAGGTAATTCTAGAAGATATTGTTCATGATCCCCATGAACACTTCAAGAGAGTTGGCCACATTGAAGGGAATCACTAAGGACTCATAATGGTATACCAACATCTGAAAAGATATCTTCGGTATGTCCTCATCTCATACCCTGAGCTGATGATAGCCTGATATGAGTTCGATCTTCAAAAACCATCAATCTCCATTAAGCTAGTCGTAGAGATCATAAATACTTAGGAGTGGATAATTTTTTTCATGGTCCCCTAGTTCAGGTGCCAATAGTTCACACAAAGCCTTATAATTCCATTTTCCTTCTTGGCAGAAAAAACCAGGGATGCCCATGGAGAAACACTGGACCTTATGAAACCCCTCTTCTGCAAGCCCTCCAACAGTACCCATAATTAATGAAGCTCTTCGGGGGAATTTGATATGCTATCATAGATATCGGTGTCGTCCTAGGGTATATGTCAATGTAGAATTCTAACTCTCTATGATGAGGTAGTCCCAAAATATCATTAGGAAAGTCATCAGCATACTGATCCACCACTATAGGATAACTCGGACTTCAACCATAAAATTCTCTGAGGGTAAGGCTATCCAACTGACGAGTGATCAACAGAAACCTCCTCTGAGTAAGTCCATATTGTGTTGAAAAATTACCCTTCTCACCGATGAAAGAAAATGTGATCCCATCCTCATGGACACACCAATATTTTTACCTAAAATAGTCAATCTCAGTATGGACTATGGATAGCTATTCCGTACCCAATATGCTGTCGTAAGGCCTCGATACTACAACTAAATGATCATATTCGAAGCTACCACCTCCTAGAGTGAGCTCACACTGTCTGCACCAGTGTGTGATCATCGAATCTTCTCACACAGGAGTCTTGAATCGTAACGATCAATCCAAAGACTCCATTGGAATCTCCGAGCTCTGAACGAGTGTCATGGAAAAAAAATAAGAGTGAAGCATGTGTCTATAAGAACTGAAACTAGGGTGGAATAGATGTAGAACATACCTCTAATCTTCTCTGGAGTGCCGTGGTCATAGGCCTTATCTACCTTAAGCTAACCTCATCCCTGTCCTCCAGCTCTCAATGGTCGGGGTGGACAACCTTGGGGTGGTGGTGGTAGAGCCTCAAACTGTCGTCCACCACTTGTTGCACGACCTCCTCCTCTGCCTCATATTCTTCCCTACAGACCCCCTATCATGATACTCATCCACTACATATGTGGTCCGTTGGTTATCTGCTGATCATCTATGTGGGGAGTCAGACAGTCTCGAGCCATGTGTCCATATCCACCACAAGAGTAACAAACTATAGTCCTTAGAAGAACTCCTCTTCCTCGCGAGCTCGACGCCTCTGACCCTGCGTCCTGGGTCTTCCACCGAATGTTCTGGACTACTTGAACCTCTTTGTCATCCACCTACTACCTTCTATAGATGACTCAACTACCTGTTGTCTAGTGGAGGATCTCAACGTAGGTGCATGCTCAACTAAGAATCCCTCCACCAATAATGCTGGCTAGAGCGGCCTAGACTATGTCAGTATGTTGAGAGATTTCATCGACTCTATGATCTCCCACTAGAGACCATGCTCAAAAGTCCGTGCCTTGAGAAATGGGTCTCGTACCATGTAGGTGGAGTAGCAAGAAAGGTTTGTGAATCTCACCAAGTACTGGGCCACTAATAGGCTGACCTGCTGTAAGTGCAGATACTCCTAGATACACACTGAGTGTAAAGCTGCTGGTACAAACTCCACCCTAAAGAGGGAATCAAAGTCTAATCAAAAGAGTGTCACCTCCTAATTCATATGAATAATCAGACTCCACCATCTCCTTGTTTTGCACTAGAAGAGGCTAGCAACTAGGATCACCATTTGCTCTGCTGGAGTCTCATCTAACTGAAGAACCCATACCACAACCTCCAGCCAGTCCTTGGATGCATGGGTATCTGTCTCTCCTAGAAACCTCAGAGGCCTCGATCTCTGAAAATCATGAAACATGCTCAGTCGGTGTGCATGGTCTTCCAATGGTGCTGGTTGAAACTGTTACCCACTAAGTAGGGGTGTTGCTAGTATACCACATAAAGGTGCCAACACATTAAGAGGTCCCTACAACGAAGCATCATCGCTCAGTGGGCCATCATCATTTTCTCTGTTTGGAATCTTGGATGTAAATCTATGCGGAAACATCATGAAGGTAAACAGGTGTTCCACAATCAATAAGTTATAATTGGTGACCAAACTCAAAAGAGATCAAAAGTAAAAGATTTCTAAAACACACGCAATTAGTGTTTTTGTGTACTGAGTCAGAAATCAGAATTCAGGGTCATAGTGTATGGATACATTGACCGCAACACCAATACAAGAATCCCAAACTAAAAGCTACACTCAAAACTCTTAATGCTATTTCTTCATTTGAAAGATCAATGTCAAATTTTTACGGTAGAACCGACTCCTCTGATACCACCTTTCCATAACCTGTCCCCTGAGGCCCATGTTGAGGCTACCCCAAGCCTGCCTTCCATTGGCTAAGGGTTGGAAACTAGCACCGAAAAGGAGTATCCCTAAAATGGGAAGACATTACCTTTAAACATGTAAAGCACACAGTCTAGGAACACAAAAAGATGCAACCATGAAGTAAAAATGCAGTAGTAAAAGTTTGTATTGAAAGTAAAGGGGCCAGAATACAAGCCCAACTGAAAGAAAAACAACTATAACAGAAAAATAGCTCCAGAGATTACTCACTAAGGATCCCACCTGAAAGGGTATATATAGCCTGTCTCTGCAGCTCTCCACATCAATCGTCACTGCTTTCCACCGTCAGGTCCTAGATATCTGAGTCTCAGTTAAGGCTTTCCATCATCTTCACAAGACACAACAAGGTGTGGGAAATTCCCATTTAGGGGTGGGTAGAAAATACCTAGTAGGGACCTTGAGACCCCCGAAGGTCTCTTTGAATTCAACAAATGAAATCCACACAGCTTGATCTCAATCACAAAGCTCCATGAAAAAGTCTCCACTCAAAAAAGTTATAACATATGTATAGAAGTACAGGTGATTAGTCATAAATCTAGATCATATTATTCTTTCATGGGTTCTGCTGCGGATCCCCATTGGATCACTCGGTGCTGATCCACACAAGATTACTCGGTTTTGATCCCCACATGATCTCTAGGAGGTGATCCCACACGATCGCTAGGTGCTGATCAACATAGGATCTTAAGGTGGAGATACAGACAAGATCGCTATGTACAAATCTGCACAAGATTTCTAGCTACTAATACATAAAGGATTTCAAGGTGCTGATCCACACATGATCTCTAGGTTCTGATCCACACCGGATTGCAATGTGATGATCCACATAGGATCACTATTCATTCTTCACGTCTCAGCTAGCCTCTAGATTCCCATATATAGTATGATTGATTTAGGGAGGACCAACTCCTCAATCCATCGATCATATTTCAATGGGAATGAAGTCCCATGAATAAGTAACACAATGATCTATCATTTCATAAGGGTTCCAACACAATAGACAATGCATAAATCGGATGCTCGGTATGAGAGTTATAGGCATTTTAGTGTCGAATGCCCAGTTGGATTCGGGTATGATCCAACCCAGTACTTACTCCAACTTTCTTTGATACCCAGTTAGACTATCTGAAAAGGACCTTCTTATACCAAGGATTAAAACACCTTATATAGTTCGTCAAATAGACGTCTAGTTTGTATGATACTTTGTTTTAAACATACCTAGACCGAAGCGGGTCTGGGTCCGGTTTGGCCCGGTCGGACCGACCCGACCCAGTCAGACCCATTTAGACCGACCCAACCAGCCAATCTTGGGTCAACCTAACCCTATCTAGGTCAACCTGACCTGGCCTGGACCTGACCTCCCGGGCTGGCACGAGTGGGCTGGGCGGCGGGCTCGGCCCTCTAGGCCACAGATCGACCCTGCCAACATCGGTTGGGTGTGGTCTACCAGGTGGCCCGACCCGATGGCCGGTGTTGTCTGCCAGCCGGTTGACCGAGCGGGGGTCGCTCCCCTTCTTGAATGGATAATCTATTAGTGTGGTGAAATCGGCAGTGCGGCATGGAATTACCTTTTCTAGAAGTGGGTCCCGTGGGGTGCGGGTCCCCTTCATCGTGGATTTGAACCCGCGACCACCTCACGCGGTGCGCGACGGTGAGCAGCTCTCTGCCAATGTAGTTAGAAGAGGGTTGGCTATCATGGCTCCCCTCCATGGCATACGACGGTGCATTGACTGGAACCTCTACGACCTGTTGTTGTCATCTGCTGTCGACGCCTCCGCGCCGACTGATCTCTTGTGGGCTACTGGGTGAGCTCCAGTGGTCTGTTTTTCCTTCTGAAAGTGCATACTAGCCTCTCGGGATTCCACCGGCACTATGTGCCTCCTAGTTTCAAGTTACCTTCATGTTGAGAAATCTTCCGCTGAAGAACGAAATGAGAAAAACAAGAGGTCGAGGGTCTGGGCCTTGTTCATTTGGCCCGTGCCCCCTAGGTTATCATCATAACAAGGGTGAGATTAATTCATCATAACAAGGGTGAGATTAATTCATCTTCAAAATATTAGAACTAAATGAAGACAAAAACGTCCTACCTCGTAAATGGATGTGACGTCACGGTCGTGGAGGGAGTAGAGTCCTCTCTTGATGAAGCCGCTGACATTTATCGATCTCAGATCATTGCTATCTAAGCTTCTGTTCTTCTTTGGTGGAATATGTCACGATACTTTTCCAGAGGTTCCTCACATGAGAATGTTGTGTCAAAAACCCAAACTAGACCCCCATTTAAATAGAGGGGGTGGGTGAGTAACGCATCGAAAGAGTTAATGAGGTTCATTAATGAGTTTTTAATTAATAAACCACTTAATTTCCAACAGTGTGGTTACATAACTGAAGATTAAATCCATTAAATGTATTGACAACCCATCGGTCCCACCACCACCACTCAACATGATATAGGATAATAAAATAGCAATATTTATATTATTTTACTATTTCTTTAAAAGTCACAAAAACTAACTTTTTCACCCGACCTACTGTTGTCGATGTTAAGCCTCCCTTAAGAAAATATCAGTGGTATGGATTCAATGATGCCCTCATATTTTTAATCCATGCATTGGTTAAAAAATATAGAAAATGTCGCCCACGCATTTGTTGAATGTACCTTAAAAATGTTCAAAATTCATGCAGGGCACACCGGGCCTCATAATCAAGCGTCTCCGATTTTCAAAAACTCATAATAATCCCAAATAATTAAAAAAATTACATGGAATTTTATGGTTCCTTACATGTATTTTATCATGATACAGATAAGAGGAAGTTCTATTAGTTTTCAAGAAGATCATCTTGATGTTAAAGTTTATCTTAATGGGAAATGGATAATAGAGATGGTAAAGGGGTGGAACTTGGGGTTGTTATGTATTTGTCTACATAGTGTATTATTTAGATATCTACTTTTTAAACTAATGTGGTGTACTTTTCACTATTCCCCCTTTGATTATATTCATGTTGTATTTTTTGGATTTTGTTTTTTATCATGCCTCATGTAATGTTATTCAATTACTATACATCTATCATAGGTTGTGATGTGTGAACATGTACACCCACCAAACTAGGACATTATACCCTTAGAATTTAAATATATTCTTTGGAAACAATGGTAATCGGCTAAGGTTGCTTGAATTTTGGACCTACCCAATCTAATGGGTTTGGATTAGTATATTAGATGAAAATTTCCAGTTAACCATAAAAATTTTATACCCTTACTAAAAAACAAATATAATTTCACTTAAGGTTACTTTAATATCATTCCCCTCTACTAAAATGTAGTTGGACAAGTATGTTGCTTAAAAATATATAAATAACTATAAAAATTTTATACCATCACATTTAAATATACATCCATGAACCAAGTTTCTGAACTATTATTAATCATCCCTTCCTTTTGAAATTTTATAAAAAATGTGATACCAAAACTTTCTTTAGTCATTAAATGTTTTCAAAATATCATTGGAAACCCATAACTATCAATGTATATGATGTTAAAGAGATTATATTTAATTTATAATAAATAATTCATATAACTGACTATGTGATTTTCTAAGAGAATCATACACAATTCTCTATTTAGATTTGGGTGGTATTATTAAACGATGATGTTTATCAATGCACTCCCCACCAAATGTAAAATCAAATAGTAAAATTTAGGAAATTTAATTTTTAAATTATGTTTTAAAACATCATCCATATAATTAGAATATAATGAAACGAAAAGGGAATTATCATCCAATTCAAAAGTAATAATTTAATTTTCTTAATTATCTAAATCTCAATCAACCACATACTGAGAGTATTTTATTAAATGCATCCTAGATAAAATTTTTGTTGCATTTTGATGAATTGTAGGATACAAACTAGTTAAATCTTAGCAATCCTCATTTTCTAAGACCCATTTTGATGATGTTTCTTCTGTAGCACTCGAAATATTTTTTTCTTTTGTAAAATTCCTTATATTATACATATATTCTCTTTAAAAATATGTTTAAATCTTCCAAAATAATTGAATATACTATTATATTGGTTTTATCATATGAAATTCATAGAAAATAACATCTGTAGAATTCTTCAATTTAACACTTCACATGATTTATCATATCTTTATTTTTATCCAAATTCCTATTTATGAATTTATTGATAAGAAAATATCATTGTTTTAGACATACTTCCTATATTATTACATGTCTATGAAAACAAATTATCTCTAAAATCCATGTCATCATTATTGAAATTATTTTTTAAGACTTAAGAAATATCCCTTGATATAGTAGCTCTGGAGTTTTCATTATAAAATTATACTCTATTATTCCTCATGATTTTCTATATATTTATTCAATTCATTATCATATTCCGTGAATGATTTTTTGTGACCATCAAGACAAAACTATGTAGGATCTTTGATTTCAAATATATTTTTCTTATCTGATTCCCATTCTTTAGAAAGAATATCATTGATCTTCAAAAAGAATTTATTATCTATCATTTATTTTTCCCAAGGTTTTTAATGTTATTCACCATAGTTATAATCCACTAATTCATTATTTGAATTGATTCTTCATTAATAAAATAAAATTCCATAATGTCATTTCTTAGTATAACTAAACTATCTTCTAGATTTTATTTCCTATGATTAATTCCTGGTTCCTCTATATTCTATTGGATATCCTATAAGAATAAATAAGAGTATTGATATTCTAAATTATAGAATGAAAAATATTATTCAATAATTTATAATTTCTTGAATAGTCAAAATCCCCTACTTGCGAGAAATTTATAATTTATATATTTGAATTATTATAATTTATTACGATAACATGATAATAACTTCCCAAATTGTAATAATAAACATATTTATTATGTCTGAATAATATTAATAACCATCTCCATCAAATATAATTTGATTAATACAATTTAAATTCATTAATATTTCCATATTTATATTTCTTAACATAAAAAAATATCTAGTCTAATAAAAATTAGAGTAATAAATATACATAATTTCTATAATTTAAAATTTAACCACGTATAGCAACTTAAAACGAAAGGTAAATTTCTAGTTTTACAAAATGATAAAAAATACCCATTTTCTGATGTAATGTATATAATACATAATTTTATAAACATTACATAGTAAGAATGGTCAAATATAATGTAATAACATAATTTAGAAGATACAAATTAACAAAATTAGACAAATTTAATGGAACTAATAGAATAAAAGAGTAAAATTGACTTAACCGAACAATGAGGCTCTATATTCCAATCTATAAAACATTAAATATGTCTTATTAAAATATATATCCATTTTTAAATACCCTTATATTCTCCTATTTTACCCTAATGTAGAAAGAGGAAATATCCTTTATATGTAACTACCATGTTCTTAAATGGAACATCTTCTATCCTAGGATAGAAATATCTTATTCTTAAACTATTTATTTTTCAATATAGTAAATAAAAAATCCATACCTTAAGAATTCCATTATTTTAGGATCTACATCCCATGTTCCTACCATGTAAGTTTTTTTGATCATGTATGATCTAATGTAGTGAAATTATAAAGTCAGATAATTTATTTCACATAATTAAATCACAATATAATCACATTGATCACATTGAAAACACCAACAAAAGGATTCTCTCCATCACTATGATAGTAAACATCTCCCTAACATTAGTTTTTTGTCTCCTAATTAATAAATACATGGAACTTGATTTATAGAACATTGTTGAAAAAACATCAAACCTATTATCTATGTTATTTAGGATCACAACTATCAATATAACTATATTATATTCTCTATCATGTTCGTTTGATTAAATAAGGGTTTTAGTGTTTTTCAATATGCTTAAAATTGAAAAGGATTAGGTTTAGTTGACTATTAAATAATGAAAACGAAGATATAAATATTCTAACACATAGAACATAATTTATGTAAATATGAAATGAACTTATTTTTCTATTCATCAAGACAAGGATCTAACAATATTCACTTTATAAACTAAATCAAGATCAATTTGTGGAAGTGTAAGGAAAATTGGAATGAATTTATAGATAAATGTATCATTTTAGATATAAGTCTTGTAATTTTTTTCATATGTATAATAAAATCGATTTTTTCTATAATTATCTATATAATATTAAATATACATTCTTAATAAGTTTTTTTTATTGTTTTATAAAAATTAGTTGTAATATTATTTACAAATTATCGTAGGCCATGAACTTTTCCACCTTAAAATTGTAGATGATTGAACTAAATGGTTTGAGATATCATTAAAATTATACCAAAATATAACAAGGAATGTTTGAGTGTTTCCACTGGTTATTAACACACTATACTGTGGTCTATCTCATTTAGAACTCAAAACTAAAATCCATAATTCCATGATTATAATCTCTATAATTTCTCAGCCAAAATAGATTAAATTTATAAAAAATTATTTGATTAGTTTATTGTTCTTGTGTAAACCCTAAAAGGTTTGTAAAATCCTTATAAATTCATTATCTATCCTTGTTAGAAATCCAATTTCATTTTTTTGGGTTTCTCCATTTACCTTTGTAACCACCTTCTTAAATCCTTCGAATACACCAAGGGAAATCAATGAATCAGAATTAAGAAGAGAAAAACCATTATTAGAGTGAAGTTTTACATATATGTGGTAATAAAACAATGAATAAATATCATTTAATTCCTCTTGATGAAGGTATAATAGACGGGGTAGTCTTTGGGTTCAAAATAATTTAAATAGAGGTTAAATAATTATGATAGATGGATTTTTGAGTTAATATTTAATTTATTTTAATCCAAATTATATTATTCAATGTTTTATAAGATTTTTAAATTAATTTCTTTATGGTATTATCCATTTATGGCACCAATAAGAGTTTATATACCCACCAACAATGTTTATAAACCATTCCATAAACCATTAATGATTAAAAAAATCTTTTCAATTGTATTTTCCATTAGGAATCACTATATACCTCTCTAATTATTAATAAATAATCATTAAAGGTATTTATTCTATTTCTTAACTCAAAACCCATAAGGTTAAACATTAAATTACATTAAACTAACTAATTATATGATGTGTTTTTATCATTATAATTTCATTTAACATAAATTGGGGAACCCAATTTATTTCAATTTCCCAGCCATAATTACTTTTAACCCATTTTTTATAAAACAAAACTAATATATATCCCCATAATTATTTATTGAATGTGATTTGATATCAACATCTTAACACCATTCTTATATAATATTATGTTAGCACCATTTCAAAACCTATTGGATACACATGGATCTCCCCTTCAAAATAATGCATTTTTTCTTATCAATTCATAAAAATAAACTCTACTACTTTTTAAAACAATAAAGTGACATAAAATAGTCACAAATGTGTTCCCATATCTAAATAATTTATAAAAACATTAAAATTTTAAAAAAAATTAAATAGGGTTTACAAATTTAATTGTTGGTTGAAATAGAAATTTAGAAATTCCCTCTCAACAATGAATTTTTCAAACAATTTTCAAAAAATATATAATGTATTATAAATTCACAACCATATTTTTTAAACCCAAAAAATAATTTAATGGGACTATTTATAATTTTTGGTATAAATAGTTTGAAACCCACAATCCAATTTTTATCCTCACAAAATGTTATGAAACTGTATACAAACCATGTTACAATGGAAAAAAATGTACCAATATTTTGAAATTATAGGTTTTTTATAAATTTTATTATTTATGTCCCCAAACAACCAAAATTCCCTTATTGATTTTCAGAATATCTAATCATGGAAATTTTTAATCATTATAATTAGTTATCAATATGTATTTATAAAATTTCAAAACATATTATTATATTTCACATATATTTAACTTGAAAATCATTAATCTAATAAATAATTAGTATAATTAATATATATCTTATTATGGGCTATATAAAAAATTATAGATCTAGGAACAATAAATCAAATCATGAATCAGATTTTGAATTCAAAAGGATAGATATTAAATTTTCCCTACCTTACGACACTAATATGCATGGGATTTTCACTTGATTACTTGATTTTAATGAAACTAAAAACTCCTTTTTTTTTAAAATTACATCTTCATGGACAAATAAAAAAGTACTTTATTTCCAATTCTAAAATATCCAACATATCTCAATATATAAAAAAACAATAATTAACAAAAAACCTCATAATAAAACCATATATCCTAATAAAAGACAAACCAGTGTAGTATTATATCATTCATAATAATTTAAATTTTAACTAACCATGAAAAAAATATCAATATATTAAAATACACATCAACAAAATTTAAATAAAAAATAAAAAATATCCATTTTTTAAAATATAATCAATGGATACAAGTACTGATTTAAAAAAACATTTTAAAATAAAATTCTATAGAAAACGTATATAAAATCCCTATAAATAATATAATCATTTTCATAATAAAAAATTTAAAAATATTTTTTATAACAAAATTTTCAATTAAAATCAAAACCAATATTACTAATTATATGTAGCATCCAAATAACTTTCAAAATTATAATTTGAGAAACATTCACCAAATTCATTATAAAAATTTCATTTTTTCGAAACATAGTTATATATACTACGCAAATTCTTCTAACACATATAAAAGGAATAAAAATTTCGGTTTTCAATGGTTGTTTAATTATAAGTATACCTAAAAAAATTTAATTTTTAGTTCAAATACTAAACCATATAAAAGAATGTAATATTGATGTTTAAAATATTTTACACCCAAACATGTATTCAAATTGGATATTTAAGAATAATACATTTTCAAAATATTTTTGTGTTAAATAATGGTTTTAGTTTTTCTATACATCGATTACATCTATAAAAATACATCCTCATTCTTATTAAATTTAAATTTAAATCAAAAAATGTTATAATAAAAAAACATTAAAAGATAACATGAGATTTTTTAAGAATTAAAACGAACATATCAAATATATTAAAAATTTGTGATAGTAACATGAATTTATCTAATATAAAAAATTTATTTAAAAAAACTAAAAATCGGAATTAATTAATTTTTCTTAAACAAAAAAACAATAATTAAAACAAAAAATTATAATTCTAAAAAAATATAAAACCACAAAATTTAAAAATGATACAATTTTTGTAAAAAATTATTAGAACATAATAATGATAATTAGAAAAATTTAATTAGAAAAAACTTCAAAAATATTCTTCAAATAAAATAAACATTCTATATTTTTTAAAACATATCCCATTGATAATAATACCTTTGTTATTAACATTTAAAATACTTCTAAATTGATATCAATTCATAGAAATGTATCCTATAATTGTTTATGGAATAGTTTAGAAACCATCAGAAAAATATTTTTAATTCACTATCAATATTTAGTATCCTATAATATTTTTAGATACAACAAAGTGGATTACAAACCATTCATGGATTAAAACTCATTTTCTCTTCTATTTACATGCTAAATTCACTAGAAACCAACTTTCTTCCCAAAAAACATGTCCTTAACATCATTATTAGCCTCACTTTATGTTTTATTATATTTCTTTTCCATATGTCAACAATAATGATTTCACACACCTATATTTAAAAAAAATTCAAAATTAAATAGTATATAGGACACACAACCCTAAGATTAAAGGATAAATTTTCATATTATTAAAATATTATTATTCAAACATTACTGTTAAAACCAGTCTACAAAATTTATTTGGAATGGATAATATTATGCACTTTATGCAGTATATAAAAATTCTATAACCAATACAAATGTATTTATATATTCTGTGGAAATAAACACTAAATTTTTCATAAAATGATTATTCTAAAAAATATTATTATTTATTATTGTGGGAAAATAATATAATTAATTTGTAAATTATTTATAAGTATTATATTATAAAATCAACATCATTTTTTTAATTTATAATATCAATTTTAACCTAGGGTGAAATGTTTCGATTTTTCGAAAAATATTTCATTTTCAGTGAATAGTTAAAAAATGAATTTTATAAAACTGTCATTTATTCTAATAAATTTGTTATTTTAAAATTTAAATTTTTTAATTTAATTAAATTTAAATTTATCTTAAGTAAAATTAAGTTATATGTAATCCAATTAATTAAATATAAAATAACATAATACATGATATGATTATAATTTGTTTTATTTATAAAACTCATTTTTTATGAAAATTATTTTAAGGTAAACCATTTACCTCAATTTAATTAATTAAAATGACCCCGAATGAAGAATATAACATACATATTTCTAAAGGTAACCAAATTAATAGAATAGATATTTTTCAAACATGGATTTAATGGAATGTTGTTACTAGTTTTCTAAAATCCAAGGCAATCCAATGTTTGTAGATTTCTTGTTTTTCTACTCCTAGGTCCTCCCCTCTTGAGGGAGTCAGCCTTGTGTGAGAAGAATCCCTCATAATTCATAACAACAGGACCCATTAAACCTTGAACTTTTTCTTCTTCTATATACATCTGATATTTTTCTATACTTTCATTGAATAAAAGAAATAAATAATATTTCATTATGGAAAAAATATTTCCATCGAGCTTGGGAGAAATATTTTAAATTAAATTTCCACACATATATGAATCAAATATAATAAAATAGATTAATTATTTTGAATCAAAATAATTTATATTATATAATTACATTAAATTAATTTTTTTATAATGAATAGTACATTTGAAAATAGTTACCATGGTAAAAAAATTAAAATGGAACATTTGAGTAACCATAGAGGTAAATATGATAACATGATTAAAAAATATTTAATTTTTTTATAAAGGATTATTTTTGGAATTAAATATTCTCCACTCTTTAATCTATAAAATTAGGAGGCACATGTCTTTAGAATGACAAAAAATTATGAAATTTTTTGGGTATTTACAAGAATCTCACTCCTCCTCCCTTATAAAAGGGCACCCCATACCCTCTCTAGAAAACACTTCCAAAACCCATTGGTTACAAAAATAAATACCCAAATCACATACTTAATTATGTCCCCTTATCCAATAATACATTTTTATCACAAATCCAATCTATTGATGTTTTAGGTATAATTCTAAAGTGGTGGTTCGAAGAATATGTATCATTCTTAACTGAGTATCCTAGTTTCCTTTATTATTATTCATACATGATATATTAATGAGTTATATTGATATAAAAACCTAAATATATACCATAAAATAATATTTTATCATTTTAATTGAATAACCTAAATCAATCTCTGCTTTCATATAATGGGAAACGAATACATTGTTCATGTGTATAGTAGACCACCGCCTTGCGAACCTATGTAATTCTCATTTGATCATCACCTCTCATGATAGTTTATGAGTGTTTATTTATTTATTATATATTTTATTCCTAAAATAATTATAATATTATAAAATTAATACATCATATAAGTTCTTTCCATATAATAAATGAAAATTGATAACATCATTTGTGTGTATGTATGACTGTTTCCATAGAAAGCGATGTGAATCATTTTTTTAATCACATCACGTGGATGATATATATAATTTTATTTAAATATATAATATATTTTTAATATAACTATTAATATATAAATATAAAAAAATACAAACATTATTTTCATCATGATCATCAAAAAATGAAAATTTTAACCAGGTGTATATAAGACCTACTATCGCCACAGTTGTATTAAAGTTCATTTTTTCATAACCATATTTCATGGGTTGTTTAAAAATTTTAATTTATTTATAAATTTATAATTATGTGATGATTTTTATTATTGGTACTATAGAACAATAACCCCTTTTCCAATGTTCAACACACCAAATCCAATTTGAATTTATAAAGAAAGCATCATCAAAATACCCGATGAGGACATAATTGAAATAAGTAATTAAATATTTTATTAAAATAAAATATGTAAATGGTTTACACACAAGTTATTGAACCTCTTATTATTTCTTAAGAAAACAAATAATTTATATATGTTTATTATATATGACATAAAAGTCACACATAGAAATTTCCAGACTCAAGGTAATGGTTTCTTCTCAAAAATAACTTTTTTGAGACCCATGTTTGTTTATGAATATAATTTATTTTAAATTTTATATATTCTGATACATTTCATATTATATCATTAAAACATCATAATTCATGATATTTGAGGTTAAAATTCATCTACTTCATTTATTAGAGTTTTGAGTCAAAAGTTTCCAAAGAGTTAAGGGTTTATATTTCAATCTCATTTTAATTGTGATTGTTTTTTCTTGAATATATTTTATATGAAATTATTTAATAATTTCCAAATAAAATCATTAATTTTTTATTTCTATAATTTTTCATGAAATTTTCAAGTAGTAGTAAAAATTTCCTCTCATTTATAGTTAAAATTATTGAAAATTGTTTTATGAATAACTAAAATAATTTCTCAATTTATTCGATAATTTGTTATCTTCGAAATATATGATTTAAAAAATGTTCCATTAAATGTTTTTAAAATTCTCAGAATAATTTAATATATATATTTCAACCCATTTTTTACTTTTTAAAAAACATTTATGAATGCATTTTTTTTATAAATTTGCGAATGAGGTACTTTATACCTTTTTACAATAGTGTGAAAGGAATGTTTCTTCTGACATATACACCATGTACAAAATTACTTAAAATCACGACCACTAAAATATTTGAAGAATCCTTTATTAATTTCTATGATTATTTTTAAATTAATTTTTTCTATAATATTTTTATATTTTTATATTTTTAATAATTTATTTCAAAATAAAAATGGTTTTTTAATCTCAACAAGTATTACAAATAATATTTTTAAGGTAGTTTCATTTATGATGACAACATTTGTTGTTAAAGATATCTTATAAATTATGCATATATGTCTCTAACATTTATACATATATTATTATATAATAATTTTATGGGTTAATACATGACTTTTTTTCATCTCTCAGATTTATTCATTATGAGATTTATTTTTATTATGACTTGAGACAATATTATGTAACCCAATTCATTTCAGGGGTAATTATTTTGTTTATGACTTGTGATTGAATTCCTTTTTGTGGAATATATAATCATGAAACTTGTATGATGGCTGTGATGATATTGTGATCAATGGAATTGGGTAATGTTTTTAGTCTCATTAGACATCTTGATTAGTAATTGGAAGTAAACCTAATCCACAATGGTACATTTTCCACCATGTTATTTTGTCTAAAAATATAGTATTGACTCAAGCTTATCTATTATTATATGTTTTTTCCCATTTAAAATGATTCTGTGATCTTATTATTCCATGTTCCTTATAATATAATATCATTTTACAAACTCTTGAGCCCTCTATTTATGATACAATATTATACCTTTAACAAAGATACTATACTTTTATATCATATTTATTCCATTAATTAGACTTTTATCTTAGACATTAATTTTATAAATTCCTTAGATTATTATATTTAATTTTAGGACCACAAAAGGATTTAGGAAATCGTTAATTATATTAAAATATATATTTTCTATTTTAATCTCACTTATTTGCATTATGAAACTATTCCCCCAAATACATTATGCCTGATAATAAATGGGTTTCAATTAATAAATGTTTATGTTAAAACCATTTAATGATATGGGTAATATTATTTCACCTCAACACTATATTTTAGTGAGCATGATGTTAATTTTTATTTAAAAAATATTATTCAATATAATGTGACCCAAGTATGTTGGTGAACATAATGGAGTTTCAAAGAAAATGTTTCTATATATATTAATTTGTGATGGGTTTTAATTTTATTATTGTATTAATGAAACATCAGGTAATTTGAAAGTTACTTCATTCTATTACTCTATGTCATCATTCTAATCACACTTGATGAGACCATCCTCTTAGTAATGTCGACCTAACTTCATAGTTGGCCTTCCACACACTACATCTATATGGGGGGAGGGGACCTTGGTCAAGCTACCTTTTTATTTAAAATGGATCCAACCCATTTCACTTATACAATTTTAATTCTATATTTTCCTCATATTTCATAGTTTAATAAGGTCCCTAGGTATGAAAATGGATTCCTAATACTATTTTTATCTGTAGTTAAATAAATAGAAGCCTCTAACCATCATCATTTCTTCTACTATATCACTTCAAAAAATAGTAGTTGTTAGTACACTCCTTTTATATTTTCATCAATTTTATATTTGGTATTTGAATCCCAATAAATGCTAGATTTTTTTAACCTGAATTTTTTTCATTAGGCTTGAAAATAAATATCTTCACTCTCTCACCTAGTTCAATGGATTGTGAACATCTAAAGGTTTTAATTAATTTCTTTTCTATTAGTTATGAGATTTCAATATGTGGTGGGACCCCTCGATGAATAAATTTTGGGTTAGTCTTCATAGTTAACATATACCATTGAAAAAAAACCAGTATTTTGGTTTTGAATGGTAATTTGGTTATTGAATTATTATTATTTGATAAATTGATGAAATGTAGATGTTAGGTTATCTCTCCATGCATCTACAAAAGATGTAATATCTACAAATCACTAGTAATTTTTATATGTATTGAGTCTTATTTGTAATTCATATGTATTCTAGTATTTCAATTTCAATCGTTTATTTAATTATATTTTTCCAACAAGAGGTTGGGCCACATCATCCATGATTATCAGCAACCATATAATAAGTAGTATGTATTATCATTTTTCTAACCAGTTGATTCTGGTCGTGAAAGTTTAAATGAGTTCCAAATTGTGTCTTATTCATTTATGCCTACCTTAATAGTTACCATAACGAATGTCTCATCCTCCTTGAATATGAAGGAGGATTCAATACTAGAGTTCTCAGTTGATATAGTACCTTTACAAGATGATTGTTCATTAGATCCATTATATTTAGATTCTAATGTATTATTTCCTTTCCATGTTCCAATTAGTATCTATAGGGTGAATATGGATCATCCAATAACTAGATCTGAAACCATGTTCGATGGTACAGTCATAAGGTAGTATCATGTGAGCTATAAGAATAATTATAAGGATTATGAGGATGCAAACATGGACCAAAAGATTCATTCTACAATTCTCAATGATAGGATTGATATGAATTTTACTCCATAAAGGAAACGGTGAAGCTATGGCCCATCTAGAACCACTATACTAATCCATATTTGATACAATAAAAATCATATTATTGTGGATACCACCAATTGATTTCACTATGTTGAAGTTAATCATCCAGATCAAGATGATGTTGAGTGTTAGAAGTTGAATTCTAAGCATAAGGGGGAGGATATGTATGATGGTCCTCAACTATAATTTTACAAAGAGGAAAGTCATGTAAAAGAAGATCTTTCCTCATTAAGGACTATCATATATGATGAATCCTTTTTATTTCATTATAGTATGAATAAGATTTATATACCACATATATTTATTGTAACAGCCCGAGATTTTATGAAAAATATTCTTTTTATTTCACTAATGTCTTGTGTTGTACGCAACACCAAAAGGAGCTTGCACAACACGCATCCTTGACTTGCCTTGCATTACACACAATCGCGACCTTCCTCAATAGCGTGTGTAATACGCAATACCGAGTTTCACCAAACAACAATATGCTATTAAAACTAGCCGTTATGAATAGTAATAACCACTTTATAAAATTCTGTAAATCTTATTTTTCAAAATTAACTTCATTCTTGGATTCGGAGTATCGAATTTAGCCTAAGGTGAAATTTTGGTACTTTTCGGATAACTTTCATATTCTGATGAATAGTGAAAATTACTAAATTTTAATTAAAAACAACTTTTTTTAATCAAAACATTTAATAGTGATAAATTATGAATTTGAGTGGTTTTAAAGTATATTTAGAATATATTTTTACAATTTAATACAATGTCGGTCATTGGTTGTAATTTCACATTTAAACCAGACATAATCA
This sequence comes from Viscum album, assembly GCA_963277665.1. Classification (NCBI taxonomy): domain Eukaryota; kingdom Viridiplantae; phylum Streptophyta; class Magnoliopsida; order Santalales; family Viscaceae; genus Viscum; species Viscum album. The sequence continues at coordinate 1,110,228 of CAUJRU010000197.1, forward strand.
AGTGTCAATCTTTTGATATATATTGTTTCCTAAAAACACGCTATTTATTTTAACAGCGGGATTTAATTATAAAATTAATTAATGCAACTTCTATGTTATGAATTTGGTAAAATATATTTCATTTTTGAATTCGGAATATGAAATATAGCTTAGGATGAAATTTTGGCATTGTTCTGAAAAACATCAATTTTTGATGAATAGTGAAACTACTAAGTGGTAGTTAAAAAAACTGAATTTTTCATAAAACTTAATTTTGCCGCTTCTGTGAATGGAATTTCGAAAATCCGAGAGACACGGTTAATAACAAGGACTAAAATGTGGTTCAATGAGATGAAAATAATTTTTTGGTGAATAGTAACTTTTTACTTTTTTTACCGCGGTTAATAGTAAATAGGGCGACTAAGGGTAAATATGATATTACTATTACCCTAAAACATGTCCTAATTCTATTGGACAAGTGTAATTCGACCAAAAACAAACTTAGGGATAAAATATGACCATTTAGGCCCACTTGGATTAGATTAGGACATTTATTATTAATTTATTTAAAGAAAGGTTAAAATAGTTAAAATCAAAGTTTAATAAGTAAATCATTTTTAATATGGGGTTATAAATAAGATAAATTCAATTGTAAATACTCATTAGAAAGCTAAAAAGATTTCCTACATGATGGTATTTTATTTGTAATTTTTAGACATAAAATAATTTAATTTATTTATGACACAACGATGATGCAGTAATTATCTTATTAATGAAATATTGACATAATTGATGTTATAAACACCAAAATAAATGTAATTTGAGACATTTTATGAATTACACTAATTTTCTAGGTTACTATGATATATTAGTGTTGATTTAATCAACTTGGTTCGAACATATAATTCTGTTATGACTTTCACAAAAATCATATATCAAATAGTGTTAAAATTGACACAAAATAGTTTTTAAATCAAATATTATATTATTAATTGTTATTGTATTCCTAAAAATCTAAGGTTCGGCCAAATGACTTAGATAAGGATATATATTTTAATAATAAACAATTTGGGGTTCTTTTGGCATGTTATAGTAAGTGTATTAACCATATAGTGAAAGAAAACAAAAAGACACGGTAAAAGTAAAATTATTTAACTTAGAGTTAAATCTAATTGATAAGGTTAAAATAATATCCTAAACTTGTCTAAATTCTATTGGTTGATAGGATTTCGACCCATCCCCACCTTATCTTCGAAATAAGACCCTTTGGAACCATTATAAACCGATTTTGACTTTAATATAAAATAATATTTTGAGATATTCCTAAGGTGCCCCTCTCCTCCCTTATAAAAGGACACCTCCTCCCCCTCCTCCTCACACCAATTTGAGCACTCAAGCTCGTCCAACCCCTGCCAAAATCCCTTCTCCACTTCTCTAGCAACATCCTAGAGGTTCTGGTCTTCCTCGAAGACCAATTCTAGTGCCCTAAGAGGAGGCCTCAAAGAGGCACTTCAAAGAAGAGGTAATTACCGTTACCAATTCTTTCATCTTTATTTCTTCTTCCACTTCTTCTTCTTAGGTTGTTTCATTATGAAGTAATAACATAAGTATCACTCATATACTGATATGTTATTATAAGTATGAAACAACCCTATTTCACCATCTATCCATCCTACGGAAAAAGAAATCACCGCGCGTGCGTACGTACGGAATACCGTCTCCACGCCGTGGTGTAATCTATTTTCCACCATCACCTTACAAGGATGGGTATAATGGTGTAATAAGTAACTATATATGATTATTATTAAGTAATATTGATACTGAAATAATATATATATATACTCCAATACAATTCCACGATCATAGGAACGATATCATCACTCGTGCGTACGTACGGAATACCGTCTCCACGATGTGATGCGACTCGTTCTACATGATCTTCATTTCATAATGATTATATAAATGAATTGAATGAATGAATATGGTATATACTACACTAATACCATTCTGGAAATGAATTATCTATAACCTAACGATAAGAATAAGAATTTATTCGACAAAACACGCATAAGAACAAAAAGTTATAAAGACCCGAGTAACAAGTAACAATGAAATATTACTAACAAGAAGCTAATAATATGACCATATATGATCTCATATCAATATGTATGATTCTGGAATAAGTCAATAACATTATTTAAACCATTATACAGGAGCTTCGGACACGAACAAAGCAAATCGGACCTAAGGTAAGGGAAATATCACAATCTCATTTTTGTCCGAGATTGTTTATTCGTAAGTATTTACTGGGGTGTATTTTATCATCCACATCCATGTTTCCTAAATATGTAATATTATTTCCATTCACCTAAAATTGTTTAAATCCAATTTTACCCTTCGGTGAGTTTTTAGTAAAAGATATGAAAGGAATCTTTTGTCGTTTTTCATACGAGGTCCTTTTTGACTTTTCCGACAAAAGTACGAAGAATGTTTTTTTTAACTTAAACGGCACGAACGGATTTTTACGGTTTTATAAATCCTTATTTTCATGAAGCTTCCTCCAAAATATTTCATGACTATTTTTAATAAAATCTCTTTCTTTTAAAATTGAATGATGTTTTGTGAAAAGAAATTGATTTTGAAGAAGAAAGGATATTTTCCTCAAGAATTCATTTCAAGTGTTTTATCAAAATTATTTTCCATCTAAGATAATAAAGGGTTCTGTTTCTATCCATATTTTTACATTTATTTGACTATGTTGTGATGGAATTATGTTTATGAATTCCTTTATCTTATATGAATGGTTTTATGATGTCATGATGTTTCAAGAATCCCATTTTTGTTACATGTGTTATGCGATGATGTATGATTTATGATTATGTGGCACACATAAGAAAGGATTCATTATAAGATGGGTGGGACCTATATCTCCCTCCAATGCATTGGGTAAAGATTTTATATCTCATGAGATAGACATGGCTTAAATGGTAGGTTATACCGGTTCAGCGAAACAGGACTGAAACGAGGGTTACTCGATTCAGAAAGGGACTTTGTCCACTAAGATAGTCTTGGCAATGAGTCTTGACTAACAAGAAATGATTTTCTATGATTATGTGTGTATGCCACAAAGTTTCATGTTTTATGTTATGATTATTGGGATTACATTTCACTTCTATGATATATCCCATGTTATGATATTATGAGCTCTTTTGCAGGTTAAGATTTCCAAAAGCTATGTATATGATGTGATTGATTTTTCTTTTGTTTACCCTTACTGAGCATTTGAGCTCACCCTTTTATGTTTTCTTTTCCCCAGGATATAAAGAAAGGTTTTAGGTATAAAAAAGGGATGACCTTTATGGGAGATATTGAAGAACTTTCACCACGATTAGAAGATTACGTTCCGAGTTTCCAAAGACACTAAACTATTACGATCCTTTAGTGTGTGTTTTTGTTATGTACTAAGTATTCCGCAAATGTAATGTAATGTCCATGTACGTCAAGCTTCGGGTCTCTACAGTTGGTATCAGAGGAAAGGTTTAGTCAACCTTTGGAAACTAGGATGCGAAAACGTTAGTGAGATTCCTGGAGATATTTCTAAGGTATGTCTAGGGATGTCCCTAGGGATAAGTATACGTATAGGTTATAGTAATAGAATTACGCTAACGATCATAGAATTAAACCTAAGATGTTGGATATTGAAGGTACTCCCCCTTTATTATGTTGTTTTCCCTAGCATAATTTTTGCCTCTCACACTATTCTTTTTGGGTTTTAGACGATGGCTGGAACCCGAAGGAACCGTGTTGATCAATGCAATGGACAATGCAATGATTGCCCTCTTGAACAAACAAATGTTATGGAAGATGGAGTGCAAAATCTTATTGCTATACTTACACAAGCTATGAATCATTCTGGACTTCCAAATGAGCAGAGAAGGGAACAATATTCTATTGAGTCCTTCATGAGGCAACGTCCACCTTCTTTCAGTGGGTCTTCTGATCCACTTGTGGCTGAACAATGGATCAGTACTACTGAAAAGATATTTTCAGTTCTTCAATGTTCTGAACATGATAAAGTCATCTTAGCAGTATATCGTTTGGAAGGTGAAGCTGATCAATAGTGGAATCTTATCAAGAATACAAGGCCAAGGGATGAAATTGAGTCCATGGAATGGGACGAGTTCAAGAACTTGTTTTTCAGTAAGTACTTCACTCGTATTCTTCGAACAAAGATGGAAAAGGAGTTTATTGAGCTGAAGCAGAAGGATGATGAATCTGTTGGTATATACGAAGCGAATTTTACAAGACTTTCAAGGTATGCATCTGGCATTATCATCCAACCTGAAAGTAAAGTTGATCGATTTTTCAGTGGCTTAAAACCAAGTCTTCGAAGGGCATTAGCTATAAGAGACTTCAGTAGCTATGAAGAAATTGTGCGTTGTGCTATCAAGGTAGAAATGGAAGTTGGTGTTACATATCCATCTCATGGTTTTGACAAGAAACGAAAGATGGAGTTCAAGGAGAAATCTCATAATAATGGTGAAAAGAAGATGAATGTTTCCTTATGCACAAAGTGTGGAAAGAAGCATGGTGGAGATTGTCTTAAAGGAACTAGAAAATGTTTTAAGTGTGGAAAAGAAGGTCATCGAGCAGCTGAGTGTCGAAGTAATGGAAAAAGGGTTTCTAATGATGTGAATAAAGCAAACACTGCAGAGAACGCACCACCAACACTTCAATGCTTCAAGTGCAAGGAAATGGGGCATTATGCTAATAATTGCCCTAATCCAAGGGTTAGTGATGATCAACATGAGCAACCACTGAAGGCAAAGGACAAAGGGAAGTCACATGCGATCACTATTGGCGATGTTGAATATGATAACGATGTGGTGGAATGATTAAGCGTTTATGTAATGGGATTCCAAAATAATGTTGTATCATTGAGTATTGCAATATTTATTGATGTGGTATTCAAAGTGATTGAGATATTTTTTTTGGAAATAAGATGATATGCGCATAATGAAGACGAGAAAATGAAATGTTTAATAGTATTCATGAGCTCATGATTGATATAAGGACTAAGTGATATCATGGATTGAGTATATAGAATTTTGAGGATTTTGGTATGTGGAAAGTGTTAACTTTTAACTGCATTCATGTTTTCACTAAGGTATTCAAGAGAATACATGATTAAGGACTTTGAATGTTTAGAATGTGACCAACAAAACATATCTTATGATATATGGGGATCAACGATGGTATTAAATCTCTGGTAATCGTTTTCACTATGTTATGAGAGTGGACTGCAGTATTATGGATAAGCCTAAAGATTGAAATGGATTATGTTGGACATAAGTGATTATTGTTTAAGGATAGAAGTTTTTTTTCGATATTATTGATGGGATGTTATAGTAATGTAGTTTTAGAAAAAAGGACAACCTGCAGGACGGGCGACAACCCATCGCTTCGGACAAGGCTGTAGGAATCGAACCCACAACCGAAGTGCGACTGGCCTTTATCGCCTACCACTGACCTACAGGAAGTCCCTGTTTAGTAGAAACTAGTTTTATTATATTAAGCAGTATGATATATGAAGTATAAGTCCATTTTAGGAACCATATATGATTAATCTCACTATAGATCGATTTATGCATATAATTTTTGCTAACCTTTTGTTTGAGACAGATGGAATGACCCGTCATTCTATCACATGATCTGCTAACACTTCACGAATAACAAATTCAACTTCATTTATTTAAGAGATGAAGTGGAAATTGTTCAAGGCACGAACAACAGTGAGATTGTACCAAAATAAAGTAAGTATTTATTCTAATTCAAATTTTCAACTTTAGGAAATGATCTTGAAAACCAAAAATGTTGTCCTAGTGATCTTATACCTGATGAATCATATGGTACCTTATATCATCACAAATCTATGGATTTGTGATTACTGGCTTTTCCATAGCCATGTTCTCTACCACTCTCCATCAGAACATGATGGTTAGATTTTTCTTCCATATCCATATTTTCACCTATGTGGAAACCCAATGATTAGTTTATTTGGGTAATCGTTACGTTTCATACTTTTGTTTTTAAAGATTGGTTTTGATATTCCTTTTTACGATGTGGTTTTCTATTAAAAAAAAAACTTTAAAGTAGTAAACAATTTATAACCCAGACGAATTTCGAGGGCGAAATTCATTTTAAGGGGGGTAGAATGTAACAGCCCGAGATTTTATGAAAAATATTCTTTTTATTTCACTAATGTCTTGTGTTGTACGCAACACCAAAAGGAGCTTGCACAACACGCATCCTTGACTTGCCTTGCATTACACGCAATCACGACCTTCCTCAATAGCGTGTGTAATACGCAATACCGAGTTTCACTAAACAACAATATGCTATTAAAACTAGCCGTTATGAATAGTAATAACCACTTTTTAAAATTCTATAAATCTTATTTTTCAAAATGAACTTCATTCTTGGATTCGGAGTATCGAATTTAGCCTAAGGTGAAATTTTGGTACTTTTCGGATAACTTTCATATTCTGATGAATAGTGAAAATTACTAAATTTTAATTAAAAACAACTTTTTTTAATCAAAACATTTAATAGTGATAAATTATAAATTTGAGTGGTTTTAAAGTATATTTAGAATATATTTTTACAATTTAATACAATGTCGGTCATTGGTTGTAATTTCACATTTAAACCAGACATAATCAAGTGTCAATCTTTTGATATATATTGTTTCCTAAAAACACGCTATTTATTTTAACAGCGGGATTTAATTATAAAATTAATTAATGCAACTTCTATGTTATGAATTTGGTAAAATAGATTTCATTTTTGAATTCGGAATATGAAATATAGCTTAGGATGAAATTTTGGCATTGTTCTGAAAAACATCAATTTTTGATGAATAGTGAAACTACTAAGTGGTAGTTAAAAAAACTGAATTTTTCATAAAACTTAATTTTGCCGCTTCTGTGAATGGAATTTCGAAAATCCGAGAGACACAGTTAATATCAAGGACTAAAATGTGGTTCAATGAGATGAAAATAATTTTTTGGTGAATAGTAACTTTTTACTTTTTTTACCGCGGTTAATAGTAAATAGGGTAACTAAGGGTAAATATGATATTACTATTACCCTAAAACATGTCCTAATTCTATTGGACAAGTGTAATTCGACCAAAAACAAACATAGGGATAAAATATGACCATTTAGGCCCACTTGGATTAGATTAGGACATTTATTATTAATTTATTTAAAGAAAGGTTAAAATAGTTAAAATCAAAGTTTAATAAGTAAATAATTTTTAATATGGGGTTATACATAAGATAAATTAGATTGTAAATACTCATTATAAAGCTAAAAATATTTCCTACATGATGGTATTTTATTTGTAATTTTTAGACATAAAATAATTTAATTTATTTATGACACAACGATGATGCAGTAATTATCTTATTAATGAAATATTGACATAATTGATGTTATAAACACCAAAATAAATGTAATTTGAGACATTTTATGAATTCCACTAATTTTATAGGTTACTATGATATATTAGTGTTGATTTAATCAACTTGGTTCGAACATATAATTCTGTTATGACTTTCACAAAAATCATATATCAAATAGTGTCAAAATTGACACAAAATAGTTTTTAAATCAAATATTATATTATTAATTGTTATTGTATTCCTAAAAATCTAAGGTTCGGCCAAATGACTTAGATAAGGATATATATTTTAATAATAAACAATTTGGGGTTCGTTTGGCATGTTATAGTAAGTGTATTAACCATATAGTGAAAGAAAACAAAAAGACACGGTAAAAGTAAAATTATTTAACTTAGAGTTAAATCTAATTGATAAGGTTAAAATAATATCCTAAACTTGTCTAAATTCTATTGGTTGATAGGATTTAGACCCATCCCCACCTTATCTTCGAAATAAGACCCTTTGGAACAATTATAAACCGATTTTGACTTTAATATAAAATAATATTTTGAGATATTCCTAAGGTGCCCCTCTCCTCCCTTATAAAAGGACACCTCCTCCCCCTCCTCCTCACACCAATTTGAGCACTCAAGCTAGTCCAACCCCTGCCAAAATCCCTTCTCCACTTCCCTAGCAACATCCTAGAGGTTCTGGTCTTCCTCAAAGACCAATTCTAGTGCCCTAAGAGGAGGTCTCAAAGAGGCACTTCAAAGAAGAGGTAATTACCGTTACCAATTCTTTCATCTTTATTTCTTCTTCCACTTCTTCTTCTTAGGTTGTTTCATTATGAAGTAATAACATCAGTATCACTCATATACTGATATGTTATTATAAGTATGAAACAACCCTATTTCACCATCTATCCATCCTACGGAAAAAGAAATCACCGCGCGTGCGTACGTACGGAATACCGTCTCCACGCCGTGGTGTAATCTATTTTCCACCATCACCTTACAAGGATGGGTATAATGGTGTAATCAGTAACTATATATGATTATTATTAAGTAATATTGATACTGAAATAATATATATATATACTCCAATACAATTCCACGATCATAGGAACGATATCATCACTCGTGCGTACGTACGGAATACCGTCTCCACGATGTGATGCGACTCGTTCTACATGATCTTCATTTCATAATGATTATATAAATGAATTGAATGAATGAATATGGTATATACTACACTAATACCATTCTGGAAATGAATTATCTATAACCTAAAGATAAGAATAAGAATTTATTCGACAAAACACGCATAAGAACAAAAAGTTATAAAGACCCGAGTAACAAGTAACAATGAAATATTACTAACAAGAAGCTAATAATATGACCATATATGATCTCATATCAATATGTATGATTCTGGAATAAGTCAATAACATTATTTAAACCATTATACAGGAGCTTCGGACACGAACAAAGCAAATCGGACCTAAGGTAAGGGAAATATCACAATCTCATTTTTGTCCGAGATTGTTTATTCGTAAGTATTTACTGGGGTGTATTTTATCATCCACATCCATGTTTCCTCAATATGTAATATTATTTCCATTCACCTACAATTGTTTAAATCCAATTTTACCCTTCGGTGAGTTTTTAGTAAAAGATATGAAAGGAATCTTTTGTCGTTTTTCATACGAGGTCCTTTTTGACTTTTCCGACAAAAGTACGAAGAATGTTTTTTTTAACTTAAACGGCACGAATGGATTTTTACGGTTTTATAAATCCTTATTTTCATGAAGCTTCCTCCAAAATATTTCATGACTATTTTTAATAAAATCTCTTTCTTTTAAAATTGAATGATGTTTTGTGAAAAGAAATTGATTTTGAAGAAGAAAGGATATTTTCCTCAAGAATACATTTCAAGTGTTTTATCAAAATTATTTTCCATCTAAGATAATAAAGGGTTCTGTTTCTATCCATATTTATACATTGATTTGACTATGTTGTGATGGAATTATGTTTATGAATTCCTTTATCTTATATGAATGGTTTTATGATGTCATGATGTTTCAAGAATCCCATTTTTGTTACATGTGTTATGCGATGATGTATGATTTATGATTATGTGGCACACATAAGAAAGGATTCATTATAAGATGGGTGGGACCTATATCCCCCTCCAATGCATTGGGTAAAGATTTTATATCTCATGAGATAGACATGGCTGAAATGGTAGGTTATACCGGTTCAGCGAAACAGGACTGAAACGAGGGTTACTCGATTCAGAAAGGGACTTTGTCCACTAAGATAGTCTTGGCAATGAGTCTTGACTAACAAGAAATGATTTTCTATGATTATGTGTGTATGCCACAAAGTTTCATGTTTTATGTTATGATTATTGGGATTACATTTCACTTCTATGATATATCCCATGTTATGATATTATGAGCTCTTTTGCAGGTTAAGATTTCCAAAAGCTATGTATATGATGTGATTGATTTTTCTTTTGTTTACCCTTACTGAGCATTTGAGCTCACCCTTTTATGTTTTCTTTTCCCCAGGATATAAAGAAAGGTTTTAGGTAGAAAAAAGGGATGACCTTTATGGGGGATATTGAAGAACTTTCACCACGATTAAAAGATTACGTTCCGAGTTTCCAAAGACACTAAACTATTACGATCCTTTAGTGTGTGTTTTTGTTATGTACTAAGTATTCCGCAAATGTAATGTAATGTCCATGTACGTCAAGCTTCGGGTCTCTACATTTATCATTACAAGAAGATTAAATAAATGAATGGGTCTTTATAGTTAATTTCACTCATTGTAAAAAAGAGAAAAGATATTTATTTTTAAAGATAATGATATTTTCTAGAAAATTAGAGATTAGATCTATAAAAAAGCCTATTGATTTCATGAATCTAGATCCCCTTTAGATGTTCTTGATGAAAAATACTAGCAAATTAATGATAGAGATATTTTAAAGAATGTAAATAAATAACTAAACAATAATCAACTATTGATTTAATTATACATTCAATAGGGATCATGGAAGACTAATTTACTATTTATTCCCTAAGTGAAGATGTAAAAATTATCTATAAAAGTCTACTCAAGGTTGACACCATGGACCAATAGCTAGTTTGGATCGATAAAAATTGTATAATATTTCTATAGGGCTTTAATAAAGGTAAAATAAATAGTAATGAAAATCATAAAATCTGTGATAGAATTTCTTCTGTAGCTAATCATTTCATTTGTGATGAGCTATAATAGGATAAGTTCGTATTTGATAGGGGTGAAAAATGGGTCCACAGTTCAAACAATCTTAGGCCCATTTACGATGGGTTTTAATACCAATTATTAGTCAATCATATTTTTATCCTTGTTAATGTTGTTTATGAATGTGTTTTTTTATAGGATAACATTCATAATATTATAATGTCATCAATAAAAAAATAAAATATTAATAAGGAATTACGGAATTATTTTCTTTACTCATATGATATACAAAGTGTGATGATAAAATTATTGGAAAAAATGGTTGACTAATTTAGAATTATTCTTCTTGATATTATATGTAGAAATATATCTAACAAGATTTTATTGATTTGACCAGTTATTAATTGTAATATTATAAAAATTAATATCTATTTAGAAATGTTGATTAGATTTTTATCTTGTTGGTGCATATGATTTTAGGTTGATATACTATATCAGAAATTGATATGTTGACATATGACATATAATGATTGATGCTAATTATGTCTACATATTATCATTTATGAAAGAATATTAATCAATGTTTAATCATTATTATTAATATATATAAATATTATTATGTGTATGGAAATATTCTTGTATGATGTCTGAAGAACTGATTCCAATATAGTGGAATACTATTGAAATATTTTAAAAAATAAAAATACAAAATTATTCATTGGAATTATTTTTCCATTTATTAATGTTTATCTAAGGATATTTCAAAACAGTATGAAGCGTTTGGTACATTCTAAGAGAATTATAAAATTATATATTGATGATAGAAAATTGGATAAGGTATGTGTGTACTCTATGATTATACACTATTTATAAAATGTATTTTATGTCTATTTTTTTCTTTTTAACATCAGTTTTTTAGGCGGAGTTATTGCAAGTGATGTAAAAAATACAAGTTTTAAAGTCAGTTTTTATATATTAGACATAAAAAATGGGGTTTTATATTTTTTAATGTTGGTTTTTTAAACACTGATGTAAAAGAACTTTTGGAAATGCCTTTAAAAACCCATTTAAATGTATGTTTTTAAAAAATCAATATTATAAGTTATTTTTATGTCGGTTATTTTAAAAAAAATATTTTATTTTAAGTGGAAGTTTTTAAATAATGGATGTAAAAAATATTTATCATCTTGTAGATAATTTCTTATTCTTTTATTTGACAGGTCGTAGAGATCAAATTGAGTTACGGATCAAAAGTTATAACCATCAGAAGTTTGATATATTTTTTGATCAGAGATCAAATGATCCAACTATAGCTTTGTTTTAGAAGGAATTTTAGAATTTGAAGGAGTTTTCTAGTTTTATAAAGATATATTGCATTATCCATCATTATAATTGTAACAACCCAAAATTATGAATAAATCTTATTTCCTAATTTTGTGTGTTATTTTATTTTATACTCAACAAAACGGTTTCATTTGATAACATTAGTATAATTAAAATGAGACCCTTGGGTTTCGACTGTTATATGAACATTGGTCAATATGACTGTTGGAAACTAAATTTTGTGATTGTTGTCTCTAAATATAAGTGATCTTGGTTAATTAATATTGAATGAAGATTTGATGGCCTCATCTAGTAGTCTCGGGCTAATCGAAGCCCATCTAACAAAACATTGGGGAGGTAGCACCACTGAGCTTTTCTCTGGACCAAACCCAAGCCGAACTTCATCATGTGAAGGTAGAATGGAATGTCCTTTGCAAGAAGTTCAAACTGATAGAAATTACTACTCGTGCAATGTTGGCAGATCTGCCCTCAGATTCTCTCACCTTAGCACACCTTACACTTAGGTCCTATGCTCGGGTTATAAGGGGCTATGTAATGAGACCGTAACTGCTTTGTATAATCCATTGAGATAAATAAAATTGTGATTTCTTCTAATGGTTATGTTTTTCAATTTTTAAATGTCTAGATAATTTTAGGATATATATTATTGATGAATTTTGGAAAAAATATATTTTAAAATATTTATGTAAACATTAAATAATTAATGATGTGTAATGATTTTCAAAAAATGGTCTTCTACAAATGTGTTCAGTAAGAAATTTAGAGTCTAATAAGATCAACATAATTTTTGGTTAATAGTAATTTATGAATAGTGATTTTACACTTTCGATTAGTAATGTTACAAATGGATTAGTAATCTCACTTAAAGAATGTATTAATATAATATAGGTACCTTGATTAAGTAACGTGATTCAATAAAATAGGTAAATAACTGTTTCAAAAATTATTAGTCAAGTATTAGTTTTTTCAAGTGAATAGTGTTTTTTAATTATAAATTAAATTAAAAATATTTAGAAAATTATTTTTATAAAATGGACGTTATTTTTCAATTGAGACCATCAATATTATGTTAAGGTAATTTTTGGAGAGTTTTCTGGAAAAAATGAATTTTTGGTGAATAGGATTTTTATTTAAAAATTAACTTAAAAATATTTAGAAAAATATTTTTATTAAATGGTGTATATTTATGAATTCATAGCATTGATATTATGTTAGGGTAATTTTTTGGGAGTTTTCTGAAAAAGCTGAATTTTCAGTGAATAGTAAAAATAACGTTTTAGGGTTTCGGTATGTTTAATGACATCATAATAGCAGCATGATGATTTCATGAGATATTTTAGGGGATGGTTGACTTGTGAATAGTAATATAAGGTATGAGGTGTCCCAGGTGGCCAAAACTATGAGGAAATACAACTTGTTTGGCCAATACCACCAATGAGGTGTCCCATGGCCATTAATGTCGTGTCCCCTCACTTCCCCTCTAAATACCAAGACATTATCCCATCCTTTACATTCAAAAATCCTCCTCAATAATTTTCTGGTATCCTTACATACCAAGGAGTCCTCCCAAGGTGCCCTCAAGCCTCTCAAGGTCCCAAACATCAAGATTTCGAAGTTACTCTTCAAGGTAAGGGATCTTACCTCTCTCTTTCTTTCCAAGTACTCTCTTTTATTTAATTTATTTTATGCTCATTGTTCTTATTTTGGGGGTGTTATTTTATATTCATCCTACTGTCATTTTCATGTTCATATTATGATAGACCACATATTTCTCTCATAAATTCATTTTATGAATTTTTAAGTTGCGCTGTTAGGCAGCCGAATTCTTAAGGGATTCTTTCACCCTTCTCGTTTTCAAGATCTATTTTCATGTGAGGTGTTTCATGTTCCTTTTTATTATGTTGGGGTATTATATATATATCTATCATACTGATATTATCTGTTCATATGACAAGAGACCCTATTTGATCTCATCAATTCATTTTTTTTATGTTTGAAGTGACGCCGTTAAGCTGCCAAATTTTCATAAGAGAAATCTTATTTTTGTCATCATTCCATGTTTTTCATTTCATATGGTATGTATTTAAAATTTAATTAACATGTTCTTATATCCTTTATATTATATCCCTCTAAGATTTTATTGATCATTTATGAGTGGTTGACCTATGTCCTCTTTCTTTTCAATAGTTTCTAAAACACTATAACAATGTCGTTATACTGTAGAATTTTCGTCTCAAAATGTCTATCTCTTTTTCTCAAATTGTTTTATTTTATTATGTGAATACTCAAAGATATTTATTCTATATGGGTATTCAAATATATATCAAAAAGTTCTATTTTAATTCTGGAACTTACATACAAGAAACCCACTTTCCTTTTTCCGTGGGTTTAAAATGACATAAACATCATGTCTTAAAATCACTTTTTAAAACATTATGATTATGAAATGAAACACATTTCTTTTATGCTGTATGGGTTATTTATGAAATTTTTTATGATTATATATATGTATAACATGATGATAAAGATAAATTTAATGGTGTTCCCTGATAGTGCTCTAATGCATTGGGTAATGATGTAATCTCTAGGGATTACAATTTTAATGATACCTTGGTGAATAACCTTGGTAATGTTTTTTAAATGATAGCTTGGGGATGGAACTTGGCGATATGTTCATGATTTTATAATTAAAAGTTTGTAGCCACATCTTCAAGTTATGAATCATGTTCTTTTCATTATTATATGCCTCATGATTTCTTTCTCATGACTTAAAGTTATTTTTCATGACTTTCTGATGTATCTCAAGTTCACATGTAAAATGTTTCCCTTGTTTCCCTTACTAGGACTTCTGCTCACCCTTTACTTTTATGTATGCTCCCAGGTTATGAGATTCCATAATGAACTTAGGATGAACAATGAAGAAACATTTCAAGTGTTTAAGAAGAATGTTTTATGTTGTCATGTTTTATGTTCGTCTTTTCCAAGACACTAAACCTTAAAGATCCTTGGTTTTGTATAATGTAATGAAGGTTAATGTGATAAAAATGTGGGATGTTATAGTTGGTATTAGAGGATGGTTTAGTTATTTGTGGAAATTAGGATATGAAAACCTTAGGAATAACCCTATAGAAAAGTTTAAATATAGGAAATCTTCCTGGTATTTTGGTGAGTATTGAGTAAGTGGGTTCTAAACAAATAAATCCCTGTCTGGATACGAACAAGTAGAGGTGGCTCTGGAACAGATGTTACTAGGAGTAAAAACTCTGAAAAGATGTTTCGTGCTTGACCCGGGGTAACCTGGTACACGACAACGGGCCTTTCTGCACTCTTGGTTTGACACACTCGGGGGATATGCTTTGGTAAATTCATAAGCTTTGTCTGAACCATTATTAAAGTCACAAAGATAAAATAAAATAAAGATTCAGATAAGAATATATGATCATGGATAACCTAGATTGGAACCTAGGAGATCCCATGTTAGGGTATACTTTTCTTCTACAATTTTATCCTTTCATGCTTTAAGTTTCCTTTTCATGATTATTGGATAAGTATTTATGACCCCCTAATTATAATTTCTTTTCTATGTTAATGTTGGGAAATGGAAGAACATGTCCCAACAACCAATGTGATATGAAATGTGATGATTTCCCTATTAATATTATAGAGATGATGAGAGATGAAGTTGAACATATTATGGTAATGCCAAAAAAGATATCAAAAATTACAATTAATAATTGGTACCTTGTTGAATGCCCAAATTCATAAAGGAAGAAAAAGATAAAGTCTCAAGGATGTTCATCTGATAATGTTGACAAGGGAAAGAAGACCCAATTTCCGTTGTGCAAAAAGTGTGGAATGGGGCCCCAAGGATAATGTCACAAAGGAACTGGGAGATGTTTTAAGTGTGGGGTGATAGGGAATAAAGAAGCCAATTTCTTTTAAAAAAATGGATAATGTGATTAATAGATATAAGGTTCGATCTAATGTACCTTATACTTTTCAATGTCGTAAATGTGGAGAAGTTGGACATTGTCTAAGGCAATGCTCTCTTGGAAGGGATGAGAAGCATGATGAGCATCAATAATCTTCAAGGACAAGGGAACAATTCAGGTCCTATGATGGGATGGATCATGATGAAAAAAGTACATGTAACTTCTTCGCAATAATTGTATATGTCATGTTGTATTTTAGTTCGTGCCCTATGAGCATATCTTTAATGTTTTCTAAGAACATCGAGTCCCTACCTAATATGGTTTTATATCATTAAGGAAAACATCTATTGTTATGTACCACATGTTGATGTTGTAAAGCTGTTCTTCTTGAAAAAAAATTATGATTATTGGTTTAAAATATGATTATTATTTTGGAAGACGCTCACTATTTTGGGAACCCTATATGATCGAGGTAAATAGATTACTGCATTATTTTCATTGGGGAGTAAAGGTTGACTTATATTTTGAAGAATCGATGAATTTAAGTTGAACTTATAGTATTTTAGGTTACTTATGGAAATGATTAACCTATCTTGGGGAAAATATTTTTAG
The DNA here is from genome assembly GCA_963277665.1 of Viscum album. Taxonomy (NCBI): domain Eukaryota; kingdom Viridiplantae; phylum Streptophyta; class Magnoliopsida; order Santalales; family Viscaceae; genus Viscum; species Viscum album. The sequence goes on from CAUJRU010000197.1 coordinate 1,126,770, forward strand.
GTTAGTTACATTTGTAATAAGATGTTAGGTGTGGTTGATGTTGTTTGGAGATGAACGATAAAGTTTATCTTGGAAGACTATGTTATCAAATCCTTCTTGTATTTGGGTTTCTATCTTATTTTGGTTTATTTTTAGGCATTTTAAGGAAAATTATTTATGGAATGATCTATGATGAACTTTGGGTAGTACCGTGGAATTTTGAAGATTTAAAAGTAGTTTCCCTTCCTTTGGGGTTCTTTCTTTTTGAAGAGTTTTTTTATCTTACCCTTTCTGTTTTTGTGATAATGTTTAAAGATAGAAGAAATAGAAAGTTAATCATTTGTGGATTATGTGATTATATAGAAGATTATTCTTTTGCTTTTGATGAGACCAGGTGTTTTTGAATGCTCATCGTTTGGAGAAATGATTAGTTTTGGTAGAAACTTATTTAAGGATGAAACTCTACTTGAAGGTAGGAATATTTCACTATTTTTTATTCTATAAATTCCTCAAAATTCTGAAAAGGTATGTCAAACAAAAACGTTGTTGGTTTAAGTTTCCTACTGGGTAATCAAAGACCATTTACACACATAATAATTTTGAGATTTTCTTGTGGTTAACTTTCTTCTAATCATGTTTTTTATCACTCCCCATCAGAACATGACCCATTGTTTTCTCTTCCATATCCATGTTTTCCTACATGGAATCCAAGTATGGGTTAAATCAGGTGACCTTTGTACTTCCTTTTCTTTCTTTTAGAGTAATAGTTTTACTGACTCCTTTTCCGATGTGGGACATTCAATGAAATTTTCAAGCCCAATTTTAAAAATTTCAAGGGCGCACTTTATTAAGGGGGGAAGAATGCAATGACCATAAATTTTTATGAAATCATGTTTCCTAATTTTGTGTGTTATTTTATTTTATACTCAAAAAAACTGTTTCATTTGATAACATGAGTATAATTAAAATGATATTGTTGGGTTTTGACTGTTATATGACCATTGGTAAATATGACCATTGGAAACTAAATGTTGCGATTGTTGTCTCTAAATATAAGTTATCTGGGTTAATTAATATAGAAAGAAGATTTAATGGCCTCATCTAGTAGTCTAGGGCTAATCGAAGCCCATCTAACAGAACTTGGGAAGGAGGTAGCACCATTGGGCTTTTATCTGGACCAAACCCAAACCGAACATCATCGTGTGAAGATAGAATGGAATCACCTTCATGGGAAGTTCAAACTGATAGAAATTACTACTCGTGTGATGTTGGCCGAGCCTCCATTAGATTCTATCAACTTAGCACTCCTTACACTTAAGTCCTATGCTGGGGTTATAAGGGGCTATGTAAGGATACCATAACTGCTTTGTGTAATCCTTTGAGATAAATAAAATTTTGAATTATTCTTATGGTGAATTTTGTGAATTTCCAAATGCCTGGATAATTTTAGGATGTATATTATTGATGAATTTTGGAAAAAGGTTAATTTAAAATATTTATGTAAAACTTAAATAATTAACGATGTGTAATTATTATCATAAAATAGTCTTCTACAAATGTGTTCAGTAAGAATTTTAGAGTCTAATTAGATCAACATAATTATTCGTGAATAATAATTTATGAATAATGATTCTACGCTTAGGATTAGTAATGTGACCAAATGGACTAGTAATCTTTCTTAAAGAATGAATTAATATAATATAGGCACCTTGATTAGATAATGTGATTCAATAAAATAGGTAAATAACTATTTCAGAAATTATTAGTCAAGTATTAGTTTTTTCGGGTGAATAATGTTTTTTAACTAAAAATTAATTTAAAATTATTTAGATAATTATTTTTATAAAATTGACTTCATTTTTTATTTTAGAACATTGATATTATGTTAAGGTAATTTTAGGGGATTTTTCTGAAAAAAATGAATTCTCGGTGAATAGTGTTTTTATTTAAAAATTAAATTAAAAATATTTATAAAATTAATTGTATAAAATGGAGTTTATTTTTGAATTCAGAGAATTGATATTATGTTAGGGAAAATTTTTGGGAGTTTTATGAAAAATTTGAATTTTCAGTTAATTGTAAAAATACAGTTTTAGGGTTTCTGTATGTTTAATGACATCATAACTGCATCATGATGATTTCATGTGATATTTTAAGGGATGGTTGAATTTTAAATAGTAAGATAAGTTATGAGGTGTCTCAAGTGGCCAAAACTATGAGGAAATACCACTTGTTTTGCCAATACCACCAATGAGGTGTCCCTTGGCCATCAATGCCTTGCCCCCTCACATCCCTTATAAATACCAAGACATTCTCCCATAATTTCCATTCAAAAATCCTCCTAAAAAATGGTCTAGTATCCTTACCTCTGAAAGAGTCCTCCCAAGGTTCCCTCAAGCCTCCCAAGGTCCCAAACATCAAGATATCAAAGTCACTCTTCAAGGTAAGGGATCCTACCTCTCTCTTTATTTCCAAGTACTCTCTTTTATGTCACTTCTGTTATGCTCCATGTTCATATGTTGAGGATGTTATTTTATAATCATCCTACTGTCCTTTTCATTTTCATATGATAAGAGACCCCCTATTTCTATCATCAATTCATTTTAAGAATGTTTATGTGGCGCCGTTAGGCTGCCGAATTTTTAAGGGATTCTTTCACCCTTCTCGTTTGCAAGATCTATTTTCATGTCAAGTCTCTCATGTTCCTCTTTATTATGTTGGGGTATGATCTATATATCTATCATACTGATCTTTTATGTTTATATGATGAGAGAACCTATTTGATCTCATCAATTCATTTTTTTATGTTTTAAGTGATGCCGTTAGGCTGCCGAATTTTCATAAGAGAAATCTTATTTTTGTCTTCCTTCCATGTTTTTCATTTCATATGGTATGTATTTCAAATTTCATTACCATGTTCTTATATACTTTATATTCTATCCCTTTATGGTTTTATTTATCATTTATGAGTGGGTGACCCATGTCCTCTTTCTTTTCAGTATTTTCTAAAACCCTATAACATGGCCACTATGCTAAAGAATTTTCCTCTCAAAATGACTCTTTTGTTTTCTCAAATTGCTTTATTATATTAAGTGAATACTCAAAGATCTTTCTTCTATATTGGTATTCACATATATATCAAAATTTTCTATTTTAATTCTATATCTTACATACATGAATCCCGCTTTCCTTTTTCCATGGGTTTAAAATGACATAAAGATCATGTTTTAAAAGCAGTTTTTAAAACATTATGATTATGAAATGAAACCCATTTATTTTATGCTATATGGGTTATTTGTGAATTGTTTTATGAGATATATTTGGCCCACATGATGATAAATACAATTTTAAGGTTCCGCCCTGATAGCGCTCCAATGTATTGGGTAATGAAGTAATCTCTAGGGATTGCAATTTTAACGATACCTTGGTGAATGACCATGGTACATTTTTTAAATGACACCTTGGGGATGGACCTTGGTGATATGTTCATCACTGTCTATGTTAAATTTTTTAGCCATAGCTTCAAGTTAGGAATAATGTTATTTTCATTATTATGTGCCTCATGATCTCTTTCTCCTGCCTTAAAGTTATTTTTCATGACTTTTTGATGTATCTCATGTTCATATGTAAAATGTTTCCCTTGTTTCCCTTACTAGGCCTTCTGCTCACCCTTTCCATTTATATATTCTCCCAGGTTATGAGATGATGTAATGAACTTATGATGAACAATGAATAATCCTTTCAAGTGTTTAGGAAGTATGTTTTATGTTGTCATGTTTTTAGTTCCTGGTTTACAAGACACTAAACCGTAAATATCCTTGGTTTTGTATAATGTAATGAAGGTTAATGTGATAAAAATGCGGGTTTTTATAATAATAAAATAAAATCATTAAATGGTATATCATTTAAGAAAAATACTCATAAAAAATAAATCTTGGGAAAATAATTACAAATACCATGACAGGATCACAGAAAGAAGAAATAGTGGATTCAAAAGGAAGATCAAACAAGTTTAGTCATTGGAACAATGGTGGTTGAAATAAATGGCTGTTAAATGTTATTTAAATTACGAAAAAATCATAAAAACCATTAATCATTGAATTTTTTTTAAAATACTATGATGATATCATGGAGAGAATAAATATTGATTCAAATTGAAGATCAAATAAGTTAAGATGGGGGAATGATAATGGTTGAAAGAAATGATCATTAAATTAGGATATGTGTATAATGAAGGCATATAATTGAGAGAATAAAAGAAAATGTGGTATTAAAAATTTTAGGCAGCAATTAAAACTTTTTATACCGCGATGTAAAAAATTAAAATTTCTCTTTGGGAGGATCCTAGAATTATCTTTGACATTTGTTTTATGATAACCATTGGGAAAATACATTATAATGTTCACTTATTTTTTTTGTCGTTATTAAATAACTGTCGTGAAAAATCAATTTTCATGACTTTTTCATATCTTTTATTTAATAACTAACGTTAAAAGATATTTATTATTTCGTTTAATTAATAACCAATGTGAAGAATTTTTTAAAAAAATTATTTCATTTCCCAAGCATTTATTTTTTATGTCATAGAGCTCAAATGGAGTTATGGATTAAAAGTTATGGCCTATAGAATTTGGCCTTCCCTTAGACTTCATTTAGATATTATCAACTTCTAATGCCCATTACTTTTGATCCGTAAATTCGTTTGAGCTCTGTGACCTATAAAATAGAAGCATGGGAAATTAAATACAAGTTTGTTAGAATTTTTCAGGTCGTTTATTAAATAAGTGCTATCAAAATTTCGTTTTAACGTCAAATGTTTAATAATATAGGTGAAAAAGTCATGAAAAATAATTTTTCATATCGTTTAATTCGAACCGACGTGAAAATTTCCAAAAAATAAATTTTTCACGTCAATTATTATATAACCAACATGAAAAATCAGTGAAAATAGATTTTTACTATTTATTATTATATATCCTATGTGAAAAATGATCTAAAATGGATTTTGACATCGGTTATATAATAACTAATTTAAAAATTCAATTTTCAAATATTTTCACAATGGTACTAAAAAACTGACATAAAAAACGGCAAAGTTAAAAATATTTTTTGTACTAGTGATGTGTGATATTATATAGATTTCACTAAATAATTATTTAACTTGTGAACTTCACCATCTATGTATGTTCATTAAATAGTGCATAAGATTTTTTATTGGATGCTTGAGTAGTTATATAGATAAAGAAGAAACCATACGTAATACAGAAGTTTAAAAAAATATAATTTGGTTTACTAGTTTTAGAATAAAAGAAAAGGGAAAGAAAATACTATGACACATATAAAAAAATAATATTTTATATAAGACTCATAAGCTAAAGATAATTAACAATTAGAAAATATTATTTATAACGAAAAAAGTAACATTCACTAATATAAGGGTAAATATGTTGAGAAAATTTAAAAAATGATAACTTCAATGAGGTACATAAGAGTAAGAAAATATTATATATGATTTTCTTCAATGGAATTAAAATTTTGGTAGAGGGATTTACACATAGAGATATATAAGTATAACAAATTCTAATATAATGTTTATGTGTTAACCAAAATGTGACATTTTCAGAAGCTGATATGGATAATAAATTTTTAATCATATAAAATTAGGTTCCATAAAAACATTACTATTATGATATTATGTAAATACAAAAAATATAAATATCATGATGTAGTAATTCATGATTCAAGATTCTTGTTTTTTTCGTAAGTGTGATGAAAAACATGGTTTTTATCATGATTAAGGAGGCTATGAAATGAATTCTTTTGAAGATAAAATATATCTTAAAGCCGATTCAATAATTTTCTATTCATCCGTATCACAAATGTTGATATCTCATCACGACCCAATATAAAACCGATGATTCATGCCTGAATGAAGATTTTGGTATTGCAATAGTATCACTTCAGGTCATCATGAAACTCTAATGTTTTAAATTCATAATTTTTTTGGAAATACAAATGAAAGAGATATTAAACATATCTACAATATCAAATGAAGGGAAAAAGTATTATTATTTATATGGAATAAAATATATATTATTTATGATGGATGAAAATGATATTACATTTTGAAAATGAAAGAAAATTAAAAATTCCAATAATTATAGGAATAATATTCCCAATATGTTGTGAATATATATTCAATGAAGTTAAATAATATGATGTTTTATTCAAAATTATAGATATCTGAATTTTTTTTATAATATTAATAATAAGATAGAGTATCCCAACACAATATTCAAACTATTGATTTTATGTATTAATGTTAAGGGGGATAAGATAATGAGATTCTTAGGTCACTAAATAAATTTATATTTAAGGAAATGAAAAATATTATGTAGTTTGTGAAATATTATACCATTATATTTGATATAGTGAGTGGGGTGGATGGAGGGACAAACATAGTTTCTCATAATTATCATTCTGGGAAAAGAATAAACATATTTGAGAAAACATATTGACATTATGGAATAAGAGACATCAATTATTCATTGTTTTATATTGAGGATGGAATATCAAAATTATACTTCCCAGGAGGGACTCAATACTATTATGTTGATCTTACATCCAATAGGTGCAAGGTGATTCTGATATTTGAAAAAGAGAATCAGTTGGTGTGAGAGAGTCTAAATATTTCTTGAGGGTTATTATAATTTTTCCTGGTTAGTTCTTGGATTGTCAAAAGATATTCCATTACCCAAATTCCTTCTTCAAAAAAAATATGATTTATTGAGGGAGGTATAATGACCACCATAAACATGCGATTTATTTATCCATATTGGAGTTAACCTCATCAAAAATATTATTTTCCAATATTAATTTAATTTACAAAAATTAATACTCACATGTGTACCAATGGTAAGGGAAAGATATCCATTCACTAAATATTATATAGGTAAAATGGGATAATGTTTTATTTTGAAAAAATTATTCTACATTGAGTCACCCCCTTTTCATTTATTTCTATATCCAAATTGATCCTATAAAGTATTGATAGATCACATGATTTTACATTTAAATATTATACCAATCATCTTTAGATTTTATGTTTTTGATGATCTTTTTTTCTTTATATATATATATATATATATAATGTATTTTATATTTTTTGTAAAAGGTGTTTATTGTGGATCAAATATCTATCTCTACCAAGACCCTGAGAAACCAAGTAAAGAAAAAGAAAATAAATAAAAATAAATCCCTTATATTTTTAAGATAAAGAAAATATAGTTTCTGTATTATATAATCATAATGAAGATAGACTTAACATAGATGAAAAATATATATTGGATAAATTAAAATACAATGTGATTAAAAATATTTGTTCCCCAAAAATTAATAATTCCTATATAAAGATAAGGAAACTAATGATTCATGTCAATATTTATTTTTAAATGATTTAATCATTATTCTGAAAGATCAATTATTTGATGATTCACAAGAAGAGTCATTTGTTACTTTAAAATAAATTATATATATTTTTACAATGAAAAATTGAATAGAATTTTTTCTATTTTATAAATTTTCAGGATGAGATCACCCATATCATGGATGAGTGTGAAAGGATATAGATGTATATGAATAAAAAAGTTTTGAAATTTATAAATATCATAGAATATTGTTTACAAGTGTTAATATATACAAAAATAATTTACATGCATAAATATCTCTACATTGATGGAATGAATATAGGCATTACCCCTTAAGGGGATGACCTATATGATAAGACATTATAATCATTAATATTACATGAAAAAAATAATAACAAGATGTTACATAAAATTAATTATTTGTATGGAAAGCATAATTATACTCTCTTACAAATTTTAGAAAGAATAAATTTTCTTATTAATAGAGAAATTATATTTATAATTGAAATGAAAAAGGTATAAATTTAGGAAATTTATAGAATGTATTTATTATGTTATATCACATAAGTTGTTAGGGAATATTTTTAGTTTTATTTTTTAAATAACTATAAGGATTAAAGTTATAATTACCATGAGAACATATCTATAAGTTGGCGTTTTCCTAAAAACATTTTAATATCATTTCATAAAATTATTTTAATGATTTCAACATATTCTAGTTATTTTATGGGTATATTCATTATGTACATTAAACCCACTTTATTTTTACACAAATTATGGAACAAATAGAATTAGAGTGTAATAATTTATATATTGTTTTTGAACTAAATTGATATAACACTATGTATGTTATCATTTTATTTATTTTTAATAATAATTGTGTAAGGAAGAACAAAATAAACATCTTGATGTGTCATTTTCAATATTTTTATTGATATTAAATTCAAAGTGTGTGATTGTTGGAACCACATTTTGCTGTGTTGATTTCATTGCCAATATTAAAATTAGTATGAAGTTTTTGAGAATTCTGTAAATATATATTTAATATTAATATATTATATATAATGTGAATTACCTATTCATGTCGGTGATTTGAATGGAGTTACCAAAAAACGTATAATTATTAAATAACATGAGATTGCTGTGTATATTATATTAAATCTAAAGAATCATCTTAGAGCCTGAAATTTATTTCTGATCATTACTCATATAAAAATAAAGATATGTGTTTCTATGTTTGTCCATGTTAGTTGATGTTTTGAGAATGATACAACATGAAATTCTATGCATATAATCCATATAAGAATATTTCATTGATTTGGGTGTCTAAAAAAGTAATATTTCATAAATAATATTTATATAGGAATTTTTTAGGATGTTAATCTTATTATCCCTTTATATTTTTTGTGCATGTATTATTTAAGTAGATGGAAATCTTTTCCTTGTAGTTAGAATGTTGTAGCATATATTATCATTTTGAAGAGTATATGGAATCATACGGATGAAATTTTCATCCTTATTATAAACACAACTAAATACAATATTTTTAATGGATATATAAATGAAAACTGTTTAAAAACTGATGATATAGTAATGGAATACGAATGAAATATTCTAAGTAAAATTTATATCCTATATTAATCGTTGAAATTATTAAAGGGTTGATTGAAGCTGAACTAAAGATATTCTAATGTAATTTTAATGGGTTTTTGTATTCATCATTAATAATAAAATTTTAAATTTAATAGGAAATTTCTAAAAGGAATTAGTGTAGTCCATTTATATGTAAATCATTCATTATATTTTACAATAATGTTGGATAAGTGATGAAATTTATTGTTTGGGTAATTTTTTAAAATAATGCATAATATTTTATTAAAGTGTGAGTTGAAATATAAAAATGAATTAAACCTTACAAAATATGTAGTGATAAAAAAATTACATATGTGTGACTATAATAAATTTTGAAAATTTTAATACACTGATATATATGTGTAAGAAAATATAACAGAGGTATATTTAGATCTAGAAAATTAGTAAATAAAAAAAATTATATTTAAATATATTAGAGTAACATTTATTTATTTACGGGTCAATGAGTTGAGAAAATTGGGAAATTAAGCACTACCCTAATATATATATATATATATATGTGGATAATGACATAATTAAGAATTAATCTAAATTTAGTAAAAAAAAATCGAAAGATTGGAATCACAATGAAATATTTCTGAAAAAACTCATATATAAGGCTCATTAATTTTCAAAAAATGTGATATTTTTTAAATTTTAACATTGTTTTGAGAATTGAAATTTCTAAAATGGTATTTAAAAAGAAGTATTTTAAGTTTCAATATTTTTTACTAATCTGAAAATATTAAATATGAATATTATTTTGTGAAGTAAAATTTCATTTAAGGTACTTATTCTAATGATGAAGAGTGGTGAAAATATTTCTTTATTACATAACAAAAAATTGCAAGACACAAAGTTTTATGTTGATAAAATAAATGTGAAAGATGTGTCTTTTATTTTATATTCATATAAGTCACATTCTATGATTCCATGTCATTCCCATAAAGAAATCTGAATGAGTCGTGTAGTGATGAAAAGCTTCACACTATGACAGTATCACTTCATGTCATCATATAATTGTAATTTTATTAATGAATAAAATTATTTCCTAAATAAATATGAGAGGGAATACCATTATATTATTGGTATCTAATGAGTGATAGAAGACCATTCCTTTATATAGAATAAAGGAGATGGTATATTTAATTTTTTTTAATGAGAGTGTAGAAAAAAAGAAAAAAGATTTGAAATTCTAAATAAGTTGGTAAAATTAGTCATGTGATATAGTAACTATATGTTTTGGGATTTTTGTGGAAATGTTTTGTAATTTGATTCTATAATTATATAAAATATAATATAAATTTGAATAATAATATGAGAAAGGCGATAAAGTGACCTGAAAATATTTCTATCCTAATTATTTTATATATCAAAGTTATAGAGAAATAGATATATATATTATGATCGTTTTTAATATTCCTAGTATTATATTCAAGAATAGAAGAAATGTAGAATTTGAAATATTTTACTATTTAATCATATAATATTAAGATAGAGAGAGATATTTATTTGCTCTATACTAATTATTATTCATGTCAAAGAATAATAATATTTGATATAGTTCAGTGATTTTTTCACTTAAGATGAAATAAACTTTACTTATATATACTGATGAAATATATTAAAACCCATACTATCCCAGAGGGAATAAATCCTATTCAGTTGATCATAAAACGAAATTTGGAAGTAAATTCTTTTCCCTGTGATAGTTACTTGGTTTTTTCATTCTGCTAATTTTAGCAGGTGGCCACATAAATGTGTACATGGTTGGTATTAGTATTTTGGAAATAAATATACATCATTTCCTATGTTCCTTACAGATAATAAAAAGGGAGTTATTTATTTGCAAGATAATAACCATCTTTCACCTGATATGTATTAATCAATATTAGTGGTGAACCTAATTTTCAAATCATGGTGTCCAATATTGTTTTACATTCTTAACCTAAGAAAATTAAACAGGAGTAATGGTAAGGGTAAGAGAAACATTATATGGTAATGTTAAGGGATAAAAAATGTTAATGTTTTAATTTGAAAATATAATTAAAAAAGTTTTTATAATTTAAGAACATTCCTCTGATGTTTTATATTAATTTTTGATATTGTTATCCCAAGGAAATGATTATGGGTATATACCTACAATTCCCTGACACATAATTAATATCTATAGGATGGATTTTTAGGATCATAAAAACCTTTATAGGGTGAATTTTATCCTAATAATGGACTCCCATAATTCTATAAGACGTTTTCATGAATATTAACTAGCATCATAAGGAAAACAACTTGGTACCCTCACCAAAATGATCAATTATATTTATTAATAATTAGTAATAAATCTATATATATCATATCTTCTCAATCTACACATAATTGGATTTCTATGATATTTTATAATGATCTGGTTTAAATCCATATAGCTGGGAACATTAGAACATAAAATCATATATGTAGGTGATAATTGTTGTAAATATAGGATGGCACAATTGATATGGGAATCATAAATTTCATTGAGGATGATAAAAAAAATATTTAGTTCAGTGCCACTTAATGGAACATGTAATACCTTTTTTGTTATAAGATAATAAAAATCAAGGTTATATAATAGGAAATACATCCATGCCCAATTGAATAACCTTTTAATGTATTTTTTATAGTATCTGAAAATGATCATTTTTTGTTTATGAATACATGGATTATCTACCATTCAGTTCAAATTCATGTAGCATATACATTCAAGAGAATGTATCCTATTAATGGGTAGTGCATAACATGTTCATGATCATCCTTTTCTCGTTTTATCGTCAATGAGAATATATCTCTATAAGGAAAGGTAGTTTTTCTTATTAGTATATTCTTATGAATTACATATTCTTGTAAATCATACAAAATATTCCCCCACATGAAATGAATAAATCATTTTGACAATATAGATCCACAAAGATGATTTTTGGATACACTGAGAATAAATCCCTGTGAGGGAACGTACTGTTAATCTAGGAATATAGCTCCGTTGATGGAATTTTAGCTCCCAAAAGAAATAATTCATTGTAGGGAAGAATATAATATGAATATAGTACTAAAATTTAGTTATTTTGAACCTACAAGAGGATACCAACTTATTATTTTCGAAATGGAATCTTATTTGATGTAGTTTATGTGGGTGGCTTAGGGTTGTATGATAGGAAAAATCCATAAATATTATCCTATTGTGGATAGTTATTAAGTTCTTAATTACACGAATGAAAAATCGTAGACATGTCATGGAAGAATGAGAGATATATGTAGGTATTATACATGAGATTATCTATGATTTATAGCCCAATAGGCGAGTTATCTCAAGGTAGGTTATGAGTATGAATCCTTCCAAGAGGCCCTTATTCATTCACAACTCATTGATGAATCAAGGTGATAAAAATAATCAATATGAATAATAGTTTGGAATTATTACGAGGTGGGAAAACTTCTTATCACCTCCATCCCACTGGTTTCTAGTGAAGGGAAGCTTGACTGATGGGGAATCTATCTCTATGTGGGAGACATCTATATATTGGGTCTTATTTTGAGTATGAGACACCATTATTCAATATATTATTAATTGTTATAATATGGATATGTAAACCAATTGGATTTTGGTTATGGGTTAGAAAATGTGGGTAACCTAAATCATGAGTTATTTTCTAGATGTCCTCCTAATATGATTCTCCATTATCAAGTAGATATGTGGTCATAATCACCATGTATGTTCTATCTACCTAGGAGGAAAATATTAAAACTCACATTATCAAGGGAATAAATTATTAAAGAATAGAACTCTAAAATTACTCATGGAAAAAACATATATACTTGCTGCATCCTAGGAATGCCATTATATATAGCTATTTATGATGGATACCTAGAAGAATGTGTGATTAAATAGGCGAGTTGGGGAAATGGAATCCAAGTATGAGATCTTAGTAATAGTTTGACCATGTGTAAGTACGTAGAAGAGGTTCTCCCTAATAGGAGTCTTAGTGGAGTGACTTCCCTTATACAATGATAAGTGAATGGGTTCACTCTATTGACAAAAAGGTGATGTGATTTAATCTAGTAGAGGGGTTCTACCTAGATAGAAGTGGGTTAAGAAGTATATCCTTAATTTATATTTGTGTGATGTTTTTTCATTAGTAAAATTATGTTGGATATGTCACCTTAGTAATTCATGTTATAGACAATCTTTCTTTTGATTCTATTATGAAGTAATATCCCTAGTGAAGGAAGCTAGGTGAGGTTTGACCAAGTAACAGATGTCTCATAGGTATCTCATTATGTGAATGGTTCCCTAATCATCCATATGTTGTAGGTACTTTAACCCTATTTTTTGGAAACTAAAGTAGAAGTAGTTTCCCATCAAGTATTAAGGCATTAAACCTCTTAGAAAAATAATTACCCTTACATTTTCTTAGTTCTTTTAGGATTTTGGCTTATATAAGATAAATAGAGATGGATTTTGATACTTAGGTGAAGGGAGGTTTGAGTGTCTTTTCACATTCCCAGATCCCTAGGAAATTGTATTGCACCTTCCCAAATGTTTTTTAATTTATCATATCATGACTTTTTCACTTTTCCAATGAATCAAAAACAAATCCCCAAACCTAAAACTGGATATAATTAGAACAATGACGATCTAATCTAGATGTCATGATAACTCTAGAATGTAAGTTTCTTCAATAAAAGGCCATTAGAACCTTTGTTATCTGGGGTATAATATATTTGTGATCTACCTATATATGTTAGTCATTATTATAGTCATGATAGTTCTTCCTATTAACAACTAACTAATTCTTGTGATTCCAACTGGGATATTAAGATCAAATTTTATATAGACGGGTTTCCATCTACACACATGAATAACTTTTGATAACCTTGTATTTTTTTAGTCTTCTTTATAATAAGTGATTTTTTCTTCCTATTGTAATTTTTTCTACTTTAGTGTTTCCTCTAACTACTCACAATTGTGTAGGATCAAAGGCTTCAACTATTTTATCTACATGGGGAATTGAACTGAGTTAGTGTTTTGGTGAACATATTTATGTTTTAAGTATCCTAGATGAAGTACATGGGTAAAGGTCTTGGTCGAACACACTTATGAAAAAATTTCTATGTTGCAAAAAATTTATTTTCTTCTCATGTTTTACTATCTTACCCTTCATAATATTATTTACTTCTATTATTGATAAAAAAATTTCTCCTAATAGAAATCATAGTGGAAAAAACATCCATTTTTTATATCAAAAGTAAAAAATGATTCCCAAATCAAGGATGTGGTCAAAATATTTATGACATATCACTATAGGTTGTGTGAATCCTTCATAACATGTATTGGAATCACTTTACAAAAGCATCACTCATGAATAAATATCTTATAAGTTCTATATAATGGCATAAACTTATAAAATATTTTAATATCCTATGATAATATGTCTTCATTCCAAGATTCTATTTATCTGAATTCACTAATCGTGGAATGAAAAACGTCTTGTTTAAATAGGTTTTCATCATTAAAGAGGAAACCAATCAAACTTTCTTACTATATCACTCTAAATCCACTCTTGGAAAATAATTATCAATACCAAAACCTTAAACAGATTAATTTATGTAAGTTTTCAACCATTTAGCAATTAATAAACTAAATTATTATAAGTAAGTTGGGGACATATTCCAAAGGGGTGGTATCAATCCTGATTAGTTGTTTTCATATTGGATATTCATGTCTTTTTATGAGTTTAAGGATTACCTAAATGTGGTTTTTATAAATGAATCCATTTCGATATCTCAAACATATACCTATAAGAACATTGTTTTAAAACTATAGTTATAGAGTAATTGTCTCTAGAAATTAAATAATTTCCACCTAACTCTTGGAGAAGGAGTTTTTAGTTTATGGAATATCAAAAAATTCACATGGGATCCAATCCTTGGGAAAATGTATAGTGAATTCCTTCCCCAAGGGAATATATGGGGAAATATCAACTATACATAAACATTGGCTAAATAATTATTATGGAGGGTACTAGATATCATGGAGAAAGAACCCTATCAATATACCAATATCATTTTTGAATCATTTATTAAATCCTTCTTGGTTCCTGTTTGAATGAGAAATTATGAAATTATCTGTTGGGGATCCATTAAATTATGAAATATGTATTTATTTACATACTATATAGTACTAACATAGTGAAATGACTATTAATGTGGATATGATATCATCCTGAACATCCCTTTATTGAATTAGAGTTTAGGATTATTGGTGTTGTGACTGAGTGGATATCTACTTTAAATTTCTGACTCTCACAACGATGTCAAGAAATTGTCATTTTTATGGTTCCAAACATAGAAAACGGTGGCCATATATGTAGTTTTGTTGCAATGTTTCCATATATTGAGTAAACCTGATCATAACACAATTAAATAATAAATCATTTCAGGTGAATATTCAATACACATCAAAATTATAAATTATCAAAAAGAGTATTGGTTTAGTGGATTGTAGACTAGAAATATTTTCAACATGTATATAAAACATATTAATCATATTTCATAATAAAATCATTATATAAGTTCCCCTTCTAGGCATATAATATATAGGTCCTCCCATTAAACCAAGGGGAAGGAAAACATTAGAAAGGGTGATCTCATAATTTTAGTAAGCGTAAATGTAAGTGATATCGATCATAAAAGTGAATAAGATTCTTAATTGTTTATGATAACATAATCATGTACATGTTTTCAATTTAAAATATTCATAATCAAAAAATATTTTATCAAAACCTCACAAATATATTCATATCTAGAAGCAACATTAATTTGGATGTTAAAACAATAATGATTATTCAAGAGTCATATCGTAGTCATGTAGCATCATAAGATTAGAAAATCATAATTTTATGACCATTTTTATTCATAATTATGTCCATGAATAGTCATCATTGAATAGATATAATCAATAATACACATTTATTAAAATGAAAACATAACTATTATCAAACATGTACATTTATATTATTTTTGAGCATAGCTATATGTAATCAAAATCACACGTCAAAATGAACACATACATATTAAAAATAATTACCATGATTGTCATCATTATCACCTGAGATATCTAAAATATATTACCCAATGAATTAAAGGGTGATAACCATCCCACCCACTACATAACAATAATCTATTTAAATGTATTCCACAAGATCCGAAAAACATTTATCATTTCATCATAACATAAAACTTGGAAAATAAAATGGGATTTGTCAATGATTAATCATAATAATTATAATTTATCTAGAGAAATAATGGATATGTTATCATTATACCATGGTATTACTAAATGATAATTACATCAAAGCTTTATTCATAGATAAAATACTTTTAAATGATCATTGTAAAATTTATTAATCAAAATACACATTATATTTTAAAATAACTTATAAAAAATATAAAAAATTTTCGAATAAAAGGGAAAGAGTTTATTTGAAAATAATCATGGATAATTTTAAATAAATGTTAAATTTAAAGAGTATTAAAGATGATGGGAATATTTTTGTACTATATGTTAAAAAATAAACTTTTTTCACACCTATAAAAAAACTACCACATTGGAAATATAAAAAGAATTCTTATTTAATAAATTTTATAAAAATTAGAATATTTGTCAAAATTATTTCAATCAATTTTTAGAGATTATTAAAACATTAATGAAAAAATAATGAAGAACATATGGACATAGAGGAGAAATATTCTTGACCAAATAGGAAATAAAGTCTAATTTTATTAAATAAATTTTATTAAATGTTGTAAGTAGAAAAAAGTGTATAATAAAATGAAAAAATGAAAAGAAAATATATACATTAAAGATAAATATTATATAGGTTTTATTTGATAAGCTTCATATAATTTTTCTTAATGTAAATTAAAGTGTACAAATCCCAATTACAATGAGATTTTAATGTAAATCCCATACCTCCATTATCATCTTGCTTCGTTTTCATTCAAACCAGTTATATAATAAATATATATTTATTATATATTTATTATAGAACCATATTTCTACATAACATACTATATACCATTCCTTTATAATTTTTAATGATTTTTTTATTAACAATTCTTATCTAAAATAAACATTGAGGTTAAAACATGTATTTTTCCATGATTGTTTCATTTTAATGGTTCTTCTACCTGCACCTTGGACATATTTTAATGATTTAAAAAAGGTTAATATTGAAAAATTTATAATATTTATTCATTATGTTCAATTTTATAACCATTCATACGAAGTCGTGATGAAAAATGAATTTCATTACATTGTGGAGAAGACCATCCATAGATATGCAAAAAAAATTGATTTAACTTTTTCATGGATGGAAAAAATAATGGTAAATGATAATTCAAATTTATATAATCATTTTAAAATAAAAGTACCACTTATATTAACTAAAAATAACCTTATTACCATCCATATAAAATAAAAATTAAAAATGAATCACATATATTTATAGAGATTGTAGCCCACATATACGCTTGAAATACATTATTAAATTATAATGGATGGGAAGGTAAGAATATATATAATATATTATAATAGAATAATCCTAAATATTTCATAAAAATTATATATAGACATTAAATCTATCATAATAAAAAACCATGAATGATACTGATGCAGAATGAATCGTATCACAATGTGAATGCGACATTCCACCCATGTGTTTGAGTGATATATTTATTTCCCATTTAATGTAATGGAGGTGGAAAATGGTTTAAAATTAACAATAATAACAAATAATTATATTTATGACATGATAGTAATTATTTTTTATAGTATACAATATATTTATTGAATATTTATGAATAATGAAACATTTAAAAAATGGTGAGAACATATACCTTTTCTTTGAGAATCATACTTTAATGATCTTCTTGATGTCCTTTTCACTGATATTTTAAAAATATTAGATCCTATATGATGTGTATAATTTTGTTTATAATATTTTTTCGAGGTTGTTAGTTGATCTAAAAGGCTCAAGAACATGAAAATACACCATATTACCTCACACCTAGAAAACTCCATCGATATGAATCTAAGTGAATAATAAGGCCAAAGGAATTGATTACTCACTGATACATATCCAATGAGATCGATAATGATCTATTTTTAAACTAGGTGAATGAATGGTCGAAATGACATAATTGGATTAAAAATATAACTCTCCGTTACATGTTGTATACTATAAAAGAAAAAGAGAAATAGGGATTGAATCATAAAACATTATGATTTTTTTCGTAATTTTACCTAAAATATTTTTTCTCATGGTTTGGACACATGGTTTTCATATCTGTGCACTAACTATCATCGACCTACTATAGTAAGGTGAAATTCACACTATAAGTGTGCAAGGTTTATCTAAAAATCTATAAACTATGAAAGAAGATCTACTAAAATATCTGTAGTATATGTTGGACATGGACCGAAAATATCATGGTTTACTCAAACCATGTGATCTCCTCCCACACTCTTCTGAGTTATCACATTTTTAGTAGTAATTATATTCCTATCCCACATAGTTTACACTAACCGTGTGGTGTACCTATTTTCCTACAAAATTTGGTTTTCTGGGCATCAAACAAGCCCTAGACACCCTAATACCTCCATGGCCTCAAATGGAATTCACATTTGGACTTATATAATCATTTAAACATAAATAAACATGATCCATACCTCATATAAAATCCCAATATCAAGATAACATCTTAAAATCAAACATCTATGTAAAATTTTTCAAGAGTTTCATCGATATTTTGGATTCTTAATGTTTTTCACCAAAACATTATATATTATAGAAAACATCATTATCCTGAGTGAAATAATCATAACAAAATTTTTCTTATAACGTCTTTTTGTCTTCAGACATACATCTCTATATGTTTAATTTAGCTCCTTTTACTTTCACATATCCTTTGTAATGGATTTAAATCTTATCCTATATTTAATTTTTGGTTTGAAGCACCAATATATTATTTGTAACCATTTCTTGAAAATGAATTGACAAGATCATTTTTCACTTTTACATCATTTCCCAAATTTCCATTTTTATCTAAGTTTGGTGGATCATTCCCTATAATGTTTGGATAACCAATGATTACATCATTTTTTATCTTCCATGTCAAGGGATATCAAATAAGGGAATTTTTTTCTCAATTAGGATAAATTTTTACCAAAAAAGTAAGCACACCAATAATGTTCCAAAAATATAAATTATATATTTTATACAGTAGAATGTATCAAATAAAGAAACATGTTATGATACCTATTAAAGTTACTATGAAGGAATCACATCACAAATAAAGAGGATGAATCTGTGAAGAGAAATTTATATAAAAAATTCATTATTAAATCAACCCTCAAAACCTTTTATGGTTAGATTTACTCAAGTTAGGATTCTCAACCACAATAATTTATATAGAAAATCAATATATAATTAACATGATGATTTTTACAAGGTTTATACCCTTCTTAGGTAACCTAATAATTTTTATTATTGGTTATTCCATCCAACCACCGATTTATATATATACAAAAAAGAAATTTCAACAATAAAATGATTAAGGCTAGTTATACTATGACACTCTAGAGTCCCACCAGATAATATAGCTTCACATTTCCCTCAGACAGAATATAAAACCAATATGAGATAGATCTTCTTAAATTCCTTGATGATTGAGAAACTATATAAATAGATCTCCCTCCAAAGAACATAAAAAATATTCAAGAATAGTTACTTAATTCATACATATCTTATATAGGACTACCTATTATTCTTCTTATTCTATCAAAACACAACTCTATGGAATCTTCCAAACTAGATCATGAAATAATTATATAATCTATTTCAGGTACATAGTACCTCTTCATGTTTTCTGCAATACTCACTCACTTCATTCATAACTCACTAAATCTCTTTTTTTCCCCTATCTAAAAGTATTCAATGTCCATTGCCTTTGAAGAATTACTTCATTTAGTAGTATAAAATAATGACAATTTAAATTGTATCCCTCTATTGTAAACACAATGAGACCTTATTTTTTACCACCCCAAATGGTCGTTATTAAAATATTAATTTTTTAAAATTTCACTTTATATAAAATTATGCATCAAACAAATCAATCTAGAAAAGTGTATTTCTAATGATTTACCCAAATTCCCCTCTTTATTTTATATTATCATGTTTTTGTCTTCAATTAATATTCAAAAATACAATATGTATGATTTTCTATCATTATAAGTCATTATCCTCATGATAAAATATTTTTGAAATCATTACATTCATCTACCTAATGTCATGATACATTATCAATTAATCATAACTTGTGAACTCATATATATTTCCCTTATATAGTTAGATAAAAAAATTTCATAAAAATATGAATGTTTTAATTTAGAAATTAATTTTTTTCATCATCAAATTTTATTTTTGGATTTAACATCATGAGATTCGTTAGCCAACAACCTCATATTTGAGAAGCAGTAAAACTATTAAGATAAACCAGTTCAAAACAAAACACAGATATGGACAAGGATCTTTATTTTCAAAATATCATATGAATCCGATTAAATTTCATTCAAAATGTGGTGTTTTTTACATTGAAGATCAATTTTAGAATCATAAGGTTTTTATCTAGATTTGATATTATTTATTAATATATTTTCACACAATAAAAATCCTAATTTTACAATAAACAGAGTACATATTATTGAGAGATCATAGATAAAAAACCTATAAAAGTTTTGGAATTTGTATATGAATGATTACACTCATGGGAAAGGCTCACCATTTTAGAGACTTATGATCATGTTATATGATGGATGAAATTCATATGATAAATACATTGATTCATATTCAAATAAATCTTCTCATGAATTATGTCTCATGTCAATTTAAATGTATTACATTAATTCCATTAATATTTACAAAAAATGACCAAATCCTTATACTCAATGTTCAAAGCCTTACACATGGAAATTAACTAGTTTATCAGGTGGTATGAAATATTATGATTTATGGAATAGCATTAAAACTTATTAAAACTATCTCTAACCATTATCAAACAAATTATAAATATATTAGAAACCTCATAAACATCTAGTGAATTCATCCTATTTTTTTAAGAAAATGGAATCCATTAAACACTTCTTTATAAAAATATAAATGTACTTCAACCATAATAAATTTTCTCCCAACATGATACTTAATCATGTTTAAACCTAGGTATTCTGACTCATAGATACCTTCTTATCCTCAGAATAATTTAATGAGAAACATTCCCACGGTCTTTACTAAGAATTATTTCGTCAGTGGAAGAAAATATACTAAAACACCCTATATAATGCAAACATTAATTGGAGTCCATAGTAAATCAATTCATCCACAATAATAGGCTTCCATATGAATTAAAGTCAAGGATATGACAATTCATGGGGTTAGTCTTAGATGATTTAGAAAAATAAAATGGAAAGATGCTATATCTAGGAGTAATAGGAATATGATATGATTTAATTAAAAAAATCCTGAGAATTCATTAATATCAAAAAAAGTATTAACTGATGAGTCATCAAATTATATATTCCATATGGCCACCTTAATTTATTATAATGACTACCAACATTATATATGTATGGTTAGACCTTATGTTCGATATATAAATTCCATAACATAGGTAATTAATGTAACCCCCCAAATATCAACCATTAAACTATCACAATACTGCTATGAAAGTGAATAAGGGTGTCGAATATGTTTTTTTATTCCTCCAAACATAAAATCCGTACATGAGATAGATAAAGGATATTGTGTCATGGGGAACCATATAAGTGTTGTCCATCTTATCTAATATTTAATAGTGATATGAGATTATTAATCCTGATAATGTAAGACCTTTATTATAAAATAATTTCAAAATAATCATTTTATAATATTCATACTTTTCTCTTTTTTTGAGAGTGTATAAATGTTGTCACAAAAGATAATGTATTCACAATGTAATGCTACGCACCCTCTGATAATTATCTATTATTAATTCTTTTTGAATAAGGGGACACATCCCCTAGCCAAAATCAAATATGATATGGATAAGGGATCATTTCCTTCACTCAATCACACATCCCATGTTGGCCCACAACGAAGTATGGACTGAACATTCACAATTTGATATCAAGAATTGATAGAGATAAAAGATTATAACCATGAACATCCTAACTATAATGAAGGGTTAGTTCCCATTTTTATTCTATGTTTACTGCTTAGAGTTATTTTAGTCCAACACAGATGTCATAGTCCATTGACAACAGAAACTCATTTCTATAAATGGGATTCCACATAATAAGTATTTGAAGAAACTGAAAGGGATGTTCTATGTAAAAATGTATCCCATAACATAACATCTTTTTCTATAATAGAGTGGTATTCCATAGATTTTTATCTAAACCTATTAACATATGAATAATAATGTGATTAAATTATAAAAATTAAACTCAGAAAAAATATTCATCATCACACCATGAAAAATATTCATTTGTAATAGTGTTTATCATGTTCACTAAAGATTATTTCATAATATAATATCTCTTTGGAAGAATGGATATACCTACTTCCCATGAAAAAAATCAAATACATTAATGAAAAACTTTAAGGGTGTGAGTCTCCATTTCACATTCCTATTTTATTTCACCCTTTTATGGAAGAATAACATAAATGACCAACTCACACTACATTGACTAAATAAAATATTACTAAGTTAATTCAATAGTGGAAAAATAATACCACTTATTCTATCTAGGTGTAACTACCATCTACGAAGGAATTAATAAGGGTATAACTAGAATACCATTTATAGGTTATAATTAATCAAAATATTTCATCCTTATATAATGACGAGGTTTTCACTATGGGTAAGGGAAGTTTAGATCCACCTACCATAGTTAATATGGGGTAACCCATTTTAAGATAATCCTATGGTTAATCTATATTATTTCATTTAGAAACCCTAGAGGCCTAAAGCCTAGGAATAGTTGAGTATATTTGACACCCCTAATATTATTTATATCTATGTAGTCATATAAATATACATTTACATCATTCGTTTATAGTACACTAGCATGATTCGTATATATTAACTTTTAATATTATGTTTCCACTCCTTGGTCAATAGATTATGTGGAATTTGGGATATGTTTAAATCCCATAATCACATAGGATGATGCATAAAGGAAAATTTAAATAGAGAAAGACCCTAGATACATATCACCCTCTAAGAGTGACTCTATATTTTAACTAGAATGAATTTATTCTTATGGCCTTAAATGATAGCATGTGTGGATGTAAATATAGAGCTTTATATTTATTGTAGTTGGTTCCCTAGAACAAACTGTATGTACTTTAGATTACATGTATATTCAAGGAAATGAAAATTTCTAAAATCCCATATGAATTTTTTTTGTTTTAATACATTCATTCAATGTGATAATGTATAAGATAACTATTGATATAAAAGTGGTCATATCAGTTCTATTCAATAATAATAACTTTTGGGTGTTATGATAGTACTCTTCAAATTAAGTCTTATAATTGAATGAATAATACAATGGTAAATATATGATATTTTCCATTATTTTTGAGTACTCATAAATGGAAAATACATTATCTAATAATTTTCAGACTTGGAAATCGCAATGGTGGGAGAATATGGGGAATGGACCACTTTTATTAATTTCACTTGTTCGCATGTAATTGGAATTCCTATCTATGAGCATGTGTAATGATCCTTATACTTTAAGATTTTTGTTAATATATATCACAACTAATGTACATAGATATATATCACAAAACATGATGACATATGTTCATGAAGAAGTTCAATATATTGGGTGTGTCAATATTGAAATGTAATTAGTGAATCAGTTAATGAGTTAATTATCCACCCCATATATATAGTGGTTCATATGTTTTCTCTTTGGTTGGAATGAACCCATCAAACTAAAATTATAGCCATGGTTAACTGATGGTTTAATTCTAGATAATAAAAATATATATATCATGAACATAAGTTGATGACATAGATATTCAACAGATATGTTGTGATATCAAGACAAAGAGAATAGGTTACAATAAGAATTCATATTTGGTTGTATGCCATTGCGACATTAATTCTTCTTAAGAGTTGGTATATATTTTTAGATGATGATATTGGACTTTAAAAAATCTCACCTAATGCATTAAAGTATAGGGATAGGTGGTCACTCTTTTACTATATAGAATAATATTAGTTAAATTTTATTTGAATTTAATTATAGAAAAAAATATTTTTTTTTTTAACTAATGAATAAAATTTATTCAATATATATATCACAAATATTCATTAAATATTTAGAAGAATTTCTATTTTTTAATTGTATAGATTAAAATTATATATTAATTTCATTTTATTTATAATATAATTGCATGATTTATTTATTTTCTATGTTAATATTAATCAAATTTGTATTCTCCATACTATGAAATAAATAAATATTTATTATTATTAAATAAATATTATTCATTTAAATATTTATTTTGGGATTCAAAAAATATACACGAGGTTTAGTGGAATGAGTTTTTTTGTGAAAAATATATTTTTTAGGATATAAATAAAATTTATCATTATATGGGTTAGTTAAAGCCATAATATAAAAATAAGAATATTATTATTTTACATGAAATGGGATTCCATATGGAATAAAAATTATTAAGGGTCTCTATGAAATTAATTAATATTTAAACCTATCTATTGGTCTATAAATTTATATTTATGTCTATTGTGAATTGGTTAATCACTCTAGTCAACAATGTCTCCCTTGATAATTTTCTTCAAATGGATCTTCTAGAGTTTCCTTTCCCGATCGAGAGAACCTCTTTATAGAACTCTATAATCTCATGGATGAGAGAGAAAAACATTCTTTGGGGTCAAATAAATTATAGAAATAATGAATTAAAACAATTCAAGAATAATAATATTTAAACTAGCACCCAACATTCCATCAGTATATTTCGAAGAAAAAATTAGAACATATGAACCAACTTTATGGGGATTCGATAATTAGATCATCCATTCACAATAGTGGTAGACCAAATGGATTTTGGATGATCAATGCCTTCCTCGAAGAAATATCATCAGATAATGGTATTATTTATTATTTATTTTTTAATTTAATTATAAATTTAACAAGTATATCCTATTATTTTTTAAATTATTAATCTAGTTTCAAAATAAAATATCCATTGGTCTTGGCGTAAACACAATTTAGAATATGAGTTATCTATTGAATTTTAAAAAAATTGATTTCGAATAGGCTCTAATAGAATCTTCCAATTCACCCAGAACCTTATTTTGGTATAAATAATAGACGACATTCAAATTTATAATTATTTATTTATTTTTCATCTTTTAAATATTTAATTCTAGATTTTACTAAAATTTTATATATCCTTGTTATAAAAAATTCATGATCTATTCATCTACCTCTCTAATTCTTACTTGTTTATCAAATATAGATAAATAAAAATATTAGATAAATTTAAATACTCAACTTTAATGTGTTGTGAATTCAAGGGGGACAACACTAGAGTACACGACAAGTATCCCATTGGTACATATCATGTACCTAGGATTAAAAAAACAAAGACTCCCATGTGAATTTTGAGTCATCCTGTAGTTATTGCCTTCCATGTGAATTAATTACACTTTTCATGTTGTTTTAACCATGTTGGAACACTACTGGAATCATGACTTATAGAAATGGTTTTAAACCGTTGGTAATGGCATGAAAGTCATTGGTATAAACTATACGAACGGTTGTTCAAACTATTGTCTACTTAGCTGTTAGAATACAAATATAACAACCCTTATAGTATAACTATTGGTATATTGCTCTGGATTGTACATTATACCAATGGTTTCAGTTAACAGTTGCCATAGCTTTATACCAACGGTTGATAACCAATATAAATGGATAAATTTCCGATCTATTCTAATGGTTCTGAAACTATTAGAAAAATCCTTTACCAATAGTTCACATAAAACCATTGGTAAAGACTGATTACAATTTCTATTCCAATGTTTTACTAGACATTAGTATATTGTTTTACAAACAGTTTTATGTTAAATATTGGAATAAATTTACTTTTCAAATATATACCAATTCTTAACAACCGTTGGAATATCCTTTCTACAATTGTAGTAGTAGGCCAACCTGCCTCCCCCTCTACAATCCCCTATGAACCTACAGGTCATGTATATATAGAACTGAATAAATTTCAAATTTAAATGAATATAGATTTCAATTCTGAAGCCGATTACCCTATGAAATACAAAATTTTGAATTTAATTCTAAATTGAATACATATAGATTGAATTATGAACTGTGCCCTGAATTATGAAAGAATAACACATACAAAATGAATTATGAATTACATACATAATTGTAAATTATGTATAGAATATTCAATTAAGAATTAAATACATATAGAAATTAATTATTTATAACACTTACAAGATATGAAATACAAGATTTAATTCAGAATATAGCATAAAAATATAGATAAATTATTAATATGTCATAAAAATAGAATATAACTTTTATGGAATAAAAAATATGACCAATATGGAATATATAATATGGAATATATAATATGAAGTCAGAATTCAATTCATGGGAATGGGTGATTTTAGATGAAATCAATATGATTGAAAATTGACTAATACTTTTCACATGTAAATAGATTTGAAAATGGATAAATAACATCAAAAATATCATTTTTCAGGGGGTTGGGGGTTTTATAGGGGGGGGGGGTATATCCAAGGGGGAGGGGTGTCCGGGGGGTGGGGACGGTCCAAGTGGATGTGGGTGTGGGGGGGGGGGGGTCTAGGGGTGGGGCCGTCTAGGGGGTGGGGTGGGGAGCTGTTCAAGGGGGTGTGGTTTGTCAGGGTGTGGGGGATTTCAAAGGGGGTTGGGGTTGGGGGTGTTCAGGGGGTGGGGCTATCTAGGGGGTGGGGGTTGTCCAAGGTGGTGAGGGTATCTAGGGGTGGGGGTGTACATTGGGTGGGTGGTTGTCTTGGGTGGTGGTTGTGTCCAGGGGGTGTCCATGGGGGGTGGGGGTGGGGGAGGGGGGGTTGTCCATGGGGTGGGGCTGTCTAGGGGGTGGGGGTATCCAGAGGGTGGGGTGGTGTCTATTGGGGTTTCCATGGGGTGGGGAGATGTCCAGGGGTGGGGGCTGTCCAAGGGTCTCGGGGGCTATCCATGGGTGGTGTTCGGGGGGGAGGGGTTGTCTATGGGGGTGGGGGTTTTTTAAGTGGTTGGGGGGGCTGTCCAGGGGGTTGGGATTGTCTAGGGGTGGGGCTGCCCAAGGGGGTGGGGGTGTACATGGGGGTGGGGGCTATCCAGGGGTCTGAGGGATGTCCAAGGGGGTGGGGTTCAGGGGGTGGGTGATGTCTAGGGGGTGGGGATGTCCAAGAGTTTGGGGATTTCCAAGGGGGTGGGGGGGTTGTCCAAGGGGGGGTGTCCAAGGGGGTGGGGGTATTTCTAATGGGGTGAGGGATGTCCAAGGAGGGATGGGGGATATCCATGGGGGGGGGTGTTATCTAGGGGGTAGGGGGCTGTCTAGGGGGTGGGGGTCTTTTCAGGTTTGGGGGGGGGGGGTCCACGGGGGTGGGGATGTCCATAGGGGCGGTTCAGTTTTAGAGTGGTGGGGTGGTGTGCAGGCGGGGTTTCAAGGGGGCGGGGTGTCCATGGGGTGTGGGGAAGTCCAAGGGGTGGGGGTTGTTTAAGTGGTGGGGTGTCTAGGGGTTGGGGTGTAATTAGATAAGAAAATAGATATATGACCTCAAAAATCTTATTTTCCAGTGGGTGGGGGGGATTTCCAAGGGTGGGGGCAGTTCTAGGGGGTTTGGGTGTCCGAGCGGGTGTCCAGAGGTGGGGTCATTCCAAGGGGGTGGGGGTGTCCATGGGGGGGGGGGGGGGGGTTGTCCAAGGGGGTGGGGATGGCGGTGTCCAGGGGTGGGGGCTCTCCAGGTAGGGTGGGGGTTGTCCACGTGGGAGGGGGTGTCCAGGGTTGGGTGTGTGTCCAATGGGTTGGGATGTTTAAGGGGGTTGGGTGTCTAGGGTGGTTGTGGGGCTTTCTAGATGTGGGGGTGTGTCCCGGGGGTGGGGGATGCCTAGGGGGGGTTCCAAGAGGCTGGGGGTGTCCAGGGGGTGGGAGGGTGCTCAAGGGGTGGGGTGGTGTCTAGGGGAGATTTCCAAGGGGGTAGGGGGTGTCCAGGGGGTGGGGATGTCTAGTTGGTGCGGGGTTGTCCATGTGTGTGGAGGGATTTACAAGGGGGTGCATGGGGTCCAGAGGAGGGGTGAATCAGTCACACATATATTCAGTCACAAAAAATCATCAAGTCAATTTTTATTATTTATAGATAATGAATAAAAGAAAATGCAACCTACCTAATCACACATATATTCAGGCACAAAAAATCATCAAACATCAAATGTCATTAATATCAGTAAAAATTGTAACTGATCAATATGTCCCTCATCACCATCATTATCATCACCGTCATCATCAGTCTCATCCTCATCCTCATTGGTGTCCCCATCATCATCCCTGCTCTCATCAACACCCTCATCCTCACCCTCGTATTCCACCTCAGCCACCTCTTTAACCTCTTCCTCACCCTCCTCCTTTGCCTCAGACTCCTCCTTGTCCTATTTCACCTCAGCCTCCCCCTCACCCCCTCCTTCAGCTCAGCCTCCTCCTCACTGTCATCACCGCCAAGAATGATATCATCTCAACTACCACTAGAACTACCACCTCGTGCACCATATATAGAAAACATCAATGACATATATTCATCAAAAGATGTTCTAGCCTCTATTGGATGCATTAGATGTTGAAATTACATCAGTTTCATAAATGTAGTTTTTTCCCTAGAAAACTGTTTTTCAGTATCTATGGACCTTATTTGAGCATGTTAAGTTTCTTCCTTAAACTTTTATAACTCAGTGGAACTAAAACTTGTACCTGAAGAGGGTCAATACCTTTTCATAACAATAAACTTCTTTGGTCGGTAGCGTACTCTGACAGGGTGCTCTTCTCCCAACACGTGATGTAAGTGATCATTTGGATCAAAATTTTCAAGTTAATTGGCATCAAGGGCCTCTATAATACCTTTTTAAAAATATAAATATATTAATATGTTTAAAAATAGATATTAAAATTTTAAATCAACCAAGTAAAACTTAAAATCTTCTGCTGAGTCAGTTCATTAACCGCACTTCCATATTTTTCCTTCTACATGAGAAGAACAATTTTTCTCGAGGCACACACCCTTCAATACTCAATTTTTTCCTCTATAATGAAATTTGATGTAGGAAAACATAATTTAAAATACGTTTCTTATAATTAATTTTATAAAAATTGTCATAGTAAAACTTTAGTAATGGAATAAATTATTGAGGAAAAAATTGAAAGTACAAGTCGTAAAGGAAAATTATAAACTCTTATATATGCTTCCTCTGATGATATGACATTTTAGTACATCACAATGTACGAAGGTATTTTTTAGCATCAATGTTTTTTCTATTTATTCTGGATTATTCCTAAATAAAATTCCATAATATAAAAGATAGTATTAATGAAAAACATGAAAATTTTCATTTGGAAACCTCAAATGTAATTAATACCTTAAACTGGATAGTCATCCAAAGAGTATTCATCTGACAACAGTATTCTATCCGATAATCATCCAAGAAAGGTACCACCTCTAACTTTCTTCCAACTCTAGAATTCCATCCAAAATACAACTCATGCATACATTCACTACAAAGCTCACATAATTCTTTTAGACATGATGGTCATGCACCCTCACAATTGGGATATTAAACCAATGTTGGAACCAAAATATTAATTCATATAAATACAAAAATAATATATTTATTTAAATAGAACCAATTTTTTACCCATATTTGTTCCAAATAATTATCCTTGACATCATTTGGAAACTATGTCCATGAGAGCGAGTTAACAGGAATGTTGCGACAGTATCTGGAAAGCATCCCCAAAAAACTCAAATATTGGAGCCCTGTTTTTTCAATTATTTGATTGTATGAATTTTTGTCCACAATTAACTTCATGTGGCGGTTCTACACCACAGACAGATGTGTATAACCCTTCCCTCACATCCTATTTTTAGATATATCTGTTATGAAATAAAAAAATATTTTATCAATACATGTTATAATGAAAATAAATAATGGTATAAAATTTTTTTTGGGTTCAATAAATATACCTACGGTAGTCTGATCAATGGGCGACACTGGATATGCAATAAAATAAAGGGACACCCTGTACAGGTGGATTAGGTCCTAGTGTATGTTCTGCAAGGATAGACTATGGTGGAGCAGGAGTCGACGAAGACAGAATATATAAGCTCTGAGAGAAGAAAGTAGATGTTCAAGAAGATGGCATGGATAGTTGTACGAATGCTGGATGGGAGTTTGAATCATCATTCGATATGGTAAAGATGGGTAAGGAGACACAAGTGTAAAGTGTGGTGAAAACAATGGAGGCCTAAAAATCATATGTTTCCCTAATGACAAAACAAGTTCAGAATATAGGATATATGGTATTTCAGTGGGAGGGGCATGGTCCAATTGGGTATGTTGATGGGATCGCCTAACCCTCGTCCCCCCCCCCCCCACCTTGTACCACCAGCTTGAGTACTAGGACCACTACTAGGCTAATCATCAATTAATTTTTACATAATAGGTAGATCATGAAAAAACATTTAAAAAAATTAATCACATGACATAATATATTATTTAAATATATATATATATATATATATGTATGAAATAAAACACTCACTACAAGCAATAGTGGTGGAACGCCCTTCTCATCAATGGAAAAAAATTTATCCATCATATTTTTTTCATCACCCATATTCATTTGGCAGCATTTCAGGCATTTGAAAACAAATATAGAAGTAATTAAATATGGATAACTAATGTGTAGCCAAAAAAACAAAATATATGAGGGGGAATAGGGTGATTCATGGATATTTTAACTATCCATTATTTTAGGTGAGATTGGATTTATATATAATGAATTCAATAAATTATACAATATATAACAATGAAATTTAATTT
This sequence comes from Viscum album, assembly GCA_963277665.1. Classification (NCBI taxonomy): domain Eukaryota; kingdom Viridiplantae; phylum Streptophyta; class Magnoliopsida; order Santalales; family Viscaceae; genus Viscum; species Viscum album. The sequence continues at coordinate 1,158,075 of CAUJRU010000197.1, forward strand.
TGAGTCGGATGGTTATTTACTGAGTGTCACAGGTCTTTTAAAATCATATAACATTGATTATAGGGCTTTATTTCACTCAAAAATCAAGAGATAGAGCATACTAAATTATGCCAATAGAAAATTCATCAAGGTATATATTAGGAATGATTAAACCCTTAATATATTATGAAATTATGATATAAATATATGAACAAGGATAAGATATCTACTAGATTCATAAGGGGTAATGAAATTTTTTAAATGAAAATTTTAATTTTTTAGACTAGGTCGATGATGCAGGTTTCTATACATGTTTTATATATGAAGACAAACCAACATGTTCATTATCTGGTGAAAAATTAATGGGAGGTCTTAGAGTTATACTAATTTTATATATGGTAAATAAAGCATTGAAATGTTCACCAATTCAGAAATTTTGTTTTTTTTAGGATTTAATATAGATCAATTACAAATTAGAAAATTCAATTCAAAGAAAATTGCAACTAATAATCATTGAAATATTACATTAAGGTCAAATCAGATAGAAGATATTTTAATCAATATTAATTCAATTTTAATAGTACCAACCTTAAAAACCCATGTTAGGATAAACCAGAATAATTTAGAACATGGATGAATGCTTTTATATATTCCCCACCACAACATTAGGTTCATAGTAAACTCTAAAAATTGAGCTATTTGACTCATCAAAAGTAATAAACGGATCGGATCCAATGGCAGTAGGGATGGTGTAAATTCCATCATCACCATAATAAAAAATATTTCTTATAATTACTTCAATAATGACACCAAATTCAGGTTGAAGATGGTATTTGACATAAAAAACTTGATTTGCCATTGATGACAATACATATGTTCCATCAGTGGAAAGAGTGCGATTCATATGAATTATTCAAAATCTACAATCATCATAAAATGTGACCTACCACATCATCAAATCTAACCACTTGCATTTTATCATTGTGACTCGTCCATGAGAGTAATAATCCAATATTATTAATATTTCAACAACTCTATAATAAACTTCATTTTCAAATTGTTGTCTACTACTTGAGGCATTGGCATAACTGTCTATTGTGACAGTAACCATAACACCATCATGTTATGTTATCATTTTTTTCTCATTCAGTGATATTATATATGTACCCATTGAAAACAATTTATTTATAGTCACGAACCATGGTATTAGTACCAAAATACAATGCTCTTATTTTCTCAAAGATAGAGTCAGTAAGAAAACTCAATACATGAAATATAAATGAATATTAAACTTAATTATTTATTGATTTAATTATTTTAAAGAGTAATAATTTTACCTTCAATTATAACCAAGAAGTAAACTCTTTTCTATGAAAAGTCTCTCCCCTTCTCAATGATAAAGAACAATGCTTTATATTTATCATTTCTTTATGTTCTTTATTGATAAAAATAGGAATATTTTATCAGATATGTATGATATACATATTCAATTTACTTACCTGATGTAGTCATCGAACAAATCATAGCTGAACAAAACTGTATGATGTTCTATCTCCTGCTCTTCAAGGCTTATTGTCATCAATGTATATGATCCAGAAATTCATCTTGTTTGAGGAAGTTATGGAAAACCAGGTTCATTTTTCTCATACTATTTTCCTTCATTTCTCATTGGTCTATTCGGTCTAGTAGAAAGATCATACAAATACATAGAGAAGAAATCAATACATTCTTGAGCCATGTAACTATTCATGATATAACCTTTATTATAATTTCTCATTCAGACATATGACATTAATGTCTACATATGTTTATTAGTTAGACACATCTAATGAAAAGAAATACGTCCTCTGTGTAGTATTTTAGTTGGAATGTGAATAGTCAGATGCAATATGCATGTGAAAAATGATGGAGTAAAATTTTTCTCTAACTCACAAAAATTTAATGGGGCATATGCGAACATATTTTTAGAAAATGATGCTGAAAACTTCTTAGCACAATGGTATATAAAAAATGGAAAAACCAAATAACATTCACCCTTACATTATTGGACAAAAGTTGACAATTTTTTTTGGAATCAACTCATGTAAAAGGACATTGTGATCATGAGTGTTCAAAGATTTTTTCTTCCACTCTCTTATTTTTACCCATTTAGATATATTTCTTGAATATCCATTAGGAATTTTAATAGTCTATATTACTTCCATTAATTTCATTTTTCCTTTAGGTGTCATCACATAAGAAGCACAAGGAACTTTCCATTTATTTTCACAGATATACACAAGATGCAATTCTGGTCTGATTCCTTAATTCACCATGTCACACCGAGATCATAAATCAATTTTTAAGTTTCCCTTAACATTTAGGAGAATTCAAAGAAACATTTCACATATATTATTTTCAATGTGAATTTCATATATATCATTAAATTCATTAACCACTTTAGTTCCATACATATGCTAAGGTGGATCATTGACCTCTATTGTATTGTCAAATATTCGATGATTATTTCTATATAGATGGTCCATTGGAAAGAATATTCAATGTCCCATAGAACTGACACTATAACAACATTTCAGTGTTCTAGATGGTGTATTCATAACACAAATAGAACATAATAGTTTTCACTTCACACTCTATCCATATATCATTTCATAAGTAAGAAAATCATTGATCATCTACATAAGCGCAACACGCATCTGAAATATTTTTTTGAACATGCATCGTATGTGTTCACACCCATATTGCAAAGAAGTTTCAACTCTTTTATTAAAGGTTTCATGTATATGTCTATATAATTGTTGGGATCTGAAGGGCCAGATATGAGTATACTCATGAAAGTGAAAGGTTTTTTCATACACAACCATGGCAAAGGTTATAAATGTGTAGAAAAACTGGCCATGTGTTGTGCGAAGTAAGAATCTTCCCAAATGGATTAAAACCATCTCATGAAAGACCCAACCTCACATTACGCATTTCAGCTGCCAAACTAGGATATCAATAATCAAATATCTGCCACGAAAATCCATCGTTAGGGTGACCTAACTCATCATTAGTCTTATTTCTCTCATTATGATTCCATCACATTTTTATTTATATTTCATCAGACATAAAAATATTCTAGAGTCTGGGGACCAATGGAAAGCTCCACATTACTTTCTCTGGAACAAAGGATGGTGTTCCATCAGCTTTTGGATTCTAGTGGGATGTGCCACATTTTATAAAATCATTTCATTCAGTAGTTTCCACCAAGAATAAACTACAATCTTTCTAGAAATGATGAATTTTGTTCCTTCACAATCCATGTTCCTTAATTAACATTCAGATCATATAGTGGTTTGAGGGAATATCTGCATCATCTGGAAGTAAGTCCCTCAAGAACGTAAGAATATAATCGATTGCATTATTATAAATCTCATTCATAGTTTTCCCATGAAACAATCAGATTAAAAATTCTAGCCTTTTCATTTTACAGCATTGTCGATATTATGGATTTGTGGCTGCATCATTCAATTTGTTCACCCTGACAACATAGTCCCTTTCATTAGACGCATCATGTTTCCTCATACTAAAGTCTTCTTGGGTTAGAATCCTTTATTCTTCACAATGACGAATAATTGGAAACCAGTTATATAAAAAATTCTCCAATCTAGTCATCTCATTTTGATCATAAACATTTTGAAATTTCATTTTCTCCCCTTTGTGATACCACACAGTTTAGGTTTCTTGAGTTCTATATTTGGTATGTGGTGACTGAATTCTTCGTAGCTCAACCAAGGTCCTCCAACACAATTGCAACATGGAAAGTGTATGCGACCACTATCGGAAGCATTGTGAAATGAAAAATCTAAAAATATATACAAATTGTTTTTAAAATCACTTGGGATCCAATTAGTTTCTTACATCCATCTTTTATGCATTCTATAATAAAATTTAAGTCATTTCGTCAAAAGAAATTCAATAAATATGAGATATTATATTTTAGAGTCTAATTCTCAATGTTTCTTAATGAAATCATATTGAATGTGACCCGAATGTAATTTCATGTAAACACTATAACATATTAAGTGTTATAATTATTATTTTCTCTTCATTTACATGTATAAAAAACTCAATGAACAGCCCACCCCTTCACTGGACCACACCCCCCACCCTGGGTAGATTACACCCCCTACAAACAATCACACCCCCTCCCTACATGCATAGCCCCCCCCCCCCCCCCCCCCGAACCCACCTTTGCACTCCCCCCCTCCTGGACATCCCACCCCCTCCCTAGACAGCCCACACCCCTCCCCCTCCCATCATGCACACCCCCTCCCGACCTCCAACGCCCCCCCAAACTAGACAGGCCACCCCCAACATACCCGGACAAGCCACTCCCCACCCCAACCCCACCCAGAGAGTCCACCCCCACCTTCCCTGGACACCCCCACCCGGACAGCCCACCCCCTCCCTAGACAACCCCCACCCCACATAGATAGCCACCCACCCCACCTGGAAAACACCGCTGGACAGCCCCCACCCCACCTGGAAAACCCACCCCTTCCCATTCTTGGACCCCCCCCCCCCCACCACACCTAGACAACCCCCCCATGGATAGCCCACACCCCCTCCCAATCTACACTCCCCTCCCCACCTGCACAGCCCAACCCCACCCCCCCACTCCACCTAGACATTCCACCCCCTAGACAGCCCACACCCCCACCACTCCTTGGATAGCCCACCCCCTCTTCATATAATCATGATTCCTAAATTAGTTCATGTAATTTAAATTAAAATGATAGAAATAATTATACATTTATTCACTTTTACCATCACAAGGTTAACGAAATAATCAAGGTGAATCATTTCCACCATGAACCATATTTTTATGATTATATTTAATATATTAAACAATAAATAATCTATAAAATTAATAAATAAATCACTAAGTGTTAAAACACATACATTTCACCAATGAAATTTATTTACATCATCAGAGGAAATCCCAAACTAGGGTCGTAGAATCAAACACCAATCCAATTTTAGCATTACTTCAAGCCTATTGTAGATGAAATAGAAGTCTGTTGGTGTAAACCGTGAATATAATACATATAAATCAAAACACACCTAATAGTAAACACACCACAAAATATCATATGTGGATCAGATTTAATCTTCCACTCTAAGTATCAGATATGAATTCTAAAAAAACACAACTAATTGTAAACAAATATCCAAATAAATCATCAAGAACTAAAATTATTGATTAAAATAGTAAACAAAAAACAACACCCTTGGGTTTAAATCAATACAAATGAAAAAATGTAAAACAAATCTCAGAAAAACTTATCACTCTCTTAGAAATTACTAATTTGAAATGGATTTTGAATCAAGGATGGATTTCCAATAATTAGGAAGCTGAAAATCAAAATAAAAAACAAAAAACAACATTGTATTTAAAAAGATATGAATGAAAAAAAGAGTCATAACATAAAAATAAGTAAAAACATACAGATTAGAGGTGGAAGAATAAATAATAATTTTTTGGGAAGAGGGTTCATATGGTATGAATTGGGAAGAAGGGTTAGCACGAGAGGGATGAGTGGGAACTCTGGTTTAGGGCACAATGTGGGTGGATCGGGGGATCTTTATATGAAGAATTTTGTCCCAACAGTTAATTATAACTATTGGAAAAAATGTGTAATCCCAATGGTTATATGAAATCATTGGGAAAAATGCCTTTAATAAGGCCTATCACAATGTTTTAAAAACCTATTGGAAAAAACCTTTCTTGAAAACCAAAATGCCAACTATTTACAGTAAATAGTTGGCATAAGTTCCCATTACCAACTATTGACATAAACCATTGAGATAAGAGCATTGGTATAAGAAGGATTTCCACTAGGGGAACATGTAGTATCTAGCTGTACATAATGTATAAAGGTTACTCAATTTTTAGTGTATTCATTTTTATGATGGAAAATGTATTGTAAAAGTTTTTCATGAATTTATTACTTAATGTGTAAAACTAATTGGTTGTGAAAAATTTAATTCAAATGTCATGTATTTTTATCACACATCATGTACATTAGATTAATTAATGATATAAATACCCGCCAAATCCATAGGAATATGTCTAAAACAAATTAAAAGTGGTTCCAAACCATTTATATTTGTATATGTCGTGAAACATGTACAATATTACAGAGATAGAAAAGAAGTTTATTAATTCAATTAAACGTAATAAATATTTTTTTCTCTGTCATTTATTAATATTACATTCAATAATATTTGTTTTTTATTTTATTAAATGATTTATTAATTTCAATTAATTTTTTAAAATTGTTAACCGTGTATAGTTTGAACACATCAATACTCCATATGAATTAGGGTAATTACAAAAAATTAAATATACATGTGTTCAATTTTCATTCTATAATAGTACATGTCATGAAATTACATAACATGAATTAATGTTATATTTCATAGTAGTATGATGTAGTTTACATAGACTATTCAAGGTAGTTCATATAGGTATAAGCCTAGTTTCCTTCTAGTAAATTCCATGTACTAATTTTTATAATTTTAAATAGAATTTTTTCTTTTAAAATCACGGGGGATGGGAATATAGGTGTTGATTTGTAGGGATAAAATGATTCAAATGGAATTTATTTATTAATAAAAAAATAATTATATCAATCAATGTGTGTAATATCTTAACATAGAAATAATTAAATTTTTTTCTAGCTAGTAATTTTAACTGTGTAGTAATTTCATAAGTTTGAATTATCATTAAATTTTATCATTCATATATATTGGATAGTTTTATTAAATTTTGTAATTATTATATTGATTTTTAAAAAATTTACAATTTAATTAAAATTAATATCCTAATGTTCATCCATCCCTCATTATGTATGGATAACCTATATATCAATGGTTGTTTTATGTAATTCCCCTTATCCAATACTTTTCTTCCCCTAACATATGTTTGGTTATGAATAATATGTAATTGGAAGTATATTCTAGCTATAATGATTCATATTAAGATAGATTCAAGGTGTGGTGGTCAAACTAACCCATGTGATATAAATTAGGATAGGTGGATTATATAAACTCATTCCGAGACTCACATAATTAGTTTCCCCCTAGGGTCATAGAAGAATTTATATTCCACCCAATAAATATAAAATTATATAGGATCGTGTTTAAAGCATTTATTTATTTATTTTAATCATTTCATATGCATGATTTATTTTATGGATCCCATACCATGATAAAATAAATTAAAAAATTAATATTTATTTATTAAATTAAATTAAATGGATTATGGGTAAAAAATGTTTTAAATTAGTTAATCACTTATGTAAATTCTACTAAATATTTATAGGACATGTGAAACCTAAAATAATAAAATTTTCACATAACGTAAAACTGTCTCTCAATCATGTATTAGGTAAAAGTATGCCTTCCATCACCTGATTAAGGTTGCCACTATAGTTAAAGTGATAGTTTATGATCTATTGGGGGATATTTCCATTATAATAAATTATTTTAAAAAGATTAATTAACAAATTTTAATTGGACTTCTTGAGATTAATTTTTTCTAAGAAAAACATGCATATAAGTGTTGGTGAAATCTAGTTTTTGGTTTTTTTTCTATTAGTGAGTATACTCAATGGTGCAAGGATCAGAAAGGCCTTAGTTCAAAAATCCTTCCAAAATAACACACTAATATTTATGTGGAATAGTTCTATATTTTAAGTAGAGAAATAAAAAACATTTCCAATACAGTGTCAATATAATGGGACATTCTAATTCTCGAAGTTATAGATATTGGGTTTTGTAAAATTTCAGGATACTAATAATAATTATTTATTTTTTAATTAAATAACGTACTAATAATCCGATCTTTTTTTATTTTAGAATTATAAATTTTGAAATTCATTTTCTATGTTTTCCTTCTGATAAATACTAGTGGTGGAAAACCTATTTATAGAAGTTACCATTAAAGAATAGTATAGGTGATTAGGCATCATACTATTCCAAGAATTAAATATTTTTTCCTAGAGTCACTAGTCCCTGATCTTCCAGCTAAGGAGGAAAGTGAGGGGAAACTCCTTATCTAAGATACACACATAGAAATTATGTTATATATAATGTGATTTATTATATTAAAATTTCACTTTTGGGAATGAATGTTTATATAATTCTCAAAAATATTTATAATTTATATTAGGAGAGATTCACAGAGGAGAATTATGTGATTTCCTTGAACTCTGTATATGTATGATTGGAGAGGATAGACTAGCATGGTCTCATGTAGTTAAAATTATTGGAAACACAGAGTGACTTGATAATATTGGATTATAACTATTAGATGAAATATGAAAAGATCTCATATTATAGTCACTCCTACAATGATTATCTAGATTGTGAGATAATTAAACTGTAAAAAATATTGAAAAATATCCTCTAAAATTATTTAAATTTCATGAAAAAGTTTATAAGGGCATGAATATTGTAAACCATTTAGTACATAGTTTGAATAAGTCAATGGTCAATTTAAAGGGCTATAGTAATGATCTAATATATAATGCTTCTTGAAAACACTGTTAAATTAGAAGGGCGATCAATAAGATGTTTAGAGAGTATGATGTTGTCTTCTTTTCATGTTGAAAAAAGGACACCAAAAATATAACTCCACTAAGAAAAGGAAATAATGGAAATAATTGAGTGAATTAGTTAAAGATTTATATATATATATATATATATATCTAAAAAAGTAGTAGATAGAGTGTGTGGTTCTCACATCTATATTATAAAATATGAACCAATTATAATATAGAAAATTTCATGAGGTGATGTGGAATGGTTCTAACATAGATAGACTCACTATAGTAGCTATTAAAGAATACGAAATCATCATTTCAATGAGGATACACTTAGTTTTTGAAAACTATTTATATATGACATTAGTTACCAAAAAACATTTCTTCCCATTATTGGTATAAAAGGATTTATTTTTAAATTTGAGGGAAAACGTGTTTATTATTTTATAAATATAGAATCTGTTATGTGAAATTAAAATTAAATAACAATATTTATGTTTTTGTATTACATGAACTTGGTAATGGAATTTGATAATAAATCTGTTTTTTCTGAATCTTATAACAACAAACTCGGGAAACGCCAAATATGTCCTGTATATAAAAAACACATGACAAAATTATATCAAGACTTACATTTATATATTTTTTTAATTAATCCCACTTGGGGGTATGTAATTATTGTTTATAATGTAAAATGATTAAATCCCCATTTAGTGTATTATTATAAAGTTCCAAAGATCTTATTGAATTAGTATATAAAAATTTTACTTGTGGCATTAGTAGGTATTGATATTTATAATGACCAGACCTTAAACACTATATAATATTGAGTTTTTTCTCAAGAATACATTATCAATCATTTGATGATCCACATGGTTTATAGTTTTTTAGAATTATTCTATCTCCCTTACATAAAAAAAAATTTCATCCTAAATTTGATACATATACTTCATATACATTTTTCCTGAAAAACAAAATTCTGATATTAAACATTTTCTTTTCATGATATTAATTCTAAATTTTATTCTATACTATATAGTTAATATGAATCATCCTTAAAACCCTATGAAAATTATTTTAAAATGTGGTATAAGAGAAAAAATATTAGTAAGGTACAAAAAAATCAATTATTCATTGACTAATCAATAAATTTTTTTTGGATTTAATAAAAATTTACACTCAAAATAAATATTTTTGAACCCATGAAATAAACTTTTATTCCCAAATATGTTCATAAAAATATCCTCACATTTCATAAATAAAAAATAAAACACATTATGGTTACTTAACAATAATGAAAAAGTAATGAAATATTTTAAAAAAAATTCCACATTTCAACATTATGAAGTATCTTATGATTTCTATTAAGCATAGTATTATTAGGAATTTTTTTAAAGCCATAATAGATCCATTAAAACCTATATAACATAGAGACAAATCTTGTAGGTATCATTAGAAATGATTTTTATATCATCAGTACTATCACTATTATATGCGTAATAACCAATACAGTCAATATACAATATATTTCATACCCAATGAATTGGAGGACCATTACAAACCCACCCATCGTTACTTTATTACAGAATCACCAATCCTTGGTTTATAATGAAACCACATATCCATAGCATTAGGACCCTACCATAAAAATACAAATTCTAATGAATTTAAACCAAAATTCACTTTTTTACATTCTCAAAGAATGTATAGGTATTCATTTTTTCATATTTTGGTTGTAACTATTACATAAGAAACCCAAATATTATAATCTGGAAACTTCTATTAAGTATCCATTTTTCCTATATAAAAATATTTAATTTTTTTTATTAATGATGCATCTAAATTTTTTTAATATTGATCACATCATTGTACCTAATAAATATATGATAAAACATTTTAAAATAATGTAAGTGAACAAAATATTAGTAATAAACATAAAAAGAAATAAATAAATTGTGATTCCCTGAATATTTATAGAAATTTTCTATTTTTAAAAATAATCTTTCATCTCAAAAGAAAAATTTTCATCCCTATGAAATAAAATTCTCTACCCCAAAAATATAATAAAAAGTACATTAGAAATCAAAAAAGGGAAAATAAAACTCATAAATGTTTATTTTAAATCATGAAAATATAATATTTGATTTTTCAAAAAGTTATACTTTTCAATATTATGAAGTAGAATATACTTTACTTTACTTTTTGAAATAATAATATTCAGATAAACCCCTATAAAAATCATAGATAAATCATATAAGTAACTTGGGGAATCACTTAGAAATCACACATAGAAATTGTATAAAATTTATGGTTACACATAGAATAACCATCGGCGTTGCACAAAAAATAACCATCACAGTTACACATAAAATAACTGTCACATTTATAATTGGAATAATCATCACTATATATTACCCTTATCTATTAGGAGAAACCTATTCGGTTATATCATTTCCTTTACCTAATTCATTTAATAGATATATAACTGGCTCATCAACCCTAATTTATTTACAGAAACAATCATTATCATAAATAATTCCCAACAACTATAAAAAATTATATAATATATTACATCTTAAAGTAGTACTTATTTCCATAAGAAAAAAATAGGATATTGAAATATTCAATCCATTCTAAATACCCTTTAAAAACGTCTTTGGGGAGTAGTTTTTTCAATGAATTATAAATTAAATCTTGTAATGGAAGCCCGGAAATCATATAATTGTTACATTTTCATGAAAATTATTTATCTCTATATTTTTTAATATATAAAATTTCTTTTTTCCATTTTTAAATAAATTGAAAAGATTTTCTTCAAAAATTCCCCTTTGATAACTAATTGAAAGATACATCAAATTTCCTTTATAATTTATTTATGTCTGTATATATGCATCCCTAAAATAATTATAAAAACATATAAATTGAAGAAAATGAGACTTCTAAGAGAATATTTATAAGATTATATTTAAAATATAGTCTCTTACCTTGAGTTTCGCTCTTCAGGTACATTATTTATCATCCTAAATAATATATATTGGTTAACTATTTAGATTGTTAAGAATCTTTTTCATTTTTTATTCCATTTATTTTATCTCCTATCATTATTTTTTTAATTGTTTAATCAATTAAATCCATAGTTATTTTTTATGATATTTTATTAATTATCTCATAATGGATTAAGTATGTTGAATCTAGTCAACAATTTCATTATTAAATCATCAAAAAATAATAATCAATACATAATTGTCTTTTTTATACATCAATTACACATTTTATATGAATCATAAAAAAATGATTGTGAAAATGAACTATATTAAAATAATGGAGAGGTAAGATCACATGTATTCATGAGTAATTATTCAATTTTTCTAGGATAATTATGGAAATATGTTATGTATCCTTTTATCTTTATATATTTTTAATTGTAACTCCATAAAAAATGTAATACAATAAATTTTATTTCATAGCTTATAACATCTCATTAATTTATGGTATATTTAATATTTTAAATAAATTTAATATATTATATGTAATAAAATGAATGAAATATTGAGTTTTCTTTTGTTTCATGTGAAAATGAGTTTCATTGATAGGTTACATTACACGTAAGACCGTGTTTCATCAAGTAAAAATATATTATAAAAATATTATTATTTAATATAATGATATATAACTTAGCTATCAAATAGATAGTTATGAATATTGTTAATTAAATTATGATAATATATATATATCTAATAATTTTTTTACATTTATACAATATATTCTATAGTCATATAATTAGAACAACCCCAATATGATGCATAAAAATTTATATTCTTTTAAAGGAAGTCCTGCCGACTTTAAATGGAACAAATATTTTAAATATTAATTTTATAAATTTTAAAAAATTTATGTGTCATAAAATGCATTTTTTAAATTGGAATGTCAAAATTCGCCTCTAGATTATAATTTGTATTTTTCTGAGATATTTTATTTTTTAATGAATAATGAAAAATACTACATTTTATTTGAAATTTTTTTATTCATATAATTAATTTATATAGTTAAATTATCTTTTAATTGTGTTTTAGATTATAATTAGAATTATTTTATATCAGGTGAACCAATATTGGTTATTGGAATAAATATTACATTGAAATTGGATATAAAAATATCTCATAGTTTTGACCATTTTTTCTTTAAAAAATCACTTTTTCATCCCATCTATGGGATTAAATTTAAGTTTATTTATTCCACTTAGGAGATTTTAATTTGGTAAAATGGATTCCTTATTTATAATTAGTTTAATTTATAATATATAATATGGTCAGCAACTATTTTGACCTAAAATGTTATTTAATGTGGTTAAAATTAATTACTATGAATAAGGTAAAATTAAGCATAACCATGGAGGAAAATGTAATATTAAGGGTGAAAATGGCCTATAAAATTTTACAAAATCAATTACCTAGCCCTATATCAACCCAGTCTCCCTTTTCTTGAATTTGGACCATTATTGGAGGCACATGATGTAACTGAGACCTATAAATAGTGTTTATCTTTCTATATTTATAGGAATGACACTCCCCCACTATAAAAAGGCTCTCACCCTCTCAGTTATTCTAAGATTTAAAAATAAACATTCATCGACATTGCTAAAAATGGGGTACTTAATCATTATCTGTGTATATGGTGGACTACCGCATTGTGAACTAATGTCGTTCGTATTCCTATTTACCATCATTCACATTTTAAAATAAGGATGGATTTTTAGTTTATATATCATATATATTATATTTATAATGTATTATTATTATTTTATTCTTATATAAATCATACCTTCATAATTTATATTTTTTGGAATATGATAACTTCATTTATGAACATATGGACTATAGCCACCTCAACATGATGTGACTCATTCATAATTTACATGAAATGTAATAAGAATGGTTCTAATAAAAATATTTGACTTATATGACATAAATATGATATTTTAATTATAATATACATATATATACTTTACATTTCAATCTTATAAATATGAAAATTAAATTGAAGTAGGGTTCATGCGTATGTACGACCTACCATCTCCATGAATTGTGCATTTTATTTATTATCTCCAAAAATAATGGATTATTTTAATTACATATATAATAAAGATATATGATAATTAAATTATGGATAAAATTTTTTAGCTGATTAAATCGTGTTGTATATAAGAAGAACAAAAAAACATGTCAAAACACACTGGATAAACTATTCAATTAAAACTTAAAATAGTGAATTAATGAAATATTATTAACAAATGGGAATAAGGATATTATAAGAAGATAATATATTATAGCATTTATTTTTATGATTCTGTTATAATGGTGTATAATTTTTAAAACCCTTAGATATGATTTTAAAGAACTTTCCCCAGAAAAAGAAATACACTGTAATGGATTCTTGTCTCACTTTTTCTTCCATGAGGCATACACCATTTTCGCCACCTATTTCTTTTGTGTTGTGTATATAATCCACTTATTGTATTTTATATCATGAATAAATTTATATTTAGGTTATTTAGAGTCTTATTTTATTTTTTTATTTAAATTTATTATAATTCAAAAGTTACTATATAGAAAGGGACTTCATCTTAATTTCCATTATTTTGGGCATACTTTTTCATTGTTAACAGAATTTATTATATATAGTGTAGATACTAAAAAATTATAATATAATATAACGAAAAAATCATTTCATATTATATTTTTAGTTTCAATTTGAATAATTTTATATAAAGTTTTTTAACTTAAAATTTCAAAGTGGTAAATATATTTCATAACTCAATTCCTTTTTCCTTGGGTTATACCACATCATAATTGTTAAAAATATTCTATAATTATTTTTATAATGAAATTTATTTTATATTTATATATTTTAACTTATTATATATGTATTCATAGTATATACACATAATCAATTCATTCATTATTTCCCACATAACCTTATGAACACGTCAAGGGTTTTTCTCACAATATTGTTCTAGATACGATTTTTTGCTCTTAAGATTACATTAAACTAAATTATATGATAATTTATAAATAAACCCTTCATTTTATTCTCATATGGTTATAATGAACCTTTTAATTAGTATTACGTTTTCCCACTCTTTTATAATAAAAATGTTTTTGAAATGGTTTTTAAGAAAACCTGACTTTATTTCCCTCTTTAGTTAAAGAACCTATTTAATTCTAAAAAATGTTATATTATAAATTTTTTTTCAATATAATTTTTAACCATTACATGTGATTTATTAAGGAAATTTTACGATTTTTTTACAGTTTTTTAAAGAATTTTTATTTTCTTTTTCCAAACAAGTAAAATTTCTATCCTTTTTACGTTGAAAAAATAATGTTATTTTTTACTTTTTATGACATGTTAATAATTACACATTTTTTTAAAGATTAAATTTTCATTTTAAAAGAATTATTTTTAAAGAAAATTTCAATGAAATTGATTTACAAATAGAATAATTTACAAAATGTACTTGAAATAGGTACTTGGTTTCTTTTTATGCTATTTCTATTTATTGGGGAAAAAAAATTTATCCTTAAACCACTTTGTATATGTTGTATTGATACTATCGTTATCATTCCACATTATTTATCATATTTTTATGAGGAAAGGATAATACTAAAATTAACTTCCTTGATTCCTTTTAGTGCCCTTGAAATATTAGTTTCCATTGACAGTTACACGTTAAAATTTCCTTAAATATCCATATATTTTATCACAAATAATATTATTTCTTAAACTATATACCATTTATACATACTGTATTTACTTGTATATTTATCCAATTGACTAAGAAAAAATTAATGAATCATTATTATTTATTCAATATGAATATTTGATAAGGTATTTTGGATATTAATTAAATAGATTACTCGATATAAGGAATTCCTTGGACAAATAGTGATTGGGGGGCCAGAAATATATATCCCCGCTATGTATAATTATTTTATGTTGAGAAAAATTAGTTATTTTATTGAAATTGTTTACTGCATGTAATTTTAAACCATCTTGTGAATTGGCATGAAAATATAGGTTTTCATGTGCCTGAGACATGATGTACAATAATTAAGAATTTCCATCATTTTGATTCAGTATGTATTATCCATGAGATGTTCACTTTCAAAAATTTTATGGATTCATTTAATTATTATTATATTTATTATAATGGAATATTTTTTTAGTTTCTTACTTTTCTATATTGAGTATGCCATATCTAGTTATTTACATGAAATATGTTTTCAGTTATTTATTATACCATATTGTTTATACACTTTCTTTTAGTTTATTCATTGCATGGAAAGTGTGTTTAGTTATTTAACTTCAAATAATTATTTTTCTCATTGATTAATTATTGCTTCTTCTATGCTTAAACATTAATGATCATTTGAGCTCACCCTTATTTTGTTTCATTTCTACAAGAATCCAATAAATGCACTAAAAATATATATTTTAGGATAAGAAAAATGGAATAATTTTATTATCCTAGAACAAAATTTGGTTATAATTTTTGTATTCATTTTTAATACAATATTTGTGTGTGTATCTATTTTACCAAGACTACTAAACAGTTTGGTCCTCCGGGACACGATTAACATGTATCTTATACCATTTTAATTACAGCATGACACTTGCTTCAAAATTATTGTGGTTGGGTTTACATTATAATAACATCATATATATATATATATCTGTTTTATTATTTAATTATACTTATATATATCATTAATGTGACGTGGTGATGAAAAATGAAACGCCCCATTTTGTGAAGGTGGTAGTCTATATATATGCATGAAAAATGATATATTTTTTAAATAAATTGTATGTTAAATAAATTAAATGATATTTTATACTTAAATAATAATTAATATGTCATTAATATCATATATATACAATAATAATATTTCAATATAACATGTTTTGATAGAATATGATAGAAACCAAATTATATCGGTTTAGTCCTTCGTAGACACAAATGATGAATTCCTATCTTATTCGATAGAGGATGAAGATTCATAAATGTAATGATATTAAAATTATAGTATATAAGTATATTTTTTATACTTTTGTTATTATTTTATCATGTTTTAATCCTATTTGAAATAGGTTAGATAAGAAATGAAACTAAAATCCGTTGTTAAAAACTATACCTCTTCTTTGGATAATCTCCTTTTATAAATATATTAGGACATCTGAAGATGGTATAATTTCAAAATAATGTCCTCTAAAGTAAATTTATTGATTCTATGAAGGGATTTCGGTAGGTATTGAATGAACCAAAAGGCATTTTAAGTGTTAATAAATTAGAATAAGTGGTTCCCTTTATTGAGATAGTGGAGGTGTACTCTTGGAGTTTCATAAAATATAAAATTATTTTAAACTAAAATTGATTTAAATAAGGATTAAATTTGACGAAATTAAAATATAATATTATTTTTAGCTGATATCTTCTCAGAAAATATAATTTGGACATGTTTGGATCACATTTTTACCATTATCATTTTGTTTTGACCATTCATTAACACTTTTAACAGTTAATGTAATATTTATGTTTTATACTCTTTATGGGTTTATAATAAAAGAAAACACCCAAAAAGAACTTTTTTTATTTAATTAACCATATTATATTCATTTTTTTAAATATAATATTTTTATCAATTTTATGTCATGTAAAAAATTATAATTTATTATAAAATATCATTATTAACATGTTTAGATTTATTCATTTATATTGAGATTATTAACATCAATATAAAAAATAAATTGAAATAAAATTCACCCACACCTCTATAAAATATCATTTTTTTCGAAAAATAATTATTGGAAGATATATCTATTAAAATAATATAATTTACAACATTCTTAAAATCATTTTATTTTATGCTTTAATTAATTGAATAATTACTGCATTAGTGTTGTGTAAGATTTAAATGCATTTATCTCTTCAAAAAATATAAAAAATAAATTATAATGATGATAATATTAAATTAATATTTAAAATAAATATTTATTACTAAACATAGACTCTTTTTAAAAACATTATTAAAATATTATAATTATTAAAAATTGTGACATTTATTTCTTTTCTTTGTATAAAAAAATTATAAAGGTCATAATCACATCCAAATGGAAAAGGTACTTCTACCAAATTTTTATGATTATAGATTGAATGGACTCATCTAATTAAATTAATTCTCTTTTTAGGGTAATTTTCTAGTCCTTATAATTTTAAGTTAAATAATATTTTCCAAATTTACCATTTACAATAGAAATACAAATTACTAAGGTTACTATTCTTAATGTCCAAAATGAAAAGTAGCATATTAACTAAATAATAAAATCATGATTCCAAATATGTAATTCATTTTCAATAATCAAATTCTATAAGTTTAATAAGTTATGTTTAATATAAATGTGAAAAATACAATGAAAAAATTATTTTCTGGAAAAATAAGTTTTTAGTCCCAAAATATACCTATGCCGAAATCAAGTAAAATGATTAGTAAAATTAATTTAATTAGACTGTATATTATTAAAAAATAATGAGTATATTTTATGGTAAAAATAAAATAATAGTGATAAATTTTCATGAATTGAAAAAGTTATTTTTATAAAAAACCGTATTTTCACTATTCTCTAAAAATCAATGTTTTCAAAAAATTTCATAAACTCCACCAAAATATAATTTTTATATGATGATTTTAAAATGTAATTTATTTTATCAAATAATATTTATAAATGATTTTTAAATTAATTATCATATTTACAAAAAAACAATTAGAATCATTTTTGTAGAAAATTTATTTTTTTAAAACTAAAATGACTTTTTCAAAAAAAAACCTGATTTCTAAAGAATGAATAAAAAAATTTCATTAATAAGAAAAATATAATAAATTTCATAATTTTTATAATCATATTCATACCTATCAATTTAATATCTACGTTATAATGGTCATATTTAAATAATAATGTTTCTAGGCTTGTTTATGTTTGATGTTTCCTATCTTGTATGGTATCGAATATAGTGATTCATTTAAAAATATAAGGATATTACATTAATTCCCCCTTTATGAAACTATTTAATTAAAATTATACTAGATCTTGGTAATCATATATTTAAATTTTGAAATAACTATTTGAAGTCTGACATCATAAAAAAGGTTAATAAAAATTCCTTCAAAAAAGATATAAATGGAAGTATGCAGGTCATCTTGGATAACACATATAAGGATTCCAAATAAGTTAAAATTAGCAGGACATGGAAGAAAATAATTATTTCCAAATATTCATTAAGAGAGATAGATTTAATTGATCAAAAATAAGTGAATTATCATGAGAAATTCAATAACGACAAAACCATAAGCCCAATATATTTGTTAAACACTATTTATTTATCATAATTAAAGGTAACATGATAAAAGAATTTATTCCATTTTCTTTTTCCATAGTTTTAGTAATTTCATTACCATCATGAATAATATCATAAAGAAAATGTACTTACCTTCCATAAAGTATTTAATCCCTTAATCAATTTCCACCACAATCTCATCCTTCCTCCAAATTATGATTATTAAAAATTACTTTTTTATTCCTAAATAACTAATATAAACATATTACAGATCACATAATTCCTTAAAAGGATAAAACAATTCTTCCTATATTTATACACTAACCAGAAGAAAAATAAATTAGAATAACAATAGATATGTTTGTGAAAATAATTGACCATCATATTTATTAATATAATATAAATATCCAAATCCTCAATAATAAGACCCATGGTTCGATTTTGAACTATGATATGAATTATTAAAAGTATCCAAAACCAATATGAAAACCCAAAAATTCAGAAAAATTTAATCAATTATTCTTCCAAGATAAATATATAATTTATATCCAAATAAAATTAAACACCATTAATATCTCATACCAAAAAATTTACATGTCAGGGTCATATAAATATCAAGATATGCTAATCAAATCAATAAAAGAATTGAATCACCAGAAAGACACATAAAATTATCATATGCTTTCAAATATATAATTTAACCTTCTATAAAAAATTAAAATCCCACAATTTTTTTTAATCATTTCTATATAATGTTCCACAAAAATATAGTAACCTTTTAATTAAAAATTATTAATCACATAATCATAAAATTAATTTTTTATACCCTTGTTATCTATATGGTAAAAAAATATTTTACCAAATAAATCATAATAAATATTTTTTATTTCATTATAACTAGTACATAATTTATTTTAATGGTTGGTGATGAACAATTATAACCCGTCAGTTGTGGGTTCAAGTGTTGTAACTGTTCCAAATGTGATGGGTTTCCAGCAAACCCACACATTTTCCTTTTTATGAAATTATATTAATATAATTCTTATAACTTTACACAATATATAATTAACATCCACAAAAATATAATAAATCATAAAATCACATTTTATCCTTCATATTTTTCTACATATATAATTTTCCAAAAAAACTAAATTATATTAATTGACTATCATTGAGAACATTTTAACTCAAAGATTTATTCCCCACATTATCATGTGTATTTAAATGAATATAACTAAAATTTATCTCACTTTTCCAGTGATGATTATCGATGGTATCTATTTCATGTAGCATATGTTTCAAAAAAATAAAAAGAAAAACAACTACCTGAGGTTTCAACATTCTCATAATATTTATAATATGTTATAATATCATTGATAAAAACATCCTTCATTAAAATTATTTCATATACTATTACCCATTGTTTTCCATCCTATTCAATGATATAAAACACGTCTTTGTGATTATTCTATATCATCTTAATCATGATTCATAAATAAATAATAAGAAACTAATTCCTACCCTAAATCTATACACTAGTTCCATCCTGTATATTGTTGATACCACATTTATCATCCAGCATGATGTTCAAATGTCTCGAAAATATATAGTCAATTCAATTATGGTATTTCCCTCACCAAATTAGATAGATGATTTTACATTATGAAAAAAATTAATGATATTACATGACCCATAAAACATTTATACCAATGGAAGGGTGTTTGATAGATCAAATAGTTTCTTTCATGTGATTGGTATTTTAAAAACAAATTAAAATCATCTGTATAATATTTTTCCATGATAGTGATGATTAAATCATATGGATGGGATAAAATGTGTTTTAGGATTATTTTAGTTATATCATTACAAAAGAACTTTTATTTATAGATAAAATTATTATTAAAACATGAAATCAATTATTTCATGTTAAAATTAAAATGGTCCTCTTAAAGGAAATATTTATAGAAGTTATTTGATATTATAGCCTTCGAATCCATGAAAAATAAAATTAATAAGTTCAATATTAAACATTGTTTTAAACTCATTTTTTATCTCAAGCCATTCAAAATATATCCCCATAAATATTTATGAATTCCTGTTAAATAATCATTCATATTAAAATTAAGGGTTATATATACTTAAACAAAATAAAACATCTCTTAAAATCACTCTAATCTCCATAAAATACCATCAGTTAAAATATAAAATGGGTTGTCTAAGACTATGGAATTTTTATCAACCATAAAATTACAAACCCATGAGTATAAAAATAATTCTTTAGTAAACATCACTGTAAAAAATCTAAATCTCTAAAGTTATCTAAACCCAGCTTTGATAGCAAATTCAAGGATTCATCCCTGTACATTATATATTATAGTGACATTAAACTAGAATAAAGTTTTTATATTTCCAAATATATTTTAAGATATCTTTTTAGTGATATATTTCATAAATATTATATAAAACTCATATATTTCAATGTGGAATCTTTTATTAAGTATACTTTCTTCAATAAAACAAATTTTTTAAAAGGAAACATGTTTTCTTTTTATGACACAATTTTAAGATTTTCATATTCACCTCATCATTTTCCTAACTCATCATTTGGAAAAAATTAACATGTCGTATGAGCACAAAAAAATCATTAATAAAATATAATATTGATAAAAAAACCATGTTTCCTTTAACAATTATAGAAATTTATGTTTTAAAAAAAAATACTTTCACTCAAAATTAACATTTTCATACCCAATAGATATACTTCTCTCTCAAAATATTTCCATAAAAACTCCATTATAATTATTAAATTAAAAATATAACTCAAAATTGTTTATTTTTAAATCTTGAAAAAACAAAAAAAATTTATTCAAAAAGTTATTCATTTTAACCTTCTAAACTAGAATATCATACCCTTACCTTGTGAAATCATAATATTTCCTTAAAAATTATTAAAAACAATTGGTAATGAAACTAGTTAACTTAGAAAATTATTTTCACATAAATATTAAAAATTTGATAAAATTATTTATTTATCATTAAATAAATATCATGGCTACACATAAAATAGCCATCATTGTTACACCTAAATTAACCACTATAGTTAGAATAGAAAGAGTCATTAGAGTATATTCATATGATATCATTATAAAAACGTAATTAGATAACTCTTTACCATTACAAAATTAATAATAGATCTATAATGGACTTTCCTTTCCTTGGTTTATAATGAAATTACCTGTCATATTTAACAGTTCCAAGGAACCATAACAGAATACATGATATCATGCATAATATAAAAATATTTTGATTTTGAAATATCTATTCCATTATAATGCCCATTTTGAAAAAAAATATAGGGAAGGTGGGATTGTATTTGGAGAAATTTTGAAATTTTTCAAAGGAATAAAAATATCATATAATAGTTATAGTGGCAGGAAATTTTATTGTCACCTTATATGTTGAAATAGAACATTCATTTTTTCTTCCATATAAAATTAAAAACAGTATGTAAAAATAATAATTTTCTAAATTAAATTTGAAAGAAACATAAAGTTTCCTTTCTAATTCATTTATTTCCATTCAAATAAATCTATAAAGATATTAAAATATGTAAATGGATGAAGATTAGTGTATTAAGGGAAACCTAAAAGAGTATTTTTTAAAAGGAAAAATCATACCTTGAGTGTGACCCATCACATACATTTTTTAACATCCAAAAAAATAAACATGGATTAATTAGTTACTTTATTAAGAACCTTTTACATGTTTAATGTTCTTTTTCTATTATATATCACCATTAAATTTTTAATTATTTAATGAATTAAATTCCCACTAGTTGTTTTGATGAAATTCGTTTCATATATCGTTAATGGATTCAATTAGTTGATAATTAAAGATGTATTTTTTAGAAAATATAATGAATAAAAATAAAAAATAATTTTTATTATAATACATTAATTATACCTTTGAAACCATCCATGAATGATGATTTTGAAAAATTAACTATGTTAGAATAAATGAGATAGTATGTCATACGTACGAATGAGTAACATTTACATTTTTAAAAGATCATTACACATAGAAGGTAAGTGTCATTTTATCATTATATTAGTAATTATATAATAAATATAATATTATTTAATTAAATATTCTTAAATATATCATCCGTGAGATGAGGTCATGAAAAATTAATAACATCACTTCATAGAGGTGGTAGTCTATACGTATATATGATTGACATTATCATAGTTCAATGATTGGAAATGTAAGAAATTATTGGATATATTATTCAGTAAAAATGATAAATATTTCATGGTTATCATATATAAACATTTAATCTATCCTTATAACATGTCATGAGATTAAGTGATGGAAAAAAATTACATTGAGTCGCGAGGATGTAGTCCTTCGTATACACAAACGATGAATTATACTCTAATGTAGTAGTTTTTGAAAAAAGATGTAGGTTATTACATTAAAATAATTAAATATAATCACATGGATTATATTTTTTTATTTTATTTTATGGATTATTAAAATGTTATGTTTGTAGAAAAATAAATAAAACTAAAACAAGCGGTTAAAATCTATAGTGATTATTTGAAAAATATTCGTTTTTTAATACCTTAAGCCCTATAAGGTTGGTATTATCCTGTATGAAAGACCCCTATAATGAGTGTAAGGATTATGGGAAGTTATTTGTGTATGGAATAATCAAACCAATAGAATTTTTAATTGTGAACAAATGGGATAATGTGGTTCCCTTTCATAAGAGAGGGTAGGGGAACACTTTTAATTTCTTAAAATATTTAGTTAACTTAAATTAAATTTGACATCCAGAATACAAAAAATATATAATAAAAGATGATTATATGTAAATATAATATCATATAATAAAATTTGGACAATATTGGATTACATTTTTAACCATGTCATTCTGTTTTAACTCTTCATTAATGCTTTTCACAATTATTGTAATATTAATGTTTTCTATCCATTAGTGGTTAATAATGAAAAAACCCTTAAATGGACCATGGTTGATGTAATTAAACATATACAATACATTTTGATGAATCTATGATTTTGACGATTTCTCAATCATTTAATAAAATATTATTTATTATAAAATATCATTAATGTTAATTATTGAACTATTCATTTTCTTCGAAATAAATAACATCAAGAAAATGAGTAATTATAATAAAATGAATATAATACTATATAATAATTTATTTTTATCTAAAAAATATTGGAACATAATTTTTAATTCAAATAATATTATTTTCAAAAAAATCAAAATAATTTATTTTAATTTCCCATTAATTGAATAATTACATCCTCAGTGTTGTAGATGTTTTTCAGTTAAGTATTTATTCAGTTGAAATTAGAAATAAATATGCATGATAAAGATAAATCATTTATATTAAAAATAACTATTAATAAACTATAATTTTATGTTTTTATTCCCATGGAAAAAAATATATCTATTGAGAACAAGAGTGTGTTATTTTTTACATTTCTATGAATAAAATATAATAAAAATCATTATCAAGTCCAAATAGCTAAAAAAGGTCAAATAAATGATTATTTTATAATTATGGAATAAAGTTATTAACAAAATAAATTAAATTAAATTTCTAGGATCATTTTTTTATCCTTATCATATAATTTTTAACTTTAATTTCCCGATTTACACATTAACATGGTTATACAAATTACTAAGGTCTTTATTCATAATGCCCAAAAATTAAATAAATCTATTTACCAAAAATTTAATTCATGATTATAAATATTGATTTAATTTTTCATGATCCAATTTATAGATTTGGTATCAAATATGTTTAATATAAATGTATAAAATGAAATGAAAAAAATAGTTTTTTGGGAAAAAATTGTTTTAGGCCAAAAAAATATAATTATATAAAAACATTACATAATTATTATTATAATGAAGTTAATTTTATTATATTTAATTAAACAATACATATGTTCCACTGTGATAAAATTAAAAACAAAATTATTTTTTTTAGGGAAAAGAAAAATATATTTTTATAGAAATTTTTATTTTTCAATATTTAGTAAAAAACAATCTTTTTAGAAAATTAAAAAATTTTCACTCAAATATATTTTGAAAAGATTGTTTAAAAAACTAATTTAGTTTTATAAATTATATTTTATTAAAGTTATATAAATTATTTTAAATATTATCCCAATATAATCACAAAAATATATATTTTTTATGAAAATTTATTATGTAGCATAAAATAACTTCTCTACAAACTCAATTCATATTCATAAAAAAATAATCAGGAAACTTTAAATTATTAGAAACTTTAAATATATTTCTTAATTTTTTTAATGCTATACATACCATTAACGTCAATGACTAGGTTATACAGTCATATTTTAAAAATAATATTTTGTAGTCTATTTATGTTTTGTGTTGTGTATCATGTATACTATAAAAGGTAGAATTTATTTTCAACATATTACGATACATATATTAGAACCAACCTTAATACAACGTATTTTCTAATAAATATAATAAAATCATAACACATAAAATGTTTGGATCATCTACATTATTTTTATAAAAAAAAATTGATACATCGATCGAAAAATATTTTGGGATACTGAAATATCAATTCCATTTAAACCCGTTTTTAAATACTCACAAAAAAATTAAAATATTGGTTTTATTTGAATACATCATGAATTATTTTCAATAAATTAAAACATAAAATAATATTTAAATATATGTAAAACCCTTGATGTGGTATAAATTTAAATAGAGTATCCCTTTTTTACTTTTATCAAGATGTTACATATAAAATATATAAATATATACCTTTTGAAAAACATTAAAAGAAATTAAGAAGAGGCATAATATTTCATTTGTAAATAATTTAATAACATATAAAAATATTTGTTAAATTATTTTAATAATATAGTCATGGGTGAAAAATATTTTGAAAATAAACTATTAAAAAATTTAAAATGAGGTTTTAAATGTATATCTCCCTTACCTTGAGTTTAAATCATTATGTACATTATTTATTATCTTGAATAGTATAATTATGTTAATTATTTGTAATTTTTAATATTTTTAAATTTCATTTTTCATTTTATAATATTTAATAACATGTTATATTCAATTACTTTATCAATTAAGTTCACATCAAACGTTTTGACGATATTCAGCTCATATGCCCAAAATGAAATCAATAGGTTAACAATGTTGATAGAGGAAATTATTTCATCTTCTAAAAAATAA
The DNA here is from genome assembly GCA_963277665.1 of Viscum album. NCBI lineage: Eukaryota > Viridiplantae > Streptophyta > Magnoliopsida > Santalales > Viscaceae > Viscum > Viscum album. The sequence goes on from CAUJRU010000197.1 coordinate 1,184,308, forward strand.
TAATCATAAAATAATTATCATTTTTATACATAAAATATAATTTAAAATCTAGACATTATATGTTGTCATGATAAATAAACTATGTTATAATCATGGAGATGTAGGTCGTATTTACATATGAGTAATGCTTCCATTTTCAATGATCATTATGAAAATTATGTATGTGTTATTTTATCTTCCCATAATGATAATTGTATAATATATTCCACATTATTTCTTTAATTATAATTATATATAAAATCCATGTGATACAGTAATAAAAAAAGTCGCATTGCTTCATAGATTTGGTAATCCACACATATGCACGAACGATGTTATCATTCTTCGATGAATGGAATGTTATGAGAATATATGGTAAAATAATTTTATATAATTATAAATATATCATTAATATCATATATATAAATTAAATATATCGTTATAAATATATTTTAGTGGTGGTTATTGAAATGGAATTACATTGGTTCATGTGGCGGTAATTCATCATACACACGAATAATGGTTATACATCCCATTTTATGGAAGAGGAGATGGATATATGACATAAAATTAACATAAAAATTTCTCAAAATATGTAATATAATATTTTTATTATTTATTTTTGTTTTAATGATATTTTTTGGTGGTCTAATATGAAATAAAATGGTGACACTTGGTTTAGAACTATGTTTCTTCTTCAAAAAATCTATTATGCTTTACACTAAAAATTTTCTTATTTTGATTTTATAATCAACCCAAGGCCTATAAGACATTGTGAGGGATATATATACGGTATTTTATTTGGGATTATCTTAAAAATTTATTTTAGATAAAATTAAAACATGATATGAGGTTCCCTTTTATATGTGAGGTGAGAGACACTCTTGTAATTACATGAAACACTAAATTAATATAAATTAATTTTTTTTAAAGAGGCTCTATATTGATTTAAATAAATTCTAGGATGATTATGTGTCTGAATCCTCTCATAAAATATTATTTTTCCCTGTTTATATTATTTTTTCACTCTTATCTCTTTTTTATTCCTTTGTTAACCCATTTGACACTTATCAAGGTTTCATTGTTGTTTTTCAATAAATAAATAAATAAGATTACTATACAAGAAAAAGTGACCAATAAATGTAAATTTTTGTATATTATGAAGCAGAAAAAATTCACTTGTATCAGGATTATGTATATTTTTTATAATTTTAAATAATTTAGTAAAACATTATTTATTATGAAATATTATTAATGACATTTTAGAAAGTACGCCGTTAATTTTACTATGCAAATAACTTGATAGAAAATTATTTCAAATATATAATAATTTCACACATATATATAAGATATATTTTTATAAATAATTTTGGAAAAAAAATAATTCAAATTATATTATATTCATTATTTTTAAAAGAATATATTTTATTTTTCTATTAATTGAATAAATATTTTTTCAGTTTTTCATAATAATTTTGTGTAATAATTTTATCACTAAAAATTATATATTAATTTCTATGAAAGAAAATTATTTATATTTCAATTAAACAATTATAACATAGCATATATTATTTTAATTTCTACAAAAAATATCATTGATACTAAAAATAAGACAGTGACATTTTTTACTTTATCCTTTACATAAATATCATAAAGGTAAACAATAAAGGATAAAAGCAAAAGTAGGTCATATTTTTAAATTTTATATACTTATGGATGAAAAATACTCATCAAATGAATTAGAGTCATGTTTTGTAAAAATGGTTTATACCTTATTAGATTATTTTTAACTATAATTATTATATTAACCCTTACATTCATGACATAAATTTACAAAGTTTGAAATTCATAAGAAAAACAATAAATGGGGACTATTTAAAAATATTATACCTCCTCATTCAGAATATATAAATCATTTATAAATATTAAAATCATATAATGTGAATAATTTTATTAATAATTTAACCCACAATACGCGTGATGAAAATCTGTTTTTTAGAAAAAATGACTTTAATTTAAAAATGTTTTCATAAATAATTCAATAATAAAATTAATTCAAAAGTCATATTTAATTGGATTATATTAAAAAATAAATCATTAAATTTTAAAAATTAATAGAAATTTAATATCAAACTGTAAATTCGTTAAATGAATATAAAAATCATTATTTTTCACTATTTATTAAAAAATCAATCTTTTCAGAAAATTCCCAAAAAAATCATCTGAAAATAATTTTTACATGATGAATTCAAAAATTTATATTGTTTCGTGAAATTAAAATTATATAATATAAAAATAATATATAAATAAAATAAAATAAAAACAATTTATTTAGAAATAATTTGTTTCTATTTTAACTAAAAATAATTAATATTCCAAAAATTAGTATAGCTTCATAAGTAATTAGTATATGGAAATAATTTTTCTTAAAATTTACTACGTTTTCACTATATATCTAATTAAAATGATATAAATCTGATTTTTTTTGATAAATTCCTTGAATAAAAATGAAGTTTAGAATTAACTTCTTAAAATAATAAATAAATCCAACTCAGATCATGGTGGATAAAATATTAACAAAGGTTTCATCAATTATATGTGAGATATTTGGATTCTTTCCTAACTCACTTATCCTTATACACCAAACTGGATTGGTGTAATTAAATGGAAGAATACAACCTTTCTTGACATTGTTTTATTTATGATAGGTTATTCAGTCTTCTACTATACTTTTAGGGATTTTATTTCAAATAGTAGATCCCATTCCGAACTAATTTCCATATAAAAAGAAAAAAATGGATTTCCATATGAATTGTGGTATGGAAATAAACACATTTTTTTCATTTAATATTATAGTGTTGTGTATAAATTGATAAGTGTTTTTATAGAAACTATATATCCCCATGATTCACTAGGTGTATATTTTTGGGATATCCAAAGGAAACATAGGGATATAACATATACATCCCTCAAACAAAAAGGTTATCTCTGATATATATCATGCATTCCCTTATAGGGGTAATTTATATAAGTGATAGTGGGATCATGATAAAATTAAATAAACTAATGGGTTAGGATACACATGAGTAAGCATAGAAATAAAATCCACAAATCACAATGGGAGAGGCTATTTCATATCCATAAGAACTATATTAGAGTACATGAGATGATAGAAAACCATAAAGATGAGTATTTATAGATAAAATTGATGTGGGGTCATTATATGTTGATAAAAGTAATCATGTAACTTATAAGGAATAAATGTGAGACATAAAAGATAATAAATAAAAAGAATATATAAATTGTAAAATGGATTTAATATACCAAAACCATCTATGTATTATTTTATATCCCTTAATTGATATAAATTTCATTGGTTTTAAATTGGTATTGAAGAAAAAACTATATATAGAAAAACAAGCCAGTTCTAATAATGCGTGGAAGATTATAAAAGGGTATAAATAATTCAACTACATTGACTATGAAGAATCCTTTTTTAAAATTTCATATGTTAAAGTACCTTATAATTTTACCATCCATAGTAAAATTATATGATTATTATACTTCAAATATAGATGTTAATGCCTCATTCCTTAATTAGAACCTTTGAAATATGTATATATGAACCAACAAGATGTTTTTTCGACTCTAAAGGATTCCAAAAAAGTTAAAAATTATCAAAAATATATTTATGGTTTAAAAAAACATCATTTTATACAATATTCATATTTTTAATCCATACTAGAATTTTATTTCATAGTGAATTATTGAGATCCTTATTTCTATAAATGGTTTAGGGGGAGTGCATTCATTTTTCTAATAGTACATATACACAATATATTAGTTACATGAAATGACATATGAATATTATAGTCACTTAAGATGTAGTTAAATACATCTTTCCCCATAAAAGGCATAGAAAATCATTATATATTCTTCAGATAAAAATAAATTGGTATAGATCCAGAAGCTTATTAGACTAACTCAGTGTTTACATACTGAAAAAATAGAGAAGAGATTCAACATAAAACAAAATAAAAGGGGATTCTTGCCTATGAAAAATGGTTTCCACTTTTATGAGAAAATTATACCTTAAAAAATAGTAAATACATACTATGTTATGGATTCCATATTCATTAGCCGTTGGTCCATTCCGTTGGATATCACATATGCCATATGTGTGGTATGCATATATCAAGATGATCCAGGAGGCTTTCATTGAGTGTATTATAGACAATAATTTTTGTTTTTGAATTGTATAAAGAATATGTTCCTTGTTTGTGTAGTAGATTTCAATATATTAATTATAAGATACCAATATTATAGATGTTAGATAGATCAAAATGATCTAAAATCTTAGTAATGATACATCATCACTCTCAATGGTTGTGTTCCAAGCATAAAGAGTAGGAAAAAGTTTTGGTAGATGATTCTAAAGTATAATATACATAAATTGAATCTTCTTATATAGTTAAATAAAAATCATGTACACCCATATACATCAAAGAGTGAGATCCATTTCCATGTAGTAAGCACCTAATCACACATTACTGTGATAAAACTATAGTCATGGATCTTGAAATGTATCCAAATTCACATCATTGGACGAAGCACTTACTTTAGAAGTATCAAATCATGAGGTAAACTTATTAGATATATTTTTTCATAGTGAGAACAGTACCCATGAAAAGCAATGTGGTGTTCCCCTTGACTAAACAAACTTTTTATCATACTAAGATTTCTGTATATATTTTCAATTAAATAATCCTAGTATCGGTATCCTATTTCCCAACCAACACCAAACTAAAATATGTTATGGAATATTGGAAGAATATTATTAAGATAATTTAATAATAAATGAAATTATAATAAATAATAATATTTAAATCAATTAAAATATAATGAAGAACACTTTATGTTTTAAAAATGGGGTTTTCAATAAAGATTGTTTTAATTTATATACAATGAATATTAATTTGTGAGATAAATTTTTTAATTTTAAAATATTAAATTTTAAAAATTAACTATATTTCTAAATTCAAAATATTAAATTTTACCTATGTTTAAATTTTAAGATATTTATAAATAATAGGTTTTTATGTGAATAGTGAAAAACCAAAAATTTGGTAATATTGTAACTTTCATGTCATTATCACAATATAATAATGGCTTAAATTTTTTTGAAACCTTTTATATAGAGAATATAGTTATAAATAATATTTTTTTATGAAACTCATGTTTAATGTTTTGAAATCATAATTAATATTTTACTATAAAACCATTTTTTAATCGACTATATTAAAAATAAATTTATATAGAAAGTAAATCTAAAAAATAGATTTTATAATTTATAAATAGATTTTAATTTTATTTATTAATTAACATTACGATTTTAGTTATAAATAATTATTAATAATATTAAATTTAATTATGATGATAATGGTAAAACAATTATTTTCAAATATTATTTTATTAACATTGGGTTACATTTATCTAATCAAACAAATTAATATACTCCCAAAAGTAACACTAATATAATGTTTCAAAAAATATATAAATTTATTTACACCAATAAAATTGTTTTTCAATAATCTATAATACTGAGAAAACATCATGTTAAAAAAAATTCTTCCATAAATTTTTTTTTATATATTAATGTTTTAATTTAAATGAAAAAATTATATTATTTTAAATTATATTAGATTATATGGGTTTTAAATTGAGGATAATCTAAATTTTTTTTTGTAAAATTATCTACCATAAATTTATAAAAAAATATATATTACTTAGTTAAAAATGAGTTACCACTGTAAAAACAATAAAAGAGAAAAATATAAAAAATATCATAGGGTAAATGTTATTAGTTGTGATTTTTTTAAAAAGAAAACATTCAAATAAATTCAATATATATGATATTTTTTAAAAACTAAACACTTTTTTTCTTCTGTTACATGAAAAACTATGTCTATCTTCTATCACATGTAACATTAAGTGCAACATTCAATACACACAACATCCGGTTGAAACAAAACATAACATACTTTTAAAATATTCGTTTTTAACATAATAGTTATAACCTAGAATTTGGGATGGAGGTTATGAATAGGATTAACTAAAGTAAGAAAATATGGTTTCCATTTTTATATATAATTAATTATTTTGTGACCAATTAATTATAAATGAAATTAAAATCAATTTGAATATAAAAGAAATCATTTTTTGAAAAAACTAAATTTTTGCGCATAAATGCGTCTTATATATATAAAATTACCAAATAACTTTTTTATTAATTTATGAAAATTCAGATATAATATATTTGATCAAATGTTTAACATTTATCTTATTTTTTCTATATAATTAATAAGAATATATACAATTTTACACATAAAAAATGTATTTTTCTAAAAATCAGTTTTATCACCATATGCGCACTAATTTTAAAATATTTTTTTTACACTTTTAGAACATTTATTGAAAAAAATTAAATTAATTTTTTAAATATTAATTTAAAAATTATTATAGGATTAATTGTTTTTAAATTTTAGAAAAGATATGTTTTATGATGAATAGTGAAAAATACTAATTTTATTAAATAATTATTATTTATTTTAAAGATTATAAAAACAACCAAATATTTATAATATAGTTTTAAAAGAAAAATTACATAAAAACATATAAATTAATATAATTTATTTCATTAGAGTCATTTTCATTTTGAAATTTAATATATTAACCTTTTAAACCTTTCAACAATTTCTATATTAAAAACTTTGTTATCACCACAACTACCGTATTAATGTTAAATTAAAAATTTCAAATTTTTTTAATTAAATTAGGAGAAAAAGATTCCATAGTTATAATAATAATTACTAATATTATATAACATGGTAATCATAAATTCTTACCATAATGATTAGTAAAAATATTAAGAAATTAATTATCATAGTTAAAGTAAAAATTGGTTCATAAGGGATTAAACTAAGAAGATAAGTGTTAAATTGACTATAAAAAATGTAAAATTATTATTTTATAGATATATTAATGTATTATACTTCTAAATATCAAATATATGGCAATTTTAAAACTTTGATATTGGGAATCACATTATTATTTTAGATTATTTATGGAAATTTGCATGTACTTTCCAAGTGGGTTCTTTTCCCCCACATTTAAAAGAAAACCACCAAACTTCACTTATTCACACCACTAAATATTTTTATCATAGAAAAAAACTAGAAAAAATAACTCCCTAATACTCTTATACAATTTCTATATCTTCTAGTACTCCCAAAAGATGAACAATTGGGTCCTTAATAAGTGATCCAAATGTGGTGCTTCTAAGTGATCGTAATTGTCCTCACTATGCTAATTATTTTTAATTAATCTTTTTCCACAAAAAATTATGTCTTAAGACATAAAATATAATAAAAAACTATAAAATGTATATATTTTTGTGTTTTTGTTTTTGTTATTATGTTAATTTAATAACCAATATATATATCTACTTCCATCAAAAGGAATAAACAGTTGATCGTGTGTAAAGTGGACTACCGCCTCAAAAATTGATGTAGTTTGTTTTCTATCATAATATTTCAATGATTAATATAATGATGGATTGAAAATATTTATATTATATTTATGAAATTAATATAATTATTTAATTATGTTATCATAGACAACTTCTTAATTTTCATTATGTGGGGGATATGATAATGGACCTCATGGGAACGGCGGACTACCGCCTTATGAATTGATGGGATTTTTTCACATACAATTTACATGAAGGTATTAAGGGTAAATATGATGGATATAAATGAAATAAATGGCATAATAATGATTAAATAAAGGTAATATATATTTTACCTTTCTTTTTTTCAATTCTATGAGAAAATTGAAACCTCGTCCCAGCGTTTGTTGGACATACTATCTGTATGAACAGTGTATTTCATTTTCTATCTATATAATTTTTAAAATGAAATAAAAAATATAATTAAGATATATTATATTTATATAATTTTTAAAATTACATATATTATTTAACCATGAATAATGTAAGAGTACCAAATAACAAATCAAAACATACATGAAAAACAATACGATTATTACCAGAAACGTGACATTAACATTAAATTAATAATCAACATGTAATAAAATATAATATGTATGTAATATATTGTAATATATATATATATCTAAGGTTCTATAATTGAATTATAATAATTTTATGTTATTATAAAGGAGTTTTGAACATGTACCATTGAATTTGAGACTTAGGGTATGGGATTTTCGTCTCACTTTTTACCCCCATGCAATACATACCATATTCACCACCTATTTGTTTAATGTACGGTAAATAATTATCATGAATTTATTTTATGATTATAATCATAATTATTATATGTATTTACATATATATATATATATATATATTATGATCTATATTTTATGGGCTTTATAGTTCAAAGGTTACTAAATTGGTGTGGGATTTTTGTCTCAATTTTCCTTCCTTAGGACATTAGTTTTGTTATTCACATATCTTATTTTATAATTTTTACATATAGACCCTATTATAGTTAATGTCATTAATTTATTTATTCTCAAATGTTTTATATTTCATTTAAGTTTATTCTTTTATGGGTCTTACAATTAATGGTTACCAAAGTGGCAAGAGTTTTATAACATAATCTCATTGTTTATCGGGATTTATCTTGATTATGATTCCAATGATGAAATATTATGATATATATCTAAAAAACCATGAATTTTACTATCTTTTGGTTATTTATGTAGATTACAAGTTTCCCATTCATTTTCCTCTCTTTATGTTCTCAAAATTTTAACATAAGGTTTTTTAAAAAAAATTACTTTAATATCTATCTTGGGAAAAAAACTTCTTTTCTACTAAAACATGTTTTCTAAAAATGATTTAATTTTTTTAACAGTACAAAAATAAATTATTAATTGATTCATTTTTCAATTTTTTACATTTTATAAATTTTTTTGGGGGGAATCATCATGTCATTTTACAAAAAAAATCCTATTTATATTTTACCAAAAATGTGACAGGAATCTTTATTTCAACGCGTGTATTATAAAAAAAATTTCCCATCATCACTATTATTTTCATAAAAAATACTATATAAATTTTAATGTTTCTATTCAAGTAAAATGATTTTTAAAAATTTTTATTTAAAAAAAATCAAATTAGAAAGGATAATTCCTACAAGAAATGATTTAAATAATTTTTAAACCTTCTATTACATGATTCAATGTTTTTAAATAGAAAACAATTTCAAAATAATGATATGGTTACTTTTTAAAATTTATTTTTGAATATAAATATTTTCCCACAATAACAGTTTTAAATGATTTTTATTACTTCCATTATAAGTTTCAATGATTATTTTCAATAAAAATACATCAAAAATGTAATATGAATTTATTGTTTTAAAAATTAATTTTAAAATAATACTTATCTTCATCAAGAAAGTTTTAAATAGTTTTAATATCATCCTTGTAGTATTCAATGTTTAATTTTAACGAAATTGATTTCAAAAAAGTCTATATTTTTATTTATAAAAAGTAATTTTTAAAGAAAATATATGCTTATTTAGAAAATTTCCTAGTTTCTTTATACTATAAATTTTCATCTAAGATGAAATCATTGGATATTAATTTTTATTTACTATGAATGCGATCCAAGGGTTCCAATCTAATTATTTATTTAAATATTTTATGTTTATGATGATAAGATTTTAATAAAACCTGTTTCTCTTCAATGTGTCATAAAATGAAAAAATTTATATAAAACCCAATTCATTTCGTGGGTTATGAAATTATGAAATGAAAAAATTATTATGAAACATGTCTAGTTTCAAAATTTATTTGATTATAAAATTTTTATAAAAGAAATTTCATTTCAAGGGTTGTGATATGATGAATGGTTTAAGATATTTTAGGACACGTAAATATTATTTTATTTATGTTATGTTTGGGAACTATATTTCCGTCAAATTCATTGGGTGAAGATTTATATCTCATGAGATAGAAATAACTGGAATAGGGAGTAAACCTAGTTTAGTAAGGGACTTTTTCTGATATGATTCCCTTGGGAGTGAACATTTACTACAATTAAATTTTGGGGGTGAATTAATTCCACTATAATATCCTTAGTAGTTATCCTTGAATTCTACAGAAATTATTTTCCATACTTATATGTATGACAAAATTATATATTGTATACTATTTTTATGCACTCATTCACGATGTTCTTTGATTTCTATAGGATTATTGTCTTATAGAATTCAAATATTTATTATATGAATCAAGATTATGATAATTTCTATGAAATGTGTTGTTTTAAAATTTTATTTTCAGGTTCTCATATCCTTATTCACATGTTATTCTTATGTATATCCATTTTTACCTACACAAAGCATCTGAAGTCATCCTAACTTATTTTTTCTTTAACAAGAATATGAATAACAGTTTTAAATAGGGTATTTATAAGAAGAGTGCTATATGGGAATATATTTATGTGATATTATAATGATATTTCAAGAAATAAAAATAAATCGTTCCTGGTCTCTAAAGGAAATAATCAATTATTATACTTAGGCATGTGTTTGTGTAATATAATGAATAATAATCTGAAAGATGTCATATCTATTTATGAAAACTAGAGGTAGTTACTATTAGAATTAAAATAAAGGTTTACTTAACAATTGTAAACTAATATGAAAATTTTTTAGTTAAATACCTAAGAAAATTTCTAAGTATATATCTAGGGATGTCTTTAAAGATACATCTAAGGATGAGTCAGATTATAGATAAATTTCCAGGAATTTTGGTAATGGGTCAACATCGTCATTTCCAAGAAATTTTATCTATATCTGGATAAAACATGTGCATTTTTCTCTAGAACTATGGTACATAGGGGTAATTAAACCAAAAAGGGTATACTGACCTTGACTTTATTATCACCTAAATCACATTAATGGGAATTTATGCACACTTAGTCTTTCACTCCCAGGATATATGATTTATGAATTCTCAAAATCTTTTCTAACCATCATGATGAATTTATATAGTGGCCACTAATGCCTACAAATAAGTATATGTTTTCATAGATTGAAACTAATGTGTCAGGATTTAGATATAATATAAGTTTTTTTCAAGATAATGTGGTTTCCCACTATGAATATTACTACTTAAACTAGGTTTTTTTGTTTTGGTTCATTATGGGAACCCAAAGGAATCAGATCACTTATGAATGAGAAATAAAATGTGTTGATGAGAAACATAATGGGATGATAATTGGAGTCACCTATATTGTGATTAACCTAATTAATTATCAATGTATCACTAATAACATTGTCTTTAACTAACTCAAAGATTCACTAATGAAGTTAAGGATAGAATTCGTGAAGAGTTTGAGAGGTGGAAACCATAGAAAAGAGATGATTTATTTTATTAGATGATTGGAATGATATTATAATCACCCATGTGTATGTCTAAGAGTAATGGGGAGACGTTTTGGGTGTATAAAATAAGGACACAAAGAATGTAATTCTAGAGGAAAATGACAAGTTTAGATAATATAATGGATAAGGATAACATTCTTCCTAATATATCACTGGTGATGAAATGTTTCAAATGTGAAAAATTAGGTCATTGCGAAAAGAAACTTCTTATAGAAAATGATCATGAAGATTATCATCATGTTGGTACGAGTAATGGTTATATTACAGATGGTAATGAGACTAAAAAGAAATTATGAATGATATATGTTGTTCTAAAATTATTTTTTGTTAAACCTTGGAATCGTGATTGAATTGAGGTTTAACAATTTTAGTACATGATTCAAATTTCATATCATAGGAAATATGTATTAAAGAATAATATGATTAATCATAGTTGATTATTTGATAAATAAGTTGGATGGTTTAAGTGTTCATGTTTTGGATTTCAAGAACTATGTTGCATGAATCATGAAATATATAAGAACTATTTAAAATATGATTTTTAATTTAATATTTTCAAAATTTTGTTTAATGGTACTACCATCATAGAAAACTTATCTATTGGAAAAGTGGTATTTATATTACGAGAAGATAACCCTTAATATGTTTCTTATATTGAGAAAATAATTTTTAGTTTGGATAAATAATGTTTGATGTGGATAAATTAAATGGGATAGTACTAATTACATAGGAGCAGATCAATTATTTTTTGACCGAGTTATTTAGGATACAAATGATGAATTTTACAAAATTTTAATATTTAATGAATATATCTAAATTTTTTTGTTTTATTTAAAAAATTAGGGATAATCATATTTGGAAAATAAAATATTCATGATGGACCATTTTCCATAAGAACTCATCTCAAATACCCATTTCTGATGGGATCCCATATAAAATAACATGTAATTGAAAATAGAGTCACAAATTCTATTTTTTATGATGGGCCACTGTAAAAAATATTGTGATGGTGGACCCTCCAGCCATAAATTGTTTTTACCATGTAATAAATAAATATATTTTTTCGTTGTATGAAATCCACGTTTCAAATAATTACTTATGATGGGAATTCAATTAAACCACAAATTATATAAAAAAGTAAAAAGTTAAATAATATTAAAAAACATCATAGTAATATTATAAATTTAAAATCATTAAAATAATATAAAAAATAAAATAAATATTTATATATATAATAAAAAACCTCAATATAACATAATTAAAATAAAATATATAAAATTGTAAATATAATAATTAATAACGATGTTAAAAAAATTCATTCATTCAAATATTTATCAAAATAAATTTGTAAATAAATTAATATATCACTGAGGATTGGGAGGGTCATCAAGAGGGGGAGGTGGTGGTGAATGGAACATAATCTCTATATCTTGCACTACGTTTTCAATTTACTCCATCAATTACAACTAATGTTACACATGTGCTCGATACTTCTTCTCCCCATGTTGTTTATTTTATCGATGTAACTCTTTCTGATCCCCAAACAGAGTCTCTATAACCTCATCCTAAGTTCACAGCTTCTCCATAAAATCGGCATCGGATGATGATAAATCGAAAATGGATCTCATATTGCTGGATAAGGAAAACCTAAAAATACCATAATAATATACAGGCTTCAACCGAGAGTTTATACCAACAAATCACCACTTCTTGAAGGAATATAGATTTGCCAATATCCAAGCTACATCATCAAGACTTGCTGTAATGGTGGTCTTAACCCCATTCTAATTTTGAATCTCATCATTTGTGTCATATTTTTTTGGACTCAAATTAATCCTTCAATTTCAATTTAAAATTATTAAAATAGTTACCATATTTTTTTAATTAAATTTTTTATATGAAAATTGTAATGAAAAAAAACTGATGTTGTTAACTTCTAGTAATATCTTTAGTAGTAGGGTTCGTCAACATCCTCTTGTAAAAATCAAACTCTTTAATATCTGGATTTTAAAATCACTATAATGATAATAAAATAAAAAAATTTACATTTATAGTTATATAAATTACTAAATAAATTTACCTACTAGAAGTAACTGATTTGTACTGAACATACAAATTCCAACTCTATGGGAAACCTCTTATCTCTCCTATTCTGGTAACCTAAGGATGATCTCATATTTAAACAATCTTACCAAAAATCTGAGAACAATCCCTACCAAAGATGAGAGTATATGTAATCGGGTCGATGGATGCAGCAAGGATGATAAAAAATTGGGAATATATAATTTTTTTGGCTCTCTTCCATGGATTGTGCAATAACTGACGATAACACTAATGTATGCAGACCTAAAACAGTCCTCAGATAGAGTTCTTTGTGATATCATCAATGGGATACCACAAACCCCATAAAGAGTTAATTATTTAATGTTAATAGTTAAATAATTTTCAAAAAAATTATTATATATTAATATATCTTATTATGGTCTAATATGTGATATCGAACAACATTTGGAATATGATCCCACATCACCCATTCTTTGGAAAAATAATTCTATAGAATAGAATGACCTTGCCTAATAGATATATGTAAAATACTATGGGAAAACAGAACAAAAAATAAAACAATTAGTACAAAAATTAATTAATGATGATTATTGATTATGAATATTAACTTAACTAGACAATTGAACATACCTCCACATATATGGATCAAAATAATGATGTGAACATTTCTTGGTAATATGGCTGAGAACCATCAATTTCTTAAGGCCATGACCCCTTTAAGTCAACACACCACCTACAACTAAAGGGTTGGATAATGTGCTATCAGGATCAGTGCTAGGTAGTATAACCTCCTCATAGAAATGAAAAATATAATCATAATTCTATTTATCCACATGAAACATAAAAATAATGTTTTCATATAATTATAAAATATTACTATTATAATTATTACTCATTACCACTTATTTTTAATAAGTACTGCTCATTACTGGTATTTGTTAAAAATTATCGCACATTTCTATGTATTGTTTTAATAATTCATTCTCATTTCTACTTATTTTAACTACTTAACTCTCATCTCTACAAGTCATAAAAAATTCAGGCTCTTTTTTTAATATTTAGTAATTCCCACTTATCACCACTAATTTTTAACATTTAGCACTAATTACCACAAATTTTTATCAATTAACACTCATTACCTCAACTTTTTAACAATTAGAGTACACTTCTACTAATTTTAAAGAATTACCATTCATCTATGACAGTTTTAAATAATTATCTCTCATTACTCTTATTTTATACTAATTATCTATCTTTTATAGTATATTTTTAGTTACTAACACTAATTTCCTCTTATTTTGAATATTTTTCGCTCATATTTGGTTAATTTTTAAAAATTCTAACTTATTACCACTAATTTTTATTAATTACTATGTATTTTCAGTAATATTTAATAATCACCACTCATTTCTAATAATTTTAACTAATTGACACTCATTTCCCAAAAAAACTAATTTAACACTTATTTCCTCCAATTTAAACTAGTTGACACTCATTTCTGACAATTATTAAGCATTCCCACTCATCATGAGTAATTTTTAGTAATTCCCTCTCATTAATAGTAGTTTTTATTAATTACATATCATTTTTGGTATTTTTTAATAATTCTCACTCATTTCCTCTCATTTTTACTAATTATCACTCATTTTCACTAATTTTTAATAATTTCAACTCATTTCAACTAATTTCCACTCATTTCAACTAATTTTCACAAATTTATGCTTATTTTATCAAATTTTTACCAATTAAAATTATTTTATACTAATTACTAAAACATTCTAATAATTACTACTAATTATTATGAATTACCAGTAAAGTTACTAATTATTGATAATTTTTTATAATTGCCCCAAATTTTAGTTATATCCACTAATTATTACAAAATAAATCTAATTTTTAATAAATTTTCATTAATTATTAATCTTTTGCATTCATTTTTAAAAATAATTTTAAATTAATAAAAATTACAAATTATGGTTAATTATTAGAAATAATTTTAAATTATTATTAATTATTCATGATAACTATAAATTATTACCCTATTATATTAATTAATTACTTTGATTTATCAATTATAAATAATAACTTTTAATCACAACTACATATTGATAATTTTAATCAATTACTATAAATTTAAACTATTAATAACTGATTCAAAATAATCATACATTATTAAAATTAATTAGTTCTAATTAAATATAACTATTTATAATTGATATTAATTTCTTCTAATGAATTATATTTAATGATAATTATTTTTATTTAATAATTTAAAATGTTTATATAAAATAATATAAATCAATTAAAAATTAAAATATTAAATAAATACCATAAAATTGAATATTTTACCACAAATAATTTTTTGATGGGAATAAATTCCAGTTAAAAATACTTTTTCGAATGGTTTGGAACATAGGAGCACCAAAGGCATTTGTAATGGTAATACTTTACAATCACAAATAATTTTTTATCTGTGATTATTAGCAACGAGAGACGAATCCCATCACAAATAGTCCCTCAGTATCAATTATTTGCGAGGGTTGAATAAACCATTGTAAAAACTATTTTTCTTGTATAGAATGTATACTATTCATTTCCTTTTGTGGTAATTTATGTTTTAACTATATTTTAATAGAATTAACAGTAATCACATGTTTTGTATGTGACAAATAAGAGCTATATCAGGTTGTTTGGGGGAATAATGATAAGTTCATTTTAGAAATTTAGAGACCTTTTTTCTAATGTTATAGACATTAGTATTTTGGATGTTTCATAAGGTTAACTATTTATGGAATGGTTTAAGATGATATTTGGATGAGGTTTTATAGATGAATTTATTACTTCACCATATAAAGATTTATCCATATTGGGTAATGAGAGCTAACTATATTCTTATAACTGGAGAGAGAAGGAATGAATTATCATTCTATTATGGATCTCATGATTCATTAGTGCTTCAAGAATTAAAAAAATCATCTTTATTTCAGGGATTAAGAGACAGAGTGGAAAATAATCAAAGCACAACCAAATGATGAAATGTTTCTTATGATATAAATGAAATCTATGAATTAGGTATGTCATTCCATTTCAAATTCATGATCATATCGGGATGGAATCATGTCTATTTGAACTTCAATTGATCTTGTCATGGGTTTATTATGTGTTCTATGTATCTCTCATGGGTAAGTGAAAACAATATCCATCATATGTACTAAACTAATAGTTTGTACAACTATAGCATGATATTTCTTATGGAGAACAACATGTAGAGACTCTTGATTGAATAGTGAAAGTGCAATGAAACTAGACAAATCACCTGGTCAATTTTATGTGATAAAATCCCCAGCTTATATAATTTTTGTTGGAACCTGAGGATGTAATAAGTTAAAACAATATTTTTTTGTTGGTACTAATGTAATGAATTTCAAGGGATAAATTCATTTTAAGGAGGGAAATGTAATTCCCCATGATTATGATAATGTTTTTAAAAAATAAATTTAATATCATTTTTATTTTTATTTATATAAAACACTTTTATGTTTTTTACAAAAAAAAATGATTTTATCTTTTGTTACATGAAAAATTGAGTGTATATTTTATGAAACAATTCACCGAGTTTAAATAAAACAAAACATACTATAGAATTATTATTAGTTAATATAATAGTATCATAAATACATTGAGATCTAGGTTATGTAAAAGTTTAACTAAATTATTAAAATATATATTATACATTTATAAATAATGAATTCTTTAGATACTAATTAATTAGAAATATAAATTGAAACCTTTAAAAGAGATGGAAATATTTATCTGAAAATTTCTATTTTTAAGAACACAAATTTATTTTCCAATAATAAATTAACCAATTATTTTTTGATGACTTAATTTAATATAAATTATTATATTTTATATTCCATTTAATGTTTAATTTTTATCTTATATATTTTCTTGAAAATATATTACAATAAATCACATTTTATGATTAAAAACTATTTTTTTCTAAAAAGCAGTTCAATCTCCTTTTTCGAACTTAATTTAATATTAATTTTTCCACATTAATAAAATATATTTCAAAAAAATAAATCCATTATTTAAATCATAATTTAAAAATTATTTTATGATCACTTTTTTGTAATTTTCTAAAAAGAATAAATTTTCGATGAATATTGAACAGTTATATTTT
This sequence comes from Viscum album, assembly GCA_963277665.1. Taxonomy (NCBI): domain Eukaryota; kingdom Viridiplantae; phylum Streptophyta; class Magnoliopsida; order Santalales; family Viscaceae; genus Viscum; species Viscum album. The sequence goes on from CAUJRU010000197.1 coordinate 1,202,020, forward strand.
TTATTAATATTTGTGATTTATGTTTAATATTTTAGAAATATATAAGTTTTTTACTATGGTTTTAAAAGAAAAAATAGTTAAAAAAATATATCTATCAATCCAATTTAGGTAATTTTAATAATTTTCATATTGAATTTTAATATTAAAACTTTTCAAACAGTTGAACATTTTTCTTTGAAACAATACTTTATCGTCATCTTTGTAGGATTAATTATAAATTTAATTTGGAAACATAGATATTCTGATTTTAAAATTAGAATAAAAATAATTAATATTATATAATATGTTAGACATAATTTTTTTCCATCATTAATTCATAAAATAGTTAAAAAAATAATTATAATAGTTAAGGTAAAAGTTAGTTTACCATGGATTAAATTTAGAAGATAAGGATGAAAATTACTATAGAACATTTAAAATTGAAATTTAATGTAAATATTTCGATATTATACATTATAAGATCTAATATATTGTCCTTTATAAGATATTTTATTATTATATACTTTATTATTTCAGATTCTGTTGAGAAATGCCCATGTAGATTCCATCATTGGTTTCATTTTCATCAGTTATAAAAGGCCATCAACACCCTTTATTTATTCACTAATCTTAATAAATAAAATTCATCCAAATCCTTCCCAAATACCTCCCCAACAACTTTATATATATATATATATTTATTTATCTTATTTTTCTCCAAAAATAACAACACTAGGTTCATTAATAAGAAATCTAATAGAGGTTCTTCTAAGTGGAGGTAATTGTCTCACAAAGTTCCTTCTTTTTTCCTTCTTATTTTTACACCTTTTATTTTTTCTTACAACTTAAGTAATAATAAGACTAATATATAATATATATTTATATGTTATTATGTTAATTTAATAACATATATTCATATCCACTTCCATCAAATGGAAAAGGAGGATGTTAATTGAATGTACGACAGACTACCGCTAGGAGAACAACTGTAGTTTATTTTTGATCACCATATTTGAAGGTTGGATATAATAAATTTTTTATTATATTTATATTATAATTGGGAAACTAATTTAATTATTTAAATATTTTATCATATATACCTTCATACATTCCATTTTTTTGGGACATGATAATGTCGTTGGAGTGTATGACTGACTACTACCTCATGGCGAGATATGATTCGTGTTACCTTAAACATTACATAGAAGGTAGTGAAAGAAAATTAAATCAATATAAATGATATTTTTATTTAATAATAATTATTCATTAATTACCAAATATTATTTACCTTTTATCAATTCTTTGAGAAAATGGAAACAACGTTCATGTGTACGAACGACCTACCATCTCCATGAACAATGTATTTCATATTCTATCTTAAGATTTAATAGACCGCACAAAGAAAATATTTAATGAATGTATATATAATACATATATAATTGTTAACATTATATATATTATTTAACCATGATCAATTTAATAATACAAAAAATAAAAAATAAAATCATACACAAAAAATAAATCACTTATTACCCAAAACGTGCCTTTATAATGGAATTGATAATTAAAAAATAAAAAAAAATTAATATCTAAATCATATATGGTTTCAGATATGTATATATTTTAATTTTATATATGTATTAGAATATTATATTTGTTATATATTAGGTTTTAATGTGTACAAAATATGTTGGGACATAAGGTGAGGGATATTCGTATCAATTTTTATTTTTGGAGAATATGCACAATTTTGCACCTATTTGTCTTATATGTTCTATATACATCCGATTATTTAATTTTATTATTATTATGCTAAATTTTAATATTATTAACATATCTATTATGTGATCTCCCTTTCATGGGTTTCTTGGTTCAAAAGTTACCAAAATGGTAAGGGGTTTTTGTCTCTATCTGCCTTCCTTGAGACATATGTTATGATATTAACATATATTATTTTATGAGGTATATATGAAGACAAGTTAATATCTAATATCATGAATTTATTTATTCTCATCACATTTTACATTTCAATTATTTTTATTAATTCATGTTTCTTAACATTCAAAGTTACCATTGTAGTATAGTTTTTATGTCACAATATCATCATTTATAGGGATTGCTCATGATTTTGCATCTAATGATGAAATCTTATGATATATCTCTCAAGAAAATAATTTGTTTTCTCCTCCTTTTTTTATTTCTGAGAATACATATTTTTAATTCATTTACCTCTCTTTATCTACTTAATAGTTCATAATAATTTTTTAATATATTTTTTATTTCCCTCTTCGGTTGAAACCCATTTTTAATAAAAAACCATGTTTTCTAAGAAAATATTTTTTTTTTAAAATTATTTAAATGATGTATTAAAGATAATTTTCCAAAAGTATTAATTTTTTTAAAAAACTATTAAATAAATCTCAATTCATTTTTTGATATAATTTATTTTTTTATTCGATCAAATATATGAAAGGGTTCCTTGTTTAAATATGTAGGGAATGAAAGGATTTCCCGGCCCTCATGAACTGTTTTTCCTTAAAGCTTCAATTATATTTTTTCAAGTTTCTTTTCACAAAAAATGATTTTAAAAAATAATAATTTTTTAAAATGTTTTTTCATTTTGGAATAGTTATTTTCCCTTCAAAATTTTTCAAATTATTTTTAAATCACCCTTTATAAGCCTCAATTTTTATTTTCAATGAAAAACAATTATTATTATTTTAATTTTTTTTGTTTAGAAAATTGATTTTAAAATACAATTTATCAGATATATGATATTTTTTAAATTATTTTAAATTTTTGATTATATGTTTCAATGTTTTTATTCAATGAGAAGGATTTCAATTTTTTTAAAAAAATTAGTTTTAAGAAGTTATTCATAAACAAAAGTTATTTTCTACTAGAAATATTTTAAATGAATTTTAAATATTATGTGAAAAGATTCAAGTATTATTTTCAAAAAAAATTATTTCCAATTTTTTTATGAATTTTTATTTTGAAAATATTATTTTAATTGGAAATTAATTTTCTATAAGAAATGTTCCATGTGTCTTTTTGAAATCATTTTTCATTAAATATGACATCTATTTATGTAAATTTTTAATTTATGGGAATATGATGCAAGGGTACCATTATTATTATTTCATTGAATTTTTTTTTTCATGAAGAAATGTCACATATGAAACTTGTTTCTATTTTACATATTATATCAAGAAAAAATTATTATGGAACACCATTATTTTCTTATGATATTCTATGATGATATAATGAAATGATTATGAATTCTATCTCTTTTCCATTGGTTAAGATATGATAAAATATTTATGAAGACCATTTTATTTTATGGGTTATGATATGATAAATGTTTTATGATCTTTTGGAAGACAACATAATTTTTCAATAGTGTTATATGTGGGACTTATATCAACCTACAATTCATTGGTTAATGATTTATATCTCCTGAGATAGAAAGGATAGGAATGAGGAGTGAATCTGGTACAATATGATACATTTCTATTTATGATAGACTTGGGTGTAAACCATGATTACAATTATGGTTTAGAATTTCAAAAACAACACTATGATATCCATGGTTGTAATAATTTACTATTATGGAAATTATTTTCTATTTGTATGTGTATGACACAATTCTATGTATTTTTTCAATACTATGATCTAATGGATTATATGATTTGATTTGCATTTGATTCATGTCTTATGAACTCTCTATATTTGTTAAATGTGTCAATATTTTTATAGTTGATATTAAGTTTATTTTTTTCAAATGTTATTATCATGTCGTCATACCATAATGATTATTTTATAATTATGTATATCACTTATTTACCCTTATTGAGCTTCTGAGATCTCCGTTTTCTATGTTTCCATTGCACAGGTTATGCATAATGACTTCAAGAACTGTATGTACATGAAGATTTCAATATGGGAAAATCTTTGTAGGATTTTTTCAATGCCATCCAATAAATAAAATAAAATTAGTTTCAAGTCTCCAAAAGCACTAAACCATTATGATCCTCATAAATGTGTTTGTGTAATGTGAAAAATATTCATCTAAAAGTTTTAATATCTATGTATAAAAACCATGGGTAGCTATAGTAAATGAATTGAATCATTTTTAGAAAATGTGTTTAAATAAGTGTAAGATTGTTTCTGGTACTTTTTCACCCAAATCTTCAATGTGTTTCACCTTGGGAATAATTTAGCCTTGACTTGTTTTGTTTCATTCTTGAAAAATAATGGGCGCTCACAAAAGATCCATTTTATTAACTTATAAAAGGGTGTCACTTACATACATTTAAATTTTCAAAAATACTTATAAAAATACTTCAAATCATAACTAGTTTTACTATCTTATAATAACCTTATATGACCTAAATCCACTAGTCACCATAAGTTACTCTAATACCTTTATTTCAATGGAAAAATTCAAGAGAATATTCAGGTTCCAAAAGTGAGTATTACTTAATATGTATCATTTTATTATTATTCATTAACTTCTAAAACATATGATAAAAATATTTTTATAATTACATCAAAAAAAACTAGTATATAAAAAATTCATTATATTAATATTATAATCATTAACTATTTTTTTCCACACACTTTGAAAAACAAAAGAACATTGATTATGTGTTTGTGCGGACTACCATCTCCATGATGCGATGTCTTCTAATTATCAACACCACCTATATTCCTTTTAATTAAATATAGAATTTTAAAATATACCTATATATATTATATAATTATGATTATTAAGAGAAAAATTATAATCCACCTTTATTACCTATTGTTTGTTTGGAAATAAAAAATTTAATTGTGTGTTGTGCAGACTACCTACTCTACAAAATAACATATCACATTTTTCATCTATTTTATTTTGTATTTATTAAATTATATTCAAATAATATTAATAAAATGAAAACATGTCAATTATATCATTATTCATCTATAATAATGATATTATTTCAAATGAAGGCACATTCCAAACCATAATCATCCATTAATTATGGTATATTCATGTTTTGGTTGGTCTAAATATTTAATTGAAAAATTATATAATACTATATCATGGATAAAGAAGGAAACTTAAATAATAATATTATTATATGGTTATAATGAAATAATTACTGGATTATGGTTTAGGAATGAATATATTATGTATTTAACTAATTATTAAAGTATCACATTCAGTCGCTAAATTTACTGAATAATATTAATGTTTATATGAAATTATATGTAAATATATTTTTATTTTTTACAATATGTTAGGGTTTATTAGACAAATAATGGAAACAAGATAAGGGGTTCTCTATGTCAAATTTAATTCCTTGAGCTATATTTCTTATTATACAACATTATATCCTTGATGAAGTGTGGATACTAGCTAAGGAATGTATATTTCACTATTAATAGAAGTCATCATATTTTAAAATCCATATCACATTATTTTAACGAGTATATTTTGATTCAAATAATACTAATGGTGTATGTGACTTTGTTAACTCAACTCCCTTCCTTTAGTAATAATGATTATTCATGAAGTTATTCCTTCTAATATTTTTTTATTGACCCAAATATTCTACTTCATGCTAAATTATCATTATATATAAGCAAAATAACTTTATAATATGACCTGTAACTTTAAAATTTATAAGTATGGTAAAAAATTAAAACCAAAATTTATAGTTTATCCCATCATATGTAGATTCTATCTTACAAATAATTTATTCCATGTTGTAAAATGGTTTAAAAAATGACTTATAATCATTATGATTCTTCAAAAAAATGAAAAATTATTATTTTTTATAAATTAGAGGATTGATTTAAAATTAAAAATATTGATTTTAAGTGTCATATTAATGGAATGTGTTTCTAGAAAGATATATTCAAGGGTTTTTATCTTCTCTATGATGATTTTGAATGTATAATCATATTATAAATTTTCTTTTTGGAAAACCCAATTTTTTCATTGATGATTTCTGAATTCATTATCATGCTTTTGTATCTAATTTTAATGAAACCATTTTAAGAGGTTTTTTATATTTCCCATAAATAGTTTTCCCTCTTATTTTCAAAGTGATTTATCTACTGATCTTAGAAGGTTTCCTTTGAAAAAAATCCTTCATTAATATAATGTTAAAATTGGGATACTTTGAATCCACCATTTTAGATTCATTCTGCAAGAATAAAATATAATTTTCTTGGAATTTATTTTCATAAAACCGATATCATCTCCATGGGTTAATTAAGTTACATTAAAAGTATAATGTTGTATTGTTATAATAGAATGTATATGTTTGAATAATTATTAAGTGATGTATGGGGACCTATATATACCTCTAATAAAAATTTTATGTATTTATATCTCAGGAAATGAATACAGTAATTAATAACTGATACCTTCTACACTATGGTTATGGGAAACATTTAGTTATTATTATTGGACTATGTTTATGGGAATCAGACAATAAAGTATATTTCACTACGTTTATGGGAATCCGGTAGTTATGAAACCTTCACATTGTTCATAGGAACTGGGTAGTGATTTATGATATATTATGGGATCTATATTGTGATATATAATCCACCATGTTAATTTAAATAGTAAGTTATTTTCGGTCCACTATTTAGTGACTTTAACACTATTTTTGAATGATAGTTTTTATTTATGCTTTATTTCCATAACATGTGATAATCGTACTCTGATTATTATTCTCGAAGGATTATATTTATTGTATCTCTGTCTCTCACTATCGTGATATGATATTTTTTTCCCTTTTCAATGTAACATGTCATGTTATCATACAGTATTAAAATCAATTATTTACCATATTATTTTCTATAGGATATTTTACCCCATCTCAGGATTTATCATATGATTACTGTTTAATATTTGTTAATAATTAGAAGAGTTTCTCCCGAAATAATTATTCTATCTCACCCTTTCTCATTTTTCTATTCCCTTTGTTATGAAGATGATTTTAAACTACAAGAATCCAAGACTGGATTCTAGTTTCGGTTGTTTATTGAGAATGAATTACATATTTTTTAAAATAGGATTCTTAGGAAACTATCCCTTGAACACACTAAACCATAGTTTTTTAAGATTATGGGATAAATTTTATGTTTTAATGTTTATCTTATGGTTATTTTAAAAATAATAAGTGGTTCATTTCTTACTTCCTGACCCGGATTCCACACAACAGTGCCCGAAGCTAGAGGGTCACATGGTCACAAGCGCACCTCCCTATATTATAAAGCCTACCGAATAGAAGTGTGGGTATTAAGGGGTACAATTTGAATAATATAGCCACATAATTAGAGAAAGAAAACTTGATACCAAGAAAATATATCAATGTGATCATAATATAAATCAATATATAAGATAAATCCATATTATAGTAATAATAAATAGTTCCAAAAGTAGTGTCACATACAATATGATGTTCATGCCATGTATCTAGAAAAAATTTCCATAAATACATGTAAACTTGAATCTAATGTAATACATCTATCAAAATTATAGAAAAAATGAAAAATAAACTATATCTAGTTATCATCAAGATAATATTAGAATCTTATGCTCACCTAATCCCATGAAATCATCAAAATCAATCATCTTAATGTGAGAACTTGCTTCGGTACCTACCTATATCCATGAAGTAAATTTGGGTACACAATGGTTTCCAGAATATTATGTGAGATAACACTCAGCAGGTTATCACCATAAGTGTCTATAAAATGTGAATTCATGTATAGAATCTGAAAAATAGTTCAATATATAATAATCATATAAATATACAATAAGAATAAATGATATGGTCAAGCCTTTCAATAATAATCAATCATTCCTAAATAAGGGACATATATAACCAAGAAATTATAACCACCAACTAGATGTAAATAGTGTATAACATCCATAGTGGTCTATGCCATGCAATCCAATGTTAAAAAATGAAGGAAATGATCCATGTTATAAAATTACCAAGTCATCCTAATTGATTCCATGGATAATCTCTATTCCAACTCATTATTTAATTGTGAATAATCCAATGAGTATGTCTATGGAGATTATCCAAAGAATTATAAGAAAGTTAGATCCAAGGATTAGAAATTTCCTTAGAATAATATAGAATTAGGATCTAAGGAGAAGAAATTTAGAAGTCATATACTACCATAATCATGATTTATAAAGTATAAATTTATATAGAATCCTTTGTAATATGGATCCAAGTATTCAAAATGTACAAGGAATCAACTACCATAATCAATTCATAGATAGTTATCACTCACAACAAATGAGTTATTTTAACCCATTAAAGATTTTTAGTATACACCATTTATCCATTTCAATAATATGAAATCACAAAAAAGTTTACAAAAACCATCTCCTATCGATATAATTCAATTCATTCCATTAATTTAAAAATAAATATGTAAAACAAGGTCCCCACAACCGTAGGAAATACGTTAAACTATCACAATGGCTACCATTAAAATTGGAGAACAAAAAAACACCCAACCAGGTGGCATAACATAGGTAAGATACAAGGACACAACCCACAGATGGTCTGGGTTTAGGTGAACAACCTCCACCAATACACTAACACTAGTGGGAAACCAAATCGGGTACCAAATAGTATAATCTTGTAATTTGCTTAATTTTAGAGGCAAAAACATAATAATGGGGTGGGGAACAATGGAAACAAGATATATAAGATAATAACATTAAATTAATGGTATATACCACCTACCATATGTCAATAGTAGAACACTCATCCATTATCCACTCTTAAATCAATCTAAATTTGAATTCATAAGAGAAATAGATAAAAGCACTAGAAATAGTGAATATTATCTTATAACCAAATGACTTTACTAAAATTAATAGAAACTAAGTAATGAAAAGGGTGAATAAATAACTCATCGACATATATCCAATGAGATGAATGGTGATGGAAGTAGAGTTTTGATAGAGAATCAAGAGTCAGGCTAAGGATTTGAGCATCAATGAGAGCTCCCATGTTTAAAGGAATTCCATTAAAAGTGGTAGGAATTTATTTATTTTAAATAATATTTAGGTGATATTTGATAATTTCCCTTATCTCATCTGGGAATCAAGTTTTGGCCGCATTGGTTGGCCAAAACGTGTGCCAACTGTGCCACCCTCACTACCTCAATAGGTCTCCCTCATGGTTAATGTAAACAATATAAAAAACAGTTCACAAATGATATTTCAGGCCTATACTGAAAATTATAGGGAATCTCATATTGGAATCCCTCCCTAATCATATCATTAGGGAACATTATTTTCCCTTTTCAACTCTTTTTCCAACCATGCATGGTTTACTCAAATAATTTGGCATGGCTCGTATGGTTTCTACAAAACATGCGGCAAATTTTCCTATTCATAAAATTTCTCCTCTGGGCTCCAACTAAGCCCCAAACACACCCAAACTCTTATGATTTTATTTGGAATTTAAATTATGTTAAGAAAAATGAATTGAACCAAAAAGTAAAAAAAAATTATACAACAAGAAAACCCAAAGTTCATAAAATCTTCCACCCTTAAATAAAAATTTCCCTGGATTTACATTCCAATAGTGGTCATGAATTGTCTAAGAATTTTTATAGATACTAAGAATGTATGTTGTCCTCCTTGTACCATGTCTCTTCTTATACACATTTTTGCTGCCATAACAACCATACTAAAGGTACATACCTCCCACAAAGAGATTTTGTTCTCTTGTTAACATTACAAATTGGATTCACCTCAATGGATACATCTACTCACTACTCCACCTCACGTAGATGAAGAGAAGGAGAAGGGTTCATGAGATAATTGAGTGTCCAAGATATATGAAGTATGTTATTCATGGATTAGTACCTTAGAGGTAATAACAACAGATAATATGTCGACCTAAATATCTCCAAAATCTCGAACGAACTAATGAATCTTGGTGAAAGATTACCATATCATTTAATCATTATTTTCACCAGCCTCAGTGATATATGTAAAAATAACAAATCCCAAATCTCAATATCCTATGGTATTTGTTGGTGATCAACATAAAATTTATGTCCCGAATATGTATTATCCATCACTTTTTATCAACTATACCTGCTCTTATGTCTCATTCATGAGACATAGTCTGAGTAATGATTCCTCTAATACCTCTAACTATCACAAAGGTGATTGGAATAGAATACCATAAAAATCATCATAAGGATCCACATGTACTGTTTCCTGATAACTATTATTATAGTATTGTCCAACTAGTTAAATATTACTCTCCTAATAATCCTTTATATCAAGGAAGCGTTCTAAAATATTTTCTTTAACAACCTATATAGTGTGATATTAATGGCCGTTAGTTTGAGGGTTTTATGTCATTCTTATAAGAACAATTGTAATCAACACCCTCTGTAATATGAAGAAATATTGATATTTAAAACATGAATCCCTCTCTGATACCACAAAATTATGAACCCCATGAATGTGAGAAAAATCACAAATATAATGTCTCCCAATATTATCTTTTGAGAAGGTCAGCCTAATCGAAAATAAATGTTTTCCATTCATAATAATATCCTTAACAACCCACACTACATCACTATATTGAAGATTCCTATAAAACCTGATCATGATACACATCACATCATTTCCCTATTTATACAATGGAATGGATAAATGATTTAAAATCCAAGATGATCGTTGTTCTTCTCCCTTCACCTATAGAATTGTGGAACACATCTTGATAAAACCATATACATCGCATTTGATCCCCAGGAACCAATATTAGTAGCGTGAATCATGATACATTTTAGTAACACCAGTATGTACTACCCAAGTGGAGGTATGGAACTATAACCTCTTCTACTTGCATATGTCTAAAGGAACCCAAATAAATCCATGAATGTACAAATATTTATTCTCTCACATGGTTCAACAAAGAGGTTGGTTAACAGTTTTAACACTCTCCTGTAAGACTAGGCACTCAACATCTTATATCTCCCTTATCTGTACCCTCTCCAGGATAGTAAAAGTCTCTGTTATGGATGATATAAAATTTTACTTGAGACCATCCTATGCTATGAGGTGCATCGTTGAAAATAATTTCATAAGATTTTACTTTCAGCTGACCTCCAGAACTTATTAAATATGAGTCCTCCTTCTTAATGTGTATGAAATTGAATGTCCCCTTTTGGGCATATAAGAATACTCAAATTCAGTGGACTGAAGGTATTCCTCCTACTATTTTTTCATCAAATTCCTATAACACTATGTAAATTTGTATAAGATGCATTAATGCTTTGGGTGAACCAAAAAATTTCCTCCTTGTAAATAATGCCTCCAACAATGTAGGGAATGTACAAAAGTAGATAACTCGATATCATTTGTTGGTTAGGTCTTCTCATGTTGCCTTACATGATTAGGCATGTATTCCATGACACACTTCTCATGCATCAATCCTACACCTGGGCGGATAATTATTGAATCATAGAACACTGTATTGCATCTTCTCAACTATAGAAGAATCAGGACTAGTATTGAAGTGAGTCTCTCTTTTAACTCTTGAAAGGTTGTCACATAGGTATAATACCGTAAACATTTCACACCCTTCTATGCCAATACCATAATAGGTTCATCAAACTGTGATATGTCATATATGTAGAACCTATAATATTTTTCTAAACCGGATAAAATCAATATATAAATTAAATTTGAGGTTTGATCCCAAAAAAATATAACTCTCACATTCTCTCGGTCAACTCATACTCTTGTACTTGAGATAATATAACCCAGGAAGTGAATCTTATCAATCAAGAAGTGTCACTTTTTATCATAGAATATAACTGATGCACTCTTGGTGTATAAAAATTTATCTCAAGATTTTGGCATCGTCATCTATATTGTGATAATATAAGAAGATATCATCCATGAAAACGACCACAAAAAATTCAGATATCATTGGGAAAAACTATTTAACAATGAAATGAAAACTACTGGAAAGTTCATGATAATGAACAGGATATCTAGATAGACATAAAGACAATTCCAACTATGGAAATTTTTATAAGGTGTTTCTACAAGTTGAAAATGTACCTGGTGATAAAGTATCCTCAAATCAACATTCTATGAAACTTGGGATCCATAGATCTAGTCAAATATATAATAAATATATAGAAATTAATACTAGTTCATAACATTAAACTAGTATGTTTTTATACATACATATATTATGATTTTATTCTTCCTTTTTCACCAAAAAATACCAGTGTGCCCCAAAAATAACCACAAGATCATATAAAACCCTTCGATTCTAAGTCCTATGGCTGCATCATGAGCTCCTTCCACTCATTTGTAACCATCAAATAAGCTACAATAGATAATGATGAAACTCCTATCAATATCATTCTAGAGAAATTTACCTCTATCAATATATAAAATAAAAAATTTATTAAGGAAAAAATCTCTGAAATGATCATCCATAGGAAGGAAATATGCCTAATGTGATCCTTCATCATCCAGATATAATCATGAAATCTATGTTTTCATTCAAACCATCCCAAGATATTTGGCTCCGTCTCTACGTTCTTGGACATACAATTCACCCTTATGAATATAAACTATTCCGTCAAGTGATGTGAAGGTCACACTCCAGTTATAAAGATTGACATTAGTAGGAAAAGAAACTAGTCAGTCTATCCTGGGAAGGATGTCACACCCTCTCATATGGTGGAAAAAAAGTTCCCATAAAAGTGACACCCACCTATCTCAAGGGTAACTTTATACATTGGTATATACTCTCCATTCTGATCCCCAATGATGTATCAAGCATTATAACATGATCATAAAATTGTAAAATGAGCCAATGGAATCCCTCAATATATACAAATATGAATCTATGAGATGGAACTATATGGAATGTTTCATACACTTGAGTTGAGGATATAAATTTCATACCACTCATAGTAGATAGCCCGATGCTCTACATCTAGAGTCTATATTATACAAAATATATATTTTCCAAATCCATGAGCCTCTGAAATAGCCTCAAATTGGTATCAAGAAAAATTTTCTATCATGATACAAAATTTTCCAGGTTACCTCAACTATGAACACATCTATACATGAACAACCAACACTACTCTATATCCCATTTAATGTAGAGCTATAAATCATGATCATAAAACTAGAGTTAGTATTGATCCCCTTCCACTAACTACTGGATAGAAGGTCCTCAAAAATAATTTTACGTTTCCCATCCTACTACATGTTTGGCACTCAACTAGGTCTATATCACATTAAATCCTTATATATCAATTCCAACAGCACCGGTGATAGAAGACATAAATACCATAACTAAAAAACTTTGATTCTATTACCCTTATTAGTAATCTCAAAATGTTTATTCCATATTTTTTATTCTAAACTACTCATTCATGTGGTTATGGTACCTTGATCTTCACCCCCAACCTCCCCCAGGTTCTATTCAATAATCTGGACCACATTATCTATCTTATTTATAATTGTTAACTGAAACCATTTTACTTGTGATTGAATGGAATGATTCAGTCCTTCTTCAATGTCTATCTCCCATGATGCCAAATCTGCAAGATAAATCATATTAGAAATATAATGCTTTGTGAATCAAGATGAATATTCCATAATGGTCATCTCAACCTTCTCTAGATGTATAAACTCAAATTCCCTTTCAATTTATAGTGCTTTCAATATAAATTAATTATTAAATATGGATGTTAAATCCCTTCAAACCATATCTCAAAGTGTATCATCGTAGTTTATAACATCCCATCAACATTCATCTTCTCTAATATAATATATGTTTATACCTTCACTCTCCTTCTAACAGGTGTCTCTATATTTATTGATTATTTATAAATCACTCATAAACTAAAAATAAGTATCTTATAGACCACCATCCCTTGAAAACATGGGAGGATGTTGCTGGTGGAACACATGAGAAATTTTTTACATATTCAAGAATGGTTGCAGAACTCCCTGAATGGTCTAAATAATGCACATAGAACTCTCAAAACTAGGCATCAATAATCATATATTCTATAAACTCTAGTTTAACTAGAATAAATATCAGATATTCAACTGGGGTATCAGGACCCACTACCTATGGGGAATGGTCATCACCACCCTCCAAATGTACGAGTGGATTTCATCATGATGGAATATCTCTACAATTCCAAACACATGATTTATAAAGAATTCAGTTACAAATAGATCACAAATATAAAAATATATGATAGGTCTATGAATTATTATAAACAATTCACAACCCTCTACCTGCACTAAATTCTAGGACTTGATAAAATAAATATTCATAAAGAGGACCAAACACACTTCTTACTTCACACACCAATGTCTAGCCTAGATCATGATATATGTTTCATAGTATAACTCCCAATATATCTAGTAGTGACTTTCTATTTTAGAATTTTAATTTCAATAAAGTTCTTATTTGTTTACAATTATTTTAAAATGGTTGAACTAAATAGTTCACCACTTTAAATCCATAATGGACCATAGAACTTATAAACCAAAGTGTAGTGTCTATTTAATCATCATGATACCACATTCATGTCAATGAAACCAGTGGATTATAATTCAATATTCCACAATGGAATAATTAGGGTTTCTACATTGCATATGTATGAAAGCATTGTTTTAGGTTATTGTGGGAACTTGATTTACCAATTACGTTTCTCCATTCCCTAAACAAAACATTTATCCGAAAAAAATTATATCACTCAAGGAACAAATAATATTTTCATGCATTCAAGAAATGAATCCTATATGGAATCTCATATACATGACATGTGAGTCCTGTAAGGTTCCCAAAATGAAATATTAAATAAAATAACCTCATCTCATTGAGCCTTGTATGAAAATATGTATTCATAATAAACATAATGTTTCAAGTGTGTCACAAAACAATGGAATCAAATCAACATTAATATATAGAATTTAGTCCAAAAATCCCTCATTCCTTGTGATTTGGTGTTTTCCTATACGTGGAGTAGATACTCCCAGTCGCAGATCTTTACCAAATCCCAATTCATTCATAACCTCTTTTCAATTGTCACACAATTGAAATGGTAGAAAAGAAAACATTTTGATACCAGTCGGTAAAATCCTCAGCTAGATTCCACTTAACGGTTCCCCGCGCTAGTGGGTCACATATACATAAGTGATCTTCTCCATATATCATAGGTTTTGGAATAGAAGAGATAGTCTATGGTGGTATAGTGGGGAAACTATACTCTCATAATAAAAGTAATGTATAAATATCCCAAGTAATTAAATAAACATAAGCATAATAAAAATGAAGACATAAGATACATCCATATGATAGTAGTAATATTTTGTACAAAATGTAGTTTCATACAAAATATGACGATCATGTCATATCTCTATAAAAATGTCATCCAATACATGGAAATTGTAATCTAGGGAAATAAATCTATCAAAAGTACAAAAAGACCAAAAATGAGCTATTTTATCCCGCATCATGATGAAATCTCAGTCATGTGCTCCCCTTCTCATAAAAATTGATCAAATCTAGAATCGTAATTTGGGATCTTTCCATGGTCCCAACCTTCATATGTGAATTTATCCAGTTACCCAATGGTTTCCCAAACAGGGTGTGAGATAACAATTAGTAGGCCACCACCAATGTTATCTATTACATATCCAGTCTAAGTTTATAATCCAAAATAGAGATCATTATATAATAGTTATATGAATATAAATAAAAGGGCATGATGGAATTAATTATATGAAAAATTTTCATGTATCCATAAACAATGGTCATCTATAACCAATCCACCATTATCACTATCTAACTATAAATAGGGTACCACATCCACAATGGTCTATGCCATATAGACTAGTGTCAGACCACAATGGGTCTGATCCAATTTCAAAAATGTCCAAGGCATCCACATGGAGTACATAGAGAATGTCAATAGAAACTCGGTAAATACATCATTGGAATCCAAGGATCACTCCCATATAGCATATCCATGTAATTCTAAGAAAGCTAAACCCAAGTAATAGGAATGTATTTTACATCTAATAGAATCAGGATCCATGGTGTAGAAATTTTCAAGGAATCCAATAACGTTATCATGATCTATAGAGTAGAACTATCAACATAATCCTACAAAATCATGATTCAAGGATTATATATTACTAATAATTCTAATACCATAATCAATTTTTCAATCATTATTATTCACACCATTGAGTTCTTCTAACACTTTCTACTTTTTACATGTTGATCATTTATCTATTTTAATCTAATGAATTGATATGAAATGGTTGAAATAACTGACTCATATCAATTCAATTAAATTCAACACATTCATCTATAAATTAATTGGTAAAAACTGTTTTTAAAACCTTAACCAATTTTTTAAATTCACACAATGTCTTCAATTAAAATTGGTGAGCTCACACGCACCCTATGAGATGGTATAATAGGGAGAAGATATAAGGACACAGAGTATAGGTATTCCAGGTTGAGGAAAATGACCTCTATCCATAAAATGGTACTAGTGGTCGGCCTAATCATGTCTCAAATAATTTAATCATTGAATTTCCCTATTTTTAAGGTAAATGTTGGAAGGTCTGGAATACCACACAATAATAACAATCTATATGAAGCACAACACATTAATAGAAAGGTATAGACCTAAAACCATATTCTTGTGGTAGAACACTCATCCAGTATTGACTCTTAACCTATGATGAATTGTAATCAGTCAAAGAAATGGATAAACTCTTAATAATAATTTCATATTTTATTTCAAAAAAAACTTTATAGACATGAAGATAAGAGAATAAAGGTATAAGATGAATGAATAACTCAAGGGTTCATATCTAATGAGATCAATGGTGTTTGAAACCTATTCTGGAAGAAGAATCAGGAGACAATTCTAGTGTATTATCTTCAAAGGGAGATATGAAATGTAAGGGAAGTCAACTGCAATGAGGAGGGAAAAAGTTTTGGAATTTTGGAAATTTGAAGGGAAATTTGGTAATTTTATTCATTTTAACTAGGTCACACAGTTTGGATGTATGATTGTCAAAATAATGATTCAACCATGTGCCAACTGTGCTCCACTAACTTTCCAAATAGGGAATCTACATAGCTCATGTACACCATTTTTGGTATGATGCACAAACCATGTTGTACACCTTGAAAAAATATTAGCTTCTCTCATAGGAATATGGACCTAGACTCATGGTTAGGGATATCTGTGAAACCCTTTCTTCTCTATGTCTAACCTTACACAGTTTACTATGATATTGTAACCTATGTGCATTGTTTATACTAATTTTATAACCCAACTTCGGTTTCCAAAAGCTGGTCTCCCATACTCCAAACCATCCACAGATATCCTTGAAACTATTGTGACCTCATTAGGAATTCTAATTATGTCAAAAAAACTAGTAATTAAGCTAAAAAATAAAGATATCCTAACCTAAATAAAAAACCCATGACCTTACACATCTCAATTTGTGTCAAATATAGTGTTTAAAAAAAGTTTATAAAAAATAGGACTTGATAGTATGGGTATGAAGTATTTTATCTTTCTCTATATAAAAAACATCATGTGAGAGCTAAGAGACTGAAATTCATGGGATGTTTGATCTAGTGAATGTGTCTGTCTATTCGAGTTTTTTTATTATAATATTTTTTTGTAATTTAGATTACATATATATTCAAAGAAGCGAGTATTAAATTATTTTCTCACATTTATTAATTATTCTACATTATTTTAATTTGATAATTACATAGAGTATTTATGGCACAAAAATAGATCATAGAGGTTTCTATCTGTGATTAGACCCTTGAGATTCTATGAACATATTCTTAGAAATATGTATTCTAGTTATATGAAATAATCTTATAGGACACAAATGATACATATCATCATTTGTGAGTACTCATAAGTGGATGAATCTTAGTCCCATGAATTTTGTACATAGAAATCTTCAATGTGGGAGCTTATGAGGATATATGTTCCTATAATAACTATATTTATTTATTTATCATTTTAATTCACTACCTCGAGTTTGTGTAATGATCCCTATACATTATAATTATTATTAATTTGAATCATGACTCAATTACATAGATGTATTTTTGTAAATCCTGATGAAATATGTTCACAACAATGTTGTTTATGTTGGGTGTGTCATGATTTATATGTAATTCATGAATAAAACATAGAAGTACTTTTGTCTTCCATCTTTATAGAGTTTTATTTATTGGACATTTGATTAGAACCGAACCATATAACTAAAATCTCTCTCTATGGTGAATTGCTATGTTCATTTTAGATATTTAAAGAATGATCAGTCATGAAAATTGGTTGATGACACATATATGAATCACACATAGTGGGATATCACAAAAAATATATTATATTTCAATGATTCTTCTTATAGGGTTTTTTGTCATTATGGTATTACTTTATCTCTCTCATATCATTAAAATGTTAAAATATATTGATCTTAGGCATAGAGAAAGACTACAAAATTCGACTAAAGAACAGATATATAGGGCCACACATTGTATGTATTAGTTGATCTCAAATATATTCTCTTTGAATTTAATTATTGGGATAAATGATATTCTAATGATGGAATAATTATATATTTTTTGGATTTATTTATCAAAAATATTAAATAAATATTTTACTTTAAGGGAAATGTTTAATTACTAGTTTAAATGATATGTATTTATC
Source organism: Viscum album (assembly GCA_963277665.1). NCBI lineage: Eukaryota > Viridiplantae > Streptophyta > Magnoliopsida > Santalales > Viscaceae > Viscum > Viscum album. The sequence continues at coordinate 1,220,815 of CAUJRU010000197.1, forward strand.
TCTTATTATTTTAAAGGTATTAATTTGATTTATTTATTTATTACATAAATATTTAAAATAATTTTTTTTTTGACTATGAATAAATTATTTATTTCATTTATTGAATCAATTGTATTTATTTAAATAATTATTCATGAATTCAATAAATATTGAGGAGAATGAATAGACTGAATTTATAGTCTAATAGAATATATTATTTTCTAGACTATAGATAATATTGTTGTAGTGTAGGTTAGTTCACACCATGAGATAAAAAAATATAATTAGTATTTTTCGTGGAAATGGGTTCATTAGGTGTGTATATCTTTATTAAGGTCATTTGTGAAATTAATTATTATTATACCATTTCCCTAGGTTTATAAATACACTGATATGTCTATTGTAAATAAAAATATCATTGTGAACAACAATTCCTACAAGTATATTTCTCCCTTAATGAATCATCTAGTTTTTTTCTCTCAATATTAACATAAATACATCTTACACTTCTATCTTTTCAATAATTATTGTTTATGAACAATTATTCAAGCTAGAAGTAATCATATAAGTGATAATGGTGAATAACCCAATATTATCACTCAACCTTGGTAACACTCAACACTCCATAGTTATTGTTCAGGGATAAATAGAGCCTATGTGAATCACCATTATACACATTTGAAACACGGATACTCAAAGTACAATAATGGAAGACCAAATAGGCATCACATGATAAAAAAATTTCTTGAATAAATATCCTTAGACTAAATAATTATTTCAGCTTTATTATTTACAATAATTTTAAATTTAATGTAAAGATCCTTTTTGTTTTTACGTTATTAATCTAGTCTTATTTAAAAAATATTGTTTTTCACTTCATTTACATTGTTTACAATTCATGTTATTCAATTAATTTTGAAAACATTTGTGTTGTATTGTTCCCCAATAAGCTCTTCCATTTTTTCTCAAAACCATCAATATAGACAAACATGGGGTGTATCTTGAAAACCATATAAAAGAGTTAATTCATGCTAATGATGAATATATATTGTGGGTTTTGTTACCACATCATCCATTTAGTAATGATGGAGATACTTTGAGTTTGATAGCAAGATAAGGCATCATAAAAACACTTTTATATTTAAAATGGTGTAGTACACTCTTAGAAACATAGATTTGGGGTGCTTTAGGAGAGAGATCACCATATAAAGGTGACAAAAGAGAGTAAACACCTGATAAAAGTGGTTTATGCCTTTGTGAACCATATATACTAAGAAATATATATATTTTATGTTAAATAGGTAAGATATTAATAATATTTTTTAGATTTCAAATTCTGAGAGGAAGATGTTTCTATAATTTACTAATTAATATATTTAACATTATAAGTTGTGGTCATTTGGATGGATAGACTTCAGGATAATATAAATTCTACAAGGGCCTCCACTAAAAATCATTGGTCCATATTAGTGTTTATTTTCATAATTTAATTATTTATATATAGATAATTATATCATGAGAATATTCCTCTCCTATTATTCTTGATTTATTTATGTCAAATAATATATATTTGTATTGGTTGTTATAAGTTCTATGTTTTTTATACTTCAATTTTCAACTCAAGATAATATTTGAAAATTATCTATGAATAAAATAAAAAAAAGAATTCATTTTAACATTGTGATATATAGGAAATTATCAATCATAATTCATAAATTATTCAGTAAAAAATGACATCACATTCTTCTAGGGTGTGTCAACTCGGAAGAGCTTGTCCAAGCTATAATTGGGAAATTATGTCATCATGATTAAATAAGTACATAACATCAAAAGTGAAGTGTAATTACACTAATATGTAATCACTTGTATAATTATTTTCATATTGAGATTAGTGTTTTTTTCTATAGCCACTGAGTTTTTCAATTCAGAAGTAAAATTAAATTCATTATATATGTGTGTTCTTATAGGGGTATAAGCCGGGAAATATTAGGGAATTATTTTGTAACAATTGATGTTATACAGTTCAAAAATATAATAAAATAACTATTTTAAATGTGTTCCAAAGTGGTAATTACTAAGCTAATGTTAGGGTGTTTATCTGTCACTATTCATGGTGGTTCATTCAAAAATTAACGGGATAGATGACTCAAAGTCAATAAATTCAATAAGGGGTTATTTTTTATGGCAAATGAAAAACAATAGTCTATATACCCCAAAATTAATACTATTTCTATTATATAAAAGTCACCTAAATCAATATATAATATGAATGAAGAGAATAATAAATTTTATCCCTAGTTTTGGAGATATGTAATGAAGAGATCATCTTTTACTTGGTTCAAATTGTTTGTACCATAATATTGGTTTCTTTTTATTCATTACCATAAATTTATAAAAACATCATATATGGGAGGATTGTTTGTAATGAACATATATTTTTCTTGGGTATACATTTATATGATTTTCAACTTTTCAATTTTTTCACATTTCAATTTATAATTGATGAATTTTTTTGTGTATATAAAAGATATAGACCTAGTGAGAAAACACTTGAATTGTTTTAATAAATATTTTATGTGATTTAATTTTGGATTGTATATTTTTCTTTCCTTTGGTTGATTAGTAGTTCGAATGTTATGTAGTTGGAGTTTCTTCTTAATGTTAAACAGATTGGGCATAATATTTTGGGGGGTTTAAGGTTCTATAGATTAAAAAAAATATGAAATATTCCATATTGTAATTCATGTGAGAAAAAACATACTGTGAATGAAATATTTTTATCAATAGAATATAAAATCTAAAAAGTGGGATTTTCTATAGATTAGGTACCACATTCTTAAACAAAATTGTGAATATATCTAAATTGTATATATTAGGAATCCACTTTTATATGATGCAATATTGTTGAAAGAAACCGCAGCCTAATTGAATAAATCCCCATATGGAAAACATACGAATTTTTTATTTATTTCTCTTGAGAATATTAATACATTGAATGTTCTCATGTGAAGTAATATGATATTATGATCTCTTCTTAGTGTCGATCTATATGGTGGGAGATCCATCAAATATTTATATGGCTCAAACACTATGATGTGATTCTTAAGAATAGGTATATTATCTTCATATAATATATAGGTAACTCTAATATGGATTTATCCGTCTTGTGAGGAATTTTAGAGAATGAAAAAACTGATTATGTGTAGTTTAAAAATATCAATGGATGATCTATAAAACACATAGCTTATGTTCACACTAAAAGAAATTCATATACTCGTGTTTAACCTAAAAAATCATTGACCAAGTGTTTATGGAATTTTAAGTCATACCGTATTGAACACGTGTTCTTAAAATTTAACATTTTTCATTTTCAAATTTAGTTTGAGTAAATTTTTTGTGTGTTTTAAATGATTTTGGTAAGATATAACATGAATTTTTCTTGAGAACAAAATCTTCTCTATGGGAGACATTTTCTCTTCAAATATTTCATGGAGTAATTGGTCAAATGAGTGTGGCCTAACATTTTCTATGGTATACATATATATCTCAAAATGATTTTTTTCTCTTACATATATTCTCAAGAATTTTTATAAGATAAAAAATGTTTTATTAGTGAGAAAATATTTCAATTTTTCTCATGATATCATTTATTTATTTTTAACATGAAAATCCACTGTGTTTTTTCTTTTTATTTTTATTGTCTATTATTTTCAACATTGAGAGGCTGAAATTTAATTTAATACATATTTTAACAAATGTGTGAGCTATTCAGTTTTTTAATAATAGGAAATAATTATTAGATTTAATGAAATCCTTAATAAATATACAAAGTATCTCATGAGATGATGCACGTAGTTTAGGTTATAGTTCTACGAACACATGGTGAGATAATTTTCTTAACAGGGTAATGTAAATACAAGACATTAGAGAGGATTAATCTTACTGATATAGTTGATCTAGTAAAATATAATTAATTATTTAAGGTCATAGTTATGGGAAAATAGTGGGTAAATTGGTATTTAAACCTAGCTGGGTCATGATAAAAATATATCTCCATACACTTTATGAATAATGCGTTCTAATCACATAAATCATGATTAGAGATATTTGAATTTGTGATTAATGAGATGGGTAAAGTATACCAACAATGGTAACATACCAAATTGTATTTACGAGTTATATATAAATTTTTACAATAGTTTTTGAATATTACAGGACCTTATCCTAAAGAAAAAAGATGCCCATGGTTTTTAAGCTATATTGGGGGCTCTAACACATGGATATATTTTATTAATATATATAATTTCTATGTAATATTACCCATCAATGATTTATAAACTCCATAGAAATATAAGTGTATTATTTATATAGATTTATAAAACTTAATGTTTTATTTTTGTATTTTTAAAATAGATAATTGGGGAAGTGGAGAGGGAATGTATATTTAAGGTAAACATATTTTGAATTTAATTATATATTGAGAGGAATGGTGATGGATAGTGATCTATGGTTCATTCTAGAATATATGGTTCATACATAACAATATATATTTATTTATCAATAATCATTCCATTTATTTCTCTTATAATGGGATCATTTCTATGTGAATTGGTATCATGCTTAAGAGAACATGTAATTTCATCTTAAAATTAGGTCTTTACTAAAAATATATCTTGAATTTGGGGGACATATGTTAGGATATAATTATAGTAAATAGGGGTCTTTATACTGGTATATTTATTCAATAGAGATGAGTATTTATCTTATCCCAATGTATCCTCAATGAGAATGAATGGGGTTATAAAACTAGGGGAAATTTTTTCTAGGTTTATGTCTAAGTCTATGGTAGTAAATCTATGTGTCATTGATAAACTAGTATGATAAGAATTAATCCATTCATAGTTCTTATAAAATATTCTTGGGACATATCTCACTCATACATAGATAAGAGAAGACATGTTTTAATCCTAATGTAGGGTTTGTAAAACCTGACATTGTGGGATTAAAATAGACTCCCTTAGGATAAGGAAGAAGAAGGATCATATTTTTTCCTAAAAAATTTTGTACCTGGATCAGGAACTCTAGTTGTCATTATGTATCCTATGTTAACAAGAATCAATTTATACATAATTATTAATTTTTCCTATATAAATATTAATCTTATGTAGAAAAAAGTTATTCTTGGTTGTTTAACACCATAACCTAAGGATGTAGACCATCAGTTTTTGTTTATGATGCTACTAATTTAGATTAATTAAATTAATCAAAAATACAATCTAATATCATGTGAGTCTTGAACAATGTGAGAAATAATGGAAATTTGTTTGATCACTCATATTGTATGAGAGAATATGGGAAATGTTTTTCATCCCTGTAGTTTATCATTGTGTGAAAGAAATATTCATCCATAAAGTATAGTATATCATATCCAGGATAGGAAGGTGTCGTACTAGTGTAGGGTCATCAAGAAAAACTATAATTAATAAGTGGAAAAAACACATGGGTGTTAGAGATTTGAGTTCAAGGATTCTTCTAGGAAATAAGATCCATATGTCACAACTTATCCTATAAAATAAGAAGCATTATATGTATATTTATTATTAAATGAATCTCTATATAGATTTATCCCATGCATAGGTGAAAATATGTGATTTCATCTTATAAAAATGTCATTGGGAAGGCCCAAAATCAATGATGGATTCTCATAGAGAAAGGTTGAATTGTTTCATTACAATTTATATCTTTGATTTAGGAGGATTAAATAGGAATCACTAAATATCATAAAAAATATAAAAAATCAACATGTAGTTCTCATTAGGGGGATAATATTTCTTGGATTAGATTAATATGGGAGGGAAAAAGAAGATAATTAATTCATACAAGTGTAAGTTCATTAATAAAACCTTATAGGAAGAATGAGATTTGATAACTAATACTAAATTTAAAAAAAATTGGGTTTAGGCCTAGGATGAAGGATTTAGGAATCACAATTTATCTAATAAGACAATAATCAAACCGTAAAAGTTTTCAAATGTTGTGTGGTGAGATATAGACACAACTATGAAGGGGTTTATCATCAAAAGTGAGGGACAAACCCACTCAGTTTACCATTACGGTGCTATTAAGATTAAAATATAGGATAATTTCATATAATAAGGATAAAGGGATGGTATAAATAAATGTTCATGTGATATCCTTGGAAGAATAAAATTATATTTTCACAACTTGGACTTACCTAAAGTAGGTAACCCAAAATAGATTAAGGTTTTATTGAATAAATAGTATAAAATAGATTTAAGTTAATAAATCTTGTATATGGGCCCATGTTATATCAATTTTATATCACTATATATCCAGAGTGATTGGAATTATGCTATATGTAGTTTTTGAAAATATTTCTCACACAGATCTAACTCAAGTGAATAAGAGGGGAAAAATAATATCTTTATATCAATGAATAATATGAAGGGAATCCTATAATGAATCAAGGACTCCAACATTAGTATGGGATGAATCTTCTTTTTTGATATAGATTAAATAGGGGAACAATACACTAAAGAATCTTACATGTATTCTTATATTAATAAAAGAGGTTAGAAAATTTTAGAATAAACTGCTACAGGTTATTTAATGTTCATATAGGATGGATCCATGCCATTTATATTAATGTCATTTATTATGTATTATGGATACATAGTAAAACTTCTTATTGTAAGGATGATAGACATGTAGTTTAGAATCATATGGAAAGTATTTTGGTAATGAATCATAACATCCTGCATTGAGGATGTGTTCCATGTATCTTAATGACAAGATGAAATGGAAATTTACTTCATAGGAATTATGGATTTTCTAAGTGATGCTACAAATTCTCTGTATATAAATCAATAATTATTAACTATCTTATTGATATCCCATACAATATAGTAAATTTTTAGGTTATGTAGTGTGTGAATTATGTGGTCATCAAGTTGTTCCATTTTATCATGCCACTTTATAGATTTTTCATCTTCATATTTCTGATATGAAATAGTGTCATTGAGTGAGGGAAGATATAATTTATTTGTAATTAATTATTCTATCTTTTGTTTACTAAAATATGGGGTCCACTAGGTATAAATTCAGGTTTTTCATGATAATCTAACTCAAAATGTTGAGGTTTATTGTAATATACTTCTTATAAATGTTCATTTTTTTCTAAAGGATAATAGATAGGGCCTTATTAATGGTTTCTATATATTCATTTTCTACTACATTATTATCTTATGAATATATGGAGTGGAATTTAGATTTTCTATATATATTTTTCAATGAAGAAGCATAAAAATTATTATTATTGGTTACTGGTATTTTTTACAGGGAACCCAATCTAGAAATGATGTTCAACTTCACGAAATATCGATAAGATTAGAAATGACTTCATTTATAGATATACCCTTACTGATTTATAGAAGAAGAAATTTATATTATGTATATGCTTGAACAACCTAAATTTAGTTGTATTCTATTGTCTTATAACATCAGTTCTCTTTAGGGGAAATGTTTATGAGTATTTTAGAGTACATTATAAATTTGGGGGTTGATGAATGAATTTGGTATATATCTAACACATATATAATTTCATGGTGAACATCCCAAAGTCTTGTTTCATCAATAGAATAAATATATCAAAGTCATCTCGAATAAAAAGGAAACTTGATTCACAACTTGAGAGTGTTATACACTCTATAATGAACTTCTTACATAAGAGTAAGGGGTTCTCTAAAATTAAAAAATCTATGTTGGTCCAATTTAAATCATCACTCAGTTAAGATTTTCTAATAATTTTATCTCTCATAGAGAATAAAATTCACTAATTAATAATTTATATAATCATTCTTAGATCGGTGAGATGAAAGGATTCCACGTTAAAGGTAAACCATAATTAGGGACATCGATTCATTGGTTAAATATATTAGTGGATGTGATGGATCACCCTGATCACATGCAGTGTTAGTGAAATCCTAATATTTATGTGAAACACTATGACTAATAGTGTACGCTATATGTGACAATGTAATCAAATAAACCATGAAATATTATTATTTAAATAGGAGTATTATAACCAATTTTCTGAATTGGGAGAAATAAATAGGATTAACCAAATTATGAACTAAATATTAAGTTCCAAAACAACAAAATTTATTGATTAAATCTTAGAAAATATGCACTCTATTTTTAGTAATGAAATTATTTCTAAAAAATAAAATTTCTTCAAAAATATTTTTTATTAATTTTTTGATTGAATATTATAATAAAAATTTATAAAATTTATAATTTTTGTTAAAAATTATATCAATTTATATAATATATCAATATTGTATCAGATTTAATTTTTTGGATCTTTCTAAAATGATTAATTTTATAGTGAATAGTGAATACTACTGATTTTTATTGATTTTTTTTTCAAGGATTTACAAAGGTCAATTTTATTTTATAAGGGTAAAAAAGTATTAATTGTTCAATTATACTATCATTAATCCAATTATTTTCATTTAAATTAATTTTATGGTTTAATTTTATATAAAATCATTTTTATACTTAAAAAGTCCTTTTATTGAAAAACTGATTATTCATTGCATTTTATAAATTAATATTAAATTAAATTCTATCACATATATAAATTAAATAATTAAAAATAGATTCTATATTTCTAATTAGGTTTTCTAAATTATGTAAATTGTTCCATTTTATTTTTATTCATTATGAATAGTGACCATAGTAATAATTGTCACTGCAATAAGAGTATATCGAGAAATTAAAGTTATGAATAACATGATAATGACTAAAAAATGACCCTAAAAATTACTTCTATACAATTATATGGGTGTATTTCTACCATTATAATTAATTTTTCTATAATATGGAAACATCATTCCATATTTCTTGGATTTTAACCTTTGTAATATTACAATAAAATATAAAGTCAAAAATGACACATTCTTTCTTTTGATATCTATAATATTCTATGAAAGAAATGAAAACAAATTCTATTCAATTATAAATTTTTATTGTAGATGTAAATAATTTATTCATGGTAATTAATTTTTAATTTTTAGTAATGAAATAATTTCAATAAATTCTTACAATATGCTGAAACAAAATTTATTCAATTAATAGAAACATAATTTGATTTATTTCTCAAAATATTTAAAGAAATATAATATAATAAATTTATCATGTTCTGATAATTTTTTAGATAAATATAAAAATTTAGTGATTTTTAATGGGTTATATTCAAATAAATTTTTTTCATATTGTTTCCAATGTAAAATTAAATTAATAGTTCCAAAAATTACATAAATAATATTTTGTAATAAATAATGTCTTATTAAATGAATTAAAATAAATAATAACAAAATATTCATATAATATATTATAATATGGATTAAAATATCAATAATTTTCCTTTTATGGGCTAATTTTCCTTTTATATAAACTTTCTTAACCCTTAAAGATTTAAAAACATTTTCATTGCGATAATCTTCAAAAATGATTAACATGAGCTAAAACCAAATAATAAGGTTGAAAAATCACCTAAACTTGTCCAATTATTATTTTATGTGAATATATAAAATCATCCTCATCTATAATTCATATAATGTAAATTTGGATCAATTTTAACATGAATTTTAATTTATATAAATTTATTACATCAATTAATTCTAAGAGAGCTCCTCTCCTCTCTTATCAATGGGTTCCTCCTATCCTCTTCTCGTAAAACATAAAAAGACTTTTGGTTCATTAAAATTCTACAAAAATTCCTTTCCTAACCACCACCTTATGTCCTTTATTCCTTTTAATGATTATAAAACCGGCCAAATAATGATTTTGGTGTAATCTTTAAGATGTTGTTTGAAGATGAGGTATAATCTATAATAAAAAATTTTCATTTTATTTTTTATTCTAACTCTTTGAAATCATCTTTAAAAATGATGAAATAATAAAATCATTATATTACATTCATTAAAATCTTACTACATTAAATGTATAGTAAACATCTATCTCCTATTCCATAAAATGGGAAATGAAAATGTTATTCGTGAGTACGGCGAACTAACACCATGAAAATTGACAAAATTCATTTTCCATCAAAACCTATAAAATATATTTATTTTTATGGATTTAATGTAAATATATATCATTAATAATTACATTTTCATTCTATTTAACTAATATATCTTATTTTTATTACTTTTAAATTCATTTAAAAATTGTATAGTCGTTCATGTGTGTGTGTGTGGATTATCACCTCCACGAAGTGATATGATTCATTTTTAATCATTGAATCACATGGATGGAATATATAAGTATATTTATAGAAATAATATTTCATTATGATATAATTATCACATTGGAAAAATAAAATAATGCTTATCATATTTTCATCATGATCGCTGAGAAAGTTAAATGTTACTCATTAGTATGTACGACCAACCATATCCATGATTATAACAAAGTTCATTTTTCATAAATATATAAATTTTTTGCATTTAAAAAGTATAATTTATGTATAATACTTATAATTATATAATTATTATTATCACTATATGATGGAATATTGTTCTTGTTGACCATAGTCATGCTAGCAAAGTCAGTTTGGGAATATGAGCTAAATATCATCAAAACATATGACATGAACATAAATGATTATGTAATTTTAAATAACATTAAATTAATTAAAATAAATGTAATAATTAATAGCTAAATGTTTCTTGAGAATGTATATAATTATCATTACATTTTTATTCAATAAAATAAATGCCATATGTGATGAGTAAGGCACGATGTAAGTGAGATTATTTTAAAAATCTAATGATAAATTTTCATGTAAAATATTTTTCTTCCAAGTCCATGTTTTAAAAATATCATATTAATGTATTTATATAGACATAAAGAATAATAAATTACATTTATGACACTTTTTAAATCATTTCATAGTTTTTCATGTGGAATACTTTAATGAATGTATTTACTTTATTTACAAAAAATAGAAAAGAATTATTTTATTTTAACCTATCTGGTGTCAAAAACATTTTGGACTACAAAAATAATTAGTTATAGTTTTTATTACATTAAATTATTCCCTCAGTTAATCAAATGAAAAACTTTTGTTCTATGTATTTTATTTTTAACTTTGGTTTTAAATAGAAAGGGTATTTTGATATTCGAAAAGATTTTTGACATGAATTCAAAAACGTTTTCATGGGTTTTATGGTGAAAGTCATAAGAAAAAAATTATTTATTCATGATATGTTATGTGGGATTTATATATGATGATAATTGAGCCCAATAATTCTTATATTATGGGTGATCTTAATAAATATATTACATCAGGTGGGACTGATATGACTTATGTGATTGCTGAGACTGATATAGATTATAAAATGGGTGTACCATGATAACATCCTAATGTGTTGTGTATTTTTCCTCTTCCTCATAGGAAAAAAGATAGTAGTTACTTGGGCGTTTCCACATTGTATATAAATGGGATCTTGTAATTTTTTAAATGATTTTTGAATATAATCTTGCAAGTTACCGAAAATAGGGTTTTTTTATTTTTATTATACAGATTTAATGATCATTTTTAAGAAAATGGTGTGTTTTTTATGTGGACATTCTATATTTAATTCCCTAAAATAATATCCTGATAAATTAAAAAAACTGGGATTTCATGTTTTTTGCAAAACTAGATATTTATTCTTTTTTATATCCCTTACTAAGATTATTTCCCTCAACCCATGTTTATAAGTGATTTATATAGGGTTAAAGTATGGGTAAGAAAAAAATAAGTCAATTTAATTTTTATAAGGATATTTTCATGAATAGAAAATATGTTTCTTTTTAATTATTTTATATTATGAAAAATGGAAACTGGTCAAAAGCCTTCACTTTATAATATATAGTTCTTTTATGTTTGAGTTATTACATAATTCTCTAAATCTCTAAAACATATAGCTCATCTGGTATTTAAGAGATATAATTCTTGTATAATGTCACCAAATTTTTTTATATTGAAGGTAGGGTCATTATAGTGTAGATTTCATTAATAGCCTCCACATAATTGGTAAAAAACAATGGAATAATTTAATAATGTGTTATGTGAATGATTTAATTATCCTGGTTTGGGTCTTTCAGAGCTCTTTCTGTTTTAGAAAAGGTATTGAAATGAGAATTGCACGAATGTGATATATGATACACAGATATTATGGAGTTAAATCCACATATAATCCATTTTAATATTTAATAAAAGGAATCATCATGAACTTTTTTAATTTTATATTCAAAATTTATCTTCTAAATTAAAAAAATTATGTTTCCTTTTTAATTATATTGTCCACTAATAACAAAAGTGATAATTACAAATGACTGCTGAGGGCTTGATATTATTCCTCATTTTTTGGTGATTCCATTTTATAGTAAAAAACTAATCTTTTTTAGGGCAACCCCTATTGGAAAAATATGTATTATTCCTAAGCCAACTAAAGTGTTCATCATATTTTCCACCCTTCATCCCTTCATGATTCTGGAGGAAATGTACACCTCTTAGGATTAAGTAATTTCATGAATGGAGAAGGATTATACATTAGAGATATTTTTATTAACTGGTGAATCCTTAATGGTATAGTCTACTATAAGGATCTTTACCAATTTCTAATATTTTCTACCTTATATGAAACAAACTAAATATAGATTTGTTACAGAATGTACCCCACCATATTGAGAATATAGTAATTATCAGATGATTAATAATGTATTTGAGTGCATAAATATCATAAAGTATATTAACGTCATGATTATATAGTGTAACAACTCAAGATTTTATAATTATTTTACTTTTGTATTATGATCTATAGTGTGTATTATATGATATATCAAACCTAAATGAATCAATGTCTATAGTTATTTAAATATGACCATTATAACATAGTCATTGATTTGGATGTTTTGAATAGGATTAACCATATTCGGAATTATGTATAGAAATTTCTTCCCCAATAAAATTAATTGGCAAAAATACATTTACTAGTGATTTGTTGAAAATAGAGATAAAATTTTTAAGGGTAAAAGTCAAATTTTTCTTAAAACTACATTTATATGTGAAATGTACATTTATTTTAATAGATTAAATTACTCATTATAGATAAATGATTCTAAATAAATAATAATTTTATATATCTATTTAATTAATTAACATATACTTAGTTATATTTTTAGGGAATAATTAGATTAAAAACTTTTTATTCTTCAAAATTAAATTTTGATCACAAATAGGTTTAATTTCATTTTTTGTGTGGATATAATAATTAATTTCTTCCAAAATTATAAATTATAATTTAAAATATCACTATAATTTTATGAAATCATTATTTTATAATAGTATTTTTATTAATTTTTTTTAAAAGATCGATTTTTGAGTAAATAGTGAAAATACAGATTTTTTTAAAACCATAATTTCGTTTCTTTATATCATGTAATTAAAAAGTAAAATTATATTTTGGTTGTTTATTAAAATTAAAATAATATTTTTTCCTTTAAAAAATTATAGTTACTTCGATAATAATCAATATTATAATTTATTTGGTATAAAATCATTTTTATACATAAAAACACATTTCTCTAAAAATTAATTTTAATCACATTTTACATTTATTAGAATTGATTTCTACCACTTTAAAAAATTGAATCACAGAAAAATGATTTCACATTTGGAATCAAGAGTTTCATATTTTGTAATAATTTCAACATCATTTCTATTTATAATGAATAAAAAGTGTTGTTAAATTTATCATAATAGTAATGGGTAAAAATGTAAATTAATGTTTAAACTATTCGATAAGGTCTCCAAACCAAACCAATAATTCCATTATTTTATTTTATGGTTTTAATTGTACCATAAAAATATTATATTTGAAAATATTTAATTTTTGTGCCACATTACATTACTTATGATCTTCAAATTATTTTTACTTAGTAAACATTAAAAACTGTCACTCTCTCTCAATATCTATAATATGTTTTCATTAACATAAAAATATATATTAATTATTAATATATTTTATTTTCAATATTAATATATTATATCTTTTATGTTGGTATATTTTTAATTTTATGAGTTAGAATAATTTTAATTAATGCATTTACATTACCAATGATGCACTTCTGAAGAAGCAGAAAAAAATTCTAAAAACATTAAAAGTAAATTGTTATTAATTAATTATGGGTTAATATAAATTTAATAGATAATTTTAATTTATAAGATATTTTTACCGGGATCCTATTCTAATTCCATTGCTATCATGATTCCATTAAAGTAAACATATTAGAATGGTCATGAAATGACCATAAATGGAAAATTATGATTTAAAATTAAATTTAAATCATTATTAAATTATAATAAAATTATCATGGTAAAATTTAATGGAAAATTTTCAATAAAATCGTATATGAGTCATTTATATTCCACATTTCATTTTTAAAATTTCATTCATAACCCTTAACGAGTTAAAATTTATAACAACAATTAAGGTTAAATAAGGTTAATTACAATGTTAAAACAAAATAAAAAATTATAATGAAACTAAATCCAATTAAAATTAAAATTTTTATTATATTTCGAACATACCCTATATGTATTAGAATATAAGTCATTTTTGTGATATTTTACATGATTTATTCACATATTATATATCCATATTTGATGTTTTTACATGTTTTCTAGACACTGTACTTATAAATGAAGAACTATTATCCTCTATTCCTAACAAAACATGGTCCATTTAGTTTATATAATGTAAAATAATATACCTTTATTGGATACTTATCCACTTAAATAGCCTATGTTTCCTTAATTATGTCCTAACAATGCTGAAGGTTTTCATTAAAAACGGATTTCAGAATAAGAGGTATAATTGTTGACATAGTTCTTTCATTTTATTTATTTTTCTATATTATTCAATTGTTCCCAAACCTTTCTTATATAATATAATAATAATGTAAAATATTCTAAAATTTTAGTATTATTATGAAATAAAACATATTCATATTCTTATCCATCTAATGACAAATGTACACATCACATTTGTGTGTGTGTTAACTACAACCTCTATAATGTGATGTGTTTCACATTCCATCAACACCTCACAAGGCCTGTAATTATTATTTAATTTATGAATATATATTATATTAATTAAATTACTATAAATACTTAATAATAATATATTACTTACCTTATTTTCCTTACACATGTAAAAATAATAATTATGTTTCTTGTGTGTACGTGTGACCTACAACATCAATGAAGCGATGTGATTCATTTAACATATCCACATTTAATTCATGATTATAAAATATTAATTATAATATATAAATAATTATTATATACATATTATTTTTCAATATATTATGGAACCAAAAACCATTTGACCATGGTAAACCTACTGAATTTGTTCAGGGATTATAAATAGAACAAGCTCAAAACGTCTGATATAGACTAACTAGTAACCAAATAAATCAACGTATTAAATGATATAAAAGAAAAAATTATAGTGGAATAAAAATTAAAAAGTCTCATAATAATTTATAAAACTAATATAATTTTATTTCTCTTTTCATAGAGAATATACAAAACAACATGTGACTCACGGTAATGTATTTTCCTTTAAAATATTTTTTTAATGTTTTACATTCAAAATATTACGTCCCCTAGTGATACTCATAAATTGTTTCACGAATGTTCATATTTATGTTCCAAATTTAGTTAATCTAAATTTAATCTAATTTTTAAATTATTTTAATAATATTCAAAATTAGCTTTGTATGATTTATATATAAAATTCAATTTTTATTTTATATAAATGTGGGTGAAAACTTTTTTCCTTTAATAGATACATCTTGATTAGATTTTCCTACCTCCAAGTGCCTTAATTTATTTTATTATTACTTTACATATTTTCATTTTGATTTTAAAATGATTGAATCTTATTAATATTTTATAATTTTTTATTTAAAATGTTATCAAAGGAAAATTATATTTCTTCATTTCGTTAAATAAAGTTATTGTCATCAATGTTAATATTCATTTATTATTCCTATGATTTACTAGGGACATACTTTAAAAATACCATCAATATTATTTATCTAGATAGATAATTATCATGTTTTTTATTTATTTAGTAGGAAAAATATTAACATTTTGTATGCTAGTTTTTCATTATGAATGTTTATGTTGTTTATATATTGAAATTTTATTTCTTGATTTCATATAATGAATTTATTGTACATAGTCAGTAATGTTGTTACATGTTATTTCCCCTTAATGCATCAATATGTCTCTTGAGACATACTAGCCTAAGTATATTGTTTAATCCTAACTAATTATTTATGATGTATTAGCATGACAACATTATGTTATTATTATTATTTCTTGAATAAGGATTTATTGTTATGATTATGATGTTTTTAATTGTGTATTACATCATTATAAACCCATTTATTACTATCCATGGGACTATTTTTTTCCTTGGATATATTTTATATTCAAATTTTTATGATTATTATTTAATTCATTTTATATAATAATATATAAAATGTGTGTTTCTTTTTTAAGAATTATTATATTTTACCTTGGGTTAAAGAATTTATTACAAGTAAAATATCTCATTTTTTTCAGAATCCATCATGAATTATGATTTTTCTATTATAACTACTTATTATTATTTTTAAACCCTTTGGATCAAATTTTCATTTTATGTGTAGGTAAGAGAATATATTAAATTTTATTATTATTGTGTGAAAATGAAAAACATCCTTATGGAATTTCAATCATTTTATACTAATTAATGGCTTTCCTTTATTATTATATCCCATAATTAGATTTCTTTTCTCCATCCAAAATTTTCAATTTTTTTATAGGGCCTATAAATGAGTTATATTTTTTTATGAATTTGATATCAAAATAAAAGAATTTTTCCGTGAATAAAGAATGTGATTCATGAAAGAACCAGTGTTGGGATCTTAGGAATCCAATTTTTTAGCAAAATGGACATTATATGTCATTGTTTTTTATGCAATGTAACATGAGTCATAATTCATTAAAAATATAAAAATGAAATATCCTGGGAATACATGAAAATTAAATACTTTCTATTAAACTCATAATTACTTATTGAATGTTGTTTGGTTCTTTATAGTTGGTATAAGAGACAAGGTATACACAAAATCAGATGCTATGATGATTCTATTAAGGATATTTTAAGAGATTTAGAAACCCCAATGGGTTAATAAGTTTAAAAATTATCATATTAATAATGAAATAGATAACCTATTCTATGTTTTATATGACGGTTTCCTAAGATGACTATGTATATATTAGTAGACATTAATAGGAATTCAACCCATGGGATTTATGTTTTATTAGTAAATTAGTTTTTTAGTAAATAGTGGTTTCATATTTCATGGATATAATTTGTAATGTATTGATAACCTTTAGGCTTAATATGATTATTTATGATGGGGTCATTAAGGTTAATAGTTATGAAATGGTTTTTATATTCGAAGAATATATAATTTATAGTATATATTAAAATGAGATTGAAATGTGATTTGGTGAATTAGTGATTAAATTTAGTTTTCAATATTTTCACAATAATTTTTGTAACATTATATTTTTATGTTTGATGGAATATTATTTTCTATGATGATATTTCATTTGATAAATAAATATTGAGCTAAAATATGGAAGAATATATGTTGTGTTGTGGTTTAATAGTGATTTGGGTATTTTTTGAAAATGAATAGTATTTTTAGAGAGTATATGATATCGGTATATAAATTTTTTTTGAATTTTGGAGTAATTAGTGTTTTGTTAGATAATTTTTTTGTTAATCATTGAATAATTATGGGAATATAATTCTAATCTATTAGTTTCAATTTTTTATAGAATATTTTGAAAAATTATGAGTTTAGTTATTTCTTAAATGATTTAAGTAAATTTTATCATGTAATTGATGAATCATTGGTTATTCGTATAGTTGTTACTTATATTATGGGTTAGTAATATTTGATCATATCAGATCTTTTTCTGACCATTTTGGTTCTTATAATTGGAGAGAAACATGAAGAATATTTTGTTATCTCTTTCTGGATCATATGATCTGTTAAAATTAGATTTTAAGTGATTTATGCCTAAATAATACATATCAAATAATCCTTTCACAGAGTATGAGATGAAATAGATGTGGATAATGATAAAATAAAAACCAAAATAAGAAATTTTTCATATTAAATTAAATGAAATCAAGTTTTAATAGTTTCTCATGTTCTCAATCTTAATAGTAATGGAATCCCTTAAATTTATAATAATGATCGTATCATAAAAATTTTATCCTTTCACATTAATTTCTATGGAATTTGTGTCCATTTTTAAACCTTCTAAATTTTGTTTTTTCAGTCAAATTCTCATGATCATGTTCCCTATCACTCCAAATTATTCTTTGGACATTATTTATTCCTTCTATATGTCAATATTTCCACATCCTACAAATTTTCTCTTTATTTTAGAACCTAATTATGTTTTATTCTAAGTTGAATTCATATTTGATTGATATAATACCAAAAATTATGTTTTATTATCACTATTTATTATGTTTGTTTTTCAAAAAAGTAATTTTGAAATATTAAATATAGTTTTCCTTACTTAATTTTATTTTTTATCTTTTATTACCTAAAATTGATTTTAAAAAAACAATTTCAACTATTTTTATCATACATAAGTTAACATTTAAAGGAATAAATCATTACAAGGATGGTAGAGTGTATCACCCAAATATTTTAGACATTATTTTATTTCTAAAATATATTTTATTGCATGTGATATATGAAACAACACTGTTAAATGAACTGTGATATAAAATTATTTAAATATTACTATTATGACATAATTTTGTTTTTGGAAGGTATGAATAGAAATAAAAATATAATGAAATATATGCATACATATTTTCCATAACATAGTTAATAGTAAACCTTACATAAATTATAAATTAATTAAAATGAAGAAAAAATATTTTAAAGTTAAAAGAAATATTTTTCATAAAAAACCTATTTATTTCTGTAAGGCCTTTTCATTTTTATAGATTATATAAATAATTATTGATAATTATTAAAATAAATAATTAGATTATATATTATATTTAATTAATTTAAATACATTTAATTATTGTATTATACAAGTAATGAGAATAAAGTGATTTCATGGTTGAAATATATATTCTCATCTGAAGTTTTTTTTATTATAATTTTTGCATAAATAATATAAACAATTCCATCATCTTACATAAATTTTATTTTAACAAGTGGATATAATATTTTAAAAATTATTACATTATATTCTTAAGATACGCAATTGAGATTTTTTTTAAAATACTTTTTCTGTCTGAATACGAAAAAATCTCGATGCCTTCAAAATAATCATTTGTTTTCTTTAAATAATTTAATTTAAAATTATCATTCTATTTTTAATTTTTTTTACATAAAATAATATTTATTTTATTAATAAAATATAATTATTTCTATTCAAATCAACTTTATACTTTATTTGGTAAAAATTAATTTTTATGCTTACAATGGAATTTTCTAAAAGATGTTTTCATTCTATTTTGTGAAATTATTTTATATTTTTTAAAAACAATTATATAATTTTAATTATTAAACTTTTATTAATTAATTTCAATAGTTATTTTTAATTGTTTTAAATATTTAAATTTCAATTTTAATTATTATGAATAATAACCATGGTTTAAGTTATTACAACATTAATGGTTAAAAGAGGTTAATTAAATTAAAAAATATAGGATAAAGTCTTTCATCCTACCCAAAACATAAATTTATTTTATTATATGTTTTTAAATAAACCATAACCATCCTACGTTAAAAAATATGTCATTTTTGTGCATGTTGAATTTGATTATGATGTTTATCTTATTTTATTTTAAGAAAATTTACAAATTGTCACTCTCTCTATATTAATATCTCTAACATGTGTTTATAAGGGGAAAATAAACTATTAATGATTAAATTTTTTTTAAAATTAATTAATTATTGTTTTGAGTTTAATTTATTTTTAATTTTTAGAGGTAGCGTAATTTTGATAAACACTAATGCCACACTGACATCACACTTGTACAAGAGGTAGGAAAAATAAATAAATAGTTTCAAAAACAATACATGTAATCTATTATGGGTAAATTATGGTATCCCATGAAGTTAATGGATAATTATAATTATAATTACAGATTTTATTTTTAATTTCCACTATTATGTTGATGTATTTAAATTCATGGTTTTTGAATTGTTTAGAAAATGAACTTAAATGGTATTTAATTTTTAAAATTTATTTATAAATCAGATGAAAACTATCAAAACCCAATTTTTTCTTGAATGGATGGAAAATAATTGATCATATAATTATTGGTTCATTTAGTTTCCAATTTGTATTTTTATAGTTACTTCCATGTTTCTTAAAGGGTGGAAATTTTGGCAATAATGGTTAAGGATAAATAAGGTAAACAAGTGGGTTTAACCAAATGATATAGATAAAAGTGTAACCTAAAGTAACACAAAAAACATTTTTTTGGATATATATAGTCATAATACTAATTATATTGGAATAAAATGATTTTAGTTCATTTTAAAAGATTTATGATCATATTATATATTAATATTTCATGTTTTTTACATGTATACCACCCACCACTCTTAGAAAAGGGAATACCCCCTCTTATATTCCTCAAACCTCTTGATAAATTTAGTTCATCAAATATTTACTAAAATACCTTCATATATTCCTTATCTATTTATTATATTTTTTTGATCCCATAATTAATCCTAATAGGACTTAAGGTGTTGTACATAAGAGGATATCCAAAGAATATGGATGACTCTTAAAAAAATTATACTATTTTAGTTCTTATTATACCATCTTCAATTATATCCTAAACATTATTATATAATACAAATATTATCTTGTATATAATGAAATAATATTATTATTATGCAATAAATCTTCTTAATCTCTTTTTCCATCTTATGGGATATCAATACATCACATCTATATACATGTGGATAGCTATATTCACCTAGATATGTGTTTCATTTTTTTATTTTTTTAACAAGGCTAGTTATTATAATGTATTTCATGAAAATATATCATATAAATAACATTATTATGATTTTAATGGAAATATATTACATAACATCAAACACATATAATAGTCAAAAAATGATAATGTCGCCTGTCAGTAGATGTACACTACCACCTCCATGAAGTGATTTCATCTATTTCATCAATCCTCATTTAAAATATGGTTATAAAGATGAATTTAGTTTATAAATATTATAATTATTTTATTATAAATAATTTTGGGGTTACGGAATCGTATCCTGTTTTATCAAGGTTGACATAATGATGTTGTTTTAGGATTATAAACTGAACATCCCCAAAACCCATTACATAGGGTAAACTAATTTAGTTACCAAATAATTCATGTAAATAAAAAACTAAATTTGTAATAAAAATGAAATTATCATTGAATATATTTTTAATAAATTACAAAGACAATATAATTTTACTATTCTAGAGTTATAGAATATATAGATGGATTTAGGACTCGAGGTAAGGGATTTTCCTTTAAAACATTTTTTAAATGTTTTCAATTGATAATATTTATTCTCTATGACCATTTAAATAAAATGATACAATAGTTTTTTATTTATGTTTCAAATATTTCTAAAGGTAATATAAAAAAAATTACATTCCTAATAAATTTTTAACATGAATATTTTAAAATATTATATATATGACTCACTTTTGACCTTCTAAAAATGTGTGAAAAGTTTGTTGTATTTTAACAGCTATGACATAAATATATTTTACTACAGTTATTAACATTATTTATGTTGATGATTATATTAAAATGATCCATTATTATCTTCCAACAATATAATTTTCTCTATATTATATGAATTTTTTTTTAAGATCTTATCAGATTAAAAAATATGTTTTCATATGTTTATAGATAAAAGTTTGAGTCTTTCTTTTTAAGGTATTTTCATCAATTTAGACTTCATTTTATTAATACTACCTTGTTGGAACCATGGTCGTTTTATGCATGAATTGTAGTATGGTTTGTATTTGTTTTCAATCCTCAGTAGAAGTTCAGAATGTGTGCCAACAAAGTGATCATACAGAACAAGTAGACAATAGTATTGAAGGTGGTACCATTTTCTAGTGTTTGCCAAATTTTTGGGCCTGAAAATCAACAAATGGAGAAAAGTGGTTTTGGAAAAGAGACTTGTGTGCCGTTGTATTGAAGGAGAAGAAACTTTCATGCCATATGTTTTCAATGATCAGATCATCAAAATATGAAAATGGGAGATGGGCGCCCATGTTTTATGGTTGGTCGTACAAGTTACTTGCTCGCCGAGACCTGCGCGCCGAGATTTGCGTGCCGAAAGTTGCGCGCCAAGGGTAGACTTGTGCGCCATCGCGAAGGGTATACAAATTCCTACAAATAGAGGTCGACCCCAAATCATTCCACACAAGGTTCAGACTTAGAGAAAATCAGAGCTCCCATCACACAGGTGTTGTGGTCGCCCAAGTGGTGGTGGGTCGCGCAAGTTGATGGTGTGCGACAGTTGTTTGTTGAATATTTAAGGTGTTTTGGGAGAGAAAGGGGTTGATTCTCCCAAGTTTGGAGTTAGTGAATGAGGTGTCATGTAGGTGGTTTGGTGACACATGCGCACCAGGATTTGAAGAAGCGCGACAGTTCATAGTTGCGTGCCAAAATCGGTTTTGGCGTAAAAGGATGTGAGTCACGCAAGTTTGATGTTGAAGAAGTGAGTGTTGCACAAGTGAGAGAGGTGAACTTGCACGCCGTCCTGAAATGTGTTCGCCGGGCTTGGAGATGTTCCCTAGGTGTGGTTAAAGTATGCCAGTCTTTCTGGGGATTCGCAAAAGCTAAAGGTTTTCTTAAAACCATTAGTGCAAAGTGAGATTAGTCTACGGGTGGAAGTTGGACTTCAACAGAGAATCTACATACAAGAGAGGATGTATTCATTAGCGATGATGAAGAGACCTTCTTGTATATAAACTGAGTGGGACTTCCATAAAGGCAGTGAGCCAGGGGTATTCAACGGGAGTGGCTTGAGGGATGTAGTAGGCTATCCTTGAACAGTTTTAATGTTTGTGAGCTTGGGATAGAGTGACTGTTCCCAAACCTTTGTAATCTACAACAAGTGAAAAACAGTGGAATTTGGTATGACCGACAACCTATCGGCGTATTCTCCATAGACATATCCCTTAGTGGTGAACCAAGTAAAAAATTTTGGTGTCTAGTATTTGCATGTGAATGTTTTATTTATTCTCATATCCATCATATAGGTTAAAATAGTTTCTACCAACGTGGGAATAAGATCCATTAGTTTAAAAGAAAAAATTGACACCCTGATTCACCCCTCCCCTCTCAGGGTGTCCCAGGGTCTTTCATATTTTGTAGTAGTTATATAATTTTATGATACCATCTGCAATATTTCTAAATATATCTTGTAATAATATTCATTATTAACTATGAAAAATATTAAAAATTCATGCAACAGTTTTTCAATATGAATTATTATGTTGAATATGTATTGGTTTTTTCATTTAATTCATATGATTAATTAATTGGACTTATTAAGTTAAAAAAATGTGTTCTATAGCACATCAATGCATCGGTAGGTATCATGAGACAAACTAGCCTAGGTATTTGATGTATGATTTCCCATTTATTTATGATGTGCTTTCATGAGGCCTTGAGGTTAAATTTATGATGTCTTAGAATAATGCTTTGAAAGTATGATTATGATACACAAAATTCTAAATTTTATCATTATGAAATTAATCATAATTATCCATTTGATTATTTTTATACTTAGATGTATTTCATTTTCTAGTCAATTATTTTTTTATGGAAATATATTGATTTCATAAGATAAGAAAATGGGTCTTTATTTTAAAAGAATAATTATATTAACCTTTATGTAAAATGTAAATTTAAAGTAATAACATTCTTGTTTTTCAAAAAAACCTCATGGATTATGATTTTTCATTTATTCATATTTATAAAACATTTTCTATGAATATGTAGAAAACATGATTTTATGTGATTGTAATTGATTATTTTAAATTTAAAGATGAATATAGGGAAAGGAAAACATCTTTATAGTTTTTCTTTAATATCAACTGGATTAGTGGGGTTCTATTATTTTTAGATCCCTTACTAATAATTATTCTCCTCATAACACTTTGTCAAATATTTTTCATAGGGTCTAAGGATGAGTTCGATTAATTATGACGTCAAGATATAAATAAAGAAAACTAGAGATAAATATAGAATGAGTTGGATTAAAAAATAATATTGTGATCATAATAATATAGTTGTAATGAAAAAAACGACACTATATGTAAGTGTTACCTAACCTCTATAAGTTTTTTCCTAATTCCCTAAAATTATAAAGGTAAAAAATCATCCTAATGTAAGAAAATTTATTATTTGTTAATAAAATCATAATTAAGGGTAGAATTATGTATGGGTCACTATATATAAGTGGTTCCTTAACTATTTCTATATAAATATCAATGTGAAAAAGTTATTATAAATTCCTTAGTATCAATTCTCAACTACTAGAATCATACTACTAATGTAGTATTGGATATTTTCCATGTTGAATGATTATTATAATCAAGGAGTGGAAAAAAAGACCATTTAATGTAACTATATAAAGGATGAGAGGCGTTCCTTCCCCGGTGACATAAAAACTAGTTAATATAGGAGAAACCTTTTGAGATTGTAAAAATATTTGTAGTATTATTCATCTGACTGGTATATGGTTTATTTCTCCATAAACATCATAATGGGTAACCATTATACTCTGTGATGGGAAATGAAAAATATTATTTATGAAAGGAATCCATGAAGTTATTTCATTTCTATCATGATTTGAGGATCGTAAATTTCATGGATTATCCCTGTATTCTGGGGGAAGACATTGATACAATAATAAAATAAAATAAAAACAAACAATAAATCCCTGATGTCACTCATAAAAAAAATACATCAATTAATTCATCTGTAGGTTTTTTTATTTTAGCTGTTCTAAAATAGGCATGAGATCAATAACATGGAAATATTTTATGTGGTACTAGAACACCAAGATATATAGGTATAATTCCATGGTTATCTTTGGGATTTTTTGTGTGGACTTTTGTTCCTAGAATGTTGACATATGGTTCTGTATGTCTAGTAACCATATTTAATTATATGATACTAATATACCCCTTAGAAACCCCTAAATGAACTATCTTACCATTATCTTTATGGTCTATATGTATTTTTATATAGCCACAGTTAAAACCAATAAAATATAGGGATTATAATTCAATAATTTCATCAATAAATAATTTATTGGTTAGGAATAATAAATAACAATGTTGGTAGTGCTATTTGAGATCTCAAAATTCAATGAAAACTCAAATTTGTAGTTATTTTTCTTAACATAGATAATATTGGAAATAAAAAATGGTAATGGAAATCATAAATTAAGTTATATTTAATGGTTTATCATTATCACCCTATGCATTGGTAGAATGTGTCGGATATATTCTCCTTAAAGACAATTCGTAACTACATTGGTAATTAATAAATCCTCAGTAATGGACAAGTACCTCAAGATCTATCCTGAGTATCTCTATACAGTCACATCTGAACACAACCTAATAATGAATAAATAATTTTATATATATCTCCTATTATTTTAGTGATATGTAAGTGTTGATAAATGTTGGATAAGAGTCATCCTTGAAATTGATATTTACAAATTTTCAGTAATCCATTATAATGGGAAAAATAATTGTAAATCAAATTACCTTTTCCATTAATAAATTACTTAACAAATAATTTAGTTATATAAAAAAGGTTAATTATGTTGGTTGTTTTTTATAGATATAAAATATAGCATGTTAGACATAAAAACTATTAAATATCATAAATATAGATAATATAGTCATTCTAAAAAAACTATTAAGATTAGTATATATTGAGGGTCGTATAAATATCTAATTGCAACCAAAGGAATGTGTTATAACCTTTGATAGTAAAATTTTACCCTAGTAATCCCATTTATTAAAGAATATTATGGAGGTAGAACAACATGGCTTAAACATTAACCAAGATCACATCAGGATTCAATAACTAAAACTTGAGG
The DNA here is from genome assembly GCA_963277665.1 of Viscum album. NCBI lineage: Eukaryota > Viridiplantae > Streptophyta > Magnoliopsida > Santalales > Viscaceae > Viscum > Viscum album. The sequence continues at coordinate 1,247,134 of CAUJRU010000197.1, forward strand.
GAAATAACTTATGATAGAATTTCACGATTATATATATCGCCTCCAAGACTATAATCATCAAACAGCCCCAAGAAAGTACCACCATCTCACATCTTAACATTAAGTCCTATGATTATGTAATATTGGGTTATGTATCTAGACCCAAGTAGTAGTGATCTGTATATATTCCTTTTTAGTAAAAAGATTATTATATTTATACCTTTCCATTATCACTTTATACAAGGGATTATATAATTAGTTTAAAAAAACAAGATTTTTAAATGAAGTGACATAAATATAATTTTTGTGAAATATATAGTTTTAAATATGAAAATATTTTTTTGTAAAATTAAAGAATTTTTTTTAAAGAAATTATTCTTTCATAAAATATTCTTATTAAATATTATATATTTAAATATTTATGATAATTTAATTTAATAAACTCCAATGTAGTTTTTATGATCATCAAAATGTTGTTAGTGTCATAAAAACATTTATTTTATAGTTAATATAGATTTTTTAATTTTTATATTTAGTATATTATTTTGGTTAAATTATGGATATGACTCACTCAAACATAAAAATATTTCTCCTTTAAATTTTTTTATTTCTGGTGTTATTATATTAATTTTACAAACCTTTATTGAATCCTCCAAAACCAATTTTATATTTGACGGTTTAAAAAAATTCTTTATGGATATGACTCACTCAAACATAAAAATGGTATTGTTTTATGAATTTCAGGTCTTAGACTAAACAAATAATAAAATATAATTTATTTTATAGAAATAATGTGAGAAAAACATGGTGAGGTTTGTCTTTTTGATTATTTTATCACATAGAGTTAAAAATCTATGGTTTGAAAATTAATAAAAAATTCCACACACTTTAACTATAAATAAACATCCAACAAGTAACACTATAATATTTTAAAATAACATTATATTTGGTAGTGAGTATATAATGCAACACTGATCCAAAAATCTCATGAAATATTGTTCCGAAAAAATAAATTTTCATCAAAAAAATTATTTATTTTTACCTGAAAATATTATAATTATTTTATATAAATTTTATAAAATGAATTTGATAAAATATTTTTTTTCAAAATAATAATATAAAAATAATATTATAGTTATATTTTGGGGTTTTTTATGAGAGGACATATTTTTCAGTGAGTAGTGAAAATACAAGTTTTTCAAATATTATCATTTACTTTCATTAAATAAAGTTATTAAAATGTCCAATTGTATTTTTGATTTTGTTAATATTGTTAAAAATGAATCATTTGATTTTTAATAATCTATTTATGTTCAATTTAACTATTAGTATTCTAGATTGTTATATAAGTTAATTTTTATTCTTAAAAAGAAATTTACTCAAACCATTTTTAATTACATTTTATGAGTTTATTCTAAACTTAATTGATTTAAATATTATATATTTAAAAAGGAAAATTGATTCCACAATTACAATTATAAGGATAAAATTTTATAAATATCTCACTTTTATTATTGTTCAATATGAATAGTAACCACAAAAAATTTTAATCACCTCGGTGAAGGAACAATTGATTAAATAGAGTTAAAACTAAGGGTCAGGCTTTAAAATTCCTCTAATTAAGGACATTCTTATTATTTTTAGAGTTTATTTCTTCCATTTCCTTCAAATTATTGAATATATGGACACTTAGGTCACTTTTTCTTGGATTATGACTTTTTTAATAATTTAAGTAATAAATAAATATAATATATCACTCTCTTGAATATAATACCTCTAAAAATTTTACAAAAGGATAAAAATATGATATTTTCAATTATAAAAGAATATTTTAAATATAAATTAATTTTTTTATCATTTTAATTTATTAATAATTCTTATAAATTTATTAATTTCTTTAAATGATTACACAACACTGACACAATATTTATTCAATTAATAGAAAATTAAGATAAATTATTTTAACAGTATTAAAACTAATAAAATTTGTATACATTATTTTGTTCCATAAATTTTTATATGACTATAAAATATTATATATTTTATAATTTTTTTATTATAATTACATTTTTATCATGTTGTTATCAAATTCAAAATATGTGGATAGTTCTTAAAATTACATTAATTATATTTTCAGATAATAATAATTTATCAAATTATTAAAAATAATAAAAATAAATCAATAAGAAAATAGAATGAAAAATTATCTAAAATTTCATTTCATGACCATTTATTAAAAGAAATTACATTGTAGGTAAAATTATAACCCTTTAATATTAAAATATCATTACCACTATTATGGTTAAAATTAGCTAATCCATGGGTTAAACTGAGAGATAATATTTAAAATGATGAAAAAACTTTTATAAAATCCATTTTCTGATGATATATTGAACTCATACTATTTTCATCTGAATATATATCCATTTTTAAGAATTATTCTTTAGAATTACCAAATTATATTTTAATATATTTGTTGATTTCATTTGTGTCTTTTCCCTCCCATATAAAAGGGATTCCCTTTCCTCCTTCCTTTTCACCACTTTTTAGCCATATTGATTAACCAATCACATCAAATTTATCTTATTAACATTCTTATAAAAGTTTTATAGGTCATATTATTTCCAAAAAACCAACATTAGTCCCTATTAGAGGATATCTAATGAATGTATACAAAATAAGAGGTAATTTTCTTTACCGAATCTTAAAAATTTATTTCATATAAAAAATTTATCTACCCATAAATAATAAAAATTTTATAAGAAATAATGTTATATTTTATTAGGATTATGGAATAACCACTTTCTACCTCTTTTCCATCATATACAAAATTAAATAAATCAATTTTATGTAGGTAATGATTATTGTCTCTACATAGTGATGTAATTCCTTTTCACCTTATATCATATATAGTTACTATTTAGGGTATAAAATTTCAATATTATATTCATGAAATCATTATTATTTCTCTATTATATTATCATATTTATCATATTAATGTCAAATCTATCGAAAAACAATAATATCACTCGGGCATACGTGTGGACAACTACATCAACGAAACAATGTGATCTAATTCTATTTATAATTTTAATTTTATGGAGATAATTCTGAATTCAATTAATATATATTTAATATATGATAAAATATTTATTTTTTTAATGTTGTATTATTATTTAACATTCTTTTGTAAAATCTATAGAAAATTGAAATGAATGCCCATGCATATGTACGACCTAACATATCCATGAACCATATAATTCATTCTCTACCACTATCCTTTATGTATGACACAAAATAAAAATATAACTAATATATATGATATTTATATCATTATTAAAAAAAATTATTTATCAATGATAATGTACAATTATCGAAACTATCGAACAAAAATTCTCATGAAAAACAAAATAGTTAACACGTGGAAACCATAATATTAATAAGGAATTGTTTATAAATAGTTTGTATGGTGATATAAGATAAAAAAAATATAACTAATATATAAGATATTTATATATCTATTAAAAAAAATATGATTTAACAATGATAATGTAAAATTTTCGAAACTATCGGACACAAATACTCATGAAAAATAAAATAGATAACACTTGGAAACAATATTTTTAATAATGAATTTTTTATAAAGAGTTGTTAAGATGATAAGAAAATAAAAATATTTGATAATATGTTAATTTAAATTATTATTTAGTAAATTTATAATATATTTAAATTTTTTATGCAATATTTTTATGAACATTCAAATCATGTCGAACAGGATGTATGAGATTTATAGTCTCACATTTTTTTCTGTGATATATTTGTAAAATTCACCACTCATTTATTTTTGGGTGGTTTATATACCACCCATTTTACATTTTATATCATAAATCATGTTATATTGATAATATTTACTATTTCATTTGATCTTATTATTTTATAGTGATTACAATTCAAAAGTTACCCAAGTGGTAACAGTTTTATATTACCATCTCATTGTTTATCAGGATTATTTATGATAATGTTTTTAGTGATAAAATATTATTGTTTTACTCTATAAAACTCTTGAAATATATTATAATT